>CAWUFW010005753.1:583311-1277281 GCA_963921515.1 Calotriton arnoldi
TCTTCTCACAATTGACGGCCAGCCCAGGTCGTGAGAGGCACCGCCGTGTGATGTGGCTCCGCTGCTGTTGGGGACGATAGCGGCATATGGAGCAGGAGGACTGGGAAGGCTTCATGTGCGGGAACCGTGTTTTTAAGAACTGTGTAATCACACGTCACCAGCAGCCCACAAGGGTTATACGCAAGGACTTCCAGTCCCATAATGCTTGGATTTACTCACCTGAGTTTGGAAATAAAAAAGGGAAATACTGGAAATCGAGTGTTTGGTGATTTGGTCACAACATACCTTTGAGGAAGGGCGTAGCCCGAAACGCGTCAGGTGGCACGGTGACCGCAAGATCTTCCCTGTGCTGTGTGTGCCTCCTGCGAGTGCCTCTCAATCGGGGGCAACTCTTCTTCACAATTGACGGCAAGCCCAGGTCGTGAGAGGCACCGCCGTGTGATGTGGCTCCGCTGCTGTTGGGGACGATAGCGGCATATGGAGCAGGAGGAGGGGGAAGGCTTCATGTGCGGGAACTGTGTTTTTAAGAACTGTGTAATCACACGTCACCAGCAGCCCACAAGAGTTATACGCAAGGACTTCCAGTCCCATTATGCTTGGATTTACTCACCTGAGTTTGGAAATAAAAGAAGGGGAAATACTGGAAATCGAGTGTTTGGTGATTTGTGCACAACATACCTTTGAGGAAGGGCGTAGCTCGAACGCGTCAGGTGGCACGGTGACCGCAAGATCTTCCTGTGCTGTGTGTGCCTCTCAATCGAGGGCAACTCTTTCTTCTCACAATTGACGGCCAGCCCAGGTCGTGAGAGGCACCGCCGTGTGATGTGGCTCCGCTGCTGTTGGGGACGATAGCAGCATATGGAGCAGGAGGAGGGGAAGGCTTCATGTGCGGGAACCGTGTTTTTAAGAACTGTGTAATCACACGTCACCAGCAGCCCACAAGGGTTATACGCAAGGACTTCCAGTCCCATAATGCTTGGATTTACTCACCTGAGTTTGGAAATAAAAAAAGGGAAATACTGGAAATCGAGTGTTTGGTGATTTGGTCACAACATACCTTTGAGGAAGGGCGTAGCCCGAAACGCGTCAGGTGGCACGGTGACCGCAAGATCTTCCCTGTGCTGTGTGTGCCTCCTGCGAGTGCCTCTCAATCGGGGGCAACTCTTTCTTCTCACAATTGACGGCAAGCCCAGGTCGTGAGAGGCACCGCCGTGTGATGTGGCTCCGCTGCTGTTGGGGACGATAGCGGCATATGGAGCAGGAGGAGGGGGAAGGCTTCATGTGCGGGAACCGTGTTTTTAAGAACTGTGTAATCACACGTCACCAGCAGCCCACAAGGGTTATACGCAAGGACTTCCAGTCCCATAATGCTTGGATTTACTCACCTGAGTTTGGAAATAAAGAAGGGGAAATACTGGAAATCGAGTGTTTGGTGATTTGTGCACAACATACCTTTGAGGAAGGGCGTAGCCCGAAACGCGTCAGGTGGCACGGTGACCGCAAGATCTTCCCTGTGCTGTGTATGCCTCCTGCGAGTGCCTCTCATTCGGGGGCAACTCTTTCTTCTCACAATTGACGGCCAGCCCAGGTCGTGAGAGGCACCGCGCGTGCGTGTGGCTCCGCTGCTGTTGGGGACGATAGCGGCATATGGAGCAGGAGGAGGGGAAGGCTTCATGTGCGGGAACCCTGTTTTTAAGAACTGTGTAATCACACGTCACCAGCAGCCCACAAGGGTTATACGCAAGGACTTCCAGTCCCATAATGCTTGGATTTACTCACCTGAGTTTGGAAATAAAAGAAGGGGAAATACTGGAAATCGAGTGTTTGGTGATTTGTGCACAACATACCTTTGAGGAAGGGCGTAGCCCGAAACGCGTCAGGTGGCACGGTGACCGCAAGATCTTCCCTGTGCTGTGTGTGCCTCCTGCGAGTGCCTCTCAATCGGGGGCAACTCTTTCTTCTCATATATATATATGTATATATATATATATATATATATATATATATATATATATATATACACACACACACACATACACACACATCAACGTTGACAATTTACCAAGCATACACAAATATCACACCCTCATGCTGCATATTCCTATAATGCTAGTGGAAATGATGCAATAATCCCTCTTTTCTAATGCACCCCAACTGTATATCATAAGCATTTTCCAAGTCACAGGGAAGTTTCATGACAAAACAGAGGAACAAGGCCAAAGAACTAATGCCTTTTTAAGGACATGGAAGTCTGAAGTGATTTGCCAAGTCCTTCGAATGTACTGATTTGTAGGTGCTTGATGTCATAAAATTATTTGGTCCTAGAGACGACTGGCCCTCCATGGCTTTTAACTGCTCGGCTGGTTTCTGTATATGGCCTCTCCTCCTCTGTAAAATTAGTCTCACTGCCCTTTTGCTTGTGTGCATTGACTCTCCCTGTTGTGCTGACCCTCTGATGGCTGCCTCTCCCTGCTCTAACCTGCCTTCTTAGCTGAAGTCATTTTGTGCAGCATCTCTCCTGACTCCAGGCTGGTTTATTTTTATGATGAATTTTATCCTTTGATACGGAGATCACAGAGGGGAAAAGAAGGGAGTGTAACACATGCAGTTAATGTGCTGTGATGTCACTACTCACTGTTAATAAGTTAACATAAGACAGTATTTTCCAACAGATATCTTCTCACTCGACTGGAAATCCTTTTTCAGTTCTTGATTTATTTTTTCATATTTTTCCATCACTGAAATTATTCACTTGACCTGGAGCAGTCGCAAATTGGATACATTTTCTTTCAGGAGTCCCAACTAAACACATGCATAAGGATGTACGTTTTTATGTTTTTTTTTTACCATTGATTTCAGGTAAAGAAAGATGTGCAATTGAGCAATTATATCATATTCAACTTGAACATCTGTAAAAGTAAGGGCCCGCTTCAGAGTTTGGAGGTGAGGGTACTTCATTTCAAAGACAACAGAGTGCTCTCTCTGCCAATCTGAAGTTCTGCCTGACTGATTTACAGATGGGAGTACCTTCAGAATGTAGACGGAGTAGACTACTCCTCTTCCACTGCCTCCACACTCCTCGGATGGCCCGACAGAGTAAGGTGCGTTGGAGGTTTGGCCATGTGTCTGCCTGCACGATTTAGAGTGGCCAGACACAAGGCCAGCTTTGACTTTTACAAATCATCACCCAAAACGTGCGGTATGTAAAAGTAAAAACTTTTCTTTGAACCCCAAGCCATCAGAGAAAACTTCAATGGTGAGAGGGTCATTGCTTTTTTTATTTTTGAAAACAAAATCCCGCTCTGGGATTTTGTTTTTGAAAATAAAAAATAAAGTGAAAGTGTGCAGTCTGGTACTGTCATATTGACAGACCCATAGAGCACACTTTCGATGCATTTATAGGGATAACTGTGATGGTGTTTTCTGTAAATGCAAGTGATGGATGGAAGGAGGAAGACTGACAATGGATGACTAAATGAGTGGAAGTACTTTAGATGATGAGGGAGTGAGTAGAGGAGGGATTCATTGAATGTCAATCAATCAATCAGAAACTTGTAGAGTGCACTAACCACCCCGAGGGGTATCAAGGCGCTTGCGTGTGCTGGAGCTGCTCGAACACCTAGGTCTTGAGTCTACTCCTGAAGTCGGCGAGTCTACTCCTGAAGTCGGTGAGGGAGGAAGATGTTCGGAGGTGGATGTTAGAGGTCGTTCCAGGCTTTGGCTGCAAGGTGGGAGAAGGAGTGTCCTCCGGCTCGGGTATGCAGGGGATAGTGGCGAGGGCCAGGGTGGCAGACTGCAGGTGTCTGGGGGGCTGGTGGAAGGTCCGGTGGCTGTTCTGGCATTCTGGTCCAGTGTTGTGGAAGGCTTTGTAGGCATGCATGTGCAGCTTGAAGTGGCATCTCTTCTTGACAGGGAGCCAGTGCAGGCTATGGAGGTGGGGGGTGATGTGGGCTCGTCTGGGCAGGTCCAGGATGATTCTTGCTGCTGCATTCTGGATTGTTTGGAGGCACTTGAGGAGGAGTGTGGTGGTGCCGGCGTAGAGGGCGTTCAAGATAACTGGTGATGAGGGCTCAAGTGATGGTTCTTCTGGTGTTAGTTGGGATCCATCTGAAGACTTTCCAGAGCATTCTGAGGGTGTTGAAGCAGTTGGAGGCAACCTAGTTGATCTGACGTCTTTTAGGGAGTTTGCTATCGAGGATAATTCTGAGGTTGCAGGTGTGGGTGGTAGGGGTTGGGTCCTGGTCCGAGGGCCACCAGGAGTCATCCCATGGTGAGGGGGTCTTCCGAAGAGGTGAATTTCATTTTTACAGTGTTGAGGTTGAGGCAGTTGGATCCCATCCAGTCAGCGATGTCGGTTATGGCATTCTGGAAGTTCGCTCTGGTGGTGTCCCTGTCTTCAGTGAGGGCGATTATGAGCTGGGTGTTGTGACCATGGCTGTGAGCAATGGGTGCCAGTGGAGTCGTGAAGTCTTTGGATGAGGAGGTGGTGGCAGATGGTGTAGAAGGCCGTTGACAGGTCTAGGAGGATCAGGGCTGCTGACTCGCCGCGGTCAAGAATGTCTCTTGGCTCTTACATCATTCATGGCGGCTATGAAGGCAGTTTCTGTGCTGTGGTTCGGGCAGAACCAAAATTGGGAGGGGTTGAGCAGGTGGTTGGATTCCAGGTAGTCTGTGAGTTGGCGGTTGACAGCTTTCTCCAGTACCTTGGCCGGGAAGGAGAGGAGCGAGATGGGGCGGTAGTTTTTGAGGTTAGATGGGTCCACTGTGGGCTTCTTCATAAGTGGTTTGACTTCAGCATGCTTCCAAGTTTCCGAGAAGGTGGTGTAGCCTAATGATGCATTAATGATGCTAGTGAGCGGGGGTCCGATTTCTTTGTGTCTGAGGTTGAAGGTGCGGTGGGGGCAGGGGTCAGTGGGAGCTCCGGAGTGGATGGAGGACATGATGGATATAGTGGTTTTGGTGCAGAAAGGTGTCCAGTCGGTCAGGAAGTGGGGTGGGTGGTTGGTGAGAGGAGCCTGGAGGTCCAGCTTAGGTGGTTGGGGTTTGAAGTTTTTGTAGATGTTGGCAATATTGGTGTGGAAGAACTCGGCGAGTGAATTACCGAGCGACTGAGAGGGCTGGATGGTGGTTCCGACAGCATCTGGGGAGGAGAATTCTCTGACGATGTCGAATAGTTCCTTGGTGCGGTTGGTAAACTGGAGGCAGGTGGCAAATGCTGCTTTCTTTGCTTCTCTGATGGCAGGATTTGAGGGCCATTTTGAAGGCTGTGTGGTCACCTGGGTCTCTGCTGGTGCACCAGTGTCTCTCCAGAGGTTTGTATTTGCATTTTTCTGCTTTGAGTTTGGGGGTAAACCAGTTGGAGTGCTTGTTGGTTCTTCTGTTGCTGAGGGTTTTTATGGGTGCAAGGGAGTCTGCGCTAGTGGTAATCCATTTGGAGAGGTGGGCGGCTGCTTGATTGTCGTCATCGGATGTGTGGAGGGTGGTGGTGTTGAGGGCGGTCATCCATTGGGATTCGATGATGGTGTTCCAGCTGTGGTGGGCGGTGAGGAGTGGGGTGACGGTGGGCTGTCGGGTGACAGCGATGCTGAAATGGATGATGCTGTGGTCTGTCCAGGTGAGCTCGGTTGTGTGGCTGAACCGGATCATGTCTCTGGATGTGAAGTTGGGGTGTAGGGTGTGTTCCGGCGATGTGCGTGGGGTTGGTGACGATCTGTTTGAGGTCCAGATTGTCCATGGAGTCTAGCAGGGTGGCCGAGTTGGTGTCTGAGGGGTCTTCAAGGTGGAAGTTGAGGTCACAGTGGAAGAGGTAATGTCTGGATTCCAAGGTGAGGAGGGCGATGACTTTGGAAACGGTGTTGCAGTAAGAGGGTCAGAGTCCTGGTAGTCTGTAGGTGAGGGTACCTTTGACAGTTGACTTGGCGTTGGCTTGGAGGTGGAAGTTGAGGTGTTCCATGTCGAGTGAGAGGGGTCGTCGGAGGTAGTGAGCATGATGGTGTCCTTGTGGATGATGGCAATTCCTCCTCCGGGTCTGCCTGGCTGGTCTCTGAGGGTCATTTTGTAGCCGGTTGGTGTGCCAATGGCTATGTGAGGAACACTATGTCTGGGCAGGGGGAGGTTATGATGTCCCAGAGTTTGATGGCTTGCTTGGCCAGGGAGTGGATATTGAGTAACATGCATTGTAGTTTGGGCTGGTGGTCGGTGGCCTTTGTAGGGGCCCATGGTTCCTTGGAGATGCTGGTGAAGTGACAGTGGAGGCAGTCGAAAGCTCCTTTAGTGTCTTTCGGTAAGCAGGTGCAGCAGAGGGCACTGCAGCATCCTGGGTTAATTCCTCAGAGAGCAGAGCTGGAGTAGTGGTGGATGGTCGGTGGGACAGGGATTCTGCTGCTTGCGTTTGGCGTGTCTTTGGTGCGCCGCCTTCAAAGCCACGCAGCAGCAGTCATTAAGTAGCCGGGGTTTCGGGCAGTTCTGGGGGGTGAGGCCTGTGATATGTTAGCATCGTAGGCTGAGGAAATAGTGCCCAGCTGGTTGCCTATCAACTGGTCGCATTGAGCAGGTAGCTGAGGCGGCAAATGAACAGGGGCACCAATGGAGATGGATGGAGTCTCTTGACCAGAAGAGGCTCGATGAAACCCAGAAGACATGCAGGAGAGTGGGGTCGGGGTGACACAGGCTCACTAATGCCACACAAAGACCGGTATTAAGTAGCCGGGGGGGTGGGCGGAGCAGTGGGCTGGTCTGGGGGGCCAAACCTGTGACGTGCTAGCGTCATAGGCTGAGGAAATGGTGGCCAGCTGATTGCCTAGCAACAAGTCGTGTTGAGCAGATAGCTGGGGCGGCGAGGTAATAGGGGTGCAGATGGAGTCTGGATGGAGTCTCTTGACCAGAAGAGGCTAGATGAAGCCAAGAAGTCACGCAAGAGAGCGGGTTGGGGGTGACATACCATGCTACTGTTAGGCAATTCTTGGCTGAAGAGATGGTTATTATAGTAGGAAGGGATACATTTTCATTTTCTTTCTAAAACCTCTGTGACCTTCCTCAGTACAAAAAGCACGTCCCTTAATATGGGTCCCAGAGGTACCATATGGCATACACCTTTGGTAGTGTATTCTGAGGAGCTAATTTTGGCTGGAGGTGAGAGGTGTGGTGGAATTCAGGAGCATACGGTCTCATTATCTTTCAAAAGAATTTTGGCAGCATTTTTAGGCAAAAGACGGAGTCTAGAAGAAAACACTGAATTCAAATGCAATCAAGCAGAATGTCTCATAGTGTGGGAGATGGTCACTTCCAGGCACAAGCCTGCCTGCAACCCTCCGGGCATGATACATGTAGGAGATCTAGGGCCAGATTTATCAAAGAATTGTGTTGCCCTTGCATCACGCAGGTTGTCATAAGGTCAACTCAATCCTTAAGTCAGATTCACCAAGCCACATAAGGCTACCTTGCATGGCCCTCCATTGCTTGGTAAAACTGGAGTTTGCAAGGCAGCGCAAATCACTGCCTTGCGTTACTCTGCCCTGGGAAGGCATTACATGGGTCGAGTGTGGGTGTTTCCACACCTCCACCCATGTATTTTGGTGCATTCCCAGATTTACCAAGACTGGTAAACCTGGGGATATATTGCAATTGTAACACCTTCCTGATAGAGGTCAAGAAGGAGAAATGTCTTTATTTCTCCTCATTGTTTCCTTTTTTTAAGTGTGCTGTATTATGCATTCAGCTGGCAGGCTGTGCTCTCAAGGATGTCAGTGAAAGTGATGGAACGGCTGCAAGCAGAACAACAGTTGTATTTGGAGTAGGTGAGTCTGAGGAAGACTATGGTCATCCATGCCTCAATCAAGGCCAGGAGGGCTCCTAGAGCTTGGGATTGGTTGTGTGTGCTGATAACATGGAGGTAGAGTAGTGTGGAGTTGAGGTAGGGGTGGAAGAGGTTTCTTGTTGCTTACACACATTGTGCCTCCAGCACTGAAGGTTTACATTCCACCTTTCTGTGCTCTGTCCAGCCTGTTGACTGACCATTGCTTTTCCTAGAATAGAACCATCTTTCAGTCTAGTGATTTATTCTTGTGACAAAATAAATAATTTGTGTTAGTTTTTAACTTTATATTCAGCTCCTTCTATTTTGCATGTGCAGCCAGTATGCAATTGAAGATGCAGTTTTGAACTCCACTTGCTGAATGACTTCAACAGACTGACCTTACTTTGTAACAGATGAAATAGTGTCTTCCCACACTGTCACTGATGGTTTAACTTGGACGAAAAAACTAGTGGAAGCGTTTTATAGGTAACCTCACATACAAGCAGAGGAACACATAAGTTTTACTTTTCATCATCGTACTTTCCATTCCTAGAACCCCCAAACACACGTAGAAGAGACAGTCATTGCCCTTCCCAGTTTGACTGAGCCCAGTGAAAGTGCTGCTGCCAGATGCTAATTATAAGACAAAATTCCTGACTTGTGCCAGGGGGCCATGTAATTGCACCACCTTTTTTTGAGCTTTTGTTTGAAAGCCCCATAGAAGACCCTGAAAACTGTCCATAAAAGGAGGCACATGATTGAAAGAGCAAAGATCAGAAGTACACTGATCCAGAAGGGCCTTAGGTTGCATAGATATCCTTTCCGGACATCCTGCCAGATGTTAATCAGCATTTCTGGTTTGATGCCATGGACGACAAGTGCCTTCTTGAAGGCACATCTGCTGTACGACATGCCTTGGACGCAGAAGCGGTAGTCATGCCGGTACATCACGCCGGCTGCCAAACCCAAGAAGCCGAAATAGACATCATCCAGCGGAAAGACGGGCATCCAAATGGAGGCGCTGTATAAGGCAGGTATGAAGGTCCCTGGTATGATGTACCCACCACCAGATGGGAATATTGGGTATTTGGCACTGGGGTACATAGCCTCCGCGATTTGGTACTTTCCAGATCGTTCACTGTCAGATCCTTTGTGAATGTAGCCGTGAATTGCTGCCGAGACATTTACCGTCTCCTTCAGGTATTTCACCAAGGCGGGGGTGTTCACATACTCATCGTCGTCACCTGCAGAAAAGAAGAGAAAGGTGAGGATGTTGAATGATGAAAGCTGTTTACTTTTTTTATTCTATATTTGCCCCTGAACTGTTGATCTCCAGTGACCAAAAGTTGTAGACTAGAGGACTCTGAACCATGACTTAGTATTCACATGAGAAATCTTCCCAGTAATACTTCCATTAATGTATTTGTGTATATTTATTTTTGTCTGTACGCATTTCAATCAGATCGTGGAATGCATAAGAGCTTAAAGGGATGGCGGGGACATAAACCATGGTGGTGGGGTGAGAGGAGTGCGAGGAAGCACGGAAATCCAACATGGCTGACATCTAAGACCAAGTCCCAACAACGGAGAATGCTCTAGCTCGCCCTGTATCAGGGGTGGGAGACTCGCCACGCCCCTGGGAAGGACTTGACAAAAATCACGAGAAAGGAAATGAGAAGAGAGACAAGCATTTGCAATGCAATAGGTCTCGCATTCACACGAGTTTGAGCTATTGGCATTATAAATGACAATGCCTTTTATTTATGTTTTGGTTTGGTGGTATGGGTGGTGGTGGTGGTATTGGTGGTGGTGGTATTGGTGGTGGTGGTATTGGTGGTGGTGTTAGTGGTGATGATGTTAGTGGTGGTGGTGGTATTGGTGGTGGTATTGGCGGTGGTGGAGATGGTGGTATTGATGGTGTTGGTGGTATTGGTGGTGGTGGTATTGATGGTGGTGGTAGTAGTGGTATTGGTTATGGTGGTGGTGCTGTTGGTGGTGGTGGTATTGGTGGTGGTGGTATTGGTGGTGGTATTGGTGGTGGTACTGGTGGTGGTGGTGGTATTGGTGGTGGTGGTATTGTGGTGGTGGTGGTATTGGTGGTATTGGTTGTAGTATTGGCACTTGTGGTGGTGGTAGTGTTGGTGGTATTGGTGGTGGTAGTGGTATTGGTGGTGGTGGTATTGGTGGTGTTGGTCTTGGACAGTGAAGAGAGGCAGAGAAGGGGGGACAGTGAAGAGAGGCAGAGAAGCAAGGACAGTGAAGCGAGGCAGAGAAGCGAGGACTGTGAAGAGAGGCAGAGAAGGGGAGACAGTGAAGAGAGGCAGAGAAGTGAGGACAGTGAAGAGAGGCAGAGAAGGGGGACAGTAAAGAGAGGCAGAGAAGCGAGGACAGTGAAGAGAGGACAGTGAAGAGAGGTAGAGGAGGGGGGGCAGTGAAGAGAGGCAGAGAAGCGAGGACAGTGAAGAGAGGTGGAGACGGAAGGACAGTGAAGAGAGGCAGAGAAGGGGGGACAGTGCAGAGAGGTAGAAAAGGGAGGACAGGGAAGAGAGGCAGTGAAGGGGGGACAGTGAAGAGAGGCAGAGAAGTGAGGACACTGAAGAGAGGCAGAGAAGCGAGAACAGTGAAGAGAGGCAGAAAAGGGAGGACAGTGAAGAGAGACAGAGAAGGGAGGACAGTGAAGAGAGGTAGAGAAGTGAGGACATTGAAGAGAGGCAGAGAAGGGAGGACAGAGAAGAGAGGCAGATAAGGGGGGACAGTGAAGAGAGGCAGAGAAGCAAGGACAGTGAAGCGAGGCAGAGAAGCGAGGACAGTGAAGAGAGGCAGAGAAGGGGGGACAGTGAAGAGAGGCAGAGAAGGGAGGACAGTGAAGAGAGGCAGAGAAGGGGGAACAGTAAAGAGAGGCAGAGAAGCGAGGACAGTGAAGAGAGGCAGAAAAGGGAGGACAGAGAAGAGGGGCAGAGAAGCGAGGACAGTGAAGAGAAGCAGAAAAGGGAGGACAGAGAAGAGAGGCAGGGAAGGCAGAACAGTTTAAAGAGAACAGATTGGAGACAAGGTCAGACAAGCATTAGCAACCCCTGCCTTGGCAAAGAGGGCATTGTTTCATTTTTAAATGTTTTTTACAAACATACGCAATAGGCATTAAACGTTTAGAAATAAAACAAAAAATACTGCAGTCTAAAAGTAAAATGCTGCTGCTGTTTTCAATACTGTAAAGTTTGTGTGCTTTACATGAGCACTAGTTACATTACACAAGGACACTTTAATGAGCCTGTGCACGTGAAAAGGATTCTGGGAAAAGTTGCGTGCGGTGGCCACATACCCACTGTCAGCTGCTGGGGCAGAGATAACCAAGCTTTCATAGCATAAGCATGTAAATGTGGGGCACTGCAGGAGCCAAACATGTGGCTGGAAAAGGCGTAAAGCGGTTTATGTTATGAACATAGCTTCAGGGCGCTGTAGCAGTTTCGGTCTGAGGGCCCGCTCCGTGCGGTTCTAGGGTTGTTACTGGCGCAGTCAGGTTGCCCGATGTAGCCCCCTTTGTCTGGAAAAGCTTGATTTGTTTACTGTTTTCTAGTGGTTAATGTGTAAAATAAAGGCCTCTTCCTGGCACTGATCGTCCTTGTGTACTGCATGCATAGGCTGAGTGTACCAAAGAACTTTGCCTTTTATTGCTCACCGGCACAGTGATGGTTTGTGACGTCACCAAACAATTATGTAGCTTTAATGCAGTAATGTATATATGATGGCCTGGTATGTTTAAACCAATGTGTTCTGAAATGTTCAAAGATGGTGGGGTTGCAGCGTGGACACATTCCTCGGCAGATCAGAGGCACTGGTCTCACTCTCACAACACTCCCCCCCTCATTTCAAGGCACTTTACATAAATACCGATCGTATCAGGGAGCCAGAGACATCCCAGGGGGCTGATGTGATCCAGGGTCGCACCCTGCCCAGGGTGGCTTGGTTGGAGCTCTGGGCGTGTCTTGCACAGCATCCCTACCCTGCGGGCAGGGCAGCATGAACAGCATGTCCACAGGGCCACAATGGCAACGGGAGATCACATCTCGGTTTCTTCGCTGCGATTTCGTAGACTTTTTCGGAAACATGACCTCTTTATTTAGGTGTGTTTGATACAGCGCAGCCATACCTTTTTGGAGCAGTGTACATAAACAGGAATGTAAAAATAAATTAAAATAAATAAAGAACATAGAAGTTAGAAAATCAAATGGCAGGAAGGGAGGGCGTGTGAGCAGCCTCATACTACAACAAAAGAAGGACGAGTATATAGTGTGTAACGAGAAACTAGTATTTTTACGATATTTGCCCCCACTCCCCAAAAAAATTACAAATTGAAAAAAAGTCCAATTGAATCAGCAGGACTTAATTAAAAAACCTATAAAAAGGAAACCGCATAATGAACACGGAACGTGACTTGTTTGTCAGAAGAATCACCAGGCAAGCGCAGCGATGCTTGTGTACAACGTTATAAGTAACAGAGCAATGAAGAAGCGTTATAGGGAGCCAGCAATGGATGTCTTTTATAGGAACTGGGGTTTTCAATTAATTATATAGCTCTTTAAAAAACAGGTAGTTTGGGGCAATTTCTATGCGCCCGGCCTCTTAGCGCTAGAGCACAAACACAGCACAGGTGAAGCTAACAGCAGCGGCTCAAAGAGCCCCCTCTCTCGGGTGGCAGGTCCGGGGGGGGGGGGATCACTGGTCCATCACCAAGCAGACCTCGAGAGGGAGGTCACGGGGGTCAAGGAGAGAGGGTCGTATTTACATGTATCTATTTATATACTCTTATTTATCCAAGAATCACTGATGCATCAGCGTGTGTGTGTGTAGGAGGGTGCATTGTTGTGTGTGGTGGGGGAAGGGCGGGAGTGGTGGCACTTGCATCGACCTCTAGTGTGACATTTCTGGAGATTTATAAAAGAGAAGGAAATAAACAATAAAACGGACATGACGATCCATCCATGGGAACTCCTCTGCCGCTAAACCATGTTCCAGTGGAAGGAGGCTGTCAGATAATTCGTGTGGTGTGTTTTTGCGCCTCGTCCATAAAGGGTTTGTTTGCCAGAACACTTTGAAGTGCAGGGATCCTCCCTAAGCGTTAATCTATCCCCAGTATGTAAGAGGCATCTCTTCTCCACTCCCCGCAGCCCCCACACCCTACCAGGTGAAGGGAAGAGGCCTGGGGCAGGGTCAGTTGAGCAAACACAATGCTAGGCCGGTCAAAGCTAGAGACTAACAGAGTATGGAGTGATGCAGCATTATGCCCCATCAGTGCATTTCTGCCATCACTGTCCGCGTGACGCTACATCGTAATATCCCGTCTATGCCTCATCTAAAACCATATCCGGCTGCAAGTACTTTGTGCAAGTGACAAAGCTCCTAGACACGCACGCACCATATAAAGGGGAGTCATAAAGCCTACTATGAAGCGCCCCTTAGGAGACATTCATTAGGGCCGGCCCCGTTTGGCTTACAGGAGATCAGCCAAAGGTCATGAATGGGCCCCTCCACCAAATATCGCAGAGGATCACACATTCTGCTTTAAACCACTCACTGTATATTTCACGGTTTCTGTTAATTCCTGTCAAATGTCGGCACACCTAGAACAAGTATATACAAATGTATTCCTGTAAGCTCAGCAAACAGTTCACATTCGGGTTTCGCTATTAATTTAAGACGCAATTCGAAAAGATTAAGCACTATCACAACACAACAGTCAAATACACGGGACAATGGCGGACCTACTTGTACCCCCAAAACTTATCTTAATGCTAAAAAGGCGAAAAAAATATACAGGAGGACACATCTAAAACAAGCACGAACTGCAAATGTAAAGGGCAGAGTAACCAGGAATATAATACTCTACGTAGTATATTGACGTAGTACCTGCGTCCTCCTTGTAATTCTTGAGTAGCCGCACTCGTGAGACATGGAGCGATTAAAAGCCAACCCCACAGTTGTCCGGATACCAGCTCTCCTTTAGCGGGGAAAGGGGTCACCTATGGCCCGAGGTCAAAACGTTTGCGCTTTTCAGTGAAATTGAACTGCCTTGTAATACAGATACATTAGTGTCGTTTTCCAGGGTGTGCATTAAGAAAGCAGCTTACGACTGTCAACGATCAACGTTATCACCAAGTACACCAATGTCCCTCTCGGTTCTAGAGGGAGCACGCCAATTTCGTTCTCTGGCATGCAACACATTTAAATCGACTATTTGAAACGTTTTACGTGAAAAGAAACATCGTATTTCACAAATGTTCTTATGCTTTAGCGCAGCCTAAAATGTGTGCCACATCTATAACTAAAAGGCGACTGAGCAGATCTGGCAGAAGTCACTTGATAAATACAGCAACAGGCGGAAAGCAATAATAACAAGCATCGATCTCTTGTCTTTATGGGGCCATGTGTTTCTAATTAGAAACACATGGCCCCATAAAGATAAGAAAGTGCTTTGCGACAGCAGCAAAGCAGGCGACCCAGTCCGGATCGGAGGCGAAAGGGCGTCAACAAAAAACCCTCATTTCCAATGGCAGGCCACCGTTTAGCATAAACGGTGATGCCAGCCAATGAAAATGAGGGGCGGGGCTTCAAGTCCCCTTCTCAAATCTACTCTCCTACAAAATCTCTCGCCCAGCGAGCAGCGCTTTGCGCTGCAATGCCAGGCGAGACCTAAAAAGGATATGGTGCCCTCTTCTGCCAGGATGGTGGGAGGTGCCCCTACAACGCAGTCCAGTAACCCTGCTGAGAAGAACCCTTCAGAGTTTATAAAGGGGCTCTCACCCACGGATTTTCTTTACATGTTTCATCTTTAAGTCCCTCGCCCAGAATGATGGTACATCTGGGTGGGGTCGACCTGCTTCAGAGAGCTCCTGATATTATAGGGATCAGGTGCTCAAAGATATCAAATTATCTAGGGTATAACCTGAGTCTATAACTTTATTGTGGGTTACCTTGATAAGATTAAATGCACAATGGTACTAGTTTGTACCTTGGTAGACGCTGGGAGCTAGTTATGACCTCTGCGTCACTGGTCTACATGTTACGACCATAGAATTTACCTCAATAGGTCAGTTGGACTTCATTAGTATCGAAAAAATGCCTAACAATAGTGCCTGAATTCAATAGTGATTCATGGCTTGTGATATTCACATACACAACACCCACACAGTCGTGCACGTTTACATGTTCTTTTAGGAGACTCGCTAGTCCTCTGTATGGCAGGGTTAGAGAACAATATTGTTAGTGTGAAATTGAAAATAAAAGGAAATTGTGTGAGTGAGGAACATTCTTGTGAGGCACACATTGTGACAGCACTGCACAAACGTGAGATTGTGTTAAAGTGATAAAAAAGACATGACACTTATGGCACACCCCATGCTTTTTTTATGTGATCGGTCTTATTTTTGCACACATTTTTCACTCACCCCTGGAAGGGTAAATTATTGCCCCATAAGGTGCATAGTGGGACCGGCTCTGTAGTCACACACTACAACTGTAAAGTACTAGCTAAAGGTAAGAAAATGGGGAAGGAGGGTCTTTAGTGTAACTCCCAGTGTACTGTGATCTTAAATTGGGAAACTAAGTCATAATCCCGATCACTTACTTTATCAAGTATATCGGGCTGTAGAATTACCTAGAAAAAGTCAGAGCCACCCCTGCATCTTGCCGGCATTGGTTCATCATGGAGTATTTCAACACTCCTGCATAGGAGGTGTCTTGCACCATATGTATATAGGGCACGAGGATGTAGAAACTTTCTGATCGCCACCTCCATAATGCAAAGAGCAAACAAACTAGTTATGTCATAATATTAGCATTGCTAGGTGAAAAAATGGCTCTCTCAGAATGGAGTTATTCGAATTTCTGTTCAAACTGGTCCACTCCACAGGATATCGTCATTCAAGCTAGTGACGTGTTCTCAGCCGATATATCAATTTTTGCTCTTTCCTATAGGATTTAGACATTTTGTTTGGAGAGCCAGAGACATCTGGTTGATCAATCACCACCCACAATACATCATTTAATGTGTGCTGCACTTCTACAAAGAGGTTTGTCAATTTGGAAACATTCTTCCTGCCTACACCTCCCACCTACAAAATGACAATATCTCATGAATGTATGAAGAGAGGATCATGTAGCTGCACAGAAAAGATCTTTGTGGGCGCCACTTTAAAAAAAAGCCCAAGAATCAGTAATAACTTTGGTCAAATGCCCCATCCCATCCCAGTCAAGGGGATCCCCGAGTTTCATAACTTAAGGATGTGGCAACAGGAATCCATTTGAATATTTGCCCTGGCCACCAAACCAAAGGCGCAAACAAAAATTTGCCTTGCCAAAAGAGGCTGTTCTATTAAGGTAAATAGGTCAACCCTGTGTAGATCAAGAAGATATCACCATTTCTCTTGACCAGAAGTTGGATTAGGAAAAATATGGCAGAAAAATATCCTCTGCACACTGGAATGCTGAACTGGTTTTAGGAAATAAAATGTATTTATTTATTTAATTGCTTATAGAGCACCCGAATCACCCCATAAGGGTATCTCTGCGCTAGGACCACCTGAGGAGCTGATGAAGGATGATTAGAACAATGATGTTTTCAGCAGTTTTCTGAATGCTAGGTAGTCTGTGCATTGACGCAGGTTCAAGGGGAGTTTGTTCCAGTAGTGTGGGGCCAGATGGTAGAAGGCCTTACCACTGTGGCAGGTTTTTTTGAAGCGCGGGACTTGGAGCAGGGCTTTGGCTCCGGAGCGGAGGGGTCTGGAGGGAACATAGTTAACAAATTTATCATTTAGGTAGCTGGGGCCTAGTCTGTTTACGGCTTTGTATGCCATACAGCAGAACTTAAATTTGATCCTTTTCCGTATTGGTAGCCAGTGTAGTTTTTGAAGCAAAGGGAGGGAAGCAGTTCTTGGGGGGACATTGGTCACCAGGCGGGCCGCGGTGTTCTGGACCACTTGGAGTCTGTTTATGGCACTTTTATTAGCTGAAATCAGTAGCGCATTACAGTAATCCAGGCGACTTAGGATTAGCGCCTGGATCAAGGTTTTCCGGGTTGATGATGGCAGGAAGGGGAAGACTCTTCTGAGCATGCTGAGGCTATGAAAGCAGGCTCCAACTGTGGAAGACACATGGTCTCCCAGCGTGAGATTGTGGTCCAATCGAACCCCAAGGTTTTTTACCACTTGTTTGGGACATGGGGTAGGACCTAATTCCTCTGGCCACCAGCTCGGAGACTATTTCATGGTGGCTTCGCCAAATAGCATTACCTCCGACTTAGCTGTATTGAGTTGGAGAAAATTGACTTTCATCCACTCCGCTATGGCCTTCATTCCTTCAGCGAAGGTGTTCTGAATATTGGAGTTGGCTTTGTCAAATGAGAGGAGTAGTTGGGTGTCATCCGCGTAGGATATGGGGATGAATCCCAGTTTCCTCAACAGTCTCGCCAAGGGAGTAATGTAAATTTTAAACAAGGTGGGGCTCAGGCATGAGCCCTGCAGTACTCCCTTGGTCACCTTGGTTGTCTGTGAATGGAATGGGCCTAGGTTGACGGTCTGTGTTCTGTCGGACAGAAAATTGGACAACCATTTTAGTGCATTTCCTGTAATGCCTATGTCTCCCAGTCTTCTGAGTAGAGTTTGGTGGGAGATGGTGTTGAATGCTGCGGAAAGGTCCAGCAGCACCAAAAGCACCGCTTGACCCTTATCCAGCAGCATCCTGATGTTGTCCGTGACTGCCACCAGTGCGGATTCAGTGCTGTAACTGGGACGGAAACCTGATTGTGAGGGGTCTAGGCAGTTAGTGGATTCAGTGAAGTCTGAGAGGTGTTTGTTAATGTGTTTTTCCAAAATTTTGGTGTGAAGGGGAAGAAGAGAAATGGGGCGATAGTTGGAGAGAGACAATGAACCACCTTCTCAGAAAAAAATTACAGTATGATTCCTCACACAATAAAGCTCCTGGATAACCAACCCTTTAATCTGAACAAATAGCCACAAAAAATGGCTTTGCTCATAGCAATGTCAGTTCGACAGAATCCAAAGGCTAAAAGGGAGCATTTTTAGAGCGTGAAGAACTAATATCATAGCCCATGGGCGATTGGGGGGATGGATAATGAGTCTCTTCAAGAAATAAACTGTTAAGTATCCAAAAAGCCAGATTAGAGATAGAAAAACCTACTTCCCTCTGAATACCTTAATAGCTGTCAACCGGCTTCTTAAGGCAGAGCTAGCTAATCCTAAAAGAAAACCCTCATGCAAGAAACCTAAAATTCTCAGATAATCACAAGACAAGGCAAAGCTTGAAGGCTTTCGGCAGAACATCTTGAAACAGAGTTTTTCCAATGCCGAGCATAGACATTCAATGTGCCAGCAGTACAAGCTTATTGTATGACAAGGGCAACTCCCACAGAACAACCAATGGCTGCTGGCATCTACGGGGGCGACCTCTTCTGAACCGAATGCTGCACTGCAGGCTCCAACCCTGGCGCTGCTCTCATGCTGTGAGAGCAGCATCCTGATTGGACGGAACAGCCTCACTCTGCACTCCCCAGCGCCCTGGAGGCCTGCACTTACTCTAACCCAGCTGTCTTGAGAAAGCTGGGTTAGGGGTTTCAAAGTGCACATGTCTGGTTGCCCGTCGCAAGACAGCCTGACAAAGGGACATGCGCACTTTGAAAAGTTGCTCCTGAGAACATCCTTGGATTTTTAACGCTTGCCTCTCACCTTCCCGACCCCAATCGTAGCCAGTCGAGAGCTCGATCAGTGAGGAATAGGGCTCAAAGGGGAGATGGATGTAACTGGAAACTCTAAGGTTCTTGAACTGCTCGGTAATCCAACAGAGAATACCTAGGGTACCTGGTTCAACAAGGCAGCACTAGTAAGGCATGGCTTTGTTCATCATAAATCTTTCTCAATACTTTCCGAACTAATGGGAAGGGTGGAAAGGCAGAGAGAAGCCCCTGAGGGCAGGTCATCAAAAGGGTAACCCCCTCATTTTCCAAGATAGACTGAGAGAACAGAATATCAGAAGAAGAACATTTGATTCCATAGCAAAGTGATCTAGGCTTGGAAGACTGCACCGGCTCATTGTTTTTTTAAACAGAACTTAGCATAGATTTAATGACACAAAGCTTGGAAATAGCTGACTCAAATGGTCAGCAGGGCCGTTCTCCTTTCCCTGAAGATATATTGCTGATCAGGTGAAGACTTCACCTAGCCTACTGAAACATGTCACAGGCTAAACCCACCAATGCTGTTGATCTCCGGCTGCTTTGGCAGTTCTCTTAGGCATGAGCCATATGAATGCTTGGCTAAACAGAAGGAGGAAAAAAAGAATGCCCACCAACTCTCTCCAATTGAAGTGCACCCTGTTCTTTTCTCCTCATTAGACCCTACAGTACTACCCTGGGTCGAGTAGTTCCCCAATACTCCTCCCAGGCCCGGAGACTGGCACCCATTGTCAAGATTATGGTGTGGATTCACAGTGGCAAAATGACAGGGGCCCCCTGCAGAATGTGAAGATAGGCCCCCCTTTATCTCCCACATCTCACAGATATTCATTGGTCTTGGGCTAAATATGCCAGAGTGAAGAACTGAGGGGCCCCTTCTGCACCGCTAGGGCTGCAGGGCCCTGCATTACACCCCTGGAGAGACAGAATCCTCTGTCTAAATTTATTGAAAGAAGCCACCAGTTCAAGTCCTGTCGGAGCGGAGGTGAGATAGGGAATAAAACTTCATTGTCTAAGGAAATCCAGTGAAATATTGTCTTTCCTTGAGTGAGGAAGAGGGATCTGTCCCCGATCATCATGAAGGTACACCACAATGAACTTGAGATCCTGTACTGGATGAAGATGGGGTTTCTTTTAATTGACTACCTGCCCCAAGTGCTGGACCATGTGGCAATTTTCTTGCACATCATGGTAAACCTTTAAAAAGAGCAGGTAGAGATTAACCAGTCATCAAGGTATAGAAAGATATTAATGCTTCTGGCATACGAAACTCCCACTACAGGGGCAAACATCTTGGTACATACCTTTGGAGCTGAAGACAGGTCAAACGGCAGGGCTGTGAATAGGAAAGGCTGTTTCGGCACACAAAAGCAAAGGACTTCTGTGATTCCAGATGCATCGGAACCTGTAACTGGACATCCTTGAGATCTAAAGTATTGTAAGGTAACAAATTGTGAACAGCAAAACAAATGGGAAGCTGCTCAAGCATTTGTGTTGATATTGTTGAAAATAATCTACCTCCCCATCCTCAGGAAGCAATTCTTGAAAGGCCAGATTAGTTCTAATGTGGGCCAAAACTTCCTCCATATCAGTTCCCAGGATTTAGGGCCATCTTACATCCAGCTTCTCATCAGGCTAATAGCTGTCAGGCTCAGGCTGCCCATGGGGCGGTTTGTTTGCAGGCGGACCTTCTCTTGACTCCGGCACTGCACTAATATTCACTCGTAACTGAGACACAGAAGGGAAGGTATCCATATTCTCAACAGAACTTCCCTCATCTTCTTGTGCTGTAGAACTTCCATCCAACTTCCAGGGTTAGAGGCCTTATGGTTTGCACTGCACTTTCTGGACCCCATAGCTAGAGTTCCAGCAGAAGACCACTCTCACCAGATACCTAAGAGCTTCCTGTGTTAAGCTTGCTTCTATATCGACTGAGTCACGCAACCCCAGAGAGACTGTGCAACCACCACCATAGAATGGTCAGGTAGACAGCAGCAGTAATTAAAGGAGTTTTTACTTCCGCTTTTGGTAGTGCAGATAGGGTTAGGCATCATGAGCAAGGTGTTGCAGACAGGGTTAGGCACCATGAGCAAGTTATGATTTTTTGATCTGATTAAAAGTTTACTAGGGTAGATATACAAAGGCTGTAGCTGGGGGCAGGACCTCAAAATGCAAGGACTGGGACGAGATATGCAGACAAGGAGATTTATTGTTAGTCAGTGAATAATTTATGCTAGTGGTCGTAGGTCCTGGGCACTAGCGCTGATTTTTGGGGAACAGGAATTATTTCTCATCAGATTTTGATCCAGAACAAGAGAATGGCAGAAAAAGGGGAAAGAATCAGGGAGAGAACATTAGGAAAACAGTTAAAACAGGAGAAGGTGCGAGTGGAAAGGACTTGCAAGGGTGATATAGAGACATGAAGTGTAGGTTAGTGGATAAAGGAGACGAGGCGGAATCAAGACTAGGCAGCCTTGGTATTCAGCAACCCCGGCATTCGGCAGTGCCACGTGAGCTCCTGAGAAAAAAAACTTGGGCCTCTGCGTTTATGTAATTCACAAATTAAGCGCTTCCTTTAGTGCAACTACAGAGAAATGTAGACACAACTGGTAGCTGCTGGATAATGTGCATTGCCCGGTTACTTACCGGTAATCTTCATTACTCCAAGTGTAGTCTTCCTCATCAGAGAAATGACGTAGTGAGCTTCAGCTCCCCCACAGAACCCTCCAAGCAATTTAACTCTCTAGCCTCCCCCATCCCTTCCTAACAATGCCAACCTCCTTCACCCCTGACCTACCTTAGGCGGAGGCACGACCCACCCCACTACCTGTTCTACTACCAAGCCTCAGTACCAAAAACATGAACCCAATATCAAAACACGGAAGGGAGGGACAGGAACCCAGGTGACGAGGAAGACTATACTCGGAGTAATGAAGATTACTAAGTAAACGGGGCATTACCTCCAAGTAAGTCTTCCTCGTCACAGAAATGATGTAGTGAGCAGATACCAAAGCCAAAGCAGCTTCATGATCATGCTGAAGGGGAAATTACATTTAAACTTTAGAGGCCTGAGAAAACCGATGATGACACTTTTGAGAGACAATTAATAAACGTGTACCAACAGCACATTATAGAAAAGATGACAAAAACAAAAGAATTCTAGTTACTACATCATCAAAGCATGCAGAAAAAGTGTAGTTTAGACTATATCATCCATATAATTAATATAGATTGTGATTTATTAAAGAAATAAACTATATTTTATTAACGGGTGCTAGAAAACGTGTAAAATGGTGAACTTTCACGTTATGGAGTTTATCTCTAACCCTGCTTTATTATCATTTATATGTGTGTACTACTAATAAAAGTTAGTTAGTCATCTGAATAGGATGATGACAAATTAAATTTAAATGTATTTTTCCTGTGTAAACGTGTACACCGAAATGACAAAAGAAAAGTAGGTGCCACACATTCTTAACTAATGATACATTCATGAGATGTTTATAGATTGTGTCTCATACATGTACTAATGCAGTGCACTCAGAACGAATATAATTAACTAATATTTTAAATGTAATTACACGTTGATACATTCGAAAAGATAGAAGTCTGTCATACTGACACGTATTATTTGTGAACCATACTAAATGATTTCAAGTGTATCAAAAGCCATACTAGAATCATGACATCTTATTGTCTCTTATAAATGTATGCTAAATGACTATATTTTTCACGTTATATTAGCACAATTTAATGTAGGCCAAACTGAATATGAAAAGTCTTTTGCCTTACTGCAACTACTCTTCGAGAGAGAATTTCTCAGTATAACAAGTAATGTGCAACAGTGTTGTCTTTCCTGAGTTCTCAAGTACTTTACAAGATACTTTGCTACATTTTAGTGATACAATTCTGACCAGCTGCCTGGGAAACTGTCCTCTTGAACTTGCCTATGTGCTCTTGCTAAAGGAGCTTTGTTCTAACGTTTCTCACATTGGATTGCTTAAGGACTGCGTAATAGTCCCACCTATTTTTTCCACATTTTGGATGTTCTTTAAGTCACCTGACACCCATCCTATATGACCTGACCAATGGAATGAATGATCTGAACAAATGAGGTGATTCCAGGAGGTGTCACCCCGGAACTTCAAGAATATAATATTGCTTGACTTAATGGACACACTCAAACATGACCCACGACGCAGCTGTTTCTCTCCTTGCCTCGTTGGAGTGAGTGATGGATGAATTGTATCCTTGCGGAACTTTTCCTTGGCAAATCTTGACTTGCCCAATACGGGCTCACCTGGCTTTTTTTACGAACTGACGAATATGCTGTGTGCACTGAGTGGTCTTTTCCTTTCAGGGAGACTGCTTGAACTGGCATGTTTCATATCCCTTCCTGAACTCTTGAGCTTTGGTATCTTATTTCAATGTCTTATTAGTATCTGACTGTCTTTAAATCTAAGGTATTGGTGCACTTGATTACCTTAAATTTATGATAAACGAAACTAAATCGTCATAATGACTCAGCTATCATGATTGTCTCTTTATTTGGGTGTGCATTTCTAATCTTTGACAAATGACCAGAGGAGATCATATTAGAGAGATCTCAGAACATCAAATACTAATACCACTATTTTGCATCGCTTTAACAAAACTCTTAGGGGCCGATTCCGATTCCGGCCGGAAATCTCTCCGACCGAGCCGGACCCGGAGAGAATTCCGACCGAATCGGACCCTAGCAGTCCGACCGAACGAGTACGATGCGCACGCATGCCATCGGACTCGAGTCGGTCGGACTCCCATTGAAGTCAATGGGAGCCTGTCGTACAACGCGTACGCGGGCTCCCATTGACTCAATGGGTGCGAGGCGGACAAGGGCGCCCCTACAGCGTGTATGTGTCCAAGCGCATCGCGGCGTACATGCACAGGTAGGGGGACCCATGGGTCCCCCCTGTGTGCGACTCGCGCGCCTACGCGTTCAGGGGGGTCCGACGCAGACCCCCAAAGTCCGGCTCCGACAGCTTTTTCGAGCCGGACGGCACGAGTCGGTAGGACTGCTCGCGGCGCGCATTGTACTTACCCGGCCGGGAAACGTCTCCATAGCGCGGTGCGAGTCGTGTCCATGCGAGTCGGTCGGAGCGTGTTGAAGCCGCGTTCGAGTCGGTCGGCGATTTGGCGGGTGCTTGCATCGTACTCGCTCGGCCGGACCCGCGTACGATTCGGTCGGGAAACAGGGCTCCGAATCGGATCCGGTGAATCCGAATCCGATTCGGAGCACTACCGGCCGAGATCGGAATCGGCCCCTTAGTGTGAATGATTTTGGCTCGCCTCCGTTTCTTTAGGAGATTTGGGCTGGCCATAATAATCTTCTATCTTTATAGTATTGTACTGAAAGTAATCTATATGAGTCCGATTTCCCGTCTGTAGTTCAGTTATCCAATTCCTGGTCCTCATTGGATGACTGCTGGGACCCATTATATCCAAACCCTCTCGGCACAGAGCAAGATCAGTCGGAGGGCCAAGAGTTTGAGAAAGATATGAAACTCAGACAGGGAAACTGAATGACAATTATCTGATATGGGCCTAGTAACGCTTCAACAATCACAAGAAAAAAACATCAGAAATGAAAATGCAAAGCACAAATACAGTTTAATTTAAACAGCCAACAGAGGAAAAAACAACCGCACAAAATATGAGTGACAATCAATCAACAGTCAGTGCCAGCCTGCAGAACAGCTGCAGCAAAATCCCCAGCAGCTGAGCCTCCCAATACCACCCGATAGTGGTCCATGAACATGTGAGGTGAAACCCATGTAGCAGCCTTACAAATGTCCTCTATCAAGACCCCCTTAAAAGAAGCCCAGGAGACAGAAATACTATGTGTAGACCTCCCCTGTATCCTGGATGATACCTCCGACCCCTGACACTTATACGCCAGAAGGATCATCTGTTTAATCCACCTACTCAAAGTGGAAATAGATGATTTATGACTGGACCTCACCGGGCCTAAAGTGACCAAAACTATCACATTTACAAAAAAGCAAGGTTCGCTCCAGATACACCAACACCGCCCTACGTACATCCAACAGATGGTGACCTGCATACACCCGGACCAAAGCTCCATGGAAAAAGTAGGCAGAACAAACTCCCTAAACGATTAGTTACAAAAGGGATCTTGGGCAAAAACTTCGGATCAGACCGCAAGACAATGTAGTATGGTAACACCAGACAATAAAAAGGACCCCAACTCCCCAATCCTCCAAGCCGACACAATGACCACCAAAAACACAACCTTCATGGTTAAGTACTTTTTGTCAACCTCCCACAAAGGCTCAAAAGGAGCAGCCTGCAGCGCTTGCAATACCAAGGAGAGATCCCAGGCCGGGGCAGGACACATAACCCTAGGACGTCGAAGAAAAACTATGCATCAACCTGGAAACCAAAAGGACCCAACTCATTCAAATGGAGACACCGGAAAGCCCGCAAAGCCGCCCACTGAGCCCGAAGGGTAGAGGGAGTCAGGGCCAACGAAAAACTATCAGACAAAAAAATCTAGGATTCTGATTGGACTCACTGAACTAAAATCCATCCCCTTAGTGACAAACCACTTAGAAAACAACCCTCAATGTCTGGAATAAGACCCTAGAGTCACCGGACGCCTGGAGCTCTGAATCAGGTCAACCACCTTAGCGGAGCAACCCCTAGACAACAAAGTCACCCTCTCTATAGCCAGGCCTGAAGATGGAGCTGCTGCAGAACACCTGTCTGAAGAAGAGAATCCCTCAGAGGATACGGATGGTCTGGAATTGCCCAACCATCCTGAACCACAAGCTCCCTCAGCAAAGGGTATCACAGGCACTGGACCCAACCTGGCACCACCAACAGTACAAAAGCTTTCTCCAGGCATATCTTGCACAATACCCTTGCAATCAATGGAATCAGAGGAAATGCATAAAGCAGGCCTGCCGGTCACCTGAATAACATTGCATCTATCCACCATGACTCCGGACAAGGAGTAATCGTGCAGAAGCGCGGCAGGAGAGCATTGTCCTTGTCTGCAAATAAGTCCACTTTCGGACACCCAAACCTCTTCTGCAACTCATGGAACACCACCGTTGACAAAGAGATCAAATTCATGGGGGGGAAACCCGGCTCAGGTGGTCTGACACACAATTCTCCCTCCCTAGGCGATACACAACCTGCAGAGACAACACATTGCTCTCCACCCAGGTCAGAATCTCCTGAGCCAGGAGCCACAAGGACTGAACCCTGCAACTCTCCTGGTGATTGTGATAATCCATCACACCTAATTGTCCATCCGGACCAGCACATGATGCACCCTGAGAGCGGCCTAAATTCCCAACATGCCAGATGAACAGCCTTCAGCTCCCGTAAGTTGGAAGAACAACCAGCCTGCAGGCAATTCCATTTCCCCTGAACAGACCAGGAATCCAAAGTTGCCCCCCAGCCGTAAAACAGCTGGTTTCCCTACCGCAGCCTAAAACATCAAAAGACTGATCAGTACACACCCGTCGATCAGCAAGGACACCAGCACCAACAGCGCCCTCCCCGCTGAAACGGAAAGCAGCGCATTGGCCCGCGGCAGAGCGGGCGATACACTGAAGGCTGGCACAGCCCTGTCCTGCCATGAGAACCTGCCTGAATACATGAGCCCGCTGAAGCAGGGCTTCGAACACACGGTAAGAGCCCTCTATGGCCGGGCCTCTCAATATGCCAGTAAAAAACAAATAAACTACATATCGATACTAATATCTCAAAAAGAGCCCACACAGCAGGACTTCTTACCGGGCCCCTGGGTCTGCTACAGCATGACTTCGCCCCACTTACCTGTGACTTGCTTGAAGAGTCTGCAAAGCAGAACCAATAAAACAGGAAGGAGGGGGGTCGTGCCTCCTCTAATGGTAGGTATGGGGTGAATGAGGTCGGCCATGTTAGAGCGGGATGGGGAGGCTAGAGCGCTAAATTGCTTGGATGGTTCTGTGGGGGAGCTGAAGCTCAGTACGTCATTTCTGTGGTGAGGAAGACATATGAGGAGGTAATGTCTGGAAACCACGAAGTATGAAGGAAGTGGTCACAAACCCTATAAAACTACAGTGCAGGGAGAGATGCTATTATGCAAGACAGATAAAAGGTGCACATGTTTTATTTTCCCAAAATGCGTTGTCACAGGAAACAATACAACTTTAAACAAGCATTGGCAATGCCAATCGGTCTCGCAATTAGGATCTTATATGTATTGCCTGCCGATCACATAATCTCCCCGTGCCTGAATGTGCCCTTGTGTAACGTAACCGGAGCTCATGTAAAGCGCTCCAACACCTTCAGGTAGAGTTTGCGCTATAGAAATCTTCATAAAAAAAAATAAAACACCGTGCCAGCCTGCCTCAAGCGCTCCTCCCGAGCAGCCCTGCCTGCCGATCACATAATCTCCCCGTGCCTGAATGTGCCCTTGTGTAACGTAACCGGAGCTCATGTAAAGCGCTCCAATACCTTCAGATAGAGTTCGCGCTATAGAAATCTGCATAAAAAAAAAAACACTGTGCCAGCCTGCCTCAAGCGCTCCTCCCGAGCAGCCCTGCCTGCCGATCACATAATCTCCCTGTGCCTGAATGTGCCCTTGTGTAACGTAACCGGAGCTCATGTAAAGCGCTCCAATACCTTCAGGTAGAGTTCGCGCTATAGAAATCTGCATAAAAAAATAAAACACTGTGCCAGCCTGCCTCAAGCGCTCCTCCCGAGCAGCCCTGCCTGCCGCGTCACCTGACCTCAGAGAGGGGCGCTGGCTGCATGTCTGCTGCTGCGGACGACAATCACATGCTGACAACCACCCTATCAGCACTCATAAACATCAGTGCAGCTGAAAAAATATGTGTGTCTGTACACGATCGCCAGAAGTTTGCACTCGATCAACATCACACGCTTGGCTTAAACAAGTCACATTAAATAAAAACTCAACACACGCACCTCCTACTTCCCCAGCTCCTTCTTACACAATGTACTGCCTTCGCCCATCCCACCCCTCCTCCACAGTCCTTCATTCACCTACTCATCCTACTAAGAAATATACACGTAACACCACTGCCTCTACCACCCGCTGCCATTTCACATGAAGCCCTGAGCCCCGAATTCTACCCCCCTTCCCTCCAGCCGGTCGCGGGTAGGCAGACAGGCTCCGCTCACGGTCGCGGGCAGGCAGACAGGCGCCGCTCACACACACGGTTCGCCTACCTCATAAGAACAAGTGTGCGTACATATTACCAAGTTATAACAATAACCAGCACACACTTTTTTTCTAACTTTAACACCGAGCGCGGTGTCCTTTATGCGGGCGTTGCGCTCAGTGTTAAAGTTAAAAAAAAACAAATAAAACAGAGCGCGGTGTCCCTGAAGTGGACGCCGCGAAAACACAAATAAATAAGCAAGAGGCAGAGGCAGACTTTTGGCGCGCATGCGTACGATGTATAGCATCGCACGCATGCAAGAGTCTAGGTCAGGCAAAATAGAGTGCGAATGCAGCCAGCCAATCAGAGGGGCAAAAAAGCATTTACAAATGCAATAGGACTCGTATTTACGTGAGTCCTATTGCATTGTAAATAAAACTGCGGTCGTCAAAGAAGGCAGGAACAGGAGTGGGTGGGGGAGTTGTGGTGGGCAGAGAAGTGACGGACTGCGGGAGGGAACGGGGGAGGCAGGGGAACAAAACAGTTTTAAAAGTAAAGGGGCCGATAGCTATGGAAGGAGAAAAATGACGACATGGCCGTCAGGAGGCGGGATTAAGTTGAGGAAAACGAATCAGATTGCAGCATTTAGGAATTCGGCCAATCAAAAAGACAGGCGGAAAGTGGGCGGAGCTTCCCCCACTATACTGTATACAGCATCTCTCGACGAGACAGAGCATGTGCTGCCTAGGCGAGGCCTAAAAAATGGCAAAAGAAGATCGACGAGCATGAAGTAGGGGACAAAGCAGAGGCAAGCGGCTGGAGACCGGAAGTGATGAACACGGTTCCTGAGGAGGATTTACCGGTCGGAGTGCACAACATTGGAGACGGAGCCTCGGGAGGGTCCGAGAGTCCCAGAGATGCCGGAGCTGAGGAGACCGAAGACAGGTGGCTGTGCTGTGCCAGTTACAGTCCCAGTGACTCAAGGGACGAGACGAACTCCTTAGATGCCAACACCATGGCCCAGGAGACAGGTCGTGGTCAGAGGCAAGTACTAAGGAACACACAGGGTTTTTGGTGGGGCTGGTGAGGTGCTGGGATATAGCAGGCACTTGGGGCAGAGACAGTGCATGTGGGAGTGCATGTGGATGGGAGGGGAATCCCATCACAACAAAGGTTGTAGCCACAACTTCCTACTTTGCATAATCACCCCCTGCCTGGTGAAGGTGACACTCTGGTGAACCCCCTAGAAAGAGTGACCCTTTCTAATTCCTTGTTTTGGGATTTTTTACCTTTTGTTTTATTTCTTTTTTGTGTATTCAATTTGGGAGTCCTGAAAGAAGTGACGCTTCCTGTAGAAAAAGGAGACCGATCACCAACAACTGAACCCTTGAGAGACTGATTCGAACATACCCTTGTCCTTTATTCTTTTGTTCTTCTTGAGTCTAATAAAACATATACACAATACGAACCAATATAGTGCGTTTCACAAATCCCTCCACTACTACAAGTAGTTAGACAACTGACGCTATTTAAGTCATTTAAACACGAAATTATTTACACTAAAACCCTGAAAGAGATTATTGTGTCTTCTTTAGGCCTGTGCGGAGTTCATGGAGTTCCGCTGTGCATAACTCTGCGAAGTGACCAAAAAACTCAGCCACGCTACGCGGAGTTCCGCAAGTGGCAGAGTGCATTAGGTTGCTTCATTCACGCTTATTTTTAATGCCGGGTGTTTGTCCCGTGCTGGAAAATCAGCACAAA
Source organism: Calotriton arnoldi (assembly GCA_963921515.1). Classification (NCBI taxonomy): domain Eukaryota; kingdom Metazoa; phylum Chordata; class Amphibia; order Caudata; family Salamandridae; genus Calotriton; species Calotriton arnoldi. The sequence goes on from CAWUFW010005753.1 coordinate 612,791, forward strand.
CGGTACCATGCCTAGCGCAAGAGGGTGCTGCTTCTTTCTGACGCTCGAGTAGATGTTCTACTCGAGCGGCAGCTTCCTCAGTGCGAACGGAAGGTTTCTCAATGCAAGCGGTAGTGGCCATCCGCGACCGCCCCCATTGAGAAATGTCGCTGGGAGATGGTCTGGAATAAGATTTTCCTTGCTCGCGCTCATCTACTTAACGTTGGCGAGCACGAGCAAGGAAGAAACTTCTCTCCGCTATCCAGAGTGGAGTTTTTCAGAACTCCGCGTGCTACACGGCGCGTGGAGTGGGAAAAACTCCACAAACTCAGCGTGCGGAGCAGAATTTCATGCCCAGGCCTAGTCTTCTTCTTATACTTCCTGAGTGAGGACCAGCAGACAACCTTCTAATAGGTTATTGTGCCAATTCACTAACCATTCAAATCAGCATCTTGCACACTGTCTCAGTTAGAGTCCTGATATGGAATGAAAACACATACTGGTTCAGAGTTTTGAATCACTGGACGATACCATGTCAATGCCATGAATACAGGATACTAGGAATGTACCACCTACTCCTTGGAAGATACCACTAGTAAAACGTTGCTCGTAAGGCAGTGCACAAAATGTGATAAAACATTCAAATACAGCAGTAGCATTTACAGATGGGGCTCCATACATTTTCTAGGCTAGGAATATTTGGCCATGCGTAATATAGCACCTCCCACTGGTGACAGCATTATTACAGAACTGAGGTCGAGTGGGGGGCATGGCTTGCCCGAGAAAATTAAGGATGCAAGCTAGTGAAGCTCGCATCCCCGAACCTTGATCTGTGTAAAATCACCGCAATCTGTGTCGCTGCATCCTGCTGGTGCTATGAGGCAGTGCACAGGAGTTGGGGTGCCTTCTGATGCTTGTTTGAGATGGCAGAGTCCCAAAGCTGGGAGCAGCGGGGTGCGCCGTCCCGCATCGCATGGCGACGGCCGCACAATGTACATGGCTGAGTAACAGCCCGTGCCCGACGCCTGACCTGTCTGTTAGGGCCTAGAGCACGGCTGCTACCTCGCTTGACCACAGATGAACCTCCTTTGGGGGCAGGGGACAAAGGCATCCCTCTGCCGGAGGGCTGATGCATGGACCAGGTGGGACCAGACGGAAATCAAGGTCCAAGGCTTGGGCCCATGAGAAGGCTGCACCCAGCATGAGCATGACAGAGTTGAGGGGGCGATCCAGGCGGACATGAGAAGAGGATGGGATAGACTGGGCCCCCCCGGAGCCAGGCAGCCTGCTTTAACCTTGATGCAGGCCACCTACGGTGCCAGGGCTTTGTGCTGGGGGCCCAGGAGCCTATAGCGGATCTGGCGATGAGCCTTGTCACACAGTCTAGATTTACGGCAGGCAAGGGAGCTATAGAGTGATCCTCCGAGCTTGGCGAGTGGGGGGTGTTTACCTGGGGGCCACAACTCTCAGGCAACAGCAGAGTCACTCACATAGTGGCTGGGGGGCCAGGGAGACTGGACCCACCAACCATTGGAACACTGCAACGCGTGGGAACCAACCTGCACTGGGAGAGGCAGGAGCCCAATGGGAGGTGACTGAAATGGGGTTCCCTTCCCTGTCAGAGGGGCTTTCTACTGGTGTGGGGCTGTGCAGTAGCCAAGACACTGCCTGTACCCCTGTCTGTTCCATTGCTCTCTCCCCCCAGGGAGGTGGGGAGGAGGAGAGTGCTCTGCTTGGCTGGGGAGGCCAGACTGCTCGTGCCCCCCTCATGGCCCACCTTACCAGCGATAGAGGGGTGAGGCAGGTCCAGGTGCAGCTGTGGACGGCCAGTATTACATGGATGGGACTTCTCCATTCTCCTGTGTGCTTGAAGAGGCAAAGTCACCACTGTTAAAGGCTAGTGAGGTGCACTGCTGACAAGGGTTGCACATGGACATGGGGGCCCCAATAGAGACTGCACATGCCTCCCTGGTGCCTACATCTCTAGGGGTACCCAGGGGGCTGGCGGTTCTTGCTGGACAGTGTGTGCCGACAGGTGAAGATTCCTTCAGAGGAGACCCTCTTGCTCCCCAGCGTGGAACTTGGCGACTGGCCCTTGTGGAGGGCACGGGCATGCATGTCTCATGGGGAGAAGAGGAGGCCCAGGCCCTCAACCCTTGGGATGCCTGAGTGCAGAGGCCGTTAACTGCCCGGGCATAGCGCCCAGTCAGGAGGACTCTCTAAAGTGCCTGATGGTTGAGAAATTAGACAAGATACTGGAAGCGATTGCAGACTCAAGACAGGTGCTCCGAGGCTGGGTTGAAGGAATTGCCATTGGTGTGGTGCTAATCAGGGAAGAACAAAAGAAACTCAAGACCAGAGTCAACGAATAGCATAACAGAATTGTGACCTGGTCTGAGAGACTTAGAAAGCAAAGTCTAATCTCTCACCGCTAAAGTGCAGGAACTTGAAGTCAGGGCGGAGCGCTCCGATGGGTGATCCTGCAGCAACAACCTCCACACAGTGGGCTTTCTGGAAGGGGCAGAGGGGTTCGACCCCACACAACTCTTCAAGGACTGGCTGTAGAGAACGGTGGTGCCAGTGAAGTTGTTGCCTCACTCTCTGATTGAGCGTGCCTGCCGGGTCCCGGCCCTAGGCTGCCTGCAAGCAAGGTTGATAAATTATAGAGACACGGAAACTATCCTACAGGTGACTCGCTCTGCTGGCCCAATCCCTAATGAGAATGCACCCAGCTACCTCTTTCCAGACTACACACTGGCAGTGCAGCATTGCATAGCTTCCTTTCTTGGCGTGAAGTGGAACCTTTGACAGATCAGTGTCCAGTACTCTCTTTTATTCCTGGCCAAGCTTAAAGTCATAGCCAACAAACTGCTCCTTCTTTACTGAACCCATGGATGCTTGGGACTGGGTGGAACAGCTCTGATATGACACGATATAACCTCACCATCTGAAAGACCACAGCAAGGTGCTCTAAGAGGAGAACCAGGCATAGGAGCAGAGGGCGTGGGATGGCTCAAATTGCGGGGGCTTCCACTCCGGCACAAGCAAAAGAAGACCAGCCCAGGCTTTATCCACAGCAACCTCTTGGTTGGCCACTAGCAATTCCCCGCTCCCCAGTAGGGCAGAGGACAGCCTCTCTGAACTTGACTCCTGTGCCTCCCATAGCACCTAGGGCGGGCCGACTCCCCGGCTCTTCCTGACGACACACCACATGCTGCTGATACACTGATCTAACTACATGGACACTAATCGGCAAATATTGCCTATAGTTGCAGGATCTATCTTGCTGTCAGCCACTGTGACCGGTGTCTGAGAGCAAGATAGATCCACTCCGCAAAATTGCTTCTCTTCTGGAGATTACTATGGTGCCACCATCTTGAAATAAGTGTATGTGAGAGTGACTTAGAGTTCCCTCATTATGGTCTTTTGGTTAATTGTTTGGGGCGGTCTCATGTTTGTGGTCTGCGTTGGGTTGGGAGTTGCAGAGTTTTCCTTTAATACATATCACACAGATCACACAGTGGGAGGAGGCCTTTTGCATTGGGACAGTTCTCCTTGTAAACCACAACTCATGGATGCGGTTTGCACGCTTTCTCACACCTTCTTATTCTATAGCACTGACTTGCTCCCACTCCCCCCACACGGACTCTTCCCAAAGGACGTCTAATTATGGCTAACATAGGCATCCTAACGTCGAATATGAGGGGGATGGAAACAACCCGGAAACGGCTTAACCTAACAATAGCATTCCACGCAAACTACAAAGTGCCCTCTTACACAACACATGGTATCAGCACATGGCCGTCGAGGGCCCCCAGACATCAGCCGGGTCATGTTATGTCTGTTTGCTGATACCACATATAATAGGAGCAGACAGGTTTTACCTGTCCCAAGAGGTTGCCTCAGAAAAAGCAAAATGCCTTCTCTACCTGTACCTGTGTAGGATTAGATCCAAGATTCAACCCAGCAGAGAAGAACCCCATAGAGTAGTAGTGAATGTGACCTAATATGAGACCGATCCCACAGCACTGTATCTTTTCACTGAGCCTAGCGATATTCAAACTGATCTAGATGCGCGGGAGGGACACCATAGGCGAGGATACTGTTTGGCCCGAGACTTTCTAGAAAATAGATTCTTGGAGGTAGCAAAACCACCACACCAATGCATAAATACGTCTGCTCCTACTTCCCTCTGTGGTCTTAAGGTGGCCCTTAGCGTGTCTGGGACAGTCTTCTTTAATAAAAAATGAACCACAGACATGGAGTTCCAGTGAAGGGTCTTCTACCTTGATGATACAAAGGGAAATGAGTCTTGTAGGGTAGGGTTGAACACCAGCATCGATACCCCATGTCAGGAAGTCTGGGATACTGAGATAGATAGGTACATGTGGATAGAAGGGAAGGGGTAACCCCTAATTGTATGGAAACTTACACTGTATTCCTTGTGTTTCAGAGGTAAAGGAATGATTCCACTCATCGCAAACAAGAACAGTGGTGTAATACTACACATACCGGACATGAAATGGGACACCTCCACGCTGATGTATATATACTGGCAGTGTTTTTTTTTTGCCTGTACTCAGCTTGTTCCTGGATGATGGGGCCTTAGCTCCCTCATCACCAAACACACTTCTACCCTGGTCATTCCTGGAGAAGATCTGTCAGAGTTGTACCAACATCTGCTACACAAGAAGATAACTCTGTTGCATCAGGCTTGGAAAACTTCTGACTATTTTGGATGGGCTCAGTACAAGGCACACTAACATTTTTTTTGCAATTCTTCAAATAAATATGGATAGGGAAAAATATTATTGTTCATCTCTATTTCATTGTAAAATGGAGCCTTAGATATGACACACTTCCTCAAACTTTAAAAATTAAATTAATCTAATTAAATTGTAAATTGTAAATTTCAGAAACATATACAAATAACCTCATACTTGTAGTCACCAGAATCACTACGAAATCTTGGAATCTTTTCCCACAAATTCATCAATCCTTCACAGCACCTCACTGTCCAATGAATAAAACTTATCCCACACTTTTGCAAATTGATCTCCTATTTTGGAACAGTGACCTTTCCTTCTGATCATTCAACAAGATTTCTTAAAACACATACCCACTGTCAACGTACCGACTACCAATGTAAGTTATGTTTTCCATTTGCTTGCTTTACGCAAGGGCAAGGGGTTCCCTGGTACACTTCACTCCAACCTTGCTGAAAAACGAAGGAGATCTATGGTCAATGGTGGAGGGTGTATTGTTTTCCACACCACCTTGCCTAAGAGTGGGGGTATTATGTCCCCTAACACACCTGTCTTGACCAGGTATGTGACTGTTTATAGGCAAGGCACGACCTGCATCCATTAGCTGCAGAGATTCATCAGGTTGTGTGTTTTTTATGTAAGTCAGTAGCCCTGAACTCCCGGTCTAGTGCGCCACTCCCTGGCTATCTGAGACTGTCCCTCAACCCCAGCCTTGAGGCCACCGGTTCGATCCAGTGACTGCTGCCTGACAACATCAGGATTCAATCTCCTTTGGGCCTGACACTGTTTATTTGCTTCCTTTTGGTTTTGGTATTGTTTGTACTATTTACAGTTTTTGCTTCCGTTGGTAGTGGTTTGTTGGTTTGTTTTGGTCAGTCTGTGTTTTTCACCCCTCCCACTATTTTCCAGCTCCCACTGGTTTTCTGCTCCCCGTCCTCCCTGTTAGCCACATCCACCTCCCAGGACTGCTAATGGAGGCCCCTGCGTTGCCCCAGTGAGTAGCCCTGGCCTCCCGGTTTAGAGCGCCACTCCCCAGCTGCTGCTGCCCAGCTGTCTGAGACTGTGCCTCACCCCCATCCTTGAGGACGCTGGTTCCATCACGCTGTCAGGTGACCGCTGCCTGGCAACATCAGGATTCAATCTCCTTTGGGTCCGACACTGTTTTTTTGGTTTTGGTATTGTTTGTATTATTTCACTTTTTCTCAGTTTTTACTTCTGTCGGTAGTAGTTTGTTGATTTGTTTTGGTCATTCTATGTTTTTCACCACCCCCTCCTGCCATTTTCCCACCACCGCTCCCCACCCTCCCGCCTCCCCGCTAGCCCATCCAACCTCCAAAATACTAATGGAGGCTGCTGCATGGCCATGCCGCCAGCACACCAAAGGCAAACCGGTCTATGCGCTGAAGGTAAGCCCGTCTGCACCTGGACCGCACCCAGCACCAGGACCCCTGGCTCTTCCACCCCAAGAAGATACTCTGCCGCTGACCTCTGAGCCCTGGACCCCAGACGCACCAGCAACAACTGCTGCCGCACATCCCCGTGCACCATCAGAGGACCATTCTCCTGCCAACACTGCTGCTCCACCTTCAGCACCGAAGCAACCAACGACACCAGTAACACTGCAAACATGGCTGCTACATTGACCGAGACCACCACAATACCACTCCAGTGCATTCAACTCAATGTGTGTTCTCTAGGCAAACACGCCACCGAGATCTGGGATATGATCTCTTCCCTCAGCCCGGATGTCATCTTCATCACGGAAACCTGACTAAACCCCGCCTCTGCTTCAGACGTCATCGCCATCCCTGAAGGATACAAGATAACACACTGGGACCGAATAAACAAATACGGAGGGGGAATCGCCATTATCTATAGGGACACCATCCGCTGCACGACATCCCCTGACAATCTGACACAGGTAATGGAACACCTCGACTTCGAACTCCACACAGATGGAAAAAACACCATCACAGACACCCTCACCTACAGACCACCAGGACCATGCACCAGCTTCTGCAACCCCACCCACATCGCAGGACACACGTACAACACCATCTTCACCTCCAGCGACCGAGTCAGGTATAACCGCACCACACAACTCACATGGACCGACCACCACAGCGTACACTTCACCATCTCAGGACCCACCCACTCTGGCACTGCGCCCCGCAGATCCACTCGAAGAGACTGAAAAAAAGGTTTCAGAAGACCAGTGGAACAACACTCTCTGCTCTCACTTCCCAAACTCTACACATGACCCAGAACAAGCAGCAAAGAACTTCTCCTGGTGGATCACAGAATGCGCCGACTACATTGCCCCACTAAGACAGGCAAGATCAAAGAACCAAGCAAAAGAGTGAGCTGGTTCACCAAGGAACTGCACTCCACCAAATGTAGCTGCCCAGAAAGGAAAGCGTGCCTCAGCAAAAAAAAACACACCACTATCAGGACAGCTCTCAACCAGTACCACCACCTCCTGAAAGAAACCAAGAAGAACACTCTAGTAGTTCGCATCAAAGCCAGTGCTAACCATGGCAAAAAACTCTTTGCCATTGTGAAGGAGTGCACCAATCCTGCTGTCACTGAGAACGATGTCACTCCCTCCCAGGAATTGTGAGACAACCTCGCTGACTTCTTCCACAACAAGAACTCGGCCTTCTAGGAAAACTTCGCAAACCAATCCTCCGCAACTAACAGCATCAACCAGCTCACTCCCACGAACACAAACCCTGAGCACCCTCTCACCCACTGGAACCTCCTCACCACACAAGACACTATCTCCATCAAGAACTTCGTGCACTCAGGAGCACCCTAGGACCCATGTCCCCACCACGTCTTCAACGTTTGGAAGCAAGACTCAGTGACGAGCTCAGGAAGGTCCTCAACACCTCCATGACCACGGCCTCCTTCCCTGAGGACTGGAAATGCGCTGAAGTGAGATCCCTCCTGAAGAAACCCTCCGCCGACCCAGCCAATCTGAAGAACTACCGTCCCATCTCTCTGCTCCTCTGTCTAGCAAAAGTCCTCAAGAAAGTGATCAACCAGCAACTCACCCAATACTTAGAAGACCACAACATCCTGGATTCCTCCCAATCCAGATTTTGAGCTAACCACAGCACTGAAACAGCGCTGATCGCAGCCACCAATGACATCAGAGCTCTCCTGGACCACAAGGAAACAGCAGCCCTCATCCTCCTGGACCTGTCCATCGCGCTTGACACCATCTTGCACCACATCCTGATCAACAGACTCCACCACATCAGGGTCCAAGGAAACACCCTCAAATGGATCGCCTCGTTCCTCACTGGCAGAACCGAAAGGATATGTCTCCCACGTTTCACCTCTGAGCCCAATAAGACCATCTGCAGAGTCCCCCAAGGATCATCCCTCAGCCTGACCCTCTTCAATACCAACATGATCCCCCCAGGCCAACACTATCAGATCACACAGTCTAAACATCATCTCCTACGATGACACTCAGCTCACTCTCTCACTGTCCGAAGACCCATCCACCAAAAAAGCTAATTTAAACAGATGCAGGATGAACGTCTCAAACTGGATGAAGGACAGTTATCTCAAACTAAACAAAGACAAGATGGAAGTCCTCATCTTTGAGAACAACACCTAACCATGAAAAGACACATTGTGCTCGGCACACCCCCTCCCCAAAAGACCATGCCTGAAACCTCAAAATCATACTGGATAGCAAGCTATCCATGAAGAAACAAGTCAACACAGTCTCATCTGCCTGCTTCCACACCCTTCACATGCTCTGCAAGATCTTTTTTTTTGATTTATTGAGCTTTTTTATCATACTCCGACAGATTACACTCAATTGTAATTTGTGTACAAACTCAATACATTTTTCAGAAAGTATCGATATCAGGAACAGTCATAACCATACAACGCCATAACAATACCACAATACATAGTATATATGTCCATTCATAAAAGCTGGTCCCATTGGGATGTTTAAACCATTACGGCTACGATGTCTTTGTTCGCTGTGATTTCCGCATCCACACATGTAACTATCTGACATCCTTATTTCAACACATATGGGTGTTCTGTGAGATACACCTCAACCGGGCTCCAAATATCCTTTGGTCTGGAAGCCACAGGCAGCTCCTCGGCATATATATTTAATTGCTCCTTACAATATGCAATATCTTTAAACCATGAGGCGACTGTAGGCGCAACCCTCCCACCCCAGCATTTGGCCACCACCCTTTTTGCCAGCAGCAAAGAGACAGCCGCCAGTCTGCGATTACATGCTTTAAGTGCTGTACAGACACCCAAAAGACACACCTGTGGGGTACAAGCCACCGGCTCCATTAACATCTGCGTGAGGTGTTGCTTAACACTGCCCCAATACCGTGCCACCTGGGCACACTCCCAGGCTAAGTGTTGAAAGTCTGCGCCTTCCACCCCACATCTTGCACATCGCAAATCATAGCTATGGAGGCGTATAATACATTTGATGCAAAAAGTGCTTAAAGTGAATAATCCTAAGATTACAATTTGCTGTGAGTCGCCCCATCAGTGCGCAGCAAGCTGTCCAATCCTCCCATGATAGTGGGTCCTCTAATTGCGTGACCCAGTTTTCATACGCCTTAGAGGTGCCCATCTGATTCTCCACCAGAGAGGCCCTATATAGCCTAGTTATCAAGCCCCTTCTATCTTTACTAGTCAGGAGCATCTGAAGGGCTTTCAACATCTGTGGCTCCTCAGGATATTGCGGATACTCCGCCCTCACAGCCTCACGTAACCTCACGAATATGAACCCAAGCATGGCAGTGTAGGCTGTCTTGGCCGTAAGATCCTCCAGCGTCACAAAAGAACCACCAAGGTACATATCCTCCAGTGTAGTTATTCTAGCCTCTCTCAAGAGCGCTAGGGCCATCTGCTCCTGAGTGACAGAGTTACCCGGGTGCGCGTTTATAAATAAAGCCGGTGCATACAGGTGCGCCCTACCCGCTCTGCTCTGTAACCCCCTCCACGCACGAGTTGTGCAAGAACCTGTATTAATATGCACTCCAGAATTTAGCGGCCTAGCGTGATACAGCACAGCCGTAAGCGGAATTGGGTGGACATCATCCGCCTCCACCACCAGATGCGGTAAAAAAACTCTGCGGAAACTGCCAATAGTGGGCAAACTGAGCCTGTGCGCACAGGTAATATAGCCTCATATCCAGCGCTTCGAAACCTCCCCTCTCATAAGGTTGTACCATGCCTTTCCAGCTGCAGTGCAGCTGCTTACCAGCGCATGTCACAGTCAATATACATGACTGTAAAGTTTTAAAAAACGATTTGTTTAAGACGATGGGAATATTGACAAAGAGATACAACATTTTTGGCAAGGTATTCATCTTAACTACAGCGATACGGTCCGCCAAAGATAGCGGTAACCTTATCCAGCCAGCCACCCTTTCCGTCAGCACCCACAATGCCTGACCATAATTCATCTGGACCACAACATCTGGGTCCCTGTGTACCCACACGCCTAGATATTCAACAGCATCCTGAGCCCAATGCAAGGGAAATTCCAACTCATGCACTTTGGTACTCTGTGTCAGGGGCAATATGATAGACTTACTCCAGTTTATATTCAATCTCGAAAAGCCACCAAACTTAACATACTCCCTGAGCAATGGCTCAAGATGTTTCTCCGGGTCTTGGACATATAACAGCATATCATCGGCATACAATGATATGGCTAACGGTCTCTGCCGAAACCCCAGTGCTGCATCCTTAGGCAGCTGCCTAATTTTACATGCTAAAGGTTCGAGAACAAGGGAGAACAACATAGGTGACAGTGGGCACTCTTGCCTAGCACCCCTTTCGATCCAAATTGAATTAGACACCCAGCCATTAGCCTTAACTCTAGCCGACGGTTCACGGTACAACAATCTGATCCATTGCACAAACTCAGGAGGGAGCCCCATCCTACCCAGCACCAAGAACATGTATCCCCAATTTATAGAGTCGAAGGCTTTGGCGGCATCCAAGAATACCGCTGCCGCCTTCATCTCAGGATCCAAATAATGTAGCACAGCAAACAGCGTTCTAAGATAATGCGTTGTGGATCGCTCCTGAACAAACCCAGACTGATCTGGCAGCACCAAAGCGGGCACCAAAGGCTGGAGCCTCGTTATTTTTGCCAGTATTTTAACATCAATATTCATTAGGGACAGCGGGCAATATGATTCACATTTGTTTGGCTCCTTGTCGGGCTTTAACAACATCACAATCAGCGCCTCGCATAGAGTGGGAGGCAAGACGCCACTATCATAAGCCTCTGAATACACCTCTACCAGTACTGGGGCCAATTGATCCATGTAAGTTTTATAAAATTGGCTAGGCAGGCCATCGGTACCTGCCGCTTTGCCTGTCGGCAGTTTCTGTATAGCTTCCTTAACATCATCAACTGTCAGCGACTGGAGCAAATACTTCCTCTGACCTGACGATAGCCACCCCAGAGCGATATCCTCCATATACCTAGCAAACTCATCCGGCTCCGCCTCAGGGCGTTGACTATACAGATCCGTGTAGAAATCCGCAAAGACTGATACTATCTCAGGCGTGGTGTAGCACAGTGTCGAAGTTTGGTCCAGAATTTCAATTATGTGGCCCTGCTCTTTATGCCCAGCTAGCTTAGCTGCCAAGGTGTACCACACTCTTCCCCCTTCCCCATAGGCTCTGGCTTTCCAGCGTCGGGATCTGAAATGTACCTCCTGTTCAGCTAATTCAACATATTCTGTATTGCATTCCCTTATTTTTGCCAGAAGCTCTGGCGCTGGTGTACTAATATATTGTCGCTCTAGAGACAGCAGTTTCCTCTCGATGTCCTGCATCCTGTTACGCAGGGACCTCAAGACCCTGGCTTGTACCCCCATGCACTCGCCTCTTATTGTGACTTTAAAAGCCTCCCATTGAGTCCCCCAGTTGTCAACCGACCCTGCATTCTCTTTAAAAAAAATTGTAATAGCAGCACTGACAGTGGTGCAGAAAACCTGGTCAGTCAGGGCCTCAGGTTGCAAGCGCCATTGGAAAAGAGGCTTAATATATGTCGGTACCGCCATAGCCAACAGCACCGGCGCATGATCAGATAGCGTTTTCGGTAATTGCGCCACATTCTCTACCCAGGAACCAACTGTGTCAGATATCAACCAATAGTCCAGTCTGGACCAGGAGTTGTGGACAACGGATATGAAAGTACCCTCTTTTTTCCCTGGATTCCTCACCCTCCAAGCGTCAATCAATCCCTCCGCAATCATGATCTCTTTTTCTGTGCTCGCTGCGAGCTTGCCATGCCAGTCGGTAGCCGCCGATCTGTCCATCCCTGGGTCCAGATAGATATTCAAATCCCCTCCCCAAATGATTTGCGATGGACCCAATGCACGCAAACGTCTCCACACATGGCTATAATAAGCCGGATCATCCACATTTGGCCCGTAACTGTTAACCAAAACAATTAATGACCCTCCCAGCGAGCCCTGCACCCTGACAAGCCTGCCTTGCTCATCACTATCAGTGTGAAGCACCCCAAACAGAGTACCTTTTTGGACTAAAATCATTACCCCTCTAGAGTACGCTGAGTAGGACGAGGCCACAACAGTGTCCGCCCACCGTTTGCCCACATTAGATATGGTGTGTTTGGTCAAATGTGTCTCCTGCAACAATGCTACGTTTATAGCGTGCCTTTCTAAATATGCAAAGACCACCTTTATCTTTCTTGGATGGTTGAGGCCCCTTACGTTCCATGTTATCATCTTAAGCACACCGACCTTCGACGTCATACATAACTTCAACCTGTATATCTTAACCGCTTATCTGCTTCTCGCAGCCGATCAGACCAGCATTCAGACTTAGAAATAGCATGTCCTGTGATTATAACACAAACAAACCCCCCCACCCACTTCAGCCTCCCCAACTGGCCGAAGCCATACCCTACCCAACAAACCCAAATATACATTAGGGGTGCACCCAGTTGGGGGGTCGCAGGCTCCAGGCACTTCCTCCCGATGATAAAGGGAGCTGACCGAGCGTGCACATAGCACCACAACCTGTACCCATATTTGTGAGATTTCCAACAAACCTCGCCATCGTTAAGGACAGTTGACTAACAACACAGTTTAAACTTAGTCCTGAGTAGGTCGCCAATCAACCAGTTCACTCGGCTTTAGCCTGACTTAATACCCGTAATGCATTTTGCCAAGCTAATAACAAATAGCCCCTGCTTAACAACAACAGGATATATACAATTCAATGTTTCCAGTAATGACAGCATCCCGCCTCCTTTCTGACCAATCCTTGCGTACATCAGAAAGTCACTCAACATCCGACATTGGAGTTTCTGAAGATTTCCGATTCTTCTGCCATGTTTTTACAAAATCCATAGCACTCTTCGGGTTCATGAATAGCTTCTGCTTGCCATCCACCTCCACTCATAGGCGGGCCAGATATAACATTGCATAGGGAATCTTTTCGGCTTGTAGTTTCTTCTTTACAGGGATGAATTCCCGCCTCGCCGCTTGAACTGTAGCCATGAAGTCAGGGTAAAATTTGATCGCATTTCCTTCATATGTGATTTTCTGTTTCTCTCTTGCCATATGGAGTATCGCGTCCCTATCTCGATAGTTAAGGAGACGGGCAATCACAGGCCGCGGCGGCGCCCCCGGGACTGGGCGCGCTACCAGCGATCTGTGCGCGCGCTCCACCAGCATTACTTTAGGAAGGTTCTCTAGACCTAATATCTCCAAGATCATTTTTTCAATGTAGACCTCCATTTTGCCCGTATTGGTAGATTCAGGCAGCCCAAGAATGCGGAGATTATTACGACGAGATCTCGCTTCAAGATCTTCATTCTTTGCCTGCATCACCGCAAGAACTTTCTCCATGTCCAGACTCTTGAAGGCAAAAGACTGCAGAGTATCTTCTGCTGTGGATATCCGCTGTTCCGCCTCACCTATTCGTGCCCCCTGCTAATCCAGCCTAGTGGCGAACTGGTCCATCCGCATGTTTAGGGCATCGATTTTGCCATCTACTGATTGCATGCTGGTTTGCATCGCCATTAGTGTTTTCCCCAGAGCAGTAGGAGTGTTATCTGAGAGTTCCTGCTCCGAATCTGACGCAGCCTGCTGCTGAGACTTGGTCGTCTTCTTAGATTCAAAGGTTAGGTGCGACTGTTGTTTATCTGTTTTCCCCATCTTGGGTCAAGAGAACGCACTCTGTGCCGCAGCCAACCTCTAGCCTGTAACGGTGTTGCTTGCCGGTCTCTGTCACCCTGCGGCCACTGCTCCCTCCAGCAGGCCCTATTCTGAAGTACTGTCACTGTCACCAACACTCTCTGCTCCCAGACGCTCTGCTGATTGGCTATGGCCGCCCACTGCTTCCCGTCACCACAGGCCTCCAACTATCGTATTTGGACTGACCCAGTCTGCTCGGTATCTGTGGTGAATGTGGCCTCTATTTAACGGGTATGCACACCCCGCAGTCGCACAGACCCGCTGCCGCACCTGCCACTCGAGTACCTCCAGCCGATCAAGCAGTGCTTGTCCATGTGGCACGTTCCTTCGCCCGTTAATATACCCAGCTATTTGTCAGGTGGGCTCTGTCCAAGCACCTCCGCCCACATAGTAACCATTGGTCAGACCTCCACTGTTGCCTCCAGTATTAGGACTGCGTCCCTGTTCAACCCGCACCCTGCAGCCTGGGTTGTCTCAGTGTTCCTCCCCACTCAGGTCTGTCTCATAACTGCTCGTCCCGCTGGGTGGCTCCTGCCACGGCGTGTGTCCCGAGCCTCAGTGCAGTAGGATCTGCCGGTTCCCCAGGGCACCCGCACCGACACAGGAGAAATAACTCGCCAGCCGGTAATCGCTCCCGGCAGCCTCTCACGTGCCTCACGGTGCCTTCATGGTACTCGTCCCCCGGCGACCGCCATCTTGCGCCTTGCCGAAAGCTTAATGCCCCTGCAGCCCACACTCACAGCTCCAGCGCTCCACAGGTGGCTCAAGTTGATCCGCAGCACTTCTCCGGGTTATTGGCGCCGTTACAGCCCGTCAGGCGATACTCTGCTCCCGTTGCGTCGCCTTTACAGCACCACTCCGGTGGCGGCCGGCATCTTGCGTGGTCACCGTGACGCTCTGCTGCAGACACCAAAAGTCGATCTTACCGGCGGCCGCCGAGATCCTCGATGGGCCTTTGGGTGTCCCCCGATGCTCCGATGCCCAGATTCAATAGCGGTGGGTGCAGAGCTGCAGCGTTTTGCAGGATATTTTGTGGATATTGCTGCTCAGTCAGCAGAGCTGCTCTAGCAAGCAGCCATCTTGCCGCCAGCACACTAGTGCCCCCCCATGCTCTGCAAGATCTTAAGATGGCTCCTGGTAAACACCTGAAGGACCATCACACAGGCCCTCGTCACCAGCAGACTAGACTATGGGAACACACTTTCCGTTGGAATCACAGCCCACCTCCTGAAAAAGCTCCAGAAAATACAGAACTCAGAAGCAAGATTCATCCTCACCCTCCCCAGAAGGACCCACATCACACCTCACCTCAAGAAACTACTCTGGCTCCCTATTCAGAAGAGAAACCAGGCCATGATGCTGACCCACACCTACAAGGCCCTGCACAATGAAGGACCAGATTACATCAACAAACACTGGACCATTTGCCAATCGACCAGACACCTTCAATCAGCCTCCTCTCCCTCACAGACACCCCATGGATCCATAGAGCCAACAGTGGAGGATGGTCCTACTCGCACCTGGCGGCCAAGGCTTTGAACAATCTCCCCCTGCACCCCAGGACCCCTCTGTCACTCCAGCAATTCAGAAGGGAATTAAAGACCTCAATGTTTGATCAGACCTCCACACAGCAGTCTACAGATCCAGCGCCTTAAGACTCTCATGGGTGATTTCCCGCGCTTTAAAAAAAAATGATTGATTAATGATTGATTGATTGAAGGCATCGCTGGGGCACTCTGAGTGACCGGGCTGGGCTTGATTGATCTGAAGCGCAGGCCCACATCTACTTATCAGTTTATTGTAAACAACACCACTCGCCAGCGCTATTGTGTTTGATGAAAATAAGGTTATTGTAATTCAGATTCTGTGAGAGAGCGAGACAATTAATTTTGTCAGGGAGCAGGCACTGGGCTGTTGTATTCCTCTTAGGGTGTCCATACACGGGCTTTCCTGTATCATGTCCTTATATAGGCACAATTCGCCCTGCCCTTATATAGGCATAAAATCCCAGTCCTTATTTAGGCATTAAACCGTGCACTCCAAATACAGGCATGGTCTCCGACATCCGTCCACCCTAACGTCACAACGAGTTCTTGATGAACAGACCCTTAGGCTTCGGGAATTTCCCTAGCACAGGACTATTGATTTCTTCAAGGACTCAACTATTATGCATGAACCATTATACCTTAGGGATTCATTCATGACGTCTTCCGCTGTCCGATTCACGTCAATGCTAACGTGGTGAGGTACCTTTCAGGTATAAATATACCTTCCCTAGCCCTTGTAAACTAGAGGAGACCTCGACTTCAGAGGAGCCCGTTTCCCGGCCTGACGCACTGAGAAGACGCTGTCATCCCTGCACGCAGAGAGTCCAGCTTCCAGTGATCTGACTTCCCTTGCGGGGTGTTGGAGTTCGAATCTGGCAAAGAGATTCCCACCTCTCTCATTCTAAAGGTATGGAGCTGACTAGAACCTAGAGGGACTCTTGGCATACTAGGCATACTAGACTTAACATACTCTTAGTATACCATAGTAAGGAATACTTTACCTACTTCATACCTCTCCCTACACCTAGGTTAGGTTAGGTACATTGGGGTAGAACTAGCTTAGCAAACGCATCTTATGAGTACTCACATTTTTTAGTCTGTGTTATTTATGTGAATGAATATCTGCTAAAAGATAATGCTATCGCAGTATTATTTATTTCTACTGCTTACGCTGTACATTATTTATCTCGCATACTGTCTTGTGATCATAACAGCACATTTAACTTACACAAGAAACAAGACTGTTCAATAAATCTTTTATTGAAACGCCCGTCTATTTCTTTCTGTGTAACTTTGAGGAAAACTAAGCATGCACGATTGAGCTGAGTGAAATAGTTATCTATTGTTTCCACGACTCTGGGACTCGTTCTGATTCTAAAGGGAAACAAAGTTGTCATGTTTTGCGGCTGCCAGAAACTACTCCCTTCTTGTCGTCAAGGAGTTTCTAGTGGCCTCTGAGCTAGCTGGCACAAGTAATTAAGTTTAATATACTCGATAGGGACATACTGACCTTAGTCCTATGTCAAACCTATAGGGGATATTATTCCAATGCGCAGAGCCTATTAGGGAAATAGGAGCTACACTACATGGCGCCCAACGTTTGGTAAGGCGGTAATTTAACGCTAGATACTGAGTAACTCAGCCGTGCTTTTTCTCTCAGAGACCACTACCCATATACTTCAAAAGACGTCTGGAGTGGGCAGGGTTAAGTATCCACCAAGGCTACATAGGGAAACACCCTGTATATTAGCTGTTTGGTTTGCTCAACGTTGAAGGATACAGTGTTCCAAAATATTGTGCACCTTATCTTTGTTTCCTTTAAACTTGTTCTACATTTTTCAAAAAACAAAATGACTGAAAGGGGAAACGATGAAGCTGAGGCTGATCCAGCCCAAGCAGCAGTTTTTAACATTACAGGTTTAAATGAAACCGAGGAGGGTGTTATAGACATCGCTCCAAACTTAAGAAGAGCCATCACTCTAAAACTTATAAAACATGGCCTACCACCAAGAGGCGGTAGAGCAGTTTTCGTGATAGAGGCACACGAATCCTTTCAGACAGAGGTATTCATGGGTAATATTTCCTGAATCCAATCCAGTAACACACATGTTTCACTTCTACAAAGAAGATGATCCACCAGAGGAATACATTCCTTTCGAGGATATTGAAATTCCATTAACATACCAAGAGCATCAGATCTGGTTTAAAGGCGCCCTAAAACATCACAAAAACATTACCAGGCTCGGTCCACTAGGTAGACCAGGAGCAATATGGCCGATTCTAGCCGGCTACACACCTCATCCTGACATTGAAGAGATGTCAGACGAGGAATGACTTATTCAACTCACAGAGTTAATAAAAATCTACAGACAATTGGTCCAATATGTCATGCGGACTTTCACAGTCCAGCAACCACTGACACTTCCAAATCCAACTCCCCAACAGGGGAATACACTAAAAATTACACCACAGACTCTATACGCAGTCATGGGTAAAATGCCCACAAAACGTGAGCAAATTCCATTCTGGATAGCTCAAAAAATTACTCAAATCGAAGCAGTATTTCCAAATACTAGCCCGTATGAGGAACACAGAATCCTAACAATCAGTTTACCAATGGGGATCACACCACAACTGGAAGACTGCACCACTTGGGGCTCAGTCTTTGCTGCCATCTATACTAAAACACATGGTATTCCGTCAATTGCGGTAATCCCAGAGGTCCTGAAACAAATTCAAAATGAATACGGGGCAGAGCCTGCTCTGAATTTAGGTATGAAATTACTGAAAAATTTCGACCAGGTCTCAACAATAATATTATCTAATATTAAAGGGGAGGCAGCAGCAGTGGCGATCCGCCAAAAATTAAGGGAATTCGATGTTACAGAACATCAAACTGAACTACCCAGAATAATTGAACAATCTTATGCAGAATTAAGCAGAGATAGTTTGGGTGGAAGACCAGTGAAGCCGAAACTATCTGAAAGTCCTGAGAAGGACTCTATTAAACAAACTCCTACATCTTCTAAAAAGACGTGGGAGACTGATAAACAAAAGTCAAATGAGAAACGTTCTCAATCCCGGGGTAGGTCTCCTCAAAAGGAGCCCTCTGAAAGGAGGTATAACCTCAGGAATAGGGATAATTTAAGAAAACCTGACAGGTATCAAGATACTGATACACATTCCTCTCGTCCCTTTCAGATCTCATCACAGACTTCGGAAAGAAGAGGACGATCAGAACATAGAGAAGAATGCATGAAATCCAAGGAAGATAAACACGCTCCAAAAAACAGAACAAAACCTCAATTCTCCAAAAAGACAGTAGCAGGTCTGAAGATCAGACATGCCGAGAATACTGAGAACACAACTCAAGAATGGAGAATGGGCTCAGACAATGCTGGACAGTGCAGCAGAAGTCACAATAGTTCGCCAGAACCTGAAGGAACTTCTGGAGATAGTGGACTTGAATGAGTACATTACAGTTGAGAATGTAGACACCAGGGTTAGTACTCCACAAAAGTTATATGAAATAACACTCCGGATGGAGGGAGACAAGCCAAGACAGGTGAAAGCACTTTTTTGGGAAAGACTATCGAGGGGCTATGACATACTTCTAGCAGAAAAAGACTGGCCACCACAATTTGTCTGCCTTCTCCAACCATATTCCAATTCACCTAAAATATACATATGCCAGGAAATGGGCAGTAGCCCAGGCCCCAGCATTATATAAAAATCATGTAGGATGGGATGAGGACTCACCTCACCATAAAATAAACATGAACCAACTGCACAAAGGCAGTATCCAATAAAGCAAGAAGCTAAAAAACAGGTCAGGGAGATCTTAGATCAACTTGAATACCAAGGGGTGATTGAAACATGCACCTCCTCAATGAACAATCCTTTGTTTCCTGTCTCCAAACCAGACAATACATATCGTCTAGTTTTGGATTACAGACACTTTAAACACTTGTTCAAAAACTTTTGCAGTGCAAAATGCACATAGCACAGCATTAATTAATAACATTGTTCGTAAAAAATATAAAACCACATTAGACATCTCAAATGGTTTCTTTTGTCAAAACATAGCACCTGAAAGCAGGTACTTAACAGCATTCTCCATAATGGGGACCCAGCGTCACTTTTGGCGACTCCCACAAGGGTTCAAGAACAGCCCAGGTTTATTCTCAGCGAGGGTAACGGAGTTACTACAAATTTATGACAATGAGGCATTGCCCTATGTCGATGACATCTATCTGACAGACGATGACCTGGACAAACACTTGAACAGGGTGAGCACCATTATACTGGGCTTCGCCTCTGAGGGCTACAAGTTCAACTTTAAAAAGTCCCGAATTGCCCATCTCAATGTCCTATTTCTAGGATATGAGCTTTCAAGTGAAGGCAAGAGCTTGGCAGCTAACTTTTTAGAAAAGTGTGCGCTGCTCCAACCTCCAAAAACGCTAAAAAACTTACAATCCATCCTGGGTTTCCTAAACTTTGGAAGAACATACATTCTAAATTACGCAGAAAGGGTTAAACCTCTCTACGCATTAATTAAACCTGATTTTTCAATCAAAAATTGGACAAACGAACACACAGAAATCTTGCGTTCACTCCAGGCTAACATGTTAGCAACAAATCACTTACAAACACGCTTAAGTCAACGAAACCTGGTGATCCGAATAATTTCGGGTCAATGCGGATTCACCTACTTAACCTTCAATGAGGGTGAGAAAATACCAATCGCATACAAATCTCATTTGTACACACAAGCGGCAATGCGCTTCAGTTCAACTGAAAAAATTCTGACAGCAGTTCAAACCGCTGTAGCAAAAGAAAGAGCCTTAGCCCAAGGGAAACGCATTATTGTCGTAACCCCAGTACCGGCTTTAGAAGCGGTCACAAAAGCAAGCATTCCAAATGCTAAAGTATTACATCCAAGATGGATACAATGGGTTAATTCTCTTGCTGCAACAGATGTTGAATATGTTTTTGATCCTGATTTAAAAACACAACCATTCCTGCAATATGAACAAGAATGTCCTCTGCCTACTGAAATTCTGCCTCTCGATCAGTACGAATTCATAATTTACACTGACGGATCCGCACAACCCGCAACAGGGAGTAAAGTAAGCAAGCTTACAGTGCAGCGTGTGCAATCGTTAAAGGTCGCATGCGAGATGGCATCTTCAGACCTATGGTCACAAAAACTCAATCTCTAGGAGATTGTACAGCTCAGCGAGCTGAACTACAAGCATTCAAACTGGCACTTGAAAGTACAGATCGAGAATTCCCCACACTGATAGTGTGCGATTCCTTTTACTGTGTTCAGTCGTATAATGACTATATACAAAACTGGCTTGAAAAAGGTTTCAAAGATGCGAAAGGTGGCACAATAAAGCATAAAACGTTTTGGGAACAAGTAGTTCAGTTGAAAAACGAACTACCAAAGGCTCACGTGATCCACACACTGAGTCATCAACGTGATGGCGTTCACGTTGCAGGGAATTCATTGGCTGACGAAGCCGCAAAGGGGGCTGTTCAGACGGCTTCTGTAGCTGCGATCACTCGTTCAAAAACAAAAATAGACGGTGAGATAATGTTGGCTGTCAATGCTTCACGCAAAGGCAGCAGTGCAGCGTTACCAAAAAAGTTTCCACTCAAGTACTCTTATGTAATTGATACGAACAACGTTCCTTTTGCTCGAATCCCTGGAGTGGGGGATAGGGTAATTCCAAACAAGGAACGCAGATTAGGACTAATCCTAGCAGCACACGAAGGGATAGCTTCTGCCCATGCAGGTGTTTCTGCAACTGTATCTTTACTCAAGCAAAGATATTGGTGGCCTGGCATTAGAAAACAAACAAAGAACTATGTTTTAGAATGTGATATATGCCAACAGATGAAAGTCTCCACAGTGAAACGTCCTGCGCAGACACCCCTGTTAATTTCAGACAAACCATTAGCTTGTGTTTACCTTGACCACTGCGGTCCCCTGCAAAGGGACGGTAACTATAAATATATCATGGTTGCAGTGGATTCTTGCTCTAGGTTCCTATGGATATGGCCTCAGCGCTCGGCTGACGCTCGAACTGTTATAAAAGATTTGCGAGTCTTTATCGGCACATACGCAATAGGCACGCTACATTCTGACCAGGGCCCTGCGTTTAGCTCTCGGGCTTACAAAGAAGCCATGGCCAGTCTGGGCGTTGCATTGCGGTACTCCTCTCCATTCCATCCTGAGGGAAATTCGGTTGTGGAAAGGAAAAACCGGGACATAAAGCAGTCTATAACAGCTAGGGTATTAGGTTCGGGTGATGGGTGGGTCAAACATCTTAATGGGGTCCAACGCTCATTGAATAATCTGCCAAGAAGTTCTCTAGGGGGGTCACTCCATATGAGGTCCTATTTGGGACAAGAATGTGGGTACCAGATCTCGATCACGTAGGCACAGTGGTGGAAAATAAAACATTTGATATCAAAGATCGTTTGGCTGTTTTACAGGAACTGAATGAGTTAAGAACGAAACAAAGCAACGTATCCCTACAGCCAACCACCACTGGGGAAAAAATGGCGATCCCAGCAAGGCCTGTCTGAATTCCAAAAGTTGGGGATCTAGTCAGAGAAAAAATTGCGGACAAGAAGGAATTTGGACCTTTTTACAGACAACCAGTACCTGTCCTAGCAGTTCAAGGAGCAAGAACAGTACTTCTGCCGCCCCTTGCTGGAAGAAAGGAGAAAAGATTTGTGTCCATCGACCTCATCAAACCACAGTATGTGGCCAATACTTAATAGTAGGCCTCGTGGACTCCGACCTAGTAGCAGACGCACTCCTCTCGCTACTATCCAAGAGGTTCAGACTGAAAGACTGATAACAATCGAGAATTCAGCTGTAACAGATGGAGGACTAAGCAACAACGCTATGGAACTCATCCCTCTTGAAAATCAAGTAACAGTTCGTCCAAATACACCTGTCTACACCAATGTAGCAAGTGATCAACTGGTTCCAGCGATTTCTACAAATCCTGATGCAATTCAAACAATTGACAGAACTGCTTCTGGCTATTTCATTAACTTTGATACGTTCTCAGAAGATCCGAGTGAACCTGAAACGACGCCAGCATCATTGAAATTCAAGCAGCAAGTACAAGACTTTCTTCACTTTCTGAAAAAGACTTATTTGGTTTCTCCATGGATTGAACTCTGGATTATATCTGGACTTTTTGTTTTCCTGCTCTGGCTAGCTTTGGTTACAACTGTGAGCATGCTTGTAAGTGGCAGATACATCCATGTGAACTCTGAAGGAAAAGACGTGAACTTACTTTTGAAACCTCATAAATCTTCCCATCGTGAAGTAAGAGACTTGTCAACAGTGAACATCACAGCTGTTCCTATACAGGATGGTATAGTGTGGGACAAAACAGATTTTGATGTCTTCGGCCCGACGGAACAATTGAACATTCCACATTTGTTTAAAATTTCACTAAGTGATCTAATTACGTCCAGTACCTATTCAGATGATTGGGACTTTGAGACTGTTAATGACATAATGTTTGACCTAGAAAAATCTGCTACATTTTCTAAAAATGAATATTTAGAGGGTTCATCAGACTATGAAAAGCTGTATTGCTATAACCATTATGGTCATCATTATTTGCATGAATCTGCATATCCTAGAAATGTGTTTATGTTTAACCAATGGGAGCATTGTTCTACACCACCACACGGTAGTTCAAAAACATTTGCTAACAAGTTTCCATATTTTTCAGGGTACAATACATCTAATCCAGAAATGTTTTACTATAAAAATGTAAACAAAACAGGACAGAAAATTATGTTAACTAATACGAAACAGATTTACTCTGCAATATTTATTGCCCAACTGTCTAGACAGGGTTACGACTTTTGGAAAGACACAATAGACACAAAAACTGTCTGGGGTACTAAAGATTGGCAAGTGCAAGGGATAGAAGCTTTATTTAGAACCTGCATCATCCCTGAACAAATAATGTTTTTGAATGAAACTGTCTAACAAACATCTTGTCTTGGACTAGCCAAGATCAAAGAGATGAACACACCTTCTGTACCAACACCTGCCACTGATAATAATACACAGGCAGTGGTGACAGTTGACAATATACTACAACTCAACAGATCTAATCCTAATTGGAAAAAATGGTTGATCTGGCCCACAGACACGAACAACTGTCAGGAAAGATTCCTGAATAAAACTCAGGGCTTTACTATTCATAGGCCAGACCCAAGATACGTCCAAAGACAGCATCCGGGGGTAGTAACAACATACAGTGTAGATAAATTATGCCTCGATTGGCTGCAGAAATCTACACTACAGGATGTGAAACAACACTTATCCTTACTTAAAGAGGACGCAGACCTAAGGGAATTCTTGCTTGGACCAAGAAAACCGCGTCAAAAACGTTTCATATATGCCAGCATTTATGCTGCCTATAATGAAGCATGGAAGGTGTCACAGATGGAGGCTGCAGAACGAATACGTGAACTTGATCGTATTAATTTAGAGAAAACACTCACTGTGGTCGACAATGGGTTACCAACTTTGTCCTCCAGAATATATTCATTGGACAACATTGTATCCTCTGCTATCGACATACTAGAACAAGATTTGGCGATGTTACAGCAAGGCCAATCTCAATTACGTTCTATTGTGTTATTAAGCTGGACGCTGCAATCTTTGCGTGCGGGCTATGTGCCTTGGCGTTTTATCAACACGTCAGCTCTGTTTGCAGAATACAATCTAACTGATAAACAGATCGAACTGGCACAAAGAGAAGCAAGGTATACAGTGTTGAGGATTGTAAAACTGGAAAAGTTACCATTCACAGTGGCAGAAAAACCAGCTACAGAATGGCTCATTCATGGCAAAATTACATTACCTGTGAATACTTTTCAGTTTCAGTATTGCCTCAGACAAATGCAAGCAGGCAAATATGAAAGGTTGGGTAAGGAATACATTAAGACATCTTGGGATTTACCGTATACATATAGATGTTGGAGTGGGGATCAAGAAGTGTTTTTGAGCGGTACACACTGTAAAAGTGCACTGAGCGGTTCACTTATATGTCAGGACATTTCTTTACACGGGGCTTGCAATGGTTCTGTGGTAAATTTGTCTTGCCACCAGCAGGGTACACCAGCTGCTGTGATTAATCCAATGTTTGGACAACTTTCGAATGGGAGTTACCTCATGTTGAATGATCAAAGTTGCTGCGGCATGTCGCCAGGCATCCCATATCTAGTAACGGTCAACTCCAGGGTCACTTGCTGTATGCAAGTATTGTTTGCCCCAATAGACACAGTCAGGGAGTCGCCTCTATGGCCTTCGCTGAACGTCTCTTTTATAAGATTTGATACTTTTAGCAGAATGAAAGCCATGCTTTTACAGCAAACAGTGCCTTTGACCTCGGCCAAAGAAACCTATGATCTACAAGTAGCAAGGACTTCGGCTGAGATACAGACTTTAATACGTACAAACTGCCCTATACATTTCGTGGAAATGATAGGACGTATCTTTAACATGTCTGATACAACAGGACTGGTACATGTATTTAAGAGCATCTGCTCCGGTCTGTTAGCACCTTTCCAGGCAATACTCGGAATCATTCCGAACTTTGCACACTCGGTGTTTGGTGGCATACCATTAATTCTAGCACTTGTTGCCGGAATTCTATTTCTCTTCCTGCTATTGCGCTATGGCCAGCCTATTCGCAGACATCACTCCGAGTGAAATGGAGAAAGCTCTCCTTGAACGAAAGTGCCGTGAGCAAATAGTACAGCTTTTGGGCATGACTCGTCTCCGGGACCTTAATACAACGTGGTTCCTGTCATTCCGACCAATCTGGCAAGATTGCATCTTACCTGTTCTACGATGCCTGCTATGCGGTGAAGAATGCGTGTTAGACACCTGTCTGACATTTCCATCAGCTACGCCAACGGATGTCGATACTCTGCTGGTCCCGATAACGGCCCATGCTCTGTGTTGCCCCCAGAGGCTGCCAATCCTGATGTCAGCATTCATTGAGATCTCACAGATGCTTCCGGCTGCTGCTGAGGTACGAGAAAGATCGACAGGCACACAGGTAACAACGGACGCGAACATTGCTGCGGCAACCTATGCTGAAAGCGGTGCTTCACATCTCTGTGCAATTAATCTACTACACGAGGTGTTCCAACTGACACCAACTTCCGTGGACGATGTTTTGTCTACAGAAATAGATGATCTCATGTTTACACCAGACCCGTAAACTGACTCTGATTCAGCCCACAGTGTTCCAGAGATGCAGTTACAATTTGGCCTTGATACTTCAAAAACTTGGAACTCTTCCAAAAATTGAACTTTTTTCCCATTTTTCGAACTAAAATGGCACTTCAATCTGCTTCAAGTAGAACTAGCCTTATAGTACAGACTTCGCGGTACTTCCTCAGACACTTTTTTCATCGTGTTAGTCTACAAAAGTTCATTAATTTCCATGACATGAGATGACTTTTGATTTTGAAAAAACTTATCGATCATTTTTGTCATATGTAAATATTTCTGCATATTTCATTCAAATTGCATTTTACTTTAAATATATGCCTGAAATGAAAAGCAATGCTTCAAATGTACAGTACCTTTTGCATTCTAATGGGTTTTTAAATGCCTTTTTAAACGGTTTTAAGAAATATTTTACAAATATGCGGTACTCCATTTAATCTTTAGCATTTTAAATGTTTAGCATTTTAGTATTATCGTACACACGAAAGTGGAGTGGGTGTTGTATTCCTCTTAGGGTGTCCATACACGGGCTTTCCTGTATCATGTCCTTATATAGGCACAATTCGCCCTGCCCTTATATAGGCATAAAATCCCAGTCCTTATTTAGGCATTAAACCGTGCACTCCAAATACAGGCATGGTCTCCGACATCCGTCCACCCTAACGTCACAACGAGTTCTTGAAGAACAGAGCCTTAGGCTTCGGGAATTTCCCTAGCACAGGACTATTGATTTCTTCAAGGACTCATCTATTATGCATGAACCATTATACCTTAGGGATTCATTCATGACGTCTTCCGCTGTCCGATTCACGTCAATGCTAACGTGCTGAAGTACCTTTCAGGTATAAATATACCTTCCCTAGCCCTTGTAAACTAGAGGAGACCTCGACTTCAGAGGAGCCTGTTTCCCGGCCTGACGCACTGAGAAGACGCTGTCATCCCTGCACGCAGAGAGTCCAGCTTCCAGTGATCTGACTTCCCTTGCGGGGTGTTGGAGTTCGAATCTGGCAAAGAGATTCCCACCTCTCTCATTCTAAAGGTATGGAGCTGACTAGAACCTAGAGGGACTCTTGGCATACTAGGCATACTAGACTTAACATACTCTTATTATACCATAGTAAGGAATACTTCACCTACTTCATACCTCTCCCTACACCTAGGTTAGGTTAGGTACATTGGGGTAGAACTAGCTTAGCAAACGCATCTTATGAGTACTCGCATTTTTTAGTCTGTGTTATTTATGTGAATGAATATCTGCTAAAAGATAATGCTATCGCAGTATTATTTATTTCTACTGCTTACTCTGTACATTATTTATCTCGCATACTGTCTTGTGATCGTAACAGCACATTTAACTTACACAAGAAACAAGACTGTTCAATAAATCTTTTATTGAAACGCCCGTCTATTTCTTTCTGTGTAACTTTGAGGAAAACTAAGCATGCACGATTGAGCTGAGTGAAATAGTTATCTATTTTTTCCACGACTCTGGGACTCGTTCTGATTCTAAAGGGAAACAAAGTTGTCATGTTTTGCGGCTGCCAGCAACTACTCCCTTCTTGTCGTCAAGGAGTTTCTAGTGGCCTCTGAGCTAGCTGGCACAAGTAATTAAGTTTAATATACTCGATATGGACATACTGACCTTAGTCCTATGTCAAACCTATAGGGGATATTATTTCAATGCGCAGAGCCTATTAGGGAAATAGGAGCTACACTACAGGGCAGCAGCAACAGAGCAGTGGCAGGAAGAGCAAGCCAGTTTAGAACACTGGCTGGAAAAGTAGCTGACAATGCGGCCACATCTCATTCAGCATGTGCCTTGTCCTTGAATGGTCCCTTGGACGCTATAATGCCTGACTAATGCATTTTAGCATGGTGTTGAGGACATAGGCACTAAAATGCGTTAGTCTAACCCTTGATGTGTGGTACTTGGCAGGGCTGCTGTTATTTTTTTTGCACCTGCATTCACCCCCTCCTCGCCCAAGGGCAAGGGGTAGATGTTTTTTTTGACTGACACACAATGTTCACAATCATGCTGGGCTTGAGTTTTCTAACTTAGGTACTGCCTCCTCAGGTCATACTCCAAATCTCCTATCCACCAGATTTACAGTGTCACCATTTTGGTAGTCTATGATTTGGATTTTCTGTTTTTGAAAAGATGTTTTTGCAGTCAGTGTTTTCAACAGCTACCATAATAGGTAGGGGAGAGGCAAGGGCTCCACCTCTGTTGGACAGCCATTCTTGCCACTCGATTCTAACATTGGCAGCCATGGATGGTGGTGAGTTCTGCCACCTTCGATGCCTCATTAGGGTACTAAGCGCTGTATAAATGCATTTTAGACTTAGAGCTAGTGGGAAGATCCCACATATGCACAAGAGACCCTCTGACATCTAGTAGTAAAATAGAATTCTAACCGCAGGGCATCCTTTGCAATATGACTGCAACAACTGTAATCTGGAATATCGATTAGGGAATATTGAGTTACCAGAATATCGTAGTCAAGACATTGAGGTCCAAATTATTGAGAAGTTCAGAATATATAGGTAAGAATAAATGTGCTATGTGCAATTCCACAGCTACATACCTTTACAGTATGTATATCATCAATGTACATATATGTGGAGTTAAGTATAGTAAACCTATCTTTACTTAGATATAGTTACAATTCTACGATCTTTTGATAGCTCAATATTCTGTACCTCCACTGCTGCAGTTTAGACTATGAGCGAATATATCCTCTCGAGGCTAGAACTGAAATGGTGGCAAGTGGGCTTCTGTACTTGTCTAAGGAGTGAGTATAGTCAGCTAGTACAGGTCATTCACTTGCTGATGACCATCAGTGTTCCAAGAGAGGCACTGGGAACTCACTTACAATGTAACAACTTCACTACTACTCCACGTCCAATCCATAAACATCATCAGACGTACCTTTGAAGATAAAATCCGCCTCCTTGCAGTTGTAGTGCAGCCACTCTATGAAGCAGCGCTCCTTCAGCGACAAGTTGTGATGGCTTTCGGCAAAGTCCCACAGAAGGGTGTCCTTATGTGCGGCATTCTCCTCCACCACCTGCTGCATCTGTGTCTGATTCGGGGACTGTGCCATGAGAAAGACATGCTTGACCACAAAGTCAGAGAGCTGCTCATCTCTGGCCCAAGTCTGGCGCAGAGCAACTCGCCTCAGGAACGCTTCTGGGTGGGATTTGGTGGCCAGCAGGAGGAGAGACTTATTCTCTGCCACCTGGCAAAAGTTCAGCCTTTCCTGCTGCAGTCGGCACTGGTAATGCTGCAAGTAGGGGAATTCTGATTGGTGCTCATGCAGGTTGAGATGGTAGACAAACATCCCATCAGACATCTCCAGGAAGGAGTTACCAGAAAGTACCCGAGACTCAGGAATGATGAAAAGATCAGTTTTCCCTGTGGGCCAGGTTCTGTCTTCCTGCATAGTGTACAGCAGAGCACAGAGCAACAGAGAGATGCACACCATCAGCAAAACACTGCATCTTTTGAGGGTCCCCCTCGGCAGCCTCATAGCTTTTCCTTATTCTCCTGGGAGGAAGAAAATGAAAACGATGACATACATAGGTATGGACATGTTGGAGACAGATTTTTATTAAAGGCCATTTCCTTTCCTGCTACAGAACAATGCCCATTCTGATTGTAATTTATACCTTACACTTGGCTTAAACTGCCCCCTTCACCAGGCCATGGGTTTTCTCATGGACTGTTTGCAACCAGCTTATGAATTTGCCTCCAACGCACCTGTTGGAACCAGATTCAGTGCATTCATAATACTCTCACTGAACGACACCCCGGTGCCTCCATTGTGTATATTTAGTGTACTAGGAATGGTGGTGTGCACAGTTTTTACTCTACCTACATGATGGTACAAAGTTGTGAAAACTCACCTAGCCAAAGGACCCTGAGTTAGTATGAGTTGAAATAAAACTCATCCGGTCCCATTAAAGGCCAGATTTCCAGGCACAAGGTGTCCCACCATGAGGACATCCTGCATCAGGAAACCAGTGGTATTTTCAATTTGTGGTTATGTTGGGTCTATGTACGTGTGTCACGTGTGCAACGTTTGTGGGCTGCTCTGCTGTGCAGCGGCTCGGCAAGGCGAGGATGCTAGGGGCTGCGCCCTCCTGCATCGCCGTTGTGCCGTTTCTCTCTCCATTGGCTCCAGGGGTCCCCCCCGGACTTCAGGCGGCCTTCAGGCCCTCAGGTGGTTTCTGGGGCCAGGTCGTAGCACATTGAAAGCCATTGATGTTTTTCAGGAGAAGCAGTGAGGAGCGGAGACGCAGAGCAGGAGCAACGTGGAGCCCCGAGGCCGCTAAGCGCTTCACAGGAGGTAAGGCTCAGAGCCGCGTGGACCGCCAGGTAGAGCGGATGCGGCCAGTAGTAGGCTGGTGCAGCTTGCTCCCCTATGGAGGCCCTACATTGCCCCGTATTGCCTCCCATTGCCCTTGGTCCTGGTCTTGGTCACTGTAAGCGCTGCACGCTGAGGGCTATCTATTGCTCTAATTAATTACCACCAGTGGGGCATTCTAGGTCCCAGGATGGGCTTTTGGAGAAATCACTCTAGTAGCTACCAACATCTACCAACAGCTGCTTCATTTTGTCACCAAAATACCCCTCCTCCTCCCACTCCTGTAATAGGTGAATTCCGGGAGAGTGTTAGGGAGGGGGAAGGAGGGGAAGGTAAAAAAGAAGGAAAGAGAAGGCCTGGGCCAAGGCGGCCTCCCAGCTCCGGGCCTCAGGAAGTGGCCGGGCAACAGGTAACAGGATAACTGGATCCTGAGTTCGTTGGTTGCACCGTTGCTTTTTTGGTATTTTGGTTGCAGCCACAAGGACAACTGTGGCCCTATAATTCCACTTAATTGATCGTCTGGACAAACAAGCTATTGCAGATCCCGCTTGGTGACGGCCAGGCAGCAGTATCTTCACATCTTTACTTTCTACAAGGTTTAGTGCCCAGTTGGTCATATTGAACCAGCTTAGTGGCGGCCAGGCAGCAGTATCTTCACATCTTTACTTTCTACAAGGTTTTGTGCCCAGTTGGTCATATTGAACAATTTGGCCCCAGGGGTGAGTGGAAGAGGCCAGCGGTAAACAGCCACTGTTTGCTATACGCAGTAATTTTTGGATCTATGCACCTGCAGAAACACGTGTAATCCTTGAGTTGTCCTGTGTTTTGAACCCTGTAGCTTCCATATCATATTTTAACTTCTACAAAACTACGCCTGTCGCACAGAATTTAACGAGTTTTGCAACCTTGGGGCATCTGGACTTTGGAGCTTTGGCCATTTTGTTAGCCTCCCCTGCTCCACAATGCTCAAGCTTTGGTCAATTAGTGCTCCCTGTATAGCTTTGGGACTGTGTGAAGCAATAAGGAAGGAAAGAGCTCCGATAGGACCCCATTAGGAGTTCAGTTGTTTTCTTGTTGTCTCTCTCTGAGGTAAAAATCTTTACACTATGAGATCAGGTCACCTGAGGGGATCAATATAGCTTTTGTTACAAGCTCAACCACAAAAAAGGCGGAAAACTGCATGGAAAACTCAAACCCGTTCCCAAAAGGATGTATTAAATGGCAATGAGACGAAACCTGAGGAATTGACAGTAAAAACTAGATTTTCACCAAGTCCGGATCATGTATTAACTGTTGTGGACCAAGTATCCAATCAATTCCCGTCGATGGGTCTCATCTTTCTCAGCCTAGTATTATGGAGTTCTTTAAAAAAAACAGATAAAGTCCAATGTGAAGATGGGGTGTTTTCGCCCTCACCTGCATTTACAAATATGTGTCAATCCATAGCTCAGACTGAGGGGGTACTATCCCAGGGCGAAAAAATAAGGGAACGCTTGAAACAGTCTGTTGTTACTACTCCTGCAAGTCTAAATGTATCTGTTGTAAAAAACGTTTCAAATGAAAGGAAACATTCTCATGTAAAAGTTGCTAAGGCTCAAGTCCATCATGTGCCTGTTCCCGAAGTTTGTCAAGTTAATAATCAGTCAGCCCAAATTACGTTGCTGCCGCAAAAGATCTGTGTTTTACAGCCGAAAGATAAACCTTGGGTCTCAACAACCTGCAACAAGGACACAAGTGAATGTGATATCTATGTTATCTGCTTGGGTGATATTCAGCTTAACCAGAGCTCTTTGAAATCCCCCATGTCTGCTACTAGGAATGAGAGTGTCTGCGAGAGTCCAGGTGCATCTATACTTCAGTCACCAAACAACAAGAATGTTTTAAATCCATTTAGTCGTGAATTATGTGACGGTGAACAGGTTCCTGACTTTCATCCAACTTTAACCCCTCAATAGATCAAGCTTACAAGGTTTAATCAGGAACTAAAGAACTTAGCTCAAGTAGATAATTCCTTGGACTCTGCAGACCAGATGAGTGCCCTCCTAAACATCATTGTGTGGACGACAATAGAGTGTGGCGAAATTTATTGAATACAATGGACGCAATACCGACAGCGTTAAATTTTCACTCCAATAAGCTTGATATACAGGTAGAACAATTAAATACTGTAGCAGTTTATGTGGCGGGTATAGATATAAAACTACATAATTTAACCAATTTGGTGGTAAGAGATCAGACCGATGTTAACAATCAATTAATTAAATGCACGTGCTCACATATTCTAGATAAAGTATCTGATCTCCTGACCATAGTAGGGTCTCTCGTTGAAGAAATTAAAAAACTAGCTGTGCAACCAAACCCAGAACAATCCCTAATTCGTCATAAAGAACTAGGATTAGGAGGAGTAAGTGTGAGCACTAAGCTTTAACAGACTCAGCGAGATGTGCCCCCTGATAAAACTAGGGCATCGGGGGGTCGTTGGGAAATCAGAGTTATGCTTGGGTTCAGCCACTTTAAAAGATAAATGCCCCATTGTACAGGGAAACGTTAATGTAGAGATAAGCCAGGTTGTCAATTCCACAGGTTTAGGTTCAGGTGATAGTCTAAGCAGTGTTCTCACATTGACAAAAAGGGCCAGGAAAAGGTTGCGTAAGGCTCGGAATAAAGCCAAGAAAACTATTGCTTCAGTAGTCTCAGTAGCCAAACCTATGGATTGTTACCCTATTTTTAAACCAGCTAGCCAGAAACCTCAAGGCCAGGACTGTTCTGATAAGAATGCAGAAGCTCCCTCTGACTCTATTGGACTAAAATATAAGAACCTTGAATTGAGTAGCAAGGTTCAACACCCCTTAAGGGGTAGTAAAAAAGAATCTTCGATTGCTGCTGATACAGCGGCTTCTGATATAGTCGGTCTTAATACTGGGACTGTGTTTAAACAAGACAGTAGGCCTCTTAACTGGAATAAGAATGAGCAGAGCCTTGGAAATTTAGGTAGAGAAACAGTCTGTCACCCGCAACCTAAGACTGAATTTCTAGCACATAATGAGACTATGCTCTCGCCTCAAAACCATATAATTCAGACTATGCACGTGGCTACTCGAGTTGACATGATAAATCCCTGTGTCACTCAGAGCCCACCGCTTTCTGAAGAACATCATATTATCTATTTAGCTAATGATAGCAAACCAGGCTCACCGATATCTCCAAGTGTTATACCGGAAAACAATACTTCTAACAGTGCGAAACTAGTTTTTCATCCTCTATACGAATCAAGGGGTATTCACAATAATCTCAATCGGAGCCTAATCTTAAAACTTATTTCAACCATTCCTGAATTATCATTTATTAAAACTACTGATCTTCTCTCTGTCCAGTTTAAACAAATACAGTTTAATTCATTCAGCGAGTTCATTTTAACAACTTGGACTACTAATGAAATAGCGAATAACATTTTAGATTTAAGTTCTTATTTCATGGAATGTGGCATTTAGGTTAACAATTGCACTCAGTTAAAATACCCCAAGATTTTAGAGGCACTAGCCCCAAATGTGGAAAAAGAAAGGAAAAAGGTTGAAAGTAAAAAGTCAAATAACCTACTTAGAGGCGCGACTGGCCCATCGTATAAATCTTCTTGCGATACAGGTCTGCTGATTACTAATACTTTAAAGGGAGTGCGTACCTGTGAATTGTTACCTAAGAATAATGTGCAACTGGAGGACTGGTCTTGGCTTCCGGCCACCCTTGCAAATTTGCATTCATGGGATGAGAATTGAAGTTTGCCTATAGCAAATGGTAAAGACTTATAATTGAGGATCTGTTCCTGGAATGTGCACGGGCTGGCCAATTTACTGGCAGATCCAGATACTATCCTTTTTTTAAAGTCTTTTGCAATCCTATTCTTCCAAGAAACGTGGAGAGAACAAGCAACGCCTCTGCTGGGGTTTAATGAGTTCAATCTTCCAGCAGTACGCACTAATAAATCAGTCCGTGCAAAGTGTGGGCTTTCCTGTTACATAGCAGCTGAACTGCATTTAACAGTTAAAGTAATTGACTTGCAGTTGGATTCGTTACAATACCTTTATTGCAGTATAAATGCATTAATATGATAATATTTAATGCCTATTTAAGTGCTGGGAAAAATAAGATGACTTAGTTGTTTATCTTATGGGATGTTCTAAGCTCTTTAATCATCCAGCACCCACATGCCCGATTTTATTGTTTCTGGTGATTTTAGTTTACATCTGGTTGTTCTAAACCCCAAAATGGAAAGAGTAATTGTATCGCAAAAGAGTGTTGTCACAAAGTGTACCAGCTTAGGTTTACCTTGTTAAATGAAAAATCTAGGTCTGTTCCATCTTTTAAATTTTCTAAGCATGGTTCAATTATTGATTACACCTTTATTTCAGATAATCTAAGCCCAAAACTGATTGAATACAGCGTGACCCCTCGACTCGAGAGTGATCACAATCCTCAGATAGTTGTATTACAATTGCCAATAAAATGTAAGCCAAGATCTAAAGAGCTTCTCAATACGGGCCATTCCTCATACAATCTAAAGAGACTGGTTTGGTACTCGGATAAACAAGATGAAATAATACAGACTGCTGAAGCAATAATAGGGAGAGGATGTGGTCTCACAGCTAGACTGCCGACCTTCGAGATGGGAAACCAAGGTTCGAGCCTCGGGGTCGACTCCACATCCTGTGATTCTGGGCAAATTACTTAATCTCCCTGTGCCTACCAAAAAAATGAATGTGTCCTTGTGTAACGTAACTGGTGCTCATGTAAAGCGCTCCAATACCTTCGGGTCGAGTTCGCACTACATAAATCTGCAAAATAAATAATTAAGGACAGTGCCAGGTGGAGGTAGGTTCTATGATCAATAAATGGAATTATATAACATCAGCCCTGGTGGGAAAATTTCCAGTATGAAATAGTAAGAAAACAAATCAGCCATCAATTTCCTCGAACAAATGGTATTCTTTTAAGTTATTTAAACTAAAACGATTGCTCAATAGAGCTGTACGGGATGCCTACTCCCATAAATACCAGCAATCTTATTATGTTTATAAGGACAACATGAAAGCACTAAGAAAATCCTATAGATGAGAAGTGTGGGTGGCTAAATCATACTATCAATCAGGGCTCTGGCATAGATTACTTTATGCCTCCAAACAAAATAATGTAAAAAAAGTTTTGGGAAATAATCAATGAACTTGAAAGGGGAGGCAACAGGGCTTATAGTATTAATATTATGGAAGCTGAATGGGTAAATTTTATTACCAATCTGTATCGAGTGGGTGGTCCAGTTGTGAAAAGCAAGACATGTGTTTTAATTGTGAAAAAAGAGTAAATCATATACAGAAATCGTTAGGGGTACGAGCCCGGGTACGAATAATACTGTGATATTTAGTGAGTCGTATAGAGAGCAAGTCAGCAGCCCCAATTTGAAGAGCATCCTGGACCGTATAAGCACTAATGAAGTAGTCATTTGTTTACGCCGCCTTCGATCAAATGGTGCTGCTGGCCCTAACAGACTTTGAAACTCCTTGTTGCGTGCCAATATGGATATGTGGGCCGGAGTATTGACTCCATTGTTCAACGAGGTATTGTTATTGAAAAATGTACCCGTATTGTGGCAAGGTAGCATCATACAACCCATCTATAAAAGTGGCCCAGTTGACAACCCTGCTAATTATCTGTTAATCTTCTTAACTGAAGTCGATGCTAAGGTAAGGTAGACCTGGAAAAATGGGCAGCACAGAAAGGCATAATTCCACTCAACCAAACAGGTTTCCGTAAGGGCAAATCTACTATTACCAATTTGTTGGCCCTTACTTTATCAGCAGAGCGGGCAGTTTTTAAAAATCAAATTCTATATATTGCTTTTATAGATTTAAAGGCAGCCTTTGATTCAGTTCCCCGAGCCTTATTATGGAAAAAACTGGTTGGCTGGGCCATTCCACGGAATTCGATTGATGCTATCATTCTTCTTTACACCAATACTTGGGTCCAGGTCAGGCTGGGTGACGGTGGTATTTTATCACAAAAAATAAAACCTATAATGGCATAAAGCAAGGTTGTGTCCTTGCTCCTTGCCTTTTTAATCTATTTCTGTCAGATCTTCTGCAGCATTTGGAATCCGTTAACACCCATCCCCCAAGATTAGGTGAGGTGCCACTTAGCTATCTTCAATATGCGGACGATACCATTCTGCTGAGCCAAACCCCTATAGGTCTACAAAGATTGATAAATGTCTTTGATGTTTATATCTTAATGAATGGCTTGAAATTGAATGTTAAAAAAACAAAAATCATGAAAACTGGTCTGGTAAAATCAAAGACCAATTCATTGAGGGCCAGAGGTGGGCCAATCGAAGTGGTAAAAACTTATAAATATTTATGGATCTTGTTTGATAATAGAGTTTCATTTAAAAAATCATTTTAAAGATCTTAGGGCAAAAACTGTAACTCTAATCCATGCTTTCAAATGTCTGTATAAATCGTTGAATTGCCAATCATATGATCATCTCCTTAAAGTCATGAGAGCAAAGTTTCAGCCGACTATTACATTACCAGGAGGAAAGACCGAAGCTATTGGATCTATTTGTAATCAAGGCCTATAAAACAATCTTAGGGATCCCCAGGTCAGTGGGCCAAGAAGAAATAAGACTGGAGTTTGGCCTCCAAAGACAGTCTATGGTGCTGCAAGGGGCATTTTTGAAATACATGTGTTCTCTGTTCTCATCTGATCCTGTTTCCTTGGCGAACATCTGTTGGCATGAAATAACCAAATCTGCCTAAACTGACACCTGGCGATCCTATATTACATCTTGTCTTTTTAACATTGGTTTGCAGAATAGGCTGACCGAATAGACAATGCCCAGTTTTAAATGTATTTAAAAAAAACAAATCAAAGTCAACTCCTTCAATATGGATAAAATAGCTTTAGCAGCAAAAACCCATGCATTGTCTGTGAGTAATTCACACAAGTCTTTGAGAATTCACCTATAACTGAATGCACATTTTTCGGCTCAAACAAAAAGAGCATTTCTAAATATTAGATTGGGTTTAAACCCAAATAAGGAGGGCACCCCGACTTGGATTCAGGAATGGCCAAGTGTTAACTGTAGACTGTGTGGGTGGCCACATGAAACTTTATTGCATATAGTATGTGTGGGTCCTAAGCTGCTTAAAATACACCACATAGTTTTGAAACCCTTATTTCTTAATGCTGGGGTAAGATAGGCTCATCAAGCTCTTATTCTATGTTTAGCAGACGAGTCGATTCCACTGCTATGTCAACTGACAAAGTTCTTGCCATTGCGGAAAAACTCTTGATATCGGCTAATTAATGGTTGCATTAAAGAACCATGATTCAACAAAGTTGATCTATGGTAGCTGACATTTTTACAATTTAGTGCGTATGCTGCATTGTCAATGGGTCCTGAGAGGAATTATGAAAATACTGATGTATTCACACAGCTTATTTGCACATTACGGTCATTATGAAAGGTTCAGTGCCTATGCTGCTATGGTAATTTAATAGAAACAGAAATTATGATAACACTGACGCACCTTCATAGCTAGTCTGTACAATGGAACTCATTATGTGTCAATTTTATGAATTAGGATATCCCTAGATAACAGGTTTTTAAAAATATATTGAGATACCTTACCGCACATTTGCACTTTGCAACGTAATGATCCAGCTTATGTACTTTATATGGATTTATAGTCTAATTGCACAATGTTTTATAAGGTAGCTGGTTTTAATGTATATTTTTTAATATAACTGTAAATTGTTACGGATATTATTGCTGCTGTATTAATCAGAAGTTTACAAGTGGATTCAAAGTTTCCATATGGCTTGTAATTATAGACATGCTCTTTTGTATAGGTGTTCACTGTCTAAAAGAAACGGGTTAGTGCCTTTTATATACTGATTTGTTTTTAAAGTTGAAATTGCAATGATTTTTGTTAATCAAGCAATAAAGAATCAATCTTCTGCAGTGGTGTCCATGAGAAATTCAGTGCTGAGAGTGGGGAGTAAGCACTGTAGGTATCAGCAGTGGTTAATCTGTGCAGGTGGTTGCAGGTGATGGGCATCTGACCTCATTTTTGGATACCAGGACATATTTTTGATTACCAGTGCAACAGAGAGAAATACAGAAAAGGGAGAAGTAAGGAGGAGAAAGTTGGGAAAACATTGACAAAGGGAAATATGAAGGATAAAATGAGCCTGCAAGAGTGAAGAGATTAAAAGAGAGAAGTGGTGTAGAGTTGTGAAAGAAAGAGGGGTGAGTTGGCATTAAGCCTGGGCCGCTTTCGTATTCTGTAGCACTGGTAGCACCTCCGAAGGAAACCTTTGGACGCCTGCATTTTGTTTTTATTCTACAAATTAAGCACTAGACATGGTGGTAAGTGGGTGGTGCCACGTGGCAGACGAGGATGGAAGGGGGCTTAAGGACCCTACAGGCAGAAGGGTATAGTTGTATTGTGGTGCGGTCTGTGACCCGGCAGGAGACAGCTCCTATAGGTTCCATTGCAGTGAACAGGGATGGAGGAGGGACGCAAGGAGATACAGTGTGAAAAGTGTGGGGGTGGTGAGGTGTGGCCATGAGACAAGGACTATGGGCTGCGGCTGAACAATTGTAGTCCACATACTGCCCTGCTGCTCTCTTCGCTGCAGCAGCAATGTCCCCAAACTGAATCCACCCTTCTTTTTTTTTTTAAATGAGTCTGGGGGAGCAGTGCTGCTCTGCCCCTGTTTGACTTTGTCTTTGGCATGTCCTGTGGTTTCAGCAATCTGTGGTTTCTTTGGCATTCTAGAGCATCACCATGTTCTGCTGTGCTGTCATGGTCCACACTCCACAGTCAGGTGTGGATACTGCCAGTTCACATCAGGTTACAAGAAAACTGAGGACCGATGAGATGTCATTGTGTTTAGAGAGCACAGGCTTATTCACAGGTAGGCTACTGGCCATACACTGAATACTCCATGTAATCCCACATAAATGTGGGGTTTCTTTACTAGCCATGATCTGTATGCAGTGTGGTACATTTGTGTGCCTTTGTGTCTGCCTGTGTGATAGAGAGAGTGTGGTTGTATCTATGGTGGTCTCAGTGTCTCAGTATGTCCCTTTATAGCTCTGCGTGGATGGCACTGTGCCAGTACTATGCTTAAAAACTTTGCTAGAAAAACAGACATTTGAGATGAGCAAATCCAGAGTGTCTCTGGTGATATAGGGTGCTCCATACAGAGCTGCTCTCCACCTAAACTGGGGAACTACCAAGAATTCTCTATTCTCTCTGCTCCTCTTGTGCTCCTCTTGTGCATAATTTATTGGTAATCTAAGCCTAAAAGGTTACTGATAATATATATATATATATATATATATATATATATATATATATATATATATATATATATATATATATATATATATATCCAAATCCAAACAAGTAAGCACACACTCAGGGGATTGTTACTTTAGCCCAAGCTCACACACTGGATTCAGAAAAATCCACGGGAAGTGAAATCGATAATGGACAATGCATATAAAAGAACCTAGTGTTCTCATAATAGTGGCATCCATTTTGAAATGTGTTTTCACTCCTATAGAAACCTGTATTAAGTAGGGCCTATTCCATTAAACAGTCTCAACAAAGTCATCTATACTGTGACCTCAAAGGGGGTACTGTGTATGCCATGTCAGGATACATAATCAGGTCTTTTTAAAGTATCCGTTCCAGGTGGTTATGCAATTACGTATATTTCACACAAAAATCTTGGGCTGAAGTAACGATCCCCTGAGTGTGCGCTTACTTGTTTGGATTTAGAGAAATGTTGTCCGGTGGGCTCCGCCGGCGCAGCACACCAACTACCAGCGGGCGTGTGGGAGCAGAAGGAGCAAATCTACGAGGTATATATATATATATGCAAATCCCAAACAAATCTGCCTGCTACGCCGTACACCTGCCAACGACTCGTCAGTGCCAGCCGTGGCGGCAGGAGCCACAATTATCGAAGAAATCCAAATCCCAATCGGGAAGGAGGCGGCGCACCGATTCAACCACAGGTAAGTTTATTGGAACAGTAACAACGCATTTCGGCCGGAACGGCCTTTTTCGAGTTACAAAACACTTGTCATGGACGCCATTAAATGCAGCTCATGTATACATGAAAATAGAAAAAATACTATACCTCATAGTCAACATTACTAATCAAACAATCTGAATTCATATTTGTGTATGTACCTTGAATTGATTGCACAATTATATAGAAACATGATGGTGAACCGACGCTGCATACCGTATAATTCAATAGATGAATGAATTGAATACTTTCTCCTGCCGCGGAATATCAGCGCGTGCAAGAGCCATCCATAAACATAAAGGAAAGACCTTACTTGAAGGCTCTCCGCCGAAATGAGACACAAATTAAGCTTTAAATGGCGCGACAAAGATATATATACAAATAATATAATCATCCCAAAATGCATCATGATAAACGCACTAATGAATAATCAAATTATAATTAATCCATTGCTATCCAACTAAATTAAAAATTAAAAATCCATTAGACCTAATTGATTTCAATATGTGTTCTGAGAATGGTAACTACCAAAACAGATTGCTAGTATATCGAAACCTAGTCAGAACCTCAATATTGTAAGGCCACATCAATTGCATAATAGATCTTAATTGATGAACAACTTATTCTGTAAAAGTTAATACAAAGCTAAAGTGTAACTACACCCCAACTGTACATCGCATATATACGAAATGAACGATATATCAACATTAATAATGTGCTGTTATACTCCCATTCATACAATTTAAACAGTGCCTTTTGGTAATACGGTAACATATGGCATAATAGACTGTCATGTATCTGGTCATAAAATGTACAAAATGCATTCTTAGCAGTATATATCATACCACAAACTACTGAAACAGGGTAAGGCAATCAGGTATACAACATATACATCAACTAAGCAAATATCAGGCGTCACTGCGACGTGTGTATGGGATAATGATGTAGATGTGACCCAAGTGACACCGTGAACAAATTAAAGTGAAAAGTGTATATAGGAAATGGTTCTGTGTATGTACGTATCCACTCAACATAATTGTAATTATATTGTGTCGGTGGACGATGTAATGTAATGA
The DNA here is from genome assembly GCA_963921515.1 of Calotriton arnoldi. NCBI lineage: Eukaryota > Metazoa > Chordata > Amphibia > Caudata > Salamandridae > Calotriton > Calotriton arnoldi. The sequence continues at coordinate 654,169 of CAWUFW010005753.1, forward strand.
GGATCATTGAATTTAAATGGTCCTCCATATCAGGATTGCATAAACTGATATATGGATACATACTATCAGTGAGAGGAATCACAATAGGGCAAGTGCCCTGTGACCAGCGATATTGGTTTTAGGATCTATAAAAAACCACCTACAGAAGAGCAGAAAAACCATACATTACACAGTGAACGCAAATAAATACATAAAATGTGGACCCTTTTACACACTATAATAAGATATTAATCAAAATGAAGAAACATCTATAGATATGAAATTTAAAGCAAGCAATGATTGCAAGCAGGGGAGAAGAATGGGAAACTATACCCCTATATGTGTGGCTAACTCCTCTTCTCTATTTAGACCGAAAGGCATTCTGGTATTGAGGTTGATGATGTACCGGGATTCAAGAATCCGCAGTTGCTTCTCTCTATCACCGCCTCTTATATGTTTGTAAACCCTGTCAAGCCCTACGTATGTCAGCAGTTTGTTATTGCTTTTGTGGACATTATAAAAATGTCTGGCAACAGGGTAATTAAAATCGAAATTGGTAATGGCCCTTAGGTGTTCGAGTATCCGTTTCTTCACAGGCAGTTTAGTACTCCCTATGTAGTGGAGACCACATGGACACTCTAATGCGTAAACCACATAGTCGGTCGTGCATGTAATGAACTTTGAGATGGTTTTTTCTTTGCCACTAAAAGTCCTATAAGTTTTGCAATTGGCACTGTTCTTACAGGCCTTGCAGGCTTGGCACTTATGGAACCCTTTACTGGATTGCAACCAAGTGGTGGTAGGATCAGTTTGATAGTAACTCCTTACTAACTTGTCTCGTAGTGAGCTGGGTCTCCTATATGTCACAGTAGGGCAATTCCCCATGCATTTTCCAATAATAGGATCGGCCTGTATGAGACCCCAATGTTTTCTCAGGACAGATTTTAGTTTGCCTGATCGATCATTGTAGGTCGTGATCATTCTAGGTGTGTTGGATGAACTTTTCATATTGAATGATCTATCCTTCTTAAACCAGCACCTCTTCGTGTTTCACATCTTTCAATTTAGTTGTAGCCTGTGACAAGGTTTTGCTGGAATATCCCCTTTCTCTAAACCTTTTCAACATAACATCACATTCTTCACTGTACCCAAGATCAGTGCTGCAATTCCTGCGCGCCCGCAGGAGCGCGCCATACTGTTGAGAAGAGAGGTGGGATGATGACTGCGTGCATGTACCGTGGTGTTACCGGCAGTCTCTTTCCTGAATAAACTAGTTACAAGTTTGTTTTCCTGCACTGTGACACATATATCTAGGAAATCACATGTTGTTTGGCTTATTTTGTGTGTGAAACTGAGATTAAGATTATTGCATGACAAGGACTCAATAAACCTCAGGGCGTGTTCTTTCTCGCCATCCCAGGTGATAAAAAGGTCGTCGATATAGCTTAACCATAATGGTATACGATTGGTGAAGTCAACATTGGCATCTGTCCATACCACCTGCTCCTCCCACCAGCCCAGGAACAAGTTCACCAGGCTGGGGGTGAAGCAGATGCCCATGGCAGTACCAGATTTTTGACGGTATAACATCTTGTCAAACAAAAAAATATTTTCGTTTAAGCAATATTTCATCATCAGTTTCAACATTACAGTATGGTCATACAAGTCAATTGGCCTTCTCCCTAGATAGTATAAGCAGGCCTCTACCCCTTGTTCCTGGTTGATACAGGTAATTTGGGGCACATGCATCAAAGGTTTTTGCGATCCGAAATGGTGCGATTCGCAAAAATCGTCCGTTTGCGATCGCAAATTGGCCTTTGGAGATGCATGAAAGTGTTTCCTATGCGCAATTTAAGAATTCGCAATTAATTGCGAATTCCTAAATTGCGATTGCATTCAAGGAATCGCAATTTGCGATTCCTTAAATGCAATGCTAGAAGCACTTTCAAATAGCGATTTCGCTATTTGGGACCGCAAATTACAGACAAATCAAACTTGTCTGTAATTTGCAAAAACTTCGAAAAATGCTCTAAAATGCATTTTTTTAAGTTTTAGGTTACACACACACATGCCCTTGGGCATTTCCTACATACACTTTTCACTTTAATTTGTTCACTGTGTCACTTGGGTCACATCTACATCATTATCCCATACACACGTCGCAGTGACGGCTGATATTTGCTCAGTTGATGTATATGTTGTATACCTGTTTGCCTTACCAGCCTGTTTCAGTAGTTTGTGGTATGGTATATACTGCTAAGAATGCATTTTGTACATTTTATGACCAGATACATGACAGTCTATTATGCCATATGTTACCGTATTACCAAAAGGCACTGTTTAAATTGTATGAATGGGAGTATAACAGCACATTATTAATGTTGATATATCGTTCATTTCGTATATGTGCGATGTACAGTTGGGGTGTAGTTACACTTCAGCTTTGTATTAACTTTTACAGAATAAGTTGATCATCAATTAAGATCTATTATGCAATTGATGTGGCCTTACAATATTGAGGTTCTGACTAGGTTTCGATATACTAGCAATCTGTTTTGGTAGTTACCATTCTCAGAACACATATTGAAATCAATTAGGTCTAATGGATTTTTAATTTTTAATTTAGTTGGATAGCAATGGATTAATTATAATTTGATTGTTCATTAGTGCGTTTATCATGGTGCATTTTGGGATGATTATATTATTTGTATATATATCTTTGTCGCGCCATTTAAAGCTTAATTTGTGTCTCATTTTGGCGGAGAGCCTTCGAGTAAGGTCTTTCCTTTATGTTTATGGATGGCTCTTGCATGCGCTGATATTCCGCGGCAGGAGAAAGTATTCTATTCATTCATCTATTGAATTATACGGTATGCAGCATCGGTTCACCATCATGTTTCTATATAATTGTACAATCAATTCAAGGTACATACACAAATATGAATTCAGATTGTTTGATTAGTAATGTTGACTATGAAGTATAGTATTTTTTCTATTTTCATGTATACGTGAGCTGCATTTAATGGCGTCCATGACGAGTGTTTGGTAACTCGCAAAAGGCCGTTCCGGCCGAAACGCGTTGTTACTGCTCCAATAAACTTACCTGTGGTTGAATCGGTGTGCCGCCTCCTTCCCGATTGGGATTTGGATTTCTTCGATATATATATATATGAAACATTAAACTACAAAATTATAATATAATTACAAATAGTTTTAATAAGTAGCGTAAATTAAATTTATATATTTGTTCTTGAAGAAATCTAAAAACAATAATGAAAAATTGTTTACAACACATTCAATTAAAAATATTGGCAACTTAAAAGTACAAATTAACATATAACCAAAAATATCCTTAACCTAATATGAATAATAAAATGAACATTAATAATAGTTGTAACTAAAACTGTGATCCAAAAACAATCTATCTATCTATCTATCTATGGCGGTCGCCAGTAGGTAGTTATAGTTAGGACCTTGTTTCTATGTAAAAATTGTTTTTACTTTTACCAATATCTTTGGCACCGTTTGACGAATCTTCACAACATTTTCAAGACTAATGGCCGGCTCAGGTCAGCTCCTGTCTTGAAAGTTTTTGAGGTGATTCGTCAAATGGGTGCAGAGAAAAAAGCCGGGTCCCGAAACGTGTTTTCTCCATTTTAATTTCCATAGGAAAGTTTAGACAAGGCTACAGCACGAACTGCTGAATGAAATTACATCAAATTTGGCAAAAAGGTAGCGCTTGGTTCAGAAAGCGACCATTTTGTAAATGCTGTAAATCCGTTCAGTAGTGCCTGAGAAATTCATATATAAAAAAATATTATTATCTGGTGACCACGGTGGATCCACAAACCCTCCCGATCACGAGTTTGACTCTGATTGGCTGCCAACACTTCAAACCAGGAAGAGTCGGCAGCCATCTTAAAAGTGTTGGCAGCCATCTTGTGAACCGAGTCACAAAAAAAAGGTTAAAAAAACGTAAAAAATTAAGAAAAGGAGGCAGGGTAGAAACACCCTGACCCCCTAGGGCTGCTCAGGGGGTCCCACAGGGGCCTCGAGGGCCCAAAAATTCATTTTTAAAAAATATTTTCAGCAGGATTCGCGTAGGGTTCTCAAATCCCACTGAAAAAATTAAAAAAGAAGCGCAGTCTCCCGCGCTTTGTTTAATTAAGCCCTCGGCTGGGCCAGGTCCCGGGGGCAATGTCAGTATTTGGTCCGGGGGCCCGCGGGGACCCCCGCAGCCCTGGGGACAGCTACCTCCCCGGGGCTTTCTTTTAAATAAAATGCATGGGGGGGTTCCTGCCTGCCCCCATGCTGCCCCGGGGACCGCCACCTCCCCGGGGCTTTGATATTTAAATGCGGGGGGCCTCGCACCCCCCGCAGCCCCAGGGAGCACCACCTCCCGGGGCATAGATTATGTAAATGCAGGGGTCCGTTGCACACCCCTGGCCCCGGGGACCACCACCTCCCCGGGGCTTTACATCGGTTGGGAGGGGAGCTGCGCGGCCCCCCTCCTGGAGCCCTAGATGGCCCTGGGGACCGCCACCCTCCAGGGCCAGCTCCAGCAATGTTCAGGGGTGCCCACCCCAAGGACATTGCAGTTTGCTATGGCAGGGCGGGAGCGGTACTCCCGCCCTGCCATAGCAAACATCTGTTTTGCTTCATGGAAGCGAGAGCAGGAAAACTGCTCTCGCTTCCATGAAGCGAAGCAGAATTGCTTTTTGGCAAAGGGAGCTGCATGTTAGGAGCTCCCTTTGTTCAAAAGCAATGCCGGCTCCCGCAGGAGGCGGGGAGCCGGCAGGGACTGCGGGACATTGGGGCTCTCCCCGCGGTCCCCAACGTGAGGCCATGCCCCAGGGGATAGGATCCACGGGCTAAAAATGGCCTGGAAGGGGGGCCACTCGGCCCCCCTTCCCCTTTCAATTTATTTTGAAAAAAAATTAGGCTGAGCCCTGGGGGATTGGGTCCCCGGAGCCAAAATTGGCCCGGGGAAGGGGCCACGTGTCCCCCCTTCCATGAAAAAACTTCTTGCTGTCCCCAATGTGAGGCCATGCCCCGGGAGATGGGGTCCCCTGGGCCAAAAATGGCCCGGGAGGGGGGGCCAAGCGGCCCCTCTCTTTTTTTTTTATATAAAAAATGGCTGGGCCCCGGGGGATGGGGTACCGGGGGCCGACATCGGGTAGTGGAACTGGGGGGCATTAATTTGTAACGTAACGTTGCGGTGGATTTGTGGATCCACCTCAAATAAATAATTTAATAGTATATAATTCAGAAGGTAGTATTGCATTTGTGAGCTTTTATTATAGAGTTAGTGAGATTGAAGTTAATAATCACATTAAATTTGATAGAGTTAGTAATAATATAAAAAAAAAAAAAAGTTAAACTTGAAAAGTGTATTGTGTTGTAGTACATTGAATTTGTGCTTTTGTTTTGTGGACTCGCGACGGGTTCGTGAATCTGGAAAATATTTAAAAAGAGTATGTATGTTAAAATAAAATTGGATTCACTGTTGGGTTATAGGGTGACTCTAAAAAGAGCCCTTGTTTTCATTATGACTTTGTTGGAGCTACATGTAAGTGCGGATGCACAGCTTAAGGTTGTTGAGAAACACTCTGTTCCCTTCATCTGTGAAGTGAACTCCATCCCTTCTGTAGATGTCATCCATATCAAAACGTAGATTGTTGTTATAGATGGAGCCCATCCTATGGTCTCTGAGGTAAGCAGAAACAGCTTTATTGACATTCTTCCTAGCTTTCTCAATCTGTGGACAGAATTGATTTGACCACTTCCATTTCTGTCTTTGAAATATATTACAGTATACAAAGACAGTTTGAGGCAAAAGCAACATCAATTGTGCAAAGGTATCCTTCATTAGGATTTCCAGCCCTACCCCAGTCAATGTGCCTAGGTCATTGCCACCACAGTGCACAATCATAAGGTCAGGGTATTGGAGATGAAAAAAGTTTTTAATTTGCGTCAACTGGTGTCACTTTAATACTTTCTGAGCAATCCATTTAATATCCACATTTTTCAAACCTAGGTCCTTGTCAATACCTCTATGTTCAGCATACCTTTTGCACCAGAAAACATAGCTGTGCCCTACAATCCATACTGTAAGCATCTTGAAGGGATGTCTGGAAGGAATGAAAAGATGTCTGTAGCTGAGGTAGTCAGTTGGTAGAATGAGAGGTATCTAAAATGGTGGAGAAGATGCTGTTTTTGAAAAAGCCGATAAGTGATTGGCTGTTCATCAACATTGTGCACTCAACAATAGGATGCATGTTACTTTCCTGAAGAAGCATGTTTCTGATTGATTATTAAAAAATGTTTGGAAGGTACAGGAGATAGGATAAGGTAATATTTTGAAAAGTCAACCACATCTGCTATTTGCATTTGTAAGCTACTGTGCTGAACTTGAAAATATGGTAAACTTGTGACCTGCCAGTAGAGTTGAATGTTGCAGAAACTGTTACTATGGAAACTGGGATTAAGCAGAATGGGGGAATGGTTGAAACTTAACTGTGAATTTAAAATGAGAAATGGTAACTTATATATAAGTGATATGCTACTAAATTAAGTTTTTCTAAGTCAGTAGTATGTGTAGAAGTAGTGTGTTGTTAAAAAATAATAATAGTATTATTAGAAATAGGTTTTTGAACTCCCGTAAGGGTTCGTGGTTCCATCGCGATGCTACACTGCAGCACCGCGGTGGAGTCGCGACTCCAGAAAATCACAGAACCAGTTTGGGCACTTTTAGAAGACAGTTAGAAAGGGTTAATATGTCTAACCAATAGAAATGTGTTTCACAATTTGAAATAATGTAGAAAGGAATTTGATTTGTTACTTACATTTATTTGTATACAGAAAGAGAGGGAAAATTTGCCATTACTGATTTTACGTTGTTGAGAGTGGTGCATTACATTTAATGTGTGCAAAAGAAAATCTTTTATGAGTTTCTGATATTTCATATTCTGCAATACTATTTGAAAGGTGAGTTACAAATATGTAAGGTGTGTTATCTGTTATGTAGTAGTGCTTCACTCTTTGTAGTGATATTTTTACAACTGAAAAGCATTATTTTCAAATTTTTGAAATTATTAGAGAAGTGTGATATTGAAATATGTTACGAAATGTACAGATGTGTATTGTAGTTTGTTTTATTGTACTGAAATGATTATTGAAATAGTTTGTGCATACTAATATGTGTACATTGGCAGATGAATTAGTGATTATGGTAGTTTGTATGAGTCTGTGGAAAGGTACAGTTGAGTATGCAGCATAATTTTAGGTGTCTCTTTGAAGTGGGAAGTGCATTCTGTCAAGTTTTAAAGTCTGCATGGTCTGGTGACTGAGGTATGTCTGTACATTCACATGTAATCTCATTCGTGTTATGCATCTGAAGATGTTAGACGTATAAAACACAAGTATACATCTATTAGTAGGTTTCTTTTATGTATGATACCACTAGCAAAAGGTACAGACACATGCATGCATGCTTTCAAGAATATGGTGAGACTTACAACAGAGAAATGCGAAGGGTTGCTGGTTTATATTTGGCTAGGCCCACACCCTAAGTCACTGGAGAATGGTGAAGCTGCAGCACAAAAGTGAGGTTTAAGACATGTTGGCAGAGGTATTGGTGATTAGGCTACTTTGTATGAGTCTGTGGAAAGGTACACTTGAAGTATGCCGCATAAATCTAGGTGTCTGTTTGAAATGTGAAGTGCAGTCTGTCAAGTTGTAAGGTCTGCAAAGTCTTGTGACTGAGGTATGTTTCTACTAGCGCATGTATTCTCATACGTGTTATGCATCTGAAGATGCTAGATGTATAAAACACAGGTATACATGTATTTGTATGTTTCTTTTATATATGATACCACTAGCAAAAGATACAGACACATGCATGCATGCTTTCAGGAATATAGTGAGAGTTACAACAGACACATGCAAAGGGTTGCTGCTTTATATTTGGCTAGGCCCAACACTCTCAGTAATTGCTGAATAGTGAAGCTGCAGCACAAAAGTGAGGTTCAAGACATGTTGACAGAGGGATTAGTGATTAGACTACTTCGTATGAGAGTGTAGAAAGGTACACTCGAAGTACGCCCCATAAATTTAGGTGTCTCCTTGAAATTGGAAGTGCAGTCTGTCAAGTTTTAAGGTCTGCATGGTCTTGTGACTGAGGTATGTTTCTACTAGCGCATGTATTCTCATACGTGTTATGCATCTGAAGATGCTAGACGTATAAAAGACAGGTATACATTTATTTGTATGTGTCTTTTTTATATGATATCACTAGCCAAAGGTACAGACACATGCATGCATGCTTTTAGGAATATGGTGAGAGTTACAACAGACACATGAGAAGGGTTGCTACTTTATATTTGGCTAGGCTCAACACTCTCAGTAATTGCTGAATAGTGAAGCTGCAAAAAGAACAATTGATGGACAGAATGCAGAACAATGTCATACATTCACCCCAGTACAGAGATCTGGGACTAAATCCATAGTTTTTTTGCTCACCATGCCATTCCAGTTTGGACCAAGCCATATGCAAATCAGTCTTGACCCTGCGCCCAATGGGAACAGTCCAGCCAGAACTGCCAGGCCAGGTCCTCCCTGGACTGGAAATAAGCATCCTAGGACCGGTTTCGGGCTTTCAGCCCTCATCAGCCAGGATAGCTTGACTCCAGTGGCATGGAGAGCACGGGACCCACGTCTGGGCATACCCGTCCCACTCGGGGTGACAAATGCAAAAAGAACAATTGATGGACAGAATGCAGAACAATGTCATACATTCACCCCAGTACAGAGATCTGGGCCTAAACCATCGTTTTTTGCTCACCATGCCATTCCAGTTTGGACCCAGCCATATGCAAATCAGTCTTGACCCTGCGCCCAATGGGAACAGTCCAGCCCGAACTGCCAGGCTAGGTCCTCCCTGGACTGGAAACAAGCATCCTAGGACCGGTTTCGGGCTTTCAGCCCTCATCAGTCAGGATAGCTTGACTCCAGTGGCATGGAGAGCACGGGACCCACGTCTGGGCATACCCGTCCCACTCGGGGTGACAAATGCAAAAAGAACAATTGATGGACAGTGTAGGAGAGTAGAATCTGCCTCTTATGTTGCCCCCACCTTTTTTCTGATGTTTACACTGGTTTCTGGCTATAGTCTGGCTGGGACCCTGCCAATCAGGGCCCTAGCCTCTCTGTTCTCTCTAAACGACTTGGAGTGCACTCTAGGTGCACTAGTGATTGGATACTGTGGTACCTCATGAGTCCCTAGTATATGGTACCTTAGGTACAAAGGGCATAGGTACTTCACAGGCCTCCCAGGGGCTGAAGCATGTATTATGCCACCCCTGGGAAGCAGACTAAATCTGACACCACAGGCCTGGTACTGCAGCCTGGGTGAGGAGGTGCTAGCACCCCTCACTGAGATATAGGTTCCCTATATCTCCCCTGCACACACATGTAAACCTAACAGTCACCCCTAAGGCAGGCCCTATAAATCCTGAGGGCAGGGTGCTTAGTTTCTATGTGAGAGGGTGCCTCTGCCTGAGCAGGGCCCCTCTGCAGCTCTCGGAGTCCATTCTCTGGGGCTGTTTGTGAATGCAGTCAAACCATATACGCTTAAGTGCATTATATCCTCGCGGTAAATGCTAACTTTGGAATGGCTGCATCAAAACATGTCGTGTTTGGTGTCAAACACCTTGGAATCATACCCCCACACCAGTAACTGGTGTGGGAGTATGATCCCACCCTTCTAGAGGGATAGACATGTACCTACTGTGGAAACGCAGTAGAATCCTAAAGAGCCCTGGCATCACAAAATGGATGCCACCAGTCACAGACACTGGGCTGCCCTCCTGCTGATGACCGACACTCGCAGTGGAGGAGGCCCAACAATAGGTATCCTGTCCCAAGGGGGTGTGACCACCTCCCAGACAGGGTTTAGTGTATTGGGGCTGGGTGGGTGCACTCCTAGAGTGCTTTGAAGTCCTGCACTGGGGGAGCAGAAGGCTCCTCTGTGCATACCCCAGTTCAAACCGGCTCAGGGGCTACCAGCCCCTGCTCTGGCGCGAAACTGGACAAAGGGAAGTGGGTGTAGCCACCCACTCCCCTGACCCTCCCATAGGTGGGGTCATAGAGCTAGTCCCTCCCTTCTCTTTAGTATAAGAGGGGGAACCTGTGCATTGCAACCTAGATACCCCTGGACGACGCTCTACTGAAGAATCCTGGACCTTCGACGTTCCACTACCTCTGGAAGACTGAAGAATCTCCCTTGGAGTCAAGGAGTGACTCCCCTGCTTGGCAGGCACCAAAAACTACAACGACGGTTGCAAACTACGCTGCTCCCGCCAGAGCCCGAAGCCCCTGCAGCCCAGGAAGAAGATTTCCTGACTTCTCCAAGGCCATCGTGAGTCCCCAGCGAAGCTGAGGCAAGTGGACCCCACGAGCGAAGAGGAACCGCAGCCCCTGGGTGCCGTGCACTATTGTCAAGTGCAACCCCTTCACAACGTTCTTTGAACTTGTGCTTTGGACCACGTGTGGTCCCAGTCTCTAACAGAGATCCCTCCCAAATTCAGAGGCCTACACCTTCCTGAGTGACCATGGGCCCCTGTTGAGTGGATCCTCCCAAGGCGTCTTTGCGATCCCTTGCCAGCCGGCTTGTGGGTCCCCAGAAGACTTTTCAACAAAACCAAAGGGCTCCCCTGGTTGCTCCAGGCCTGCCCTGACCTACCCTCACTGGGTAAGTCCCTCAGACCTTGCTGGTCTGCCCCATTGACCTTTCCTCACCACCACGAGACTTGCTGCTACCAAGGCTTGTTGGCTCCAATCGGGTCGCCGACACCACAGTCAGCTGCAGACTTCGTGGGAGACGCTGAATCCAGCTCCTGGCCATCCCCGACGCCTCCTGGACCTCATGGTCGAAGAGTCAAGACACCCGTGAACGACCTGAAGCTGTCGACGACGGTGGGCATTCATCTTCCTTGCCCAGAGTCACTGCCAAGTGACTTTGAACACTGTCCCCTCTGCTTTCAGGTCTTCCTCCTTCCGAATCCAGGCTTGGATTCCAATGGACACTTCTTCTGTCGTCGCAAGCAGCAAGTCTGCACTGGCTCCCATTGAAAACGACGCCGCGACCCGACACCAAAGGACACCTATGCACCCGGCTCCCCTGTGTGAGGTAACTTCAGCACTACGGTGCTCCTGTGGGTGTTGGCCCTAGAACTACTTACCCTGTAAGTGACTTGCTTGTAGCTACCCTAGAAGTGCCCTAAAACTCCTATTTTCCCCGTGCGATCCTCACACTGGCTCGTACAGGGTTCGCGTCTGTGTTAGACACATCGCGTCCAACTCCCTTGTAACTCTTCCAGTATCCGCGTCCTTCGACTCGTACTGACCGATCGGTGTGTTCGCCTCAAACACGCCAGGGACCTGTAACATTGATAACTCAATCGCGTTCTCTCGCATAGACTCGTACAGGACTCGCACCGGTGTCTGAATACCGCGTCCGTCCCCTGTGGGTCTCCTACAACTACATGGGGTTGTACTTTGGGGTCCCTCGATTCTATATGCTCTAGACCCCAGTCTAGGCAAGCTAGGACTGTGATATTTGATTGTGCTAACTTATTTTGATAAAACATTGACTTGTACATATGTTCTTGCCTTCTAATCTCATAAAGAGATTAGTAGAGAGTTGTTTAGTAATAAATACATATATATTTGATATATATACCTGTGTGGTGTCTTTTCATTTGGTGATTCAAGAGATTGTGTGGTAAAACAAGCTGATTTACATTCCTCCAAGACTTAGCCTGAAGGCTGCTCTCCACAGCTACCACTAGGATAGCTTTCTATAAAGGTTGTCTTAAACCTACCAACCATAAGGACCCCTGACCTTGACTGGTAGGTCGCTCCCCCACCACACAGCTCCTTCTGTGTGCCCTGCTGCTGCCCCTGATTGTGCTCGTTTTTTCCTTTCTGTGCCCCCTTGCTGCCCCTGATTGTGCTCGTTTTTCCTTTCTGTGCCCCCTTGCTGCCCCTGATTGTGCTCGTTTTTTTTTCCTTTCTGTGCCCCCTTGCTGCCCCTGATTGTGCTCGTTTTTCCTTTCTGTGCCCCCTTGCTGCCCCTGATTGTGCTCTGTTTTTTTTTCCCCTTTCTGTGCCCCCTTGCTGCCCCTGATTGTGCTCGTTTTTCCTTTCTGTGCCCCCTTGCTGTCCCTGATTGTGCTCGTTTTTTTTTTCCTTTCTGTGCCCCCTTGCTGCCCCTGATTGTGCCTCGCTTTTCCTTTCTGTGCCCCCTTGCTGCCCCTGATTGTGCTCGTTTTTTTTTTCTTTCTGTGCCCCCTTGCTGCCCCTGATTGTGCTCGTTTTTTTTCCTTTCTGTGCCCCCTTGCTGCCCCTGATTGTGCTCGCTTTTCCTTTCTGTGCCCCCTTGCTGCCCCTGATTGTGCTCGTTTTTTTTTCCTTTCTGTGCCCCCTTGATGCCCTGATTGTGCTCGTTTTCCCTTCTGTGCCTGTTTCCCGCCGCTGCGCCCTGCGGCCCCGCCCCTCACTGCCCATTCGCTGCCCCATTCCCTGCTCCTCCCTCCCACCTCCCCATTTATGGTGGCCGATGCGTGGTGAAGAGAGCGACCCCTGACCTTGACTGGTAGGTCGCTCCCCCACCACACAGCTCCGTCTGTGTGCCCTGCTGCTGCCCCTGATTGTGCTCGTTTTTTCCTTTCTGTGCCCCCTTGCTGCCCCTGATTGTGCTCCTTTTTCCTTTCTGTGCCCCCTTGCTGCCCCTGATTGTGCTCGTTTTTTTTCCTTTCTGTGCCCCCTTGCTGCCCCTGATTGTGCTCGCTTTTCCTTTCTGTGCCCCCTTGCTGCCCCTGATTGTGCTCGTTTTTTTTTTTCCTTTCTGTGCCCCCTTGCTGCCCCTGATTGTGCTAGTTTTTCCTTTCTGTGCCCCCTTGCTGCCCCTGATTGTGCTCGTTTTTTTTTCCTTTCTGTGCCCCCTTGCTGCCCCTGATTGTGCTCGTTTTTCCTTTCTGTGCCCCCTTGCTGCCCCTGATTGTGCTTGTTTTTTTTCCTTTCTGTGCCCCCTTGCTGCCCCTGATTGTGCTGGTTTTTCCTTTCTGTGCCCCCTTGCTGCCCCTGATTGTGCTCGCTTTTTTTCCTTTCTGTGCCCCCTTGATGCCCTGATTGTGCTCGTTTTCCCTTCTGTGCCTGTTTCCCGCCGCTGCGCCCTGCGGCCCCGCCCTCACTGCCCATTCGCTGCCCCATTCCCTGCTCCTCCCTCCCACCTCCCCATTTATGACGGCCGCTGCGTGGTGAAGAGAGCGACCCCTGACCTTGACTGGTAGGTCGCTCCCCCACCACACAGCTCCGTCTGTGTGCCCTGCTGCTGCCCCTGATTGTGCTCGCTTTTTTCCTTTCTGTGCCCCCTTGCTGCCCCTGATTGTGCCTCGCTTTTCCTTTCTGTGCCCCTTGCTGCCCCTGATTGTGCCTGCTTTTTTTCCTTTCTGTGCCCCTTGCTGCCTCTGATTGTGCTCGTTTTTCCTTTCTGTGCCCCCTTGCTGCCCCTGATTGTGATCGTTTTTCCTTTCTGTGCCCCCTTGCTGCCCCTGATTGTGCTCGTTTTTTTTCCTTTCTGTGCCCCCGTGCTGCCCCTGATTGTGCTCGTTTTTTTCCTTTCTGTGCCCCCTTGCTGCCCCTGATTGTGCTAGTTTTTTTTCCTTTCTGTGCCCCCTTGCTGCCCCTGATTGTGCTCGCTTTTTTTTTTTCCTTTCTGTGCCCCCTTGCTGCCCCTGATTGTGCTCGTTTTTCCTTTCTGTACCCCCTTGCTGCCCCTGATTGTGCTCATTTTTTTTCCTTTCTGTGCCCCCTTGATGCCCTGATTGTGCTCGTTTTCCCTTCTGTGCCTGTTTCCCGCCGCTGCGCCCCTGCGGCCCCGCCCCCTCACTGCCCATTCGCTGCCCCATTCCCTGCTCCTCCCTCCCACCTCACCGCCGTGACCGCGCCCAGCGCCAGACCCCCTGGTCCGGGCATCCCCCGCGCCCGCCACATCAACAGACGCCGATACGACGCCAGCACCCTCCACGCACTCAACCCCGGAAAAGATCACGCCTGCTACCAGGCCACCCCGAAGCGCACCCAAGGGCCCTTCACCTGCCGGAACTGCAGCTTCGCCAGCACCCGCCCCGCCAAACCACCGCCCAGGAAAGAACCCAACTACCTCAGATGCATCCTCCTCAACACCCGCTCCGCCCGCAAACACGCCATCGAACTCTGGGACCTTCTCGACTCAACCTCCCCAGACGTCGCATTCCTGATGGAGACCTGGCTGAATCCCGCTTCAGCCCCCAACATCGCCATTGCCATCCCGGACGGATACAAGATCACCCGCAGGGACCGCACCAACGGAGTCGGAGGAGGCATCGCCATCGTCCACAGGAACACCCTCAGAGTCTCAACCAACACCGACGACACCCTCAGCACCGCCGAACACATGCACTTCCAGATCCACACCGATCCCAACACCACCCTCAGAGGAACCCTCATCTACAGACCCCCCGGACCCCGACCACAGTTCAGCGAGCTCCATCGCTGACTTCGTCAGCACACACGCCATCGCCTCCACGGACTACATCCTCCTCGGGGACCTGAACTTCCACCTCGAGAACAACAAGGACACCAACTCCACCACCCTGATCGACAACCTCGCCACCCTCGGACTCAGACAGCTCGTGACTACACCCACCCACGCCGCCGGCCACACGCTAGACTCCATCTTTTCCGCAAGCCCACACGTCTCCTTCAACCACACCTCCGAACCCCACTGGACTGACCACCACTGCATCCACTTCACCTACAGGAAGCCCACCACGCACCACCGCACCGAACAAATGCCTCGCCGCTGCTGGAGCAGAGTCACGGAAGACCAGCTAACCACAACCTCGCCCTGAGCCCACCCGCCGAACCCTCCGACCCCGACACCGCCGCCCGCAACCTCAGACAGTGGATCGACGACTGCGCCAACACCCTCGCCCCGCTCAAGAATCCGCCCAACAGCCACACCAGCAAGAAAGCCACCTGGTTCACCGAAGACTTCCAGGCCTCCAAACGAACATGCCGAAAACTGGAGAAGATCTGGCTCCACGAACGGACAGCGGACAGCTACGCCGCCCACAAGAGCGCCACCCGCAGTCACCATCACCTCATCAGATCCGCCAAAAGGGCCTCACTCAAAGACCGCCTAGACAACAACGCACACAACAGCAAAGAGCTCTTCAACATCGTGAAGGAACTCTCCAACCCCAGCTCCAACACCAACGACATCCAGCCATCGCGAGACCTGTGCGACTCACTGGCCACCTTCTTCCACCGCAAAATCGCCGACATCCACGACAGCTTCAACACCACGACCGCCCCGGCAACCACCGAGACCACTGCCCCCACAACCACCAACCGCCTGCTCTCCTGGACCAACATCAATGACGAGGACACCAGCGAGATCATGAACACCATCCACTCCGGTTCACTGCTAGACCCGTGCCCTCACCACATCTTCAACAAAGCCAGTACAGCCATCGCGCCCCCATCTCCGGAAAATAATCAACATCTCCTTCGAGACAGCAACCTTCCCGGAAAGCTGGAAGCACGCCGAGATCACCGCCTTACTCAAGAAACCCAAGGCAGACCCCAAGGACCTCAAGAACTTCCGACCCATCTCTCTGCTCCCGTTCCCCGCGAAGGTCACCGAGAAAATCGTCAACAAACAACTGACCCGCTACCTCGAGGAGAACAACATCCTGGACCCTTCCCAGTCCGGCTTCCGCAGCAACCACAGCACCGAAACCGCCCTCATCGCCGCCACCGATGACATCAGGACCCTGCTAGACAACGGAGAAACAGCAGCCCTCATCCTCCTGGACCTATCAGCCGCCTTCGACACGGTCTGCCACCACACACTACGAACACGCCTTCACGACGCCGGGATCCAAGAGAAGGCCCTGGACTGGACCACATCCTTCCTTTCCGGCAGAACACAAAGCGTCCGCCTCGCCCCTTCCGATCCAAGGCCACCAAGATCATCTGCGGCGTACCCCAAGGCTCCTCCCTCAGCCCAACGCTGTTCAACATCTACATGGCACCCCTCGCCCACGTCGCCCGACAGCACAACCTCAACATCATCTCCTACGCCGACGACACCCAGCTGATCCTCTCCCTCACCAAAGACCCTCACACCGCCAAAGCCCACCTCCACGAAGGAATGAAGGCCGTCGCCGAATGGATGAGGACCAGCCGCCTGAAGCTGAACTCGGACAAGACGGAGGTCCTCATCCTTGGTTCCAACCCTTCAGCCTGGGATGACTCCTGGTGGCCAACATCACTGGGAACAGCCCCGCCACCCACCGACCACGTACGCAACCTAGGGGTCATCCTCGACCCCACCCTCTCCATGACTAAGCAGGTCAACGCCGTTTCCTCATCCTGCTTCAACATCCTCCGAATGCTCCGCAGGATCTTCAAGTGGATCCCCACCGAAACAAGAAAACAGTCACCCAGGCCCTCGTCACCAGCAGGCTGGACTACGGAAACGCCCTCTACGCAGGAATGACGGCTAAGCTCCTGAGACGGCTGTAACGCATCCAGAACGCCCTGCACGTCTTATCCTCGACATCCCCCGACGCAGCCACATCACACCCCACCTGAGAGACCTGCACTGGCTCCCTGTCAACAAGAGGATAACCTTCAAGCTCCTCACCCACGCACACAAAGCACTCCACAACTCCGGACCAGCCTACCTCAACAGACGACTCAGCTTCTACACCCCCACCCGCCAGCTCCGCTCGACCAGCCTCGCCCTCGCCACAGTCCCCCGCATCCGGAAAACGACCGCCGGCGGCAGATCCTTCTCCCACCTCGCCGCCAAGACCTGGAACACCCTCCCCACCAACCTCCGACAGACCCAAGACCTACTGGCCTTCAGAAGACTCCTCAAGACCTGGCTCTTCGATCAGTAGCAGCACCACCCCCCTCTTCCCCCAGCGCCTTGAGACCCTCGCGGGTATGTAGTGCGCTTTATAAGTGACATGATTGATTGATTGATTGATTGATAAGAGTCGAATTGTTCTGGTTCAAGGTGCCCACTCTAACAAGTGGACAGCATATACCAGGCCAACTTCTCACATTGGTGGCAGCGTGTGGGATTCCAGCTTGCTATTGTTTTACCAGAAAATCTCTATTTGAATTACTAACTGAAAACCACTATAGGTACTCAAGGTACATATAAAGTCAAGCTTAGTATCAATAAGTTCTACTGAACTTAGAGCTGTGTGCCAAGGGATAGCACACCCTTTCTACAGCTCAAGCTAGGATCAGTAGGCCACAAACTAGTGTAGGTAGTACAACACTGCACAACACTAGAATGTCCTTAAGGGATGGACCCAGTGGATCCACCCAGCTTCAGTATAAGGACATGACTTTCTTTGACTTGAAAGCCATGTGTGCTGAGAGGCACCTGAAGATAGGACAGAGTCCCTCCACACTACACCTGATAGATCTGCTGACAGCAGATGATCTTAGATTAGCCCTAGGAGCTAATGGGTCTGAATCAGGGGTGGGTCAATTACAGTGTCTGGGTCAGATGATGAACATCAAGTTGACCAAGACTCTGTGATTGTAGGGCCAGGCCCCAAGGGGTCTGAATAGGACAGAGGAATTCTCCCTAAGAGAACTGACACAGTGGAGGAGAGGCATAGGTCCCTTTCTAGGGACTCTGACCGCTCCTATCACTCTGGCAGAGAATTTGTCCAGCAGAGGAACTCCTACTTCCCAAGAAGAGAGACCTCCTCTGAAAGACTGTGCAAGCTGCTGCAGTATGAGGAAGCAAGATTTGCCCTCAAAACCAAGCAGTTGGCATTAGATAAAGAAGCCTTTGAGCTCCAGAGAGCTTCTAGAAAAGAGGGGTTAGAACCCCCTGGTGGCAGCAACAGTGTCCCTAGAGGCAGAGAATATATTCCAGACCATAGGAACCTGAGCAAGGTTGTTCCTCCCTACCAGAGTGGGGATGATATCCATAAGTGGATAACTGCTATGGAAAGGGCCTGTAGAGTACAACAGGTCCCCCAAAAGCAGTGGGCAGCAATCTTGTGGCTCTCCTTTTCAGATAAAGGTAGAGACAAGCTCCTCACTGTTAGAGAAGAGGATGCTGATGACTATGAAGTCCTGAAGAGTGCACTGATAGATGGGTTTGGCTTAACCACTGAGCAGTACAGGTTGAAGTTCAGAGACACCCAGAAGGCACAGACTCAGGATTGGACTGACTTTGTAGATTGTGCAACCAAGGCTCTGGAGGGTTGGCTGGTTGGCAGTAGGGTTACTGATTTCAAGGGATTGTATAATCTAATGATGAGAGAACAGATCCTTAATAATTGCCAGAACCAGTTGTTGCATCAATACCTGGTGGACTCAGATCTGACCTCTCCCCAAGAATTGGGAAAGAAGGCAGACAAGTGGGTCAGAACCAGGGTGAGGCAGAAAACCCAGAACCAAGGGGGTGACACAAAGAAGCAGGATTCTAAGGGCTCTGAGAAAGGTGGGGATAAGTCAAAAGACCAGAAGTCTTCACAAGGGCCCCAAAACTCTGCATCTTTTGGGGAGTCACAATCCAACAAGGGAAAAGGCCAAAAGAAGCCCTGGTGCAAATTCTGTAAACAGAAGGGGCACTGGACTTCTGATTGTAACAAGTCCAAAGACCAAACCACCTCCACTCCTGCCCCTAAGGCAACTGTTCCCCCTAGTTCAGCTACTGGTGGAGGTGGTACTCAGAAAAAGGGTATAGTAGGGCTGACCCTGGGTTCTGAAGTGGACTCTGGCCTAGCCAGAGTACCCACTCAGGCAATGCTGATTTGTGATGGAGACATTGACATGTCCTTCCTAGTGAGCCCCAGTAATCTGGGCAAATACAAACAGCAGCCTGTAATAAATGGCAAACAGGCTTTGGCATTTAGGGACACAGGTGCTAGTGTCACCATGGTGGCAGAGGACCTTGTGGACCCTGGACAGATCATCCTGGGCGAAATGTACCAGGTGACCAATGCAAGCAATGTCAGGACCAACCATAGTCTGGCAGTTGTGAATTTCTCCTGGGGAGGGGTAACTGGCCTCAAGAAGGTTGTAGTCAGTGCAGACCTCCCTGTAGAATGTCTATTGGGCAATGATCTAGAAACTTCAGCCTGGTCTGAAGTAGAGTTATGGACTCATGCTGAAATGTTGGGCATCCCTGCAGAGGTATTTGCTGTGACCAGGTCACAGGCCAAAATGCATGACACTGAACAAGCTCTGGATCCTGAAATTATGGACCAGGTGCTTCCCAAGAAGAGGAGCAGTAGGGTTAAGGCAGTGCCTTCCCCTCTGTCTCAGATCACAGATTCCCCTCTTGAGGGAGGAGAAGCAGATCCTGAAGAAGGAACTGCCCCAGAGGGACTTGAGCCTGATCAGGTTGAGTTCCTGGGGGCAGGGGGCCCTTCTAGGGAAGATCTGAGTAAGGAGCAACAGTGCTGCCCCTCTCTTGAACCCCTCAGACAGCAGGCTGCTGCTGAGGCTGCTGGGAGTGCTAGTGGGTCCCATAAATTTTATTGGGATGAGGGACTCCTATATTCTGAGGGTAGAGATCCAGCCCCTGGAGCCACCAGGAGATTGGTAATACCTCAGAAGTTTAGGGGGTTCCTCTTGACCCTAGCACATGATATCCCTTTGGCAGGTCACTTGGGCCAAAACAAGACCTGGGACAGGCTTGTTCCACATTTTCATTGGCCACATATGTCAGAGGACACAAAGGAGTTTTGTCGCTCCTGTGTCACATGCCAAGCCAGTGGCAAGGCAGGTGGCACCACAAAGGCCCCCTGATACCACTACCTGTGGTGGGGGTACCCTTTGAAAGGGTAGGGATTGACATTGTTGGTCCCCTTGACCCTCAAACTGAATCTGGGCACAGATTTATCCTGGTGGTAGTGGATCATGCCACCAGGTACCCAGAGGCAATTCCCCTGAGGACCACCACAGCTCCTGTGGTGGCAAGAGCCCTCATTGGAGTTTTCTCCAGAGTGGGTTTCCCAAAGGACATCATCTCTGACAGAGGTACCAACTTCATGTCAGGATATTTGAAAGCAATGTGGAAGGAGTGTGGTGTAACTTATAAATTCACCACCCCTATCACCCACAATGCAATGGGTTGGTTGAACGCTTCAACAAAACCCTGAAGGGAATGATTAAAGGACTCCCAGAGAAGCGTAGGCGGAAATGGGACCTTCTTCTTCCCTGCCTGTTGTTTGCATACAGAGAAGTTCCACAGAAGGGGTTGGTTACAGCCCATTTGAGCTTCTGTTTGGGCATCCTGTAAGAGGTCCATTATGTTTGGTAAAAGAGGGCTGGGAGTTACCTCTCAAGCCCCCCAAACAGGATGTGATGGACTATGTACTTGGTCTCCGCTCCAGGATGGCTGAATACATGAAAAAGGCAACCAAAAACCTGGAGGCCAGCCAAGAATTACAAAAAGCTTGGCATGACCAAAAGGCTGTGCTGACTGTATACCAGCCAGGACAGAAAGTGTGGGTGTTGGAGCCAGTGGCCCCAGCAGCCCTCCAAGACAAATGGAGTGGCCCCCATACAATAGTTGAGCAAAAGGGAGAAGTCACCTATCTGGTGAATCTTGGAACTCCCGGGAGCCCCCTGAGGGTGCTCCATGTCAACAGATTGAAACCATATGTTGACAGGGCTGACATGGGCTTGCTCATGGCAACTGATGAGGAACAGGAGGAGCAGAGTGACCCTCTCCCTGACCTGCTCTCACAGAACCCTGATGCTGGGTCAGTAGATGGTGTTGCTTTGGCAAGCAGCCTCACTGACCATCAGCAAACTGAGTGCAGACAAGTTCTGCAGCAGTACAGACATATGTTTAGCCTGACCCCTAGTCAGACTTCCTGGTGCACCCATGAGGTGGACACTGGAGACAGTCTGCCTGTCAAGAGTAAAATCTACAGGCAACCTGACCATGTCAGGGACTGTATCAGGACTGAAGTCCAGAAAATGTTGGAGTTAGGTGTGATTGAGCCTTCAGATAGCCCTTGGGCTAGCCCAGTAGTCCTAGTACCCAAGCCTCATACCCAGGGTGGTAAGAAAGAAATGAGGTTTTGTGTAGACTACAGAGGCCTCAATGCAGTCACTAGGACTGATGCCTATCCCATACCAAGGGCAGATGAGCTGATTTATACTTTGGCCTCAGCCAAGTATCTAAGTACATTTGACCTAACAGCTGGCTACTGGCAGATCAGATTAGCTGATGATGCAAAAGCCAAAACAGCATTTTCGACCCCTGGTGGGCACTACCACTTTGTGGTGATGCCCTTTGGATTGAAAAATGCACCTGCCACTTTTCAGAGGTTGGTGAACAAAGTTCTGGCAGGGATGGAAACTTATTGCTCAGCTTATCTAGATGATATTGCTGTCTTTAGTTCCTCCTGGCAGGATCACCTGGTCCACCTCAGAAATGTTTTGGAGGCTCTGCAGAAAGCAGGCCTCACTATCAAGGCCACTAAGTGCCAGATAGGGCAGAGTCAGGTTGTGTACCTGGGCCACCTTGTGGGTGGAGGCCAGGTTCAGTCTTTACAGAGCAAAATCCAAACCATAATGGAATGGGTTGCTCCAATCACCCAGACACAGGTGAGAGCCTTCTTAGGCCTGACTGGGTACTATAGGAGGTTTGTGAAGGGATATGGATCTATAGTGACCCCCTTGAATGATCTAACCTCAAAGAAAATGCCAAAAAAGGTTCAGTGGACAGCCAGCTGTCAGAAGGCATTTGAAGACCTAAAGCAGGCCATGTGCACTGCCCCCATCTTACAGAGTCCAGACTACACCAAAAAGTTTATTGTCCAAACAGATGCTTCTGAGCTGGGTGTGGGAGCTGTACTTTCTCAACTGAATGATGAAGGTCAAGACCAGCCAGTAGCTTTCATTAGCAGAAGGCTGACCCCTAGAGAGAAACGTTGGTCAGCTATAGAGAGGAGGCCTTTGCTGTGGTGTGGGCCCTGAAGAAGCTGAGGCCATACTTGTTTGGCACTCACTTCATAGTTCAGACTGACCACAAGCCCCTCCTAAGGCTTAAACAGATGAAAGGTGAAAACCCAAAACTTTTGAGGTGGTCCATTTCCCTACAGGGGATGGACTATACAGTGGAACATAGACCTGGGACCCAACATGCCAATGCAGATGGACTCTCAAGGTATTTCCACTTAGAACACGAAGACTCAACTGGTCAAGGTTAGTTTAGTGTCCCTGCGTTTGGGGGGGTTGTGTAGGAGAGTAGGATCTGCCTCTTATGTTGCCCCCACTTTTTTTCTGATGTTTACACTGGTTTCTGGCTATAGTCTGGCTGGGACCCTGCCAATCAGGGCCCCAGCCTCTCTGTTCTCTCTAAACGACTTGGAGTGCACTCTAGGTGCACTAGTGATTGGATACTGTGGTACCTCATGAGTCCCTAGTATATGGTACCTTAGGTACCAAGGGCATAGGTACTGCACAGGCCTCCCAGAGGCTGAAGCATGTATTATGCCACCCCTGGGAAGCAGACTAAATCTGACACCACAGGCCTGCTACTGCAGCCTGGGTGAGGAGGTGCTAGCACCCCTCACTGAGATATAGGTTCCCTATATCTCCCCTGCACACACATGTAAACCTATCAGTCACCCCTAAGGCAGGCCCTATCAATCCTGAGGGCAGGGTGCTTAGTTTCTATGTGAGAGGGTGCCTCTGCCTGAGCAGGGCCCCTCTGCAGCTCTCGGAGTCCATTCTCTGGGGCTGTTTGTGAATGCAGTCAAACCATATACGCTTAAGTGCATTATATCCTCGCGGTAAATGCTAACTTTGGAATGGCTGCATCAAAACATGTCGTGTTTGGTGTCAAACAGCTTGGAATCATACCCCCACACCAGTAACTGGTGTGGGAGTATGATCCCACCCTTCTAGAGGGATAGACATGTACCTACTGTGGAAACGCAGTAGAATCCTAAAGAGCCCTGGCATCACAAAATGGTTTCCACCAGTCACAGACACTGGGCTGCCCTCCTGCTGATGACCGACACTCGCAGTGGAGGAGGCCCAACAATAGGTATCCTGTCCCAAGGGGGTGTGACCACCTCCCAGACAGGGTTTAGTGTATTGGGGCTGGGTGGGTGCACTCTTAGAGTGCTTTGAAGTCCTGCAGTGGGGGAGCAGAAGGCTCCTCTGTGCATACCCCAGTTCAAACTGGCTCAGGGGCTACCTGCCCCTGCTCTGACACGAAACTGGACAAAGGGAAGTGGGTGTAGCCACCCACTCCCCTGACCCTCCCATAGGTGGGGTCATAGAGCTAGTCCCTCCCTTCTCTTTAGTATAAGAGGGGAACCTGTGCATTGCAACCTAGATACCCCTGGACGACGCTCTACTGAAGAATCCTGGACCTTCGACGTTCCACTACCTCTGGAAGACTGAAGAATCTCCCTTGGAGTCAAGGAGTGACTCCCCTGCTTGGCAGGCACCAAAAACTACAACGACAGTTGCAAACTACGCTGCTCCCGCAGGAGCCCGAAGTCCCTGCAGCCCAGGAAGAAGATTTCCTGACTTCTCCAAGGCCATCGTGAGTCCCCTGCGAAGCTGAGGCAAGTGGACCCCACGAGCGACGAGGAACCGCAGCCCCTGGGTACCGTGCACTATTGTCGAGTGCAACCCCTTCACGACGTTCTATGAACTTGTGCTTTGGACCACATGTGGTCCCGTCCTCTAACAGAGATCCCTCCCAAATTGAGAGGCCTACACCGTCCCAAGTGACCGTGGGCCCCTGTTGAGTGGATCCTCCTGGGGCGTCTTTGTGATTCCTTGCCATCCGGCTTGTGGGTCCCCAGAAGACTTTTCAACAAAAGCAAAGGGCTCCCCTAGTTGCTCCAGGCCTGCCCTGACCTACCCTCACTGGGTAAGTCCCTCAGACCTTGCTGGTCTGCCCCATTGACCTTTCCTCACCACCATGAGACTTGCTGCTACCAAGGCTTGTTGGCTCCAATCGGGTCTCCGACACCACAGTCAGCTGCAGACTTCGTGGGAGACGCTGAATCCAGCTCCTGGCCATCCCCGACGCCTCCTGGACCTCGTGGTCAAAGAGTCAAGACACCCTTGAACGACCTGAAGCTGTCGACGACGGTGGGCATTCATCTTCCTTGCCCAGAGTCACTGCCAAGTGACTTTGAACACTGTCCCCTCTGCTTTCAGGTCTTCCTCCTTCCGAATCCAGGCTTGGATTCCAACGGACACTTCTTCTGTCGTCGCAAGCAGCAAGTCTTCACTGGCTCCCATTGAAAACGATGCCGCGACCCGACACCAAAGGACACCTATGCACCCGGCTCCCCTGCGTGAGGTAACTTCAGCACTACGGTGCTCCTGTGGGTGTTGGCCCTAGAACTACTTACCCTGTAAGTGACTTGCTTGTAGCTACCCTAGAAGTGCCCTAAAACTCCTATTTTCCCCGTGCGATTCTCGCACTGGCTCGTACAGGGTTCGCGTCTGTGTTAGACACATCGCGTCCAACTCCCTTGTAACTCTTCCAGTATCCGCGTCCTTCGACTCGTACTGACCGATCGGTGTGTTCGCCTCAAACACGCCAGGGACCTGTAACATTGATAACTCAATCGCGTTCTCTCGCATAGACTCGTACAGGACTCGCACCGGTGTCTGAACACCGCGTCCGTCCCCTGTGGGTCTCCTACAACTACCTGGGGTGGTTTTTTGGGGTCCCTCGATTCTATATGCTCTAGACCCCAGTCTAGGCAAGCTAGGACTGTGATATTTGATTGTGCTAACTTATTTTGATAAAACATTGACTTGTACATATGTTCTTGCCTTCTAATCTCATAAAGAGATTAGTAGAGAGTTGTTTAGTAATAAATACATATATATTTGATATATATACCTGTGTGGTGTCTTTTCATTTGGTGATTCAAGAGATTGTGTGGTAAAACAAGCTGCTTTACATTCCTCCAAGACTTAGCCTGAAGGCTGCTCTCCACAGCTACCACTGGGATAGCTTTCTATAAAGGTTGTCTTAAACCTACCAACCATAAGAGTCGAATTGTTCTGGTGCAAGGTGCCCACTCTAACAAGTGGACAGCATATACCAGGCCAACTTCCATCAGACAGAATGCAGAACAATGTCAAACATTCACCCCAGTACAGAGATCTGGGCCTAAATCCATCGTTTTTTTGTTCACCATGCCATTCCAGTTTGAACCCAGCCATATGCAAATCAGTCTTGACCCTGCGCCCATAGTGAAGCTGCAACACAAAAGTGATGTTCAAGACATGTTGACAGAGGGATTACTGATTAGACTACTTCGTATGAGTCTGTAGAAAGGTACACTTGAAGTATGCCGCATAAATTTAGGTGTCTCCTTGAAATTGGAAGTGCAGTCTGTCAAGTTTTAAGGTCTACATGGTCTTGTGACTGAGGTATGTTTCTACTGACACGTATTCTCATACGTGTTATGCATCTGAAGATGCTAGATGTATAAAGCACAGGTATAGATGTATTTGTATGTTTCTTTTATATATGATACCACTAGCAAAAGGTACAGACACATGCATGCATGCTTTTAGGAATATGGTGAGAGTTACAACAGACACATTCGAAGGGTTGCTGCTTTATATTTGGCTAGGCCCAATACTCTGAGTAGTCGCTGTATAGTGAAGCTGCAGCACAAAAGTGAAGTTTAAAAGATGTTGGCAGAGGGATTAGTGATTAGGCTACTTTGTAGGAGTCTGTGGAAAGGTACACTTGAAGTATGCCGCATAAATCTAGGTGTCTGTTTGAAATGTGAAGTGCAATCTGTTAAGTTTTAAGGTCTGCATGGTCTTGTGACTGAGGTATGTTTCTACTTGCACATGTATTCTCATACGTGTTATGTATCTGAAGATGCTAGACGTATAAAAGACAGGTATACATTTATTTGTATGTGTCTTTAGGTTGAGCCCTGAGCCAGCGCGCAAGCGCTGCTCTGGGGTTGATCTGTGGTAGTTGACTATGTGAGGGAAGCCCCGCCCGCTTTTTTATTGGCTTGTGGCTTTGTCCTTTCTAAATGCTTCCTTCCGATTGGTTTATAGGCTGCTAGTCCCTCCTTATGACGGCCATGTCTCCTTCCATGGCTACTGGCCCCTTTACTCCGTGTTTCCTTTGCACTATTTTGTTCCCGTTCCCCCCCTCCCGCTGTCCGTGCCTTCTGTCCCGCCCCCACTCCCGTTATTCGTGTCTTAATCGCACCCTGGCACTTACATTTGCAATGCAATAGGTCTCGCGTAAATGCCAGTCCTATTGCATTGCAAATGCTTGTTTGTTTACCTGTCCCACAACTATCGTAGGAGGGAGCCTCGAGGGCGGGTCCAGCGCCGCTTCAGGCATCCTATTGGGCAATAGCATACGAGTCAGGTGCTCAAGGACATGCCTCCTGCCCCGGAAAGGGCACATCAGGCGGACGTTTTGGACTTGCTAAACCTGTATCTCATTGTAATCGGAGCAATCCGACACCCGTTGTACCTAATGTACAGAATGCGGAAAATAATTCTAGACTCGCTCGAAAAACGTTTTGAGTAATAGGTACATAGCTGCCAAGGTTTCAGATTGCTAAGTGTGACATTTTCACAATTTCAGTGTAATTATGAGTGACATTTTAACGACTGCTGAGTGACACTTTCTCACGAGAGCATTAAGCAATTTAGACATACAAATAATATCAGAAATGACACCCATTTGAGCAACGAGAAACTAAGAAGTCACTGAACTAAAGTGTACTAACGGCAGGCAGCTGAAAACTGAGCAGAGCAGCGTCAGGCTGCATGATTGCAAAGTTTTCAGACTCAGTACACCACAGGACAGGGGGCGCAGGCAACTCAGATTGATTGAAGCATCAATGTTATTTATCAAGAGCATCCATAGCAAGTTAGCTTAACTACTAAAACACAGATGCCCTAGCAGCCTTCACCCACACTGGCCCCCCTGGGTCCTCCTTACTGCCGGCAATCAATCAATCAAGTCAGCATGCAGAGAATTAGTGTAGATTCCAGGGCCTCTCTGTCCCACGTGGGACCCAGGCCACAACAGAACGATGTGAGGTCCCAACATGAAAAACACGTACCTCAGCTGTAATGTCTCTAAGCTGCAACAGTAGTGGACCCACTCGTTGCAGTCACCTGTGCTCGATTCTTGCCTGTTCAGTACTGCATGCAGTGCGGGAGTCGGGCTCACTGTGCAGCGTCATTTGCAATGGTAGCAGATTCACCACTCTGACCCAAGCTCTTCATCTAATTGGTTTGCCTCTTTCCTCTCGGACAGATCCCAAATGATCAAGATAGCGAACAGTCTTTCATCTCCATTGGCTGTAGGCCAAGGCGTCCCTCAAGGTTCTATCCTGGCACCCACTTTGTTTAATCTCTACCTGGAACCATTAGGGAACCTTCTAAGCAAATCTGGGATCCATTACCATCTTTATGCGGACGACACTCAAATCTACCTTAAGGTGTCTTCCGCACACGATCTCTCACTTCTCAACTCTACTCTCAACTCTATTCATAACTGGATGTTAGCTCACCAACTCATTCTTAATCCCGCCAAAACTGAATTCCTCCTCCTCTCTACCTCTCTCTCACCTCCTCCTGTTCAATCTTGGATGGATCAGCTGAACCTACTCAACAACAAACCCATCATTGTCGACAGCGCTAAATCCCTAGGTGTCATTCTTGACAAAAGACTCAACCTAATCTCCCACATCAACTCGATTGCCAAGAACGCACGTTACCAGTTGCGCCTTCTATGGGGGATCCGTCGGTTCTTCCCGGAGAAAGACTTAAAAACCTTGGTACAATCTCTGGTTCTCTCAAGACTAGATTATTGCAATTCCCTTCTGACGGGCCTACCCAAATCCCACCTCTCCCTCTCAAATCCATCCTCCATTCAGCAGCTCGCTTCATTTCAGGGTCTAAACGAAGCGACCACGTCACTCCCATCCTGTCCTCTCTTCGATGGCTTCCGATCGAGGCAAGATCTACTTACAAAACTGCCTGCATCACACACAAAGCCTTACACACGTCCTCCCCTCGTTACCTGGCAAATAAATTGAAACTGTCCGGTGGCTCTCGCCCTTCTCGCAATGCGGAAAAGCTTCTGCTTGAGCCGCCCATCTTCAAAAGGGAACGATCGATGGCGCAATCCTTCTCGGGCAATGCGGTGAGAATCTGGAACTCGCTTCCCCCATTGCTCCGTGCCACCCCCTCTACCCGGATCTTCAAAGCTGACCTCAAATCTCTTCTCTTCCAAAGACACTTTCAGAACTAATACTTTCATTCTCAGGCCCCTCTAGGAAGTTCGCTCTTCATTGTAAATTTGTACTTTTTCCTGTACACTCCTCACCCTGGCGTGCTGTGTTGGATTTTATGTTTGTGTACCCTTCATTTTAAGTCTCCTGTTTAATTCACGCCTCTCTACTCCCTCAAGGAAGTTCCCCACTTTAGGAAATTCTGTACTCCATGCCTATAGAAGGGCCGTCCCAGTGTGTTCTGAGTGACTGCCACTTATTGCAGTATTATACCTCTATTTGTATTTTGTTTCTTATGTATCTTGCACACCTGTCACTTTTTCCTCCTGTAAGTATCCCTCTTTTTGTATCTTGTTTGGTTTTTGTTATTTGCACAATTGTCACTTTTTCCTCATGTAATGTAACGCTGGCTTTTGTATTATGCTCACCTGTAACCTCCTCATGCAATCTTACTGTTCCTGTTGTGAAGCGCTCTGACACCTTCGGGTAAAGTCCGCGCTATATCACACACTTACTTGCGAGGAGAGCACGGAATTCCGGTTTACGGGCCGACTGCCCGCCTCCCCAGAGTCTGGTCGCAACTTCTCTCACTCGACTCCATTGGGAATGGCAAACGTGCGCGCGCCCCCCGATGCCCATCAGACTCACTCAGGCTCACAGCAGGTGCAGAGCGGAGCTGCGCAGTGGGCTGCAGCTGCCCCGCGGTCCGTGGGGGGGGAGTCATCATTGCCGTCTCTCTAGCGCCTAGTGCAGACCACCCGGCGCTGCACAGGGTCTGCAGCTGGATTCCTCCTACAAGCGACCCGGATAAAAGGCGGAGCGGCGCCTGTAACATCACCCTGAACAGACCTCTGCAGCAGGCGCACCAGCCGGCGGAGCAACTGTGGGTTTCAGAGGACTTTCGGGTAGCGCCTCGGTCTGCACACCTGCGAGTGGCACGTGATTGGCACGTTCGCCCTCAGACACCCGCTCAGCTCACTAAGCCATCTTTGGCTGTGAAAGTCTTGGCCTCGGATTGCACACGCGGATCTCCGCAGCAGAAGCACGAACCCCCAGAGCCGTGTTATATTGCAGGTTTCCGGATCTATGTATCGGGCATATTGTTCATTGAGCTGTCTCACTGGGAACCTCACGCTCTGCAGAAGCTGCACTAACACACTGAGCTATCCCACGTGCATTGCACCAAGTGGCTAGGTATCTGGGGAGGGAGCGTGGACCCGTTGAGCTGCCTTACTGGGACTGGAACCTCTACACTGCTGGTCACATGCACGCTCTGCAGCAGGTGCATGACTCCTCTGAGCTGTCTCACTCGAATAGGGAGGGACCCGAGCCCTGACTGTAGCATCTGTATCTCCGCACAGAGGTCTTTAAAAGATTGAGCTGTTTCACTTGGGTTGGAACCGCCGCCCTGCTTCATGCACAGGAGCTCCGCGGAAGTTGAAGCATTAACCCACCGAGCTGTCTTACCTGGACCCCCTGCTGCACCTGCACACAAACCTCAGAGGGTGCATCCGAGCTGTCTTCATTGGTTTGCAACCTTTCATGGTAGTTGCACCGATATCTCTGCAAGGGGTGCATTACCCCCACGAGCTGCATGCCAGGGAGGTGCCCGGAGTCGCCCTGTGAAGCCTGTTCTTGGCTGCAGTGTTTTCCTCTTGCACAACATGGGGTTTTCTGCTGCTTCGCCTGGTGTGTGCTCCCCTTCTAGGACTTGTGCAGCCCACTGACAGGTGCCTGGCTCGTGTTACTGATCGTAGCCTCAAGTCTCACTCACTGGAACCGAGTCTCACTCACTGGAACCGAGTATCTCACTCACTGGAAGCGAGTATCTCACTCACTGGAACCGAGTATCTCACTCACTGGAGCCTAGTCTCACTCACTGGAAGCGCATCTCACTCACTGGAAGCGAGTCTCAGTCACTGGAAGCGAGTCTCAGTCACTGGAAGTGAGTCTCAGTCACTGGAAGCGCATCTCACTCACTGGAAGCGAGTCTCACTCACTGGAAGAGAGTCTCGGTCACTGGAAGAGTCCCACGCTGGATCCCACTCCTTCACTGGAAGCACGTCTCACTCTTTTGGGAACCGTCGGAAGCACTGTGTTTGAGTCTCACTGGGTGCATAATTTCGTTTTGGTGTGTCACAAGTCGCCTTTTATAAAGAAATTGAAGACCAGTTTTCATGCAGGGATTGCATAATCCCACGTGTTATACAATTAATTACTACGAAAGTACATACACCCCATTCTACCACACTTCTAATAATAAACTTCCTGCCAGGCAGACACTGCCCCAGTACCATGCACCCATCAATCAATTCTTGTACCATTAACCGTGTCCAACCATACAACTATTGTGCCACCAGCTAACACCCAGTGTTTCAGGTGCATTCGCATTGTCCCTCTTGCAAATATACACAGATGCCAAGTTGTGTTTCTTCGGGCTTTTATGTGCATATGTTCAATTAGCAGAAAAGAAAGTAGCAAGCTTAATTGCATTCCAGTTGTAGTTGCTTGTTCCTTATTTATTTGTTTTGTAGTATCAGAAATTGTGAACAAACTTAAACACACAAGAGAGCTGGCAAATCAATAAATACGAACAATAATGATTGCGGTATACTACGAATTTACTATTCATTATTTTTTTTTACATGGTTATCGATTTTGGCCCCTAAGTACACAAGAGATTACCAAAATTACAGAAAGTAATGGACTGAGACGCTGAGGGACGTGTAAGATCTTTCCACAGTTTCTGAGACTACTCCTAGAATCTTTAAACTAAAATGGAGCGGTTCTAGTAGTGTTAGATGGCAAAGTTCAGAAGTAATTCACAGGAGATAGACGAGTTGAGAAACCGCGACGCTGCAAAAGAATCAAAGCAATCAAATGGCATTGTTGCTGGGATTGAAAGGTGATTAATGGAAACAGTTGGAATTAGAGTCAGTAGTAATTTACAATCCAATTATCTTTGAGAGGGAGTGTACCTGGGACATGAAATTGGCCTTGGCGCAGTTACGTTTTACAATATCTATCTGATTTCTCCTAGTTTTCATTCTGTCTTGTGCTATTTTCTTCCACGACATTTCATCCTCCCATCTCTCCCCCATTGTATCTTTACAACCACACCTTCCTTTAAATTCGGTGCCTGTATCCTCACTCGTTGTTTACTATTTACACCCATACTTTGTTGGGACCAGCACAAATTACACTCTACAGGGAGTGGGGTGCTACAATTCACGTGTGCAGTTGTGTTATGATTATCCACTGCAGAAATGGTGCAGGGTGCATCCCTTTTTGGAAGCACAAATTACACTCTACAAGTAGTGGCGTGCTGCAGTGCACATGTACAGTTGTGCATGATTATCCAGTGCAGAAAGGGTGCTTCCTTTGTTGAGACCAGCACAAATTACACTCTACAGGGAGTGGGGTGCTGCAGTGCACGTGTACAGTTGTGCATGATTATCCAGTGCAGAAAGGGTGCTTCCTTTGTTGAGACCAGCACAAATTACACTCTACAGGGAGTGGGGTGCTGCAGTGCACGTGTACAGTTGTGCATGATTATCCAGTGCAGAAAGGGTGCTTCCTTTGTTGAGACCAGCACAAATTACACTCTACAGGGAGTGGGGTGCTGCAGTGCACGTGTACAGTTGTGCATGATTATCCAGTGCAGAAAGGGTGCTTCCTTTGTTGAGACCAGGACAAATTACACTCTACAGGGAGTGGGGTGCTGCAGTGCACGTGTACAGTTGTGCATGATTATCCAGTGCAGAAAGGGTGCTTCCTTTGTTGAGACCAGCACAAATTACACTCCTACAGGGAGTGGGTGCTGCAGTGCACGTGTACAGTTGTGCATGATTATCCAGTGCAGAAAGGGTGCTTCCTTTGTTGAGACCAGGACAAATTACACTCTACAGGGAGTGGGGTGCTGCAGAGCACGTATACAGTTGTGCATGATTATCCAGTGCAGAAAGGGTGCTTCCTTTGTTGAGACCAGCACAAATTACACTCTACAGGGAGTGGGGTGCTGCAGTGCACATGTACAGTTGTGCATGATTATCCAGTGCAGAAAGGGTGCTTCCTTTGTTGAGACCAGCACAAATTACACTCTACAGGGAGTGGGGTGCTGCAGTGCACGTGTACAGTTGTGCATGATTATCCAGTGCAGAAAGGGTGCTTCCTTTGTTGAGACCAGCACAAATTACACTCTACAGGGAGTGGGGTGCTGCAGTGCACATGTACAGTTGTGCATGATTATCCAGTGCAGAAAGGGTGCTTCCTTTGTTGAGACCAGCACAAATTACACTCTACAGGGAGTGGGGTGCTGCAGTGCACATGTACAGTTGTGCATGATTATCCAGTGCAGAAAGGGTGCTTCCTTTGTTGAGACCAGCACAAATTACACTCTACAGGGAGTGGGTGCTGCAGTGCACATGTACAGTTGTGCATGATTATCCAGTGCAGAAAGGGTGCTTCCTTTGTTGAGACCAGCACAAATTACACTCTACAGGGAGTGGGGTGCTGCAGTGCACATGTACAGTTGTGCATGATTATCCAGTGCAGAAAGGGTGCTTCCTTTGTTGAGACCAGCACAAATTACACTCTACAGGGAGTGGGGTGCTGCAGTGCACATGTACAGTTGAGCATGATTATCCAGTGCAGAAAGGGTGCTTCCTTTGTTGAGACCAGCACAAATTACACTCTACAGGGAGTGGGGTGCTGCAGTGCACATGTACAGTTGTGCATGATTATCCAGTGCAGAAAGGGTGCTTCCTTTGTTGAGACCAGCACAAATTACACTCTACAGGGAGTGGGGTGCTGCAGTGCATGTGTACAGTTGTGCATGATTATCCAGTGCAGAAAGGGTGCTTCCTTTGTTGAGACCAGGACAAATTACACTCTACAGGGAGTGGGGTGCTACAGTGCACGTGTACAGTTGTGCATGATTATCCAGTGCAGAAAGGGTGCTTCCTTTGTTGAGACCAGCACAAATTACACTCTACAGGGAGTGGGGTGCTGCAGTGCACATGTACAGTTGTGCATGATTATCCAGTGCAGAAAGGGTGCTTCCTTTGTTGAGACCAGCACAAATTACACTCTACAGGGAGTGGGGTGCTGCAGTGCACATGTACAGTTGAGCATGATTATCCAGTGCAGAAAGGGTGCTTCCTTTGTTGAGACCAGCACAAATTACACTCTACAGGGAGTGGGGTGCTGCAGAGCACGTATACAGTTGTGCATGATTATCCAGTGCAGAAAGGGTGCTTCCTTTGTTGAGACCAGCACAAATTACACTCTACAGGGAGTGGGGTGCTGCAGTGCATATGTACAGTTGTGCATGATTATCCAGTGCAGAAAGGGTGCTTCCTTTGTTGAGACCAGCACAAATTACACTCTACAGGGAGTGGGGTGCTGCAGTGCACATGTACAGTTGTGCATGATTATCCAGTGCAGAAAGGGTGCTTCCTTTGTTGAGACCAGCACAAATTACACTCTACAGGGAGTGGGGTGCTGCAGTGCACATGTACAGTTGTGCATGATTATCCAGTGCAGAAAGGGTGCTTCCTTTGTTGAGACCAGGACAAATTACACTCTACAGGGAGTGGGGTGCTGCAGTGCACGTGTACAGTTGTGCATGATTATCCAGTGCAGAAAGGGTGCAGGGTGCATCCTTTTTTGGGACCGGCACAAATTACACTCTATAGCCCCACCATGCCCCTCTGCACGAATGTACAACATTCACATCCTATGTCCTGAATTAGCCTGTTAATTTTTTAGGTCGAGCATTCAAGACCTCTTGTATATACTTTAGTATATACTTATATGTGTATGTACTTTGTGGACTCTGGAGATCAGCCCTAGGACTTGTCTGCTTCCGCTTAGGGACTTTTTTTCTGTTCAACTGCCTCTATTTAACTGTCCTGATAGAAAACAACCTGTAGAGGTCAGTAAAATACCAGAATTGCTTTCTGCTTGTTCAACTGCCTCTATTCAACTTTCTTGATAGAAAACGACCAGCAGAGGTCAGTAAAATACCAGAATCACTTTAGCATTCTCTAGATTCAAGTCCATAGAAATTGTCTTCCACGAGCACCCGTAGACAATATTTTTTTTTCCAAATCTTGTATTTTCAGTGATATGACCACCGAAGGCCCTGATCAGGGCCGGACTGGCCGTAGCGGGCACCGGGCGTTTCTCCAGTGGGCCGCCAGGTTGGGGGCCGGGAATATCGGCCCCCTGTAACCAAAACGGCCGAAACCGGCCCTGGCAAACAGCTCGGCCGCACCCCCTCCTCCCCCCCCAGAGGGGCCGGCCGAGCAGTTTGCCAAGGCCGGTTTCGGTTCCCAGTCCAGCCCTGGCCCTCATTTTATAATAAAAACAGAGCTTTGGACTATACCATTTCCAGCTGAAAGGCAATATTTATCTCCATGTGTTCCCATACCTGGCGTTTCACGCAGTTTGGTGCTTACGTTCCCTCCATGTTAAAGAACAGTAGATGTTTCAGCACCCAGGCTAATGTGCTGCATAGCTAAATAAATATAAGGTCCCAAAGGCGAGACCGATTGCATTGCAAATGCTTGTTTTTATATCATATCACTAGTAAAAGGTACAGACACATGCATACATGCTTTTAGGAATATGGTGAGAGTTACAACAGACACATTCGAAGGGTTGCTGCTTTATATTTGGCTAGGCCCAATACCCTGAGTAGTCGCTGTATAGTGAAGCTGCAGCAGAAAAGTGAGGTTTAAGACATGTTGGCAGAGGGATTAGTGATTAGGCTACTTTGTATGAGTCTGTAGAAAGGTACACTTGAAGTACGCCGCATAAATCTAGGTGTCTGTTTGAAATGTGAAGTGCAGTCTGTTAAGTTTTAAGATCGGCATTTTCTTGTGACTGAGGTATGTTTCTACTTGCACATGTATTCTCATACGTGTTATGTATCTGAAGATGCTAGACGTATAAAAGACAGTAAACATTTATTTGTATGTGTCTTTTTATATGATACCACTAGCAAAAGGTACAGACACATGCACGCATGCTTTCAGGAATATGGTGAGAGTTACAACAGACACATGCAAAGGGTTGCTGCTTTATATTTGGCTAGGCCCAATACTCTGAGTAGTCACTGAATAGTGAAGCAGCAGCACAAAAATGAGGTTTAAGACATGTTGGCAGAGGGATTAGTGATTAGAGTACTTCTTATGATTCTGTGGAAAGGTGCACTTGAAGTAGCAGCATAAATTTAAGTGTCTCCTTGAAATGTGAAGTGCCGTCTGTCAAGTTTTAAGGTCTGCATGGTCTTGTGACTGAGGTATGTTTCTACTTGCACATGTATTCTCATACGTGTTATGCATCTGAAGATGCTAGATGTATAAAACACAGGTATACATCTATTTGTATGTTTATTTTATATATGATGCCACTAGCAAAAGGTACAGACACATGCATGCCTGCTTTGAGAAACATGGTGAGACTTTAAAAAAAAAAAAAAATTTATTGTGCAGAAACACAGAAGATATAAAAAGGAAACTGCAAAACTATTTAGACAATAAGGATCTTAGTATACATATAAATTACCGACAATGACAAATGTAAACAAGTATAAAGTGCAATGTGTCATATTTATCCCGGATATGTCGTTCTTAATAGGGTTAACGTTAGCAGCTCCTTACAGCTACAGTACAATTACAGCACAATATGCCATTTAACATCCAAGCATAAAAATCGCAATTGGTCTTTATAGAAAAACTGCATAAAGTGCAAGTACAATACAATACTATCAGACATATATAAAGTGCAAGATGCGGTATTTCACAAATATATACTTTTCCTACAAATTAGGACTGGTTCGTTATAGGTAAATTTCCGACTAAAATACAATGTGCTGGTTACCATCAAAACGTGATATTAAAAAATTTCTTCTTTCGGGCATTGCTCCGTCTAAAATGCAATATGATAATTTGCCATCTAAACAAAATCTAATAGGCAGAGAGAGAAAGAAAAATCGAAAAGCATTCATCTTCATCTTCCAATCATACCGCGACGTACCGTCTGCCATAGTATTTTTCCAAGCTAGAATTTACAAAAAGTGCAGTGCATAAAGTGCAGAAGTGCTAAAGTGCGAAAAGAGACAAAACACATTTTTTTCCCTCCTTTTCCCTTTTCTCTCCCCCCCTTTTTTTTCCGACCCTACAACTCCGAAAAGGTCTCCAGCCTCTCCATAAATCGCCATACAGTATTGAATCTTTTATTGACACCTATTCTCTTAGCGTATGCTTCTTCAAATTTCCTAGTACGAATTAGTTTTGAGCCATTCCGAATATGACATGGTGAGACTTATAACATTGACATGGGAAGGGTTGCTATTTTAAATTTGGCTAGGCCCAAGATTCTGAGCACTTGTTGAAAGCTGAAGCTGCAAGAGAAAAGTGAGGTTTAAGACATGTTGGCAAAAGGATTAGTGATTAGGCTACTTGCTATGAGTCTGTGGAAAGATACACTTGAAATAGGCAGCCTAAATTTAGGTGTCTCCTTGAAATGGGAAGTGGAGTCTGTCAAGTTAAAGGCACTTCATGGTCTTGTGAATGACGTATGTGTCTACTTCTATATCTGTTGTCTGATGTGTTATGCATCTGAAGATGGTGGCTTGAAAACCTGGTCGGTTTGGCTACTGGTAGACAAATCTCTTAGTTCTGCTTCTGTCGTTCGGTCGCAGAGCCTGTGATGTCTTCTGAATGAAGGATTCGTGGAGCGTCCCACATAGCTTGTTCAATACCCAGATGCCATGTTTTATGAGCAGAAAGAAATACATACACTTTTTTTTACACAAATTTAGACAGCATGCGCTCTGAAACCCAGGTATTTTACTATATCACTAGTCTCACCATATTTCTCAAAGCATACATACATCAGTCTGTGCGTTTTGGATACCTGTGTTTCACAGCGTTTAGTCTCTAAATTTGTGTAAAAAGTCTATGTATTCCTCTCAGCTCGTAAAACATGGCACCTGAGTATTGAATAGGCTATTTGAGAGGCTCCAGAACACCTATATACAGAAGACATCAGAGGCTGTGCGACCGAATGATAGAGCAGAACTGAGAGATTTGTCCACCGGTAGCCAAACCAACCAGGTTTTCAAGCTACCATTTTCAGAGTAATAACACATGAATGAATGACTGAATAAAACATTTCTTAAGCGCATAGCTACCCGAGGGCATCCCAACGCTAATAGCAGCACAAACAGTGAGAACCACTAAGCAACATTAAGGAAAAAGCCATGTTTTGAGGGATTTCCGAAAAGCCAAATAGTTGGGTTCAAGACGAATGTGGAGGGTATTTCACAACCTGGCAGCGTTATAGGAGAACAGACGGCCCCCACTTCTTGCTTTTTTATTCTAGGAACTACGGCGAGACGGCGATTGTCCGAACGCAAGCCCCGGGAAACAACCTTTAGAACGCATGCATTACATCGCATGCCATTAGATCGCGGTTTTAACAACGCAAGTCGTTACAACGATCTTGCACTGGAGGGCGCTATAGGACAAGGAGTAGTTTAATTTACATTCCAACACCTTCCCTACTGTACGTAGGCTGGAGTTGGAATAGTAAATTAAACTACTCCTAAGTCCAGCGCCCTCCAACGCAAGTCGTTGTAACGACTTGCGTTGTTAAAACCGCGATCTAATGGCATGCGATGTAATGCATGCATGATATCGTCATACATCCCAAGCCCCTGTTCGAGCAGTGGGGCGAGATAATGGACCGATTTACAGGCGGTCCCTTCCCTGCTAATGTCTTGTGTGCAATACAGAGAGCCTTAAGCTTAATTCTCTCCTGTATGGGGAGCCAGTGGAGGGTGGTAAGAGCTGGTTTGGCTGATTGGCGATTCGGAATCCGCAGGAGCATACGCGCTGCGCAGTTTTGCACAGTCTGCAACTTGGTGATGGTAGCACGAGGAGCTCCTAAGTAGAGAACATTCGCATAGTCAAGGCGAGAGATTTAATGCCTGGACCATAAGTCTTCTGGCAAGAAAAGGTAGAAGAGGGAGAATTTTTCACAGCATCCTAAGGATTCCATAACAACTGGCTGCCAATTTCAAGGCCTGATGCTTAAAATTCAGGTTACAATCAAGCCAGACGCCCATACTTTTAATCTGGTTTTTAGGAGTAGGAGCTGGACCAAGACAGACTGGCCATAACATTCCTACATTAAAAGTAAGAGAGTTACCTAGGAGCATCAGCTCCGTCTTATCTCCATTCAGTTTCAGGTATGAATGCTCCATCCACTTTGCAACCTTCTCCAAACAAGGGCCTAGACCATGTGAAGAATTATCGGAGTGATTAAGTGCGACAACGAGTAGTGTGTCATCAGCGTAGGTGACAATATAGACCCCAAACGGCCTCACTATCTCCGCTAGAGGGATCATGTAAACATTAAACAAAGTGGGGCTCAGGGATGACCCCCGTGGGACACCACAGCTGAGAGACATATGTTTCGAAATAGCGTCTCCTTCAAAAACCTGGAATGACCTATCTTCCAGAAAGGATTGCAGCCAATTTAAGGCCCCCAAATCACCCCCACACCTCTAAGTCTCTGGACCAAAGTGTGGTGGTTAACAGTGTCGAAGGCTGCACTGAGATCCAAGAGGATGATGGCTGCAGAACCTCCCCACATCTAAGATTTTCTTGGACTCTTCGACTACTGCTAGGAGGGCAGTTTCAGTACCCTGTTGGGGTCGAAAACCAGTCCGTGAGGGGTGAAGGTGACTATGAGACTCCAAAAATGTAGAAAGAGCTGAATTGACATGCTTCTCAACAATCTTACTGATCCCTGGCAGAAGTGAAATGGGACAATAGTTCCCCAGGGGATAAGGATCAAGACTCAGCTTTTTTAGCAGCGCCTTCACCATGGCACATTTCCATGGTGAAGGGACCACTCCAGACAAGATCGAGGCATTAATCAGCTCCAATATCACTGGGGAGACTGTTTCAAGAACTTGGTTCAGAATAATGGGGGGTGATGAGTCTCTAGGCGAACCAGATTTCACCCGAGCTGAAATACTTCGTAGCGACTCTGGGTTCATAGGAGGAATTGCCTCCAGAAAATGGTCACTGAACTGAGGCACGCTGACCAAAGATAATGAGTTCCTCTGGCCAACCGCCTGGGGGAAGGAGGTATAAATGTCTTGGATTTTGTTAAAAAAATCTCTGCCAGTCTATTGCAACGAGAAGAAGCATCACCAGAAATAACAGGAGGTGGAGATGGTTTCAGGAGCTTTTTTGCAATGCGAAAAATTTCGCAAGGAGAATTAGATGCCAAAGTAGTTCTATCTTCATAATATAAAGCTTGTGCAGATTTAATTTCTTTATACATTTTAATGGCTTCCCTGTATTTCAATTTATTTAGAGGGGAAAAATCCTTTCTCCATATTCTTTCCAATCTTACAGATTTGTTTAAGCTCACGGAGCTTAGGGGAGTATAATGCAGTTCTGTTAGTTCTGACAGTGTTATGAATCCACTTTTTAGGGAGGACCTGGTCTAGCGATGACTCAATCCAATTGTTAAAATTATCATTGGCACTAGTGGGATTGGGGTCAGGTGTCGGTCTGGTGTTTTCCAGGATTGAAACCCAATGTTCCAGTGGAAGTTTTGACCATAAACGTGTCTGTCATCTAACCGTGCTGGCCGGCAGGGTGTGGCCCAGAGGTGACCAAATAAAAGGAATCAGAAAATGGTCGGACCAAGGCACTGGCGTAGGGTCCTTTACCAGTAGTTCATCAATATTAGAAAAAATGGGGTCAAGTAAATGGCCTTTCAGATGGGTGGGACCAATAACTTTTTGTTTGAGCTGAAAAGCTGCAAGGTCATTAACCAACTCGGAGGCGGCTGAATGCGAGAGGTCATCAAAATGGAGATTAAAATCGCCTAATAGCGTGAAGTTGGAGGGGGAGCTGGCTAAATTGG
The DNA here is from genome assembly GCA_963921515.1 of Calotriton arnoldi. Classification (NCBI taxonomy): domain Eukaryota; kingdom Metazoa; phylum Chordata; class Amphibia; order Caudata; family Salamandridae; genus Calotriton; species Calotriton arnoldi. The sequence continues at coordinate 694,488 of CAWUFW010005753.1, forward strand.
CTGCCATTTCAGGGAGGAATTTACAGAATTGTCCGTAGGCACCCGGGGGCCGATAAATTAAAATACCTGAGAGCGTACAAGTAGGTGAGAAACCAATCGCAAATGAGAGGTTCTCACAATAAGGTAGAGGACCTACAGAGATGCGGCAATTAAGTTCGGTTTTATATATGATAGCAATGCCGCCGCCTTTACCTAATTACCGATCTTGTCTCAGAATGAGGTACCCAGGGTGGAGGGCCAGAATGAGATCGGGGTTAGCCTCGCTATTGAGCCAAGTCTTGGTTAAGAACAAGGCTTCCGGGCGCTCTTGCTCCAATAATATAAAGATTTCTGCAGAGTGTTTGGGAATTGACCTGCAACTAAGCAGGAACATTTTATGTGATTCCTGGGGGGGCAGGACAGCTTGGGATTTGAAAAACGGGCGAAATTTAAAAGGACAGTGGGAGCAATGAAAATCATTGCTAGAGAGAGAAATAGAATGTAGACACTTACTATTGGTTGTCCCTCTAAGATTTAGGAGCTGGTCCGATGTGTATACATGGAAAAACCAGCAGGGGTTGTGGCTCCTGGCCCCGGTCGGGTTCAGACGGGCTTGCATTTGGCGCGCCAGCGGGCGCGTACTGCGCGCGTCTGCTGCGCGGTCATGTCATTAGGCCCCTTTATAGCGTGGGCGTGAGCGTCAGCGTCCAACTACTGGACCACTGACCAAGAGAATCCAATTCCCTGTGCAAAATCTCAGAAGAATGCCCCCCGGAGCTTTAACATCGCTCCTATCAGTGTCAAAGATGCAATAAAGTGCTAAGTGTAAGATAAAAACAAGTAAAACTATTAAAAATGCCCCCCGAGCCTTAATACAGCTCGTAGTTAATCAGAGTGTGCCGATGCGCGGTCGCGTCATCAGGTCCCTTTATAGCGTGGGCATGAGCGTCAGCGTCCAACTACTGGACCGCTGACCGAGAGAATCCAATTCCCTGTGCAAAATCGCAGAAGAATGCCCCTCGGACATGAGACAATAGATGTAGAAGTAGACACATACCTCACTCAGAAGAGCAGGCAGAGTTATAAATTTGACAGACTACATTTCTCATTTCAAGCAGACACGTAAACTTATACGGCCTACTTCAAGTGTACCTTTCCACAAACTCATAGCAAGTAGCCTAATCTCTAATTCTTTTGTCAACATGTCTTAAACCACACTTTTCAGTTGAAGCTTCAGTTTTCACCAACTGCTAAGAATCTTGGGACTAGCCAAATTTAAAACAGCAATCTGAACCATGTTACTGTTTAAAGGTGCATGTTCTTGTGACAGGTTTGCTGAAGAACTGTGTTCCTTGGATCCTGTAAATGTTTGCAGATATTTTAATCATAGGTTTCAAGCTATGATGTAATTTATCTGAAATAAAAATAGTCCACCTCTTGGAGAGGTAACAGATTTTTTGGGAGAAAGGAGTACCAAGCCAGATGTACTCCTCATATACACATGCTATTATGGATAAAGATTGTACCAAAATTTGGAATTGATACTGATGAAACTCTCATCGAACAGGATGTTACATGTGCCATTCCAAGAGATGGAGGAGAAAAGAGTTTTACAACTCCATTACAGTTTCAAAGTCATCGATGTGGGAAATACTGCCGACGAAAATACAAGGGTAAAGGATGGATTCCCACGTCCTATAATTTCTAAAGGAAGAGTAAATAGTTTTTTGTCAGCAGAAAAGGCATGCAATAACTCGGAAATCTCCCAAGAATACATACAATTTAAAAAGAACAAAAGCTTCAAAGTACATTAATGACTACAATCCAGTTATTTTGAAAATGTGGCATGCAAACATGGATATCCAGTATTTTGCAGGTAATTAAATCCAATACAATCTTTCTTTATTTCTGTCCGTGGACCATAAAAGAGCATTCACAAACACATACAATATATAAAAACAGATTAAAAAGTTATAACCCAGATAAAACAAGATAACATTATTACAATAACAGATAAAAGATCAGTCAGTGTTAAATCCGTTGCTGGTTCCTAATAAAGCCTTTCGCTCCCACCAGATGGAACTTAAAAAACAGGATGCAGCATAAAAAGTTGGCAATTAAGTGTTGTATTTTAGGAGCCTAAATGCTTCTTCACAGCGTTGTATACCTAAGTTCCTGCACAGTTGTACCAACCATCTTTGTCTAATTTTTTTTATATCCAGGACAGAAGAAAAATACGTGGAGTTTGGTCTCCTCTCCACTACTGCATGCTGGGCACCCCAGGGAAGGGCTGCCGGACCATTTGTTAGTAAATGCACGCAAAGGGAGAGAGCTGTGCCTGAATTGCACGTACAGTTTCCTAGCTAGGGCCGGTTGGATGTCATCTAAGCATGGCTCCAGATTATAGGTACCTTTTATTTCCAAGAATTTCACTGTAAGAGAACCAGTGGCAGAGTTTTCATGGAGTTGAGCAAGTTTTCCCCCCTGTAGCTGCTAACTAGTTGTTTGCGTGAGATTGCAGGACAAGCTATCTCCGGGTTGCTCCATAGGGTATCTCTACCTATGGTATGGAGACCTTCCTTGATGTATGCAAACCAAGCCAGTTTACATATACCGGGGAGTCCCAGTAGTTCTTGTAGCTCAGACCTATATTCGGCCAGTTCAGGGGTCACCCATAGTCGCTGCCAGAATAATAGGGGTCTACAGCAAATTTCCTCTGCAATGGGTATCACCCCTAAATCCAAACACAGTGGAACTAGTGGGGAACTCACCGGTAGACTAAACAACTGTCTGAGAAAACTATTCTCAGTTTTAGTAATGGTCTTAGGAAGACGATGCCCCCAAAGTTCAGCCCCATATATAGCAGCTCTCCTTCATTGGGTTTTATATATCTCTATAGCCGGTCCTACAGGCTTGTGAAAAGAGTTTCTATATAGCTTTGCCAGCCCGCCAGAGGTCTGGGCTAACTTAAGGCTTGACTTATCCATTTGTGGCCCCCATTCCATTTTTCCTGTTAAGGTGAGACCTAGGTAGTCAAAAACAGAAACCCACTCAAGTTGGATGCCATTCATGTGCGGGTTAGGGCGGGTTGTGCTAGCGGGGTTGAAGACCGTGTATTTTTTCTTCTGTATATTGATCTCCAGCCCCCTGTTTTTAGAAAACTCACAGAACCTGTCAAGGATTCTCTGGATACCCATTGGAGATTTGGAAAGCAGGAGGGTGTCATCTGCAAACATCATTGCTGGGATTAACTTGTGTACTAACTTGGGGGCGTCTATGTCCTTCAGTCCGCTCAGCGCACCAACCAGTCCATTGATGTAAATACAGAACAGGGTGGGGGTGAGCACACAACCCTGTCTAACTCCTCTGTTAATTGGGATAGGTCGAGTGAGTGCCCCATGCTTTCCATACCTGATTTGGGCGTAATTGCCTTCATGCAGTCTTCTGAATATGTTCAAGAGATAATGTGGGATTCCAAGGTCGCTCAATACCACCAAGAGGGCACCTCTAGGGACCAGATCAAAGGCACTTTTAAGATCCACAAAGACCAAGTAGAGACTACCACCTTCCAGATACACTGATTTCCAGTAGAGTAGTTGGAGCCTAAAAATTTGGTTGATGGTGGATGTTTTTTCCCTGAAGCCAGCTTGTAAGGGACTCATGACCTTATGTTCCTCCAACCAGGTCATTAGGATCCTGGCAAAAACGTTTTCCGATACATCGATCAAACTGATCGGTCTATAGTTAATGGGTAATAAGGGTTCCCTTTTTTGTATACTTGAAGAATTTCAGCTCCAGGCCAAGTTGCAGGAAGTGCCATCCCTTGAAGTATAGCATTGAAAAGCATCCACAGGTAGGGCCCCCAGATATCCCCGGGTATCTTGTCCAATCCTGGGGCTTTGCCAGGAGCTATTCTTCTTACAGCTCAGATAACTTCTGTCAAAGTTAACTCAGGGGTCTCTGCATGGGAGTTTTGAGGTGGCTGAGTTGCTAAGCTCTGGGTACTAACCTCAGCCTCCAATGGAGCATCAAGGGCCTGTAAATGCTCTTTCCAACTGTCAGCCGCTATGTTTGGCTCCAGAGCCGCCTTTCCCTTGCTACTACCTGTGCTTACGATGTTCAAGAAGATTTTCATGTCCTTGACCACTAGAGCCTGTTTCAGGGCTGACCATTGGTCCATTTCCCAAGATTTTTTTGCGAGTGCAATAGAGTCTTTGTAAAGGGCACTCGCTGTTTTAGTTTGGGTTCTACTCTTGGATTTTATAGCCACTATTAAGGCCCTCTTTGTCTCCCGACAACTACAGTTGAACCAGGACCGCTTTACCTTAGCCCCTCCCCCGGTTACCCACTGGCCAGAATATATCCACCAGTTTAGCGGCTAAGGCCTCATGAATTTTAACAACATCTACTGGGGATGCAACAGTACCATCTGCGGTTGAGAGCTTAACTAGTTCCAAAAGAGTAGGTATAATGGATTCAAATAAGGAGGCCATTCTTTTGGGCGAGTGTTCAATCCACGCCCACCTTACTTTCCGCCTGCCATTGGTAAGTATTAGTCTATTATCTATCATTATGGATGGATCAGGATTTCCAACAGTGTCTGGCAACAGCATCTCCAAAGATAAAGCATAATGATCGCTGTTGTGTCGTGGTAAGACAGCGAAGTCAACAACCCTATCCCACATCCTAGTTTCTACCAAGATGTAGTCTAGGATGGAAGAGTGGCCGACCCTATTAAAAGTGTACTTCCCAGGAGAATCAGATCTGGTTCGGCCCTTATATGCTCTTATAGAGTGTTTTAGGGTAAATTATTTGATTTGGAGAGCCAGCAGAGTCCAAGCCCTGATTGGGAAGATGTTAGACTCAGGGACGGCCCAGAGCTCATCCTCCTCTGTGGATGGTGTATCATAAAGATCTTTCATTGGCTCGAATTGACAATTAAAATCACCCCCTAAGACTACCAGAACATTTTTGGGGAGTCTATAGATTAAGCTGTCTAGTTGGTCTAGGGTCGGGGATTCTTGGCTGATCCTCACAGGCCTAGAATAAACATTGACTAGGACTAATTTGAGATTTGATGAAAAAGTAAGCATGATACATAGGATATCATCAGATGGGGACTCCACTAGAGTGGCCATGCAACCTAGGTGGGAACCTACCCAGATGCATATCCCTCCAGAGGGTCTACCCCTTCCCCGTAAAGTGGCAGGTATTTTAAAAGTTACAAACCCCACAAGTGGGGTCTCCTCCGTTGCCTATGTTTCCTGGAACATGCATATGCCAAATAAGTCCACAAAATCCCCCCAATCGGGACAGCTCAGTTTACTCTTAAGGCCTGCTACATTCCAGGATAATACTAGGGGTGGGCGGAATTTGCGTAGTCGCGCTACGCAAAGCTCCGTGAAACGGTAAAAAATGTCCGCGAGCACGCAAAAGTTCCGCGAACACGCGGAATTGCTTGTTCCGCCCGTTCGCGATGCTTTTTTCCTGTTTGCGAACGCTGTTTGCGTGCTCGGGGAGAAATATCTTGCGAACACGCATTTTGAAAGCGCGAACAAGCAAAAAATTCTGCGAAGCCGCGGATCGCGGAATTTTTGTTAATTCCGCGTTCTCCGCGGAACGCGAAATTACCCAAATTCCGCGAGCAGAACGTAATTTACCGCCCAGGCCTAGATAATACCCTCAGTTTGTTCATTACATTTTGTTTAACTAAACTGCCACCCTGGGTTTCAAGCTCCAAAGGTTCGTCTATCTCAGACAGCACACTACGGCACCTGCTCATAATACCGGCGGAAACATCAGGTGTCGCCCTCTTGGTTACAACTCTAGGGGTTTCTGAAGCTCCTGGAGTATGGAATTGAGCATTCACAGGGTTATCACTGGGACTCTGACTTACGTGCCTAGGCTCTTCAGTTTTGGCACCCCTGGTCATGCCTGGAGGTTTCGCTCATTGGTGCCATCTTTTTCCCTTCCTGCCCTGTGCAGAACAACCGATTTGAGTTGCGAACTGAGCCATGAGCCCCTCCCCATTAGAGGCCTTGGACGGGTAGTTTGTGGGTCAGGAATAGATTTTGGTACAAGTCAATCAACTTCTTCCAGGACTCCAAATCTGTTTGCCATGGGCAGGTTAAATATTTGAGGTCTCAGGTATTGGTACCCCTGTCCCAATGGTGGCTGATTCTGATACCAATCGTCCTGTAATTGTCTGTTACTTGCCCTGGTTAGGATCATCGATCTTGGGATGTAAAAGTAGGTGAGCGGGAGTATCCTGATTGAGGTTCCTGGATCCTGGGCGAGATGATTCAATTGCAAGAGGTGTTGTACAATCCGTGGGTTTTTAAAATTAATTATGACACAATCCCCACCTAGATCTTTAGGCCTATTTCCCACCCAACTAACCCTATGGGTCATAAGGATTTTATTAGCATGTGAATAGGCAAACTGGCGATGTAGACACTTGTTTTTGAGCTCTGGCTGGGTTTCCCTCTGACCCACTTTAGCTTCAGGAACTCCTGCCAGTACAACAACATATGGGGATGAAGCTGGGGGAAGGTTGATTGTTGGTAAATCAACCCCTACCCCAACCCCTTGTACTGAGGCCCAGCCCTGGCCATGCTGTTGTTCAAAATACCCTTGGTTAAAAGTGCCCGTTCCCCCTGCTCAAGTGCAGAGTCTGGGCTCGGATTAGCCAAAGCCATAGTGGCAGGGACCTCCTCCCGAGATGCATTGGGCCTTTCCATTGCCTTTGCAATACTAGTGTCTATGTGGCCAGAGAGGTCGGTTTCGCTCGCTCTGGCTAGTGCGTGTATTTCAAGGGTTATTCTGTCCCTGTTGACACACAAATTGGCCACTTTATCAAGTCGGGCTAGCACAGGGGTAAGCTCGTCTCTTACAAGGGCTCTAATCTGTTCTTGTAAATCATCCATCAGGGAGGCCACCCATGGTGGAAATGCTGCATCTGGTTGGCCGTTATCCGGGGCCTGGTTAGTTGGTGCTCCCATGTTTACAGGTGTCCCGTCGTTAGATTTTTTCCGCTTTACCCCGCCCCTGTGGACTGTTTGGTTCTATTGTTCTTGGCTGTACCCATATTCTCACACCCCTCGGCGTAGGTAATTTGGGTGTAGTTCCTACTTCGATGACAGGGGCTTGCAGGTACAACACCGGGATACTTTCCAGATCACTATTGGTTGTGGGTGTAGCCGAGTCTATCGGTGTCAGTGTGCACCGTAGGTCTGGGGTCAGTGACAACCGACGTTCGGTTAGTTCTATCTCCATAGCCACTACCCCTATGGCCCTTTGGAGCATCCGGTCAATGGAGGTTTGCGGCAGGGGTGGGGGTATTAGTTGGGGCTGTGCTTGATGACTGACTTTGATAGTACGCTTCCCCATTATTTATAGTTAGTTGGGCAAGTTACAATAAACACCCCGGCTCTCGTATTGACCACCATGACTACAAAAAGATAAAGAGCGTTGGTTTTTGAGGAGAGACTCCAAAATAAAGCAAGTGGTACTACTGTGGCAATACAGAGATGATTAGAACCGTCAAAGAATCAAGAAAAGCACTTACAGCTCATCTTCCCATCGTCCTCTCAGAAGTTTTCATAGATCCGACCCAAAAATTGCGGGGTTGTTGCTTGATGAGATGTGAGGACCGTGTAGATGACCCTATACAGGAGCAGAGTGCGTCCTGGGTGCATAACCAAGGAGGGGCCCCAGCTCAGTTTCTTCCGGTCTACGACGGGCTAAGACGGGCCTGTCTTGGCCCGGTCTTGGCCTGGGCCGAGCCAGGGCCCGCACTGCACGCATCTTGCGCTGTGGGAAGCCTCCCGTGTTTTTATGGCGCTCTGGCACCTGCTGAAGGTGTCGCAGCCCCTCCTCCCGGGCCAGCAGGCAGAGATGAGCAGAGTCAGCAGAAGTGGTGGGTCCCAGACTCCGGGACGCTTCCTGCGTTTTTATGGAGCTCCGGCTCCTCCTGAAGGTGTTGCGGCCCCTCCTCCCGGGCCAGCGGGCAGAGACGAGCAGAGTCAGCACAAGCGGTGGGTGATAATTCAATTGCTGTAGCTCACTATGTTACATCATATATAACCAAATCTGAAAAGACAGAGATGAAAGAAATGTGGGATGAAATTTCACAAGAGAAAAGTCTTAGCAAGAAATTGTACAGCTTCAGCTTGAAAATGCTTTCCCATCGAGAGATTGGATCCTATGAATGTTCGGATCACTTGAGTTCAGCCAGTTTATATTCAAAGTCAAGAGGAATCATTTGGATAAGTCTAGGTCTTGCCGCCACACGAAATAGAGTATTTAAATCTCTACAAGAAATCGAATACTTAGCAAAGAATGAACCAGAAAGTACAGTTATTGTTAAAACTAATATGTTGGATACATACTATTTCAAATGGAGTCCACATCTCGAAAACTTATCTCTCTATGAAATACTTCAACATTACAGCTTTAAAAGAAAAGTTACAGAAAATATAAAAGAAGAAAAATATGCAGTAATTGGATGTGACGGATGTTTGGTAAAACATGCCAAAGGAAATCTAATTAACCACAGAAAACTCAGTTGCGAAAGTCCAGATAAGAGGGAATTTTTCCATTTAGCACTTCTGCAACTCTTCAGGCCTTGGCGTAGTGAAACGGAATTACTTGGAGATTTTGACTGCTATGAAGATTCTTTTAATGCAAGTAAAGATAGTATTCAGTGCACAATTTTCCCTACATATCTACAAATGTTAAATGATGAAATTGAACAAGAAAGTACTATTGCAGCGGAAATAGCTAGAGAAAGTTCTCAAGATAGTCAAAGTTCTGGTCCACTTAGTCAAGATCCACTGGGACAACCAATTTTTGAAAATGAAGCAGCAATAGCCATGAATGAGGTAGAAACTGCAATGCAACAAGCACAACAGGATATTATTCAGTTGGAAAAGTTAGAAGAACAACTAAATATTGAACGAAAAGAAATATATCTACAAGTCAAACAACAGTTACATCATGGTTTGCTGCACAAAAAAAGAAAGCCAATGTTCATCATTTAAACGTATTCTAATGTACATCAGCCGTCAAGCTGGAACAGGAAAAGGTTTCTTAATTAAAGTTTGACCAGTTATCTACACAAAACTACAGAATCACATTTATCTTGTGTTGTTACAGCTCCAACTGGATTAGCAGCACACAACATTAAATGGATTACTTTACATTGATTACTTATGCTACCAGTTGAACATGATAATAAATTGGAATATCAGAAGCTATCTGGAGAAGCTTGTTATGAAGTCTTAAGAGTACTGAAGAAAATGAAACTTTTAATCATTGATGAGGTGAGCATGGTCTCAAACTTAATGCTTGCATTTGTACATTTAAGAATGCAACAGATTTTAAAAACAAATTACGATCGTCTGTTTGGAGGAAAAAATGTAATTGTATTCGGAGATCTACTACAACTTACTTCTGTAAAAGGACAACCTGTTTTTAAAACACTTGTTCATGAAGACACTAGGAAATCTTTGGGAAGTATTGGAAATATGAACATTTGGTTACATTTTGAATGTAAGGAACTTGTTAAGAATATGCGACAAGCAAGTGATGAAGATTACGGAAATATTCTTCAAGACATAAGAATTGGTGTCTTAACAAAACATGGTAAACAAGCTTTAGAAAGTTGACTACTAAGGAACTTGTTTACAACTGGAAACACAGCAGCTGAAGTAATGTACAAGATGCTTGGAGAAAAGCAGTCTATAGTTTGCCTAATGCCTACACTGAAAGAGTGTTCTATATTTAATCAACAACTTCTCAAACTGGAAAAAAAACAAATAATGGAAATTGAAGCTATTGATAAAATTGAACACCAGGGAGTGACTATTCTTCTTACAGAGAAACTACAGGCTAAATTGGGTTCTTTGGAAAAGTCAGTATCTAAAACTGCAGGCTTAGAAAAGACTTTACATGTATGTATAAACTGTTGTGTAATTCTACAGCGTAATTTGAATGGAGAAGAAGGTTTAGTAAATGGAGCAATGGGAAAAGTTGTTGATTTTATAAAATTTCAGAACAGAGATGGAATAGAATTTTGGGTTATAAAATTTGATCAGATTAAAGAGGTAAGACAGATTGGGTGTTGTGTTGTACGTTTTTTGTTTGTAAAATATTTGTATATTCGTAGACAAGTTTCCTCTGTCTTTAGCATATGCAGTAACTACTCATAAATCTCAAGGTTTAAGTATAGACAGTGCTTTTGTAAATATTGGAAGTACAGTGTTCAAAGAGGGAATGGCATATTTTGCATTGTCTCGAGTAAGAACATTGTTTGGTTTGTATTTGATAGATTTTGATGACAAAACGGTTAGTGCTGATGCAAATTGTGTAAGAGAGTACAATCGTTTAAGAAGACTTTATACTCCTGATTTAGGTGAATATCCCATATATGAGAAATGTATAGTGTGTCCAAAACGGAAATATGTCAAAGATGCAATTGAGGTAAAAAAAAAAAAAAAATGAAGAGAAACTTGAAGGCATAAAGAAAATGGAAACTGTTGATGACATTGACGGATACCAGTTGGAAAATAGTTCAGGTATCAACTGTTATGCTAATGTGATTCTGAATGTTGTGTTTTATCTACAAGATCTTCGTCATGCAATCATGAAAATTCGTGAAAAAAGATTCTGTTCTTTACTAACCCTGGGCAAAGCACTACGCTACGCTCGCGTAGTTTGCGAAGTTTGCGCTACTTCGCACAACGCGAATTGCACGTAGCACAGTGCAAACACGCGTAGCGTAGTGCAGCGGTCATTTTTTGCTTGCTCGCGGTCCTCAACGTCAAGTTGGCGACCGCAAGAAAGCAAAATGACATCCCGGCGAGACTTTTTCCTGCGTTCGCGATCAGCAACATCAAGTTGCCGATCGCGAGCGTGGAAAATAAACCTCCCGGCGAGATTCTCAACGCGGGAGGTCAGGTTTCTCATTGCGAGTGGTCGCGTATGCTCGCGACCGCTCGCGATTAGAAACTACCAGTCCGCGTTGAGAAAGCTGCCGCTCGAGTAAAAATCTACTCGAGCGGCAGTATAAGACAGCTCGCACTGTGCAAGATGCCGTTTTCAATGATTGCACAGTGCGGACAAGCATCCGGCACTGTGCAATCATTGCGAACAGTGCACTACGCAGTTCGCGTAGTGCTACGCGTAGCTCGCGTAGTGCGAACTGCACTTTGCGTAGCTTCGCGTAGCGCTACTTCGCGAACTACGCCCAGGCTTATTCTTTACTACATCATGTATTTCAACAGTTGGTAACTGACAGAAGTAAAATCCATACCGCTTCTGGCATTCGACATCTTTTGGATATATATATACTGGTTCTTTGACATTTACTCTTAATATACAACAAGGTGCACAAAAATTTCTAATCCTTATGCTTGGAGTATTAGAACATGAAGGAATACAGATTGAAAACTTATTTGGACTAAGTTACAGATGGGACCATAAATGTGAGGAGTGTTCATCGAGTTCTACCACTGAAATACAAACAGAACGATTCATATACTTGACGATACCAGACTGCAAATAAGTACCTTTTTAACAAATTGATAAAAAAAGTCAATCAGGACATGAGATGTTTGCATTGTAGATCAGAGATGTTGTCTCTATTACATATAGAAAGATTTGGAAAATATCTGATTTTATTGCTACAACGTTGTGGAGCAAATGGAAGAAAATTGGAAACCAAAATTAAAAATTTTAATGCAAGTCAAATATCTATTTCAGGAAGAAATTTTAAAGCAGTGGCTATTATTTTCCATGGTGGACCTACTACAACATCTGGACACTATACCGTGTATTTAAAGTGTAATAAAGGATAGACACATTGCAATGATGCCCACTTGGAATTCAAACCTAGATTGCCTTATGAATTACCAATTTAATATTTGTTATTTTTGTAGCCAAAGTTTTGAGTACATCATTCGGCCTATTGGGAAGATGTGAACAGAAAGTAGACAGGAGTGCAAACTATTAGTATTTATAATTAGTGTTTGGAATATTATTTGCGCTAATTGATATTGTATTTGGAAAATTGTGTTTAAAAGGAAATAGTTTATATATTTGCTGTCTATATTGTACCAGATGTAAATGAGAGTCTACATTTTGGCAAATGTACTTGACATAAATAATAGAGTTAATGTAGATGAAGGAAGTAATTAAAAAAGTGTACATAGTAAAACAAAGCTAAACATATTGAAAATTATGCTCTAAGCTGATTTGTTTTTTCTCTCCACAATCATGATTGTTTTTTCCCCCACTGTTCAATGATGATACTACATTGAATTCACTGTGTATGGTGAAGTTAAGTGGAATCTGAGAACAGCAAAAAAGGGAAACTGAAAATGTTATGTAATTCTAAATTTTTGTTGTGTTCTTAAAAATATAATATTATAATTTCTGTAATATATTATCATTAAATAAAAGTTTTTCTTCTTCTTCTTTATAGTAGCTACTGTTGAAGTTTGAAAACAGTTTTAATGCTGTTTAGGACAATACTACTCTACAATACTTCTACAGAGTAATGTTTCTAAATTACTTGAAAGGTAAGTATACATAATATAATATGCATGATAACATGAAAAAATGTTTACAGTTAAATTATATGTTATTTGTTTCTAATATAAATAATGTTGATCCTTTACACTATTTGAAAACTATCATCATGCTGCTCATGCAATCAGCCAGGCAGTCATTCTTTCACGTAGACACTACCCATGCACTTATCCATTCTCTCAAGCACAACTCTTGCACTAATAGGATAACCCAGGCATTACCTTTGCATTCTTCCTTTCACACAGGCACAACCCATGCACTCATCAAACCACCCAGGCACTACCCCTTCATTCATGCAATTACACAGGCACTACTCATGCACTCATACAATCACTCAGGCACTACTATTGCACTCAACCATTCACTCAGGCACTATCCATGCACTCATCCAATCAACCAGGCACTATCAACGCACTCATCCATTCACTAATACAATCATCCTTTTACTCAGGCACTGCCCAGGCAGTGATCTAAGCACACAGACATCACTCTTGCACTCATGAATTCACTCAGGCATTACCTGTGCACTCATCAAATCACCCAGGCAGTACCCCTGCACTAAACCATTCACTGAGGCACTACCCATGCACTCATCCATTTACTCCGATACTACTCATGCAATGAAGTAGGCACTACCTATAGACACAACCAATCACTCAGGAATTACCCATGCAGTCATGCAATTACCCAGGTACTACCCTTGCACTCAACCATTCACTCAGGCACTACCCATGCACTCATCCATTCACTCAGGCACTACCCATGAACTCATTCAATGACCCAGGCATTACCCTTGCCCTGATACTTCCACTCAGGTACTTCCCATACCTCATCCAATCACCCAGGCACTATCCATGCACTCATGCAATCACCCAGGCACTACTCATGTACTTATGCAATCACTCAGGCACTATTCTTGCACTCAACCATTCACTCAGGCACTACCCATGCACTCATCCTTTCCCTCAGGCACTACCCATGCACTCATCCAATGACCCTGGCATTAGCCGTGCACTCATACTTTCACTCAGGTACTTCACATACACTCATCCAATCACCCAGGCAGTACCCATGCACTCATGCAATCACCCAGGCACTACTCATCCACTCATGCAATCACTGAAGCACTACTCTTGCACTCAACCATTTACTCAGGCACTACCCATGCACTCATCCATTCTCTCAATCACTACCCATACACTCTTCGAATGTCCCAGGCATTACTCCTGCAGTCATTGTTTTACTCAGGCACTATGCATGCACTGATCTAAGCACGCAGACATTACCCTTGCACTCATGAAGTCACTCAGGCACTACCCATGCACTCATCCATTCACCCAGGCAGTACATCTGCACTTATGCAATCACCCAGGCACTACCTTATACACTCATGCAATCACTCAGGCACTACTATTGCACTCAATCACTCACTCAGGCACTACCCCTGCACTCAGGCAATCACCCAGGCACTACCCATGCACTCGTGCAATCACTCAGGCACTACTCTTTCACCCAACCATTCTCTCAGGCACTACCCATGCACTCATCCATTCCCTCAGGCACTACCCATGCACTCATCCAATTACCCAGGGATTAGCCTTGCACTCATACTTTCACTCAGGTACTTCCCATACACTCATCCAATCACCCAGGCACTACTTTTGCACTCATGTAATCACCCAGGCACTACCCATGTACTCATCTATTCTCTCAGGCACTACCCATGCACTCATCCAATGACCCAGGCATTGGCCTTGCACTCATTCTTTTATGCAGGCACTACCAATGCAGTGATCTAAGCACCCAGACATTACCCTTCCACTCATGAAGTCACTCAGGCACTACCCATGCACTCCTCCAATCACCCAGGCAGTACCCCTGCACTTATGCAATCACCCAGGCACTACCCATGTACTCATGCAATCACTCAGGCACTACTCTTGCACTCAACCATTCACTCAGGCACTACCATGCACTCATCCATTCACTCAGATACTACTCATGCACTCATGCAATCAAGCAGGCACTACCTATAGACACATCCAATCACTCAGGCATTACCCATGCAGTCATGCAATCACCCAGGTACTACTCTTGCACTCAACCATTCACTCAGGCACTACCCATGCACTCATCCATTCTGTCAGGCACTACCCAATCACTCATCCAATGACCCAGGGATTACTCTTGCAGTCATTCTTTTACTCAGGCACTACGCATGCACTGATCTAAGCACCCACACATTACCCTTGCACTCATGAAGTCACTCAGGCACTTCCCATGCACTCATCCAATCACCCAGGCAGTACATCTGCCCTTATGCAATCACTAAGCCACTACCTATTCACTCATGCAATCACTCAGGCACTACTCTTGCACTCAACCAAACCATTCACCCAGGCACTATCTATGCACTCATCCATTCACTAAGACAGTCGTCCTTTTATTCAGGCACTACCCATGTAGTGATCTAAGTACCCAGACATTACTCTTGCACTCATGAAGTCACTCAGGCATTACCCATGCACTCATCCAATCACCCAGGCAGTACCCCTGCACTTATGCAATCACCCAGGCACTGCCCATGCACTCATGCAATCACTCAGGCACTACTCTTGCACTCACTCATCCATTCACTCAGATACTACTCATGCACTCATGCAATCAAGGAGGCACTACCTATAGACACATCCAATCACTCAGGCATTACCTGTGCAGTCATGCAATCACCCAGGCACTACTCTTGCACTCAACCATTCACTCAGGCACTACCCATGCACTCATCCCTTCACTCAGGCACTACCCATGCACTCACCCAATGACCCAGGGATTACTCTTGCAGTCATTCTTTTACTCAGGCCCTACGCATGCACTGATCTAAGCACCCAGACATTACCCTTGCACTCATGAATCACTCAGTCACTACCCATGCACTCATCCAATCACCCAGGCAGTACATCTGCACTTATGCAATCACCCAGGCACTACCTATGCACTCATGCAATCACTCAGGCATACTCTTGCACTCAACCATTCACTCAGGCACTACCCATGCACTCATGCATTCACTCAGGCACTACCCCTGTACTCATGCAATCACCCAGGCACTACCCATGCACTAATGCAATCACTCAGGCACTACTCTTTCACTCAACCATTCACTCAGGCACTACCCATGCATTCATTCATTCCCTCAGGCACTACCCATGCACTCATCCAATGACCAAGGCATTAGCCTTGCACTCATACTTTCACTCAGGTACTTCCCATACACTCATCCAATCACCCAGGCATTACTCCTGCACTCATGCAATCACCCAGACACTACCCATGTACTCATACAATCACTCAGGCATTACTCTTGCACTCAAGCATTCACTCTGGCACTACCCATGCACTCATCCATTCTCTCAGGCACTACCCATGCAGTCATCCAATGACCCAGGCTCTACCCTTGCAATGATCCCTTTACTCATTCACTACCCATGCACTCATCTAAGCATCCAGGCATTACCCATGCACTCATCCAATGACCCAGGCACTACTCTTGCACTCATACAATCACCCAGGCACTACCCATACACTCATCCAATCACCCTGGCACTACGTATGCACTCATCCAATGATGCACACTACCGTTGCACTCATGCAATCACCCAGGAAGTACCCCTCTACTCAACTATTCAATCAAGTAGTATACTTACACTCATGCATTCACTGACGTACTGCATATGCACTCATTCATTCATCCAGGCACTATTCTTACATTCATCACACACACATTTATGCAAGCAACCAGTTTCACTGCATACAATTTTTCTATTTTTAAACCAGTATTTTATTCTATATTTTAACCAGTATAGGTGCTTCCGTAAGAATTTTTTTTAACAATTTTGAGCTTTTTGTATTTTTTAATTTAATTTTATTTTTTGGGGTGTTTTTGATTTTTTTTAAAACTAAAACTGCAGTGTTTCATAACAACAGAGAAACACAAGGTAGAACCGCCCCCCCCAAATTTTTTTTTAGCACTTATGTGCTTTTAAAAGTTTAATAATTGAGTCAATTGGAAGTTCCCCAACGCAAAGAGTTGTGAGGCATTTCCTGCAGTGAATTCCTGTATCTGCAAGTTTGGGGTAGATCTGGGGCTGTGGAGTGGTGAGTACAACACCAGCTAAGGTAGATGGTTGGCTACCATCATCAGCTGCAGCTTGGTCTGCCTTCTCCCGTCACATTATTTCTCGTGCAAGACGATTTGGATGGATGGTGTCAAGGTGTTTCCGTATTGAAGATGTGCCACATAAATATTTTTTTTCAGATCCTCTGGGGAGGACTTTGTGGCAGATGCTGTAGGTCACCTTTTGTGCGTTGACTTTCTTCTCACCCTCCAGCACAGTGAAAAATGCCCACACAATACTTTCTTTGCGTTTCTTGATGGGTTCTTCCACCTCTTCCATTTCCTCCTGCTGCTCCTCTTCTGGAAATGCTGATGCCATTTCACACTCAAAAATACTCACAACACCCAAAAAAATAAAGAATTTTAAGAGCCTACAAAAAAGCAGTCTACAGATGCAGACACACCCAAAATGAAAGGACTAGAACAGGTGTTGGTTCCACCCTTTAAGAGAATGAAAAGCTTTTTAACCAATAAAAAGCTTTCATTCAATGTCACATGGAGTCGCATAGGAGTCGCGCACCCATCGTGGATACGACGTGTACCCGTAAAATGTACTAAATGTAATATAAAAGTGTAAATTGCTATTAGGATATTGTGTTTCAAACTATTTCAATGGAAAGTTTTTATGCAAAACAGATATTTAAATTTGAAACATTGATCTTTCATACTTTTAAAAATTAAGCCGGAGTCGCAACCCCTATGCGATCCCGGAAATACCTGCCAGCAGGGTTTGCGACCCCCTACGCGTCCGGTGCCCGATAGTGCCGTGTACATATAATGTTTTTTAAACATCTTAAAAATATTTTACAAGAACACTAATGCTAATTTTTGGGATTCAATAATAAACCTCTTTGTTTAAAAAATATATTATTTCAGTATGTATTTTAGACGTACATTCGTGTAACTGATTTGTGCACCCAACGCGTAGATCCGCGACCTGTGCGCAATACCATCACGTCCAGAAAAATCTTTTAAAAACATTTTAAAACAAATTTATAACTTCTATGTTACTATTTTTTTGCACTCGCTAATAAATCTCTTCATGAAAAAAATGCGCATTCACCGTGTAGGTTTGCGTACGGTGCACGACCCTTTTTATAAATTAAAAAAATACATATTTGTATAAAAAAGATATTTATCATAATAAGAGAACAAAACATCATTCATACTATTAAAAGCAATCATGCAAAATTAAATTGAGCAAAAAACAGTAAATAAAAAATATGCTGAAAAATATATATAAAAATAATTCTGTTCCTAATTCTGTTACATAATATTACAATATTACAATTAGAAACAATTAAACAATATTACAATTTTGTAAAAATTTAAATTATTCAAATAAATAACACTATAAATCTTTAATCAGCTATGTTATATATATTTTAAAAATGTGATTATAATTATTTTAAAAGTTTATAAAAAAACAGAGAAAATCATGGAAAAAAAATAAATAGTTACAAACACCTTTTCATCAATGATTGTTTAAAAAACCTTAGAAATCCACTGAAAAAACCAGAGGTTTCAGGGATAGTTAGGAATTAGCATTTAAAAAAACCTTAGAAATTCACTGGAAAAAACACAGGTTTCAGGGACGTTATAGTTAGGAATTAGCATTTAAAAACCTTAGATATTCACTGAAAAAAACCACAGGTTTCAGGGACATTATAGTTAGGCTGACATTTCACTCGTATAAAACCAGAGAAATGCAGCTGTTATAGTTAGCTGAGCTAACTTTAACTCGTGCCCCCGCAATGCACTGCTGATGACGTCACATATTACATCACTCATGACGTGGTCAGTGACATCCCTGATGACAACCCCTGATGACATCACAAATGACATCACTGATGACCTCATCCACTTAATATTTGATGCACCTCTTCACACCCTAATATAACCTTTCATACATGCAAGGTCCCACAACATTTTGTGATAGGCAATTTTAATGTTGCCTCAATACGTTGTGGGCCCTTGCCTGTCGCGGGTACTTGGGCCTCCCACCCGACTGAGGCACCATTTTTATCGGGAGACCTGGGGGAACGCTGGGTGGTAGGAAATTTGTGTCAGCCCGGTGATGCCACAACTTTACCACACAAAAATGTGTGAAAAAAGGGATTTTTTCAGCAAAATGTCAGGTTTGCAGGGGATTCTGGGTAAGAAAAAGTTGGGGGATCCACGCAAGCCATACCTCCCTGGAATCCCCCGGGTGTCTACTTTTCAGAAATGTGTGGGTTTGGTAGGTTTCCCTAGGTGGCCGCCGAGCCCCGGGCCAAAACGTCATGGGACCCCCCTTGCAAAACCAGGTCATTTTGTGATAGGCCATTTTGAGGTCGCCTCAATACGTTGTGGGCCCTTGCCTGTCGCGGGTACTTGGGCCTCCCACCCGAGTGAGGCACAATTTTTATCGGGAGACCTGGGGGGACGCTGGGTGGTAGGAAATTTGTGTCAGCCCGGTGATGCCACAACTTTACCACACAAAAATGTGTGAAAAAAGGGATTTTTTCAGCAAAGTGTCAGGTTTGCAGGGGATTCTGGGTAAGAAAACGTTGGGGGATCCACGCAAGCCATACCTCCCTTGAATCCCCCGGGTGTCTACTTTTCAGGAAAGTGTGGGTTTGGTAGGTTTCCCTAGGTGCCGGCAGAGCTAGGGTTAAAAAACTAGGCACTCTGCAAAAAAAGGGTCATTTTTCACTGTGAAAATGTGGTGCGTCCACGTTGCGTTTTGCGCTGCTTCCTGTCGCGGGCACTAGGCCTACCCACACAAGTGAGGTACCATTTTTTTTGGAACACCTTGGGGAACGCGGGGTGTGTGGAATTTTGTGGATCCACGCAGATTCCAGAACTTTCTACCACACAAAAGTGAGGAAAATGTGTTTTTTTTGCCAATGTTTTAGGTCTGCAAGGGATTCTGGGTAACAGAACCTGGTGAGAGCCAGTCAAGTCACCCCATCCTGGATTCCCCTGGGTGTCTACTTTTCAAAAATGTATAGGTTTGCTAGGTTTCCCAAAGTGCCAGCAGAGCTAGGGTTCAGAAACTACAGCTAGGCACTTTGCAAAAAAAGGGTCATTTTTCACTGTGAAAATGTGGTGCGTCCACTTTGCGTTTTGCGCTGCTTCCTGTCGTGGGCACTAGGCCTACCCACACAAGTGAGGTACCATTTTTTTGGAAGACCTTGGGGAACGCGGGGTGGGTGGAATTTTGTGGATCCACGCAGATTCCAGAACTTTCCACCACAGAAAAGTGAGGAAAATGTGTTTTTTTTGCCAATTTTTTAGGTTTGCAAGGGATTCTGGGTAACAGAACCTGGTGAGAGCCAGTCAAGTCACCCCATCCTGGATTCCCCTGGGTGAAAATGTTTCAGAAATGTATAGGTTTGCTAGGTTTCCCAAAGTGCCGGCAGAGCTAGGGTTCAAAAACTACAGCTAGGCACTTTGCAAAAAAAGGGTCATTTTTCACTGTGAAAATGTGGTGCGTCCACGTTGCGTTTTGCGCTGCTTCCTGTCGCGGGCACTAGGCCTACCCACACAAGTGAGGCACCATTTTTTTTGGAAGACCTTGGGGAACGCGGGGTGGGTGGAATTTTGTGGATCCACGCAGATTCCAGAACTTTCCACCACAGAAAATTGAGGAAAATGTTTTTTTTTTGCCAATTCTTTAGGTTTGGAAGGGATTCTGGGTAACAGAAACTGGTGAGAGCCAATCAAGTCACCCCATCCTGGATTCCTCTGGGTGTCTACTTTTCAAAAATGTATAGGTTTGCTAGGTTTCCCAAAGTGCCGGCAGAGCTAGGGTTCAAAAACTACAGCTAGGCACTTTGCAAAAAAGGGTCATTTTTCACTGTGAAAATGTGGTGCGTCCACGTTGCGTTTTGCGCTGCTTCCTGTCGCGGGCACTAGGCCTACCCACACAAGTGAGGTACCATTGTTTTCGGAAGACCTTGGGGAACGCGGGGTGGGTGGAATTTTGTGGATCCACGCAGATTCCAGAACTTTCTACCACAGAAAAGTGAGGAAAATGTGTTTTGTTTGCCAATTTTTTAGGTTTGCAAGGGATTCTGGGTAACAGAACCTGGTGAGAGCCAGTCAAGGCACCCCATCCTGGATTCCTCTGGGTGTCTACTTTTCAAAATATATAGGTTTGCTAGGTTTCCCAAAGTGCCGGCAGAGCTAGGGTTCAAAAACTACAGCTAGGCACTTTGCAAAAAAGGGTCATTTTTCACTGTGAAAATGTGGTGTGTCCACGTTGCGTTTTGCGCTGCTTCCTGTCGCGGGCACTAGGCCTACCCACACAAGTGAGGTGCCATTTTTTTGGGAAGACCTTGGGGAACGCGGGGTGGGTGGAATTTTGTGGATCCTTGCAGATTCCAGAACTTTCCACCACAGAAAAGTGAGGAAAATGTGTTTTTTTTGCCAATTTTTAAGGTTTGCAAGGGATTCTGGGTAACAGAACCTGGTGAGAGCCAGTCCAGTCACCCCATCATGGATTCCCCTGGGTGTCTACTTTTCAAAAATGTATAGGTTTGCTAGGTTTCCCTAAGTGCCGGCATAGCTAGGGTTAAAAACTACAGCTAGGCACTTTGCAAAAAAGGGTCATTTTTCACTGTGAAAATGTGGTGCGTCCACGTCACGTTTTGCGCTGCTTCCTGTCGCGGGCACTATGCCTACCCACATAAGTGAGGTCCCATTTTTTTCGGAAGACCTTGGGGAACGCGGGGTGGGTGGAATTTTGTGGATCCACGCAGATTCCAGAACTTTCCACCACAGAAAAGTGAGGAAAATGCGTTTTTGCCAATTTTTAGGTTTGCAAGGGATTCTGGGTAACAGAAACTGGTGAGAGCCAGTCAAGTCACCCCATCCTGGATTCCCTGGGTGAAAATGTTTCAGAAATGTATAGGTTTGCTAGGTTTCCCAAAGTGCCGGCAGAGCTAGGGTTCAAAAACTACAGCTAGGCACTTTGCAAAAAAAGGGTCATTTTTCACTGTGAAAATGTGGTGCGTCCACGTTGCGTTTTGCGCTGCTTCCTGTCGCGGGCACTAGGCCTACCCACACAAGTGAGGCACCATTTTTTTTGGAAGACCTTGGGGAACGCGGGGTGGGTGGAATTTTGTGGATCCACGCAGATTCCAGAACTTTCCACCACAGAAAATTGAGGAAAATGTGTTTTCTTTGCCAATTCTTTAGGTTTGGAAGGGATTCTGGGTAACAGAACCTGGTGAGAGCCAATCAAGTCACCCCATCCTGGATTCCCCTGGGTGTCTACTTTTCAAAAATGTATAGGTTTGCTAGGTTTCCCAAAGTGCCGGCAGAGCTAGGGTTCAAAAACTACAGCTAGGCACTTTGCAAAAAAAGGGTCATTTTTCACTGTGAAAATGTGGTGCGTCCATGTTGCGTTTTGCGCTGCTTCCTGTCGCGGGCACTAGGCCTACCCACACAAGTGAGGTACCATTGTTTTCGGAAGACCTTGGGAACGCGGGGTGGGTGGAATTTTGTGGATCCACGCAGATTCCAGAACTTTCTACCACAGAAAAGTGAGGAAAATGTGTTTTGTTTGCCAATTTTTAGGTTTGCAAGGGATTCTGGGTAACAGAACCTGGTGAGAGCCAGTCAAGTCACCCCATCCTGGATTCCTCTGGGTGTCTACTTTTCAAAAATATATAGGTTTGCTAGGTTTCCCAAAGTGCCGGCAGAGCTAGGGTTCAAAAACTACAGCTAGGCACTTTGCAAAAAAGGGTCATTTTTCACTGTGAAAATGTGGTGTGTCCACGTTGCGTTTTGCGCTGCTTCCTGTCGCGGGCACTAGGCCTACCCACACAAGTGAGGTACCATTTTTTGGGAAGACCTTGGGGAACGCGGGGTGGGTGGAATTTTGTGGATCCTTGCAGATTCCAGAACTTTCCACCACAGAAAAGTGAGGAAAATGTGTTTTTTTTGCCAAATTTTAAGGTTTGCAAGGGATTCTGGGTAACAGAACCTGGTGAGAGCCAGTCCAGTCACCCCATCATGGATTCCCCTGGGTGTCTACTTTTCAAAAATGTATAGGTTTGCTAGGTTTCCCTAAGTGCCGGCATAGCTAGGGTTAAAAAACTACAGCTAGGCACTTTGCAAAAAAAGGGTCATTTTTCACTGTGAAAATGTGGTGCGTCCACGTCGCGTTTTGCGCTGCTTCCTGTCGCGGGCACTATGCCTACCCACATAAGTGAGGTCCCATTTTTTTCGGAAGACCTTGGGGAACGCGGGGTGGGTGGAATTTTGTGGATCCACGCAGATTCCAGAACTTTCCACCACAGAAAAGTGAGGAAAATGCGGTTTTTTTGCCAATTTTTTAGGTTTGCAAGGGATTCTGGGTAACAGAAACTGGTGAGAGCCAGTCAAGTCACCCCATCCTGGATTCCCCTGGGTGTCTACTTTTTCAAAAATGTTTAGGTTTGCTAGGTTTCCCTAAGTGCCGGCAGAGCTAGGGTTCAAAAACTACAGCTAGGCACTTTGCAAAAAAAGGGTCATTTTTCACTGTGAAAATGTGGTGCATCCACGTTGCGTTTTGCGCTGCTTCCTGTCGCGGGCACTAGGCCTACCCACACAAGTGAGGTACCATTCTTTTGGGAAGACCTTGGGGAACGCGGGGTGGGTGGAATTTTGTGGATCCACGCAGATTCCAGAACTTTCCACCACAGAAAAGTGAGGAAAATGTGTTTTTTTTGCCAATTTTTTAGGTTTGCAAGGGATTCTGGGTAACAGAACCTGGTTAGAGCCAGTCAAGTCACCCCATTCTGAATTCCCCTGGGTGTCTAGTTTTCAAAAATGTATAGGTTTGCTAGGTTTCCCTAAGTGCCCGCAGAGCTAGGGTTCAAAAACTACAGCTAGGCACTTTGCAAAAAAAGGGTAATTTTTCATTGTGAAAATGTGGTACGTCCACGTTGCATTTTGAGCCATTTCCTGTTGTGGGCACAAGGCCTACCCACACAAGTGAGGTACCATTTTTATCGGGAGACTTAGGGTAACACAGAATTGTAGAGCAACTGTTATTACCTATTGCCTTTCGATGCATTTCTACCTTCCAAATGAAAGACAATGTGTAAAAAATAAATCATTTTGAAAAATGACCTATAATTCTCATGCTAGTATGGGTACTCCCAATTTCGGAAATGTGCAAATATCTACTGTTTCTAAAATCTACATTTTGTTCCCATTTCGGAAATACATTGGTGTCTTTTATAACAATTTTTCCATGTATACATTTTCCCAAAATAATTGCTATATTCCCGGTACATAATAAAAAACCATTGCAAGATGCTGCTCAGTTATTGGCTCTGGGTTCGTCGGGTTCTTGGTGAACCTACAAGTCCTATATATCCCCACAACCAGAAAGGTCCAGCGGATATAACGGTATAATGCTTTCAAATAGCTGTCATAATTAGAAGAAGTTACAGGTGAAAACGTTGACACAAATGGCTGTTTTTTTCAACTAATTTTCAATTTTTCCTTCATTTAACTGTTAGTTTCTATAAGGAAAACTTTAAGGATCTACACAAATGACCCCTTGCTGAATTCAGAATTTTGTCTACTTTTCAGAAATGTATGGCTTTCTAGGATCCATTATTGGTTTCATACACATTTCTACCATTAACTGGAAAGAGGTTGAAAGCACAAAAAATAGCAAAAATAGGCTATGTCCCAGAAAAATGCCAAAACTGTGTAAAAAAGTTGGTTTTCTGACAAAAGTCTGCTTGTCCCTGAAAGCTGGGAAGATGGTGATTTCAGCACCACAACCCCTTTTTGATGCCATTTGCAGGGAAAAACAAGACGCTTTCATCTGTAGCCCTTTTTCGCATTTTTCCCCAAAAAAACAAAATTTTGCTGTATATTGGCTAATTTCTGGGTCCTCTCCAGGGAATCCACAAACCCTGGGTACCTTTACAATCCCCATGATGTTAGAAAAAAGGACGCAAGTTTGGCGTGGATACCTTATGTGGTCAAAAAGTTACAGGGGCCTAAGCGCGCACTACCCCAAATAGCCAAAAAAAGGCTTAGCACGGGGGGGGGGAAAGGCCTAGCAGCGAAGGGGTTAAACTAATTAAATTGTAAATTGTAAATTTCAGAAACATATACAAATAACCTCATACTTGTAGTCACCAGAATCACTACGAAATCTTGGAATCTTTTCCCACGAATTCATCAATCCTTCACAGCACCTCACTGTCCGATGAATAAAACTTATCCCACACTTTTGCAAATTGATCTCCTATTTTGGAACAGTGACCTTTCCTTCTGATCATTCAACAAGATTTCTTAAAACACATACCCACTGTCAACGTACCGACTACCAATGTAAGTTATGTTTTCCATTTGCGTGCTTTACGCAAGGGCAAGGGGTTCCCTGGTACCCTTCACTCCAACCTTGCTGAAAAACGAAGGAAATCTATGGTCAATGGTGGAGGGTGTATTTGTTTTCCACTCCACCTTGCCTAAGAGTGGGGGTATTATGTCCCCTAACACACCTGTCTTGACCAGGTATGTGACTGTTTATAGGCAAGGCACGACCTGCATCCATTAGCTGCAGAGATTCATTAGGTTGTGTGTTTTTTATGTAAGTCAGTAGCCCTCAACTCCCGGTCTAGTGCGCCACTCCCTGGCTATCTGAGACTGTCCCTCAACCCCAGTCTTGAGTCCACCGGTTCGATCCGGTGACTGCTGCCTGACAACATCAGGATTCAATCTCCTTTGGGTCTGACACTGTTTATTTGCTTCCTTTTGGTTTTGGTATTGTTTGTACTATTTACAGTTTTTGCTTCCGTTGGTAGTGGTTTGTTGGTTTGTTTTGGTCAGTCTGTGTTTTTCACCCCTCCCACTATTTTCCAGCTCCCACTGGTTTTCTGCTCCCCGTCCTCCCTGTTAGCCACTTCCACTTCCCAGGACTGCTAATGGAGGCCCCTGCGTGGCCCCAGTGAGTAGCCCTGGCCTCCTGGTTTAGAGCGCCACTCCCCAGCTGCTGCTGCCCAGCTGTCTGAGACTGTGCCTCACCCCCAGCCTCGAGGATGCTGGTTCCGTCACGCTGTCAGGTGACCGCTGCCTGGCAACATCAGGATTCAATCTCCTTTGGGTCTGACACTGTTTTTTTGGATTTGGTATTGTTAGTATTATTTCACTTTTTCTCAGTTTTTACTTCTGTCGGTAGTAGTTTGTTGATTTGTTTTGGTCATTCTGTGTTTTTCACCACACCCTCCTGCCATTTTCCCACCACCGCTCCCCACCCTCCCACATCCCTGCTAGCCCATCCAACCTCCAAAATACTAATGGAGGCTGCTGCATGGCCATGTCGCCAGCACACCAAAGGCAAACCGGTCTATGCGCTGAAGGTAAGCCCGTCTGCACCTGGACCGCACCCAGCACCAGGACCCCTGGCTCTTCCACCCCAAGAAGATACTCTGCCACTGACCTCTGAGCCCTGGACCCCAGACGCACCAGCAACAACTGCTGACGCACATCCCCGTGCACCATCAGAGGACCATTCTCCTGCCAACACTGCTGCTCCACCTTCAGCACCGAAGCAACCAACGACACTAGTAACACTGCAAACATGGCTGCTACATTGACCGAGACCACCACAATACCACTCCAGTGCATTCAACTCAATGTGTGCTCTCTAGGCAAACACGCCACCGAGATCTGGGATATGATCTCTTCCCTCAGCCCGGATGTCATCTTCCTCACGGAAACCTGACTAAACCCCGCCTCTGCTTCAGACGTCATCGCCATCCCTGAAGGATACAAGATAACACACTGGGACCGAATAAACAAATACGGAGGGGGAATCACCATTATCTATAGGGACACCATCCGCTGCACGACATCCCCTGACAATCTGACACAGGTAATGGAACACCTCAACTTCGAACTCCACACAGATGGAAAAAGCACCATCAAAGACACCCTCACCTACAGACCATCAGGACCATGCACCAGCTTCTGCAACCCCACCCACATCGCAGGACACACGTACAACACCATCTTCACCTCCAGCGACCGATTCAGGTATAACCGCACCACACAACTCACATGGACCGACCACCACAGCGTACACTTCACCATCTCAGGACCCACCCACTCTGGCACTGTGCCCCGCAGAACCACTTGAAGAGACTGAAAAAAAGGTTTCAGAAGACCAGTGGAACAACACTCTCCGCTCTCACTTCCCAAACTCTACACATGACCCAGAACAAGCAGCAAAGAACTTCTCCTGGTGGATCACAGAATGCGCCGACTACATTGCCCCACCAAGACAGGCAAGATCAAAGAACCAAGCAAAAGAGTGAGCCGGTTCACCAAGGAACTGCACTCCACCAAATGTAGCTGCCCAGAAAGGAAAGCGTGCCTCAGCAAAAAAAAACACACCACTATCAGGACAGCTCTCAACCAGTACCACCACCTCCTGAAAGAAACCAAGAAGAACACTGTAGTAGTTCGCATCAAAGCCAGTGCTAACCACGGCAAAAAACTCTTCGCCATTGTGAAGGAGTGCACCAATCCTGCTGTCACTGAGAACGATGTCACTCCCTCCCAGGAATTGTGAGACAACCTCGCTGACTTCTTCCACAACAAGAACTCGGCCTTCTAGGAAAACTTCGCAAACCAATCCTCCGCAACTGACAGCATCAACCAGCTCACTCCCACGAACACAAACCCTGTGCACCCTCCCACCCACTGGAACCTCCTCACCACACAAGACACTATCTCCATCAAGAACTTCGTGCACTCAGGAGCACCCTAGGACCCATGTCCCCACCACGTCTTCAACGTTTGGAAGCAAGACTCAGTGACGAGCTCAGGAAGGTCCTCAACACCTCCATGACCACGGCCTCCTTCCCTGAGGACTGGAAATGCGCTGAAGTGAGATCCCTCCTGAAGAAACCCTCCGCCGACCCAGCCAATCTGAAGAACTACCGTCCCATCTCTCTGCTCCTCTGTCTAGCAAAAGTCCTCAAGAAAGTGATCAACCAGCAACTCACCCAATACTTAGAAGACCACAACATCCTGGATTCCTCCCAATCCAGATTTTGAGCTAACCACAGCACTGAAACAGCCCTGATCGCAGCCACCAATGACATCAGAGCTCTCCTGGACCACAAGGAAACAGCAGCCCTCATCCTCCTGGACCTGTCCGTCGCGCTTGACACCATCTTGCACCACATCCTGATCAACAGACTCCACCACATCAGGGTCCAAGGAAACACCCTCAAATGGATCGCCTCGTTCCTCACAGTAGAACCGAAAGGATATGTCTCCCACGTTTCACCTCTGAGCCCAATAAGACCATCTGCAGAGTCCCCCAAGGATCATCCCTCAGCCTGACCCTCTTCAACACCAACATGATCCCCCCAGGCCAACACTATCAGATCACACAGTCTAAACATCATCTCCTAAGCCGATGACACTCAGCTCACTCTCTCACTGTCCGAAGACCCATCCACCAAAAAAGCAAATTTAAACAGATGCATGATGAACGTCTCAAACTGTATGAAGGACAGTTATCTCAAATTAAACAAAGACAAGATGGAAGTCCTCATCTTTGAGAACAACACCTAGCCATGAAAAGACACATCGTGCTCGGCACACCCCCGCCCCAACAGACCATGCCTGAAACCTCAAAATCATACTGGATAGCAGGCTATCCATGAAGAAACAAGTCAACACAGTCTCATCTGCCTGCTTCCACACCCTTCACATGCTCTGCAAGATCTTTTTTTTTATTTATTGAGCTTTTTTATCATACTCCGACAGATTACACTCAATTGTAATTTGTGTACAAACTCAATACATTTTTCAGAAAGTATCGATATCAGGAACAGTCATAACCATACAACGCCATAACAATACCACAGTACATAGTATATATGTCCATTCATAAAAGCTGGTCCCATTGGGATGTTTAAACCATTACGGCTACGATGTCTTTGTTCGCTGTGATTTCCACATCCACACATGTAACTATGTGACATCCTTATTTCAACACATATGGGTGTTCTGTGAGATACACCTCAACAGGGCTCCAAATATCCTTTGGTCTGGAAGCCACAGGCAGCTCCTCAGCATATATATTTAATTGCTCCTTACAATATGCAATATCTTTAAACCATGAGGCGACTGTAGGCGCAACCCTCACACGCCAGCATTTGGCCACCACCCTTTTTGCCAGCAGCAAAGAGACAGCCGCCAGTCTGCGATTACATACTTTAAGTGCTGTACAGACACCCAAAAGACACACCTGTGGGGTACAAGCCACCGGCTCCATTAACATCTGCGTGAGGTGTTGCTCAACACTGCCCCAATACCGTGCCACCTGGGCACACTCCCAGGCTAAGTGTTGAAAGTCTGCGCCTTCCACCTCACATCTTGCACATCGCGAATCCTCCCGCAACCCATAGCTATGCAGGCGTATAATACATTTGATGCAAAAAGTGCTTAAAGTGAATAATACTAAGATTACAATTTGCTGTGAGTCGCCCCATCAGTGCGCAGCAAGCTGTCCAATCCTCCCATGATAGTGGGTCCTCTAATTGCGTGACCCAGTTTTCATACGCCTTAGAGGTGCCCATCTGATTCTCCACCAGAGAGGCTCTATATAGCCTAGTTATCAAGCCCCTTCTATCTTTACTAGTCAGGAGCATCTGAAGGGCTTTCAACATCTGTGGCTCCTCAGGATATTGCGGATACTCCGCCCTCACAGCCTCACGTAACCTCACGAATATGAACCCAAGCATGGCAGTGCATGCTGTCTTGGCCGTAAGATCCTCCAGCATCACAAAAGAACCACCACGGTACATATCCCCCAGAGTAGTTATTCTAGTCTCTCTCAAGAGCACTAGGGCCATCTGCTCCTGAGTGACACAGTTACCCGGGTGCGCGTTTATAAATAATGCCGGTGCATACAGGTGCGCCCTACCCGCTCTGCTCTGTAACCCCCTCCACGCTCGAGTTGTGCAAGAAACTGTATTACTATGCACTCCAGAATTTAGCGGCCTAGCGTGATGCAGCACAGCCGTAAGCGGAATTGGGTGGGCATCATCCGCCTCCACCGCCAAATGCGGTAAAAAAACTCTGCGGAAACTGCCAATAGTGGGCAAACTGAGCCTGTGCGTACAGGTAATATAGCCTCATATCCAGCGCTTCGAAACCTCCCCTCTCATAAGGTTGCACCATGGCTTTCCAGCTGCAGTGCAGCTGCTTACCAGCGCATGTCATAGTCAATATACATGACTGTAAAGTTTTAAAAAACGATTTGTTTAAGATGATGGGAATATTGACAAAGAGATACAAAAATTTTGGCAGGATATTCATCTTAACTACAGCGATACGGTCCGCCAAAGATAGCAGTAACCTTATCCAGCCAGCCACCCTTTCCATCAGCACCGACAATGCCTGACCATAATTCATCTGGACCATAACATCTGGGTCCCTGTGCACCCACACGCCTAGATATTTAACAGCATCCTGAGCCCACTGCAAGGGAAATTCCAACTCATGTGCTATGGTACTCTGTGTCAGGGGCAATATGATAGACTTACTCCAGTTTAATATTCAAACTCGAAAAGCCACCAAACTTAACATACTCCCTGAGCAATGGCTCAAGATGTTTCTCCGGGTCTCGGACATATAACAGCATATCATCGGCATAAAATGATATGGCTAATGGTCTCTGCCGAAACCCCAGTGCTGCATCGTTAGGCAGCTGCCTAATTTTACATGCTAAAGGTTCGAGAACAAGGGAGAACAACATAGGTGACAGTGAGCACCCTTGCCTAGCACCCCTTTCGATCCGAATTGAATTAGGCACCCAGCCATTAGCCTTAACTCTAGCCGACAGTTCACGGTACAACAATCTGATCCATTGCACAAACTCAGGAGGGAGCCCCATCCTACCCAGCACCATGAACATGTATCCCCAATTTATAGAGTCGAAGGCTTTGGCGGCATCCAAGAATACCGCTGCCGCCTTCATCTCAGGATCCAAATAATGTAGCACAGCAAACAGCGTTCTAAGATAATGCATTGTGGATCGCTCCTGAACAAACCGAGACTGATCTGGCAGCACCAAAGCGGGCACCAAAGGCTGGAGCCTCGTTATTTTTGCCAGTGTTTTAACATCAATATTCAATAGGGACAGCGGGCGATATGATTCACATTTGTTTGGCTCCTTGTCGGGCTTTAACAACATCACAATCAGTGCCTCACATAGAGTGGGAGGCAAGACGCCGCTATCATAAGCCTCTGAATACACCTCTACCAGTACTGGGGCCAATTGATCCATGTAAGTTTTATCAAATTCACTAGGCAGGCCATCGGTACCTGCCGCTTTGCCTGTCGGCAGTTTCTGTATAGCTTCCTTAACATCATCAACTGTGAGCAACTGGAGCAAATACTTCCTCTGACCTGACGATAGCCACCCCAGAGCAATATCCTCCATATACCTAGCAAACTCATCCGGCTCCGCCTCAGGGCGTTGCCTATACAGATCCGTGTAGAAATCCGCAAAGACTGATACTATCTCAGGCGTGGTGTAGCACAGTGTCGAAGTTTGGTCCAGAATTTCAATTATGTGGCCCTGCTCTTTATGCCCGGCTAGCTTAGCTGCCAAGGTGTGCCCCACTCTTCCCCCTTCCCCATAGGCTCTGGCTTTCCAGCGTCGGGATCTGAAATGTACCTCCTGTTCAGCTAATTCAACATATTCTGTATTGCATTCCCTTATTTTTGCCAGAAGCTCTGGTGCTGGTGTACTAATATATTGTCGCTCTAGAGACAGCAGTTTCCCCTCGATGTCCTGCATACTGTTACGCAGGGACCTCAAGACCCCGGCTTGTACCCCCATGCACTCGCCTCTTATTGTGACTTTAAAAGCCTCCCATTGAGTCCCCCAGTTGTCAACCGACCCTGCATTCTCTTTAAAAAAAATTGTAATAGCAGCACTGACAGTGGTGCAGAAAACCTGGTCAGTCAGGGCCTCAGGTTGCAAGCGCCATTGGAAAAGAGGCCTAATATATGTCGGTACAGCCATAGCCAACAGCACCGGCGCATGATCAGATAGCGTTTTCGGTAAATGCGCCACATTCTCTACCCAGGAACCAACTGTGTCAGATATCAACCAATAGTCCAGTCTGGACCAGGAGTTGTGGACAGCGGATATGAAAGTACCCTCTTTTTTCCCTGGATTCCTCACCCTCCAAGCGTCAATCAATCCCTCCGCAATCATGATCTCTTTTACGGTGCTCGCTGCGAGCTTGCCATGCCAGTCGGTAGCCGCCGATCTGTCCATCCCTGGGTCCAGATAGATATTCAAATCCCCTCCCCAAATGATTTGCGATGGACCCAATGCACGCAAACGTCTCCACACATGGCTATAATAAGCCGGATCATCCACATTTGGCCCGCAACTGTTAACCAAAACAATTAATGACCCTCCCAGCGAGCCCTGCACCCTGACAATCCTGCCTTGCTCATCACTATCAGTGTGAAGCACCCCAAACAGAGTACCTTTTTGGACTAAAATCATTACCCCTCTAGAGTACGCCGAGTAGGACGAGGTCACAACAGTGTCCGCCCACCGTTTGCCCACATTAGATATGGTGTGTTTGGTCAAATGTGTCTCCTGCAACAATGCTACGTTTATAGCATGCCTATCTAAATATACAAAGACCAGCTTTATCTTTCTTGGATGGTTGAGGCCCCTTACGTTCCATGTTATCATCTTAAGCACACCACCCTTCGACGTCATACATAACTTCAGCCTGTATATCTTAACCGCTTATCTGCTTCTCGCAGCCGATCAGACCAGCATTCAGACTTAGAAATAGCATGTCCTGTGATTATAACACAAACAAACCCCCCCACTCCACCCCCCACCAACTTCAGCCACCCCAACTGGCCCAAGCCATACCCTACCCAACAAACCCAAATATACATTAGGGGTGCACCCAGTTGGGGGGTCGCAGGCTCCAGGCACTTCCTCCCGATGATAAAGGGAGCTGACCGAGCGTGCACATAGCACCACAACCTGTACCCATATTTGTGAGATTTCCAACAAACCTCGCCATTGTTAAGGACAGTTGACTAACAACACAGTTTAAACTTAGTCCTGAGTAGGTTGCCAATCAACCAGTTCACTCGGCTTTAGCCTCACTTAATACCCGTAATGCATTTTGCCAAGCTAATAACAAATAGCCCCTGCTTAACAACAACAGGATATATACAATTCAATGTTTCCAGTAATGACAGCATCCCGCCTCCTTTCTGACCAATCCTTGCGTACACCAGAAAGTCACTCAACATCCGACATTGGAGTTTCTGAAGATTTCCGATTCTTCTGCCATGTTTTTACAAAATCCATAGCACTCTTCGGGTTCATGAATAGCTTCTGCTTGCCATCCACCTCCACTCATAGGCGGGCCAGATATAACATTGCATAGGGAATCTTTTCGGCTTGTAGTTTTTTCTTTACAGGGATGAATTCCTGCCTCGCCGCTTGAACTGTAGCCTTGAAGTCAGGGTAAAATTTGATCGCATTTCCTTCATATGTGATTTTCTGTTTCTCTCTTGCCATATGGAGTATCGCGTCCCTGTCTCGATAGTTAAGGAGACGGGCAATCACAGGCCGCGGCGGCGCCCCCGGGACTGGGCGCGCTACCAGCGATCTGTGCGCGCGCTCCACCAGCATTACTTTAGGAAGGTTCTCTAGACCTAATATCTCCAAGATAATTTTTTCAATGTAGACCTCCATTTTGCCCGTATTGGTAGATTCAGGCAGCCCAAGAATGCGGAGATTATTACGACGAGATCTCGCTTCAAGATCTTCATTCTTTGCCTGCATCGCCGCAAGAACTTTCTCCATGTCCAGACTCTTGAAGGCAACAGACTGCAGAGTATCTTCTGCTGTGGATATCCGCTGTTCCGCCTCACCTATTCGTGCCCCCTGCTTATCCAGCCTAGTTGCGAACTGGTCCATCCGCATGTTTAAGGCATCGATTTTGCCATCTACTGATTGCAGGCTGGTTTGCATCGCCATTAGTGTTTTCCCCAGAGCAGTAGGAGTGTTATCTGAGAGTTCCTGCTCCGAATCTGACGCAGCCTGCTGCTGAGACTTGGTCGGCTTCTTAGATTCAAAGGTTAGGCGCGACTGTTGTTTATCTGTTTTCCCCATCTTGGGTCAAGAGAACGCACTCTGTGCCACAGCCAACCTCTAGCCTGTAACGGTGTTGCTTGCCGGTCTCTGTTACCCTGCGGCCACTGCTCCCTCCAGCAGGCCCAATTCTGAAGTACCGTCACTGTCACCAACACTCTCCGCTCCCAGACGCTCTGCTGATTGGCTATGGCCGCCCACTGCTTCCCGTCACCACAGGCCTCCAACTATCGTATTTGGACTGACCCAGCCTGCTCGGTATCTGTGGTGAATGTGGCCTCTATTTAACGGGTATGCACACCCCGCAGTCGCACAGACCCGCTGCCGCACCTGCCACTCGAGTACCTCCAGCCGATCAAGCAGTGCTTGTCCATGTGGCACGTTCCTTCGCCCGTTAATATACCCAGCTATTTGTCAGGTGGGCTCTGTCCAAGCACCTCCGCCCACGTAGTAACCGTTGGTCAGACCTCCACTGTTGCCTCCAGTATTAGGACTGCGTCCCTGTTCAACCCACAACCTGCAGCCTGGTCGTCTCAGTGTTCCTCCCCACTCAGGTCCGCCTCATAACTGCTCGTCCCGCTGGGTGGCTCCTGCCACGGCGTGTGTCCCGAGCCTCAGTGTAGTAGGATCTGCCGGTCCCCCAGGGCGCCCGCACCGACACAGGAGAAATGACTCGCCAGCCGGTAATGGCTCCCAGCAGCCTCTCATGTGCCTCACGGTGCCTTCACGGTACTCGTCCCCCAGCGACTGCCATCTTGCGCCTTGCCGAAAGCTTAATGCCCCTGCAGCCCACACTCACAGCTCCAGCGCTCCACAGGTGGCTCAAGTCGATCCGCAGCACACCTCCGGGTTATTGGCGCCGTTACAGCCTGTCAGGCGATACTCTGCTCCCGTTGCGTCGCCTTTACAGCACCACTCCGGTGGCGGCCGCCATCTTGCGTGGTCACCGTGACGCTCAGCTGCAGACACCAAAAGTCGATCTTACCGGCGGCCGCCGAGATCCTCGATGGGCCTTTGGGCGTCCCCCGATGCTCCGATGCCCAGATTCAATAGCGGTGGGTGCAGAGCTGCAGCGTTTTGCAGGATATTTTGTGGATATTGCTGCTCAGTCAGCAGAGCTGCTCTAGCAAGCAGCCATCTTGCAGCCGGCACACTAGTGCCCCCCCCCCATGCTCTGCAAGATCTTAAGATGGCTCCTGGTAAACACCTGAAGGACCATCACACAGGCCCTCGTCACCAGCAGACTATACTATGGGGACACACTTTCCGTTGGAATCACAGCCCACCTCCTGAAAGAGCTCCAGAAAATACAGAACTCAGAAGCAAGATTCATCCTCACCCTCCCCAGAAGGACCCACATCACACCTCACCTCAAGAAACTACTCTGGCTCCCTATTCAGAAGAGAAACCAGGCCATGATGCTGACCCAGGCCTACAAGGCCCTGCACAATGAAGGACCAGATTACATCAACAAACACTGGACCATTTGCCAATCGACCAGACACCTTCAATCAGCCTCCCTCTCCCTCACAGACACCCCATGGATCCACAGAGCCAACAGTGGAGGATGGTCCTACTCGCACCTGGCGGCCAAGGCTTTGAACAATCTCCCCCTGCACCCCAGGACCCCTCTGTCACTCCAGCAATTCAGAAGGGAATTAAAGACCTCAATGTTTGATCAGACCTCCACACAGCAGTCTACAGATCCAGCGCCTTAAGACTCTCATGGGTGATTTCCCGCGCTTTAAAAAAAAATGATTGATTAATGATTGATCGATTGAAGGCATCACTGGGGCACTCTGAGAGACCGGGCTGGGCTTGATTGATCTGAAGCGCAGGCCCACATCTACTTATCAGTTTATTGTAAACAACACCACTCGCCAGCGCTATTGTGTTTGATGAAAATAAGGCTATTGTAATTCAGATTCTGTGAGAGAGCGAGACAATTAATTTTGTCAGGGAGCAGGCACTGGGCAGCAGCAACAGAGCAGTGGCAGGAAGAGCAAGCCAGTTTAGAGCACTGGCTGGAAAAGTAGCTGACAATGCGGCCACATCTCATTCAGCATGTGCCTTGTCCTTGAATGGTCCCTTGGGCACTATAATGCCTGACTAATGCATTTTAGCATGGTGTTGAGGACATAGGCACTAAAATGCGTTAGTCTAACCCTTGATATGTGGTACTTGGCAGGGCTGCTGTTATTTTTTTTGCACCTGCATTCACCCCCTCCTTGCCCAAGGGCAAGGGGTAGATTTTTTTTTGACTGACACACAATGTTTACAATCATGCTGGCCTTGAGTTTTCTAATTTAGGTACTGCCTCCTCAGGTCATACTCCAAATCTCCTATCCAACATATTTACAGTGTCACCATTTTGGTAGTCTATGATTTGAATTTTCTGTTTTTGAAAAGATGTTTTTGCAGTCAGTGTTTTCAACAGCTACCATAATAGGTAGGGGAGAGGCAAGGGCTCCACCTCTGTTGGACAGCCATTCTTGCCACTCGATTCTAACATTGGCAGCCGTGGATGGTGGTGAGTTCTGCCACCTTCGATGCCTCATTGGGGTACTAAGCGCTATATAAATGCAATTTAGACTTAGAGCTAGTGGTTACTGATCTTGGGTACAGTGAAGAATGTGATGTTATGTTGAAAAGGTTTAGAGAAAGGGGATATTCAGCAAAACCTTGTCACAGGCTACAACTAAATTGAAAGATGTGAAACACGAAGAGGTGCTGTTTAAGAAGGATAGATCATTCAATATGAAAAGTTCATCCAACACACCTAGAATGATCACGACCTACAATGATCGATCAGGCAAACTAAAATCTGTCCTGAGAAAACATTGGGGTCTCATACAGGCCGATCCTATTATTGGAAAATGCATGGGGAATTGCCCTACTGTGACATATAGGAGACCCAGCTCACTACGAGACAAGTTAGTAAGGAGTTACTATCAAACTGATCCTACCACCACTTGGTTGCAATCCAGTAAAGGGTTCCATAAGTGCCATGCCTGCAAGGCCTGTAAGAACAGTGCCAATTGCAAAACTTATAGGACTTTTAGTGGTAAAGAAAAAACCATCTCAAAGTTCATTACATGCACAACCGACTATGTGGTTTACGCATTAGAGTGTCCATGTGGTCTCCGCTACATAGGGAGTACTAAACTGCCTGTGAAGAAACGGATACTCGAACACCTAAGGGCCATTACCAATCTGGATTTTAATTACCCTGTTGCCAGAGATTTTTATAATGTCCACAAAAGCAATAACAAACTGCTGACATAAGGGGGGCTTGACAGGGTTTACAAACATATTAGAGGCAGTGATAGAGAGAAGCAACTGCGGATTCTTGAATCCCGGTACATCATCGACCTCAATACCAGAATGCCTTTCGGTCTAAATAGAGAAGAGGAGTTAGCCACACATATAGGGGTATAGTTCCCATTGTTCTCCCCTGCTTCCAATCATTGCTTGTTTTAAATTTCATATCTATAGATGTTTCTGCATTTTGATTAATATCTTATTATAGTGTGTGAAAGGGTCCACATTTTATGTATTATTTGCGTTCACTGTGCAAAGTATGGTTTTTCTGCTCTTCTGTAGGTGGTTTTTTATAGATCCTAAAACCAATATCGCTGGTCACTGGGCACTTGCCCTATTGTGATTCCTCTCACTGATAGTATGTATCCATATATCAATTTATGCAATCCTGATATGGAAGACCATTTAAATTCAATGATCCTCATTACATTACATCGTCCACCGACACAATATAATTACAATTATGTTGAGTGGATACGTACATACACAGAACCATTTCCTACATACACTTTTCACTTTAATTTGTTCACTGTGTCACTTGGGTCACATCTACATCATTATCCCATACACACGTCGCAGTGACGGCTGATATTTGCTCAGTTGATGTATATGTTGTATACCTGTTTGCCTTACCAGCCTGTTTCAGTAGTTTGTGGTATGGTATATACTGCTAAGAATGCATTTTGTAAATTTTATGACCAGATACATGACAGTCTATTATGCCATATGTTACCGTATTACCAAAAGGCACTGTTTAAATTGTATGAATGGGAGTATAACAGCACATTATTAATGTTGATATATCGTTCATTTCGTATATGTGCGATGTACAGTTGGGGTGTAGTTACACTTCAGCTTTGTATTAACTTTTACAGAATAAGTTGATCATCAATTAAGATCTATTATGCAATTGATGTGGCCTTACAATATTGAGGTTCTGACTAGGTTTCGATATACTAGCAATCTGTTTTGGTAGTTACCATTCTCAGAACACATATTGAAATCAATTAGGTGTAATGGATTTTTAATTTTTAATTTAGTTGGATAGCAATGGATTAATTATAATTTGATTGTTCATTAGTGCGTTTATCATGATGCATTTTGGGATGATTATATTATTTGTATATATATCTTTGTCGCGCCATTTAAAGCTTAATTTGTGTCTCATTTCGGCGGAGAGCCTTCAAGTAAGGTCTTTCCTTTATGTTTATGGATGGCTCTTGCAAGCGCTGATATTCCGTGGCAGGAGAAAGTATTCAATTCATTCATCTATTGAATTATACGGTATGCAGCATCGGTTCACCATCATGTTTCTATATAATTGTACAATCAATTCAAGGTACATACACAAATATGAATTCAGATTGTTTGATTAGTAATGTTGACTATGAAGTATAGTATTTTTTCTATTTTCATGTATACGTGAGCTGCATTTAATGGCGTCCATGACGAGTGTTTGGTAACTCGCAAAAGGCCGTTCCGGCCGAAACGCGTTGTTACTGGTCCAATAAACTTACCTGTGGTTGAATCGGTGTGCCGCCTCCTTTCCGATTGGGATTTGGATTTCTTCGATATATATATATATGAAACATTAAATTACAAAATTATAATATAATTACAAATAGTTTTAATAAGTAGCGTAAATTAAATTTATATATTTGTTCTTGAAGAAATCTAAAAACAATAATGAAAAATTGTTTACAACACATTCAATTAAAAATATTGGCAACTTAAAAGTACAAATTAACATATAACCAAAAATATCCTTAACCTAATATGAATAATAAAATGAACATTAATAATAGTTGTAACTAAAACTGTGATCCAAAAACAATCTATCTATCTATCTATCTATCTATCTATCTATCTATCTATCTATCTATGGCGGTCGCCAGTAGGTAGTTATAGTTAGGACCTTGTTTCTATGTAAAAATTGTTTTTACTTTTACCAATATCTTTGGCACCGTTTGACGAATCTTCACAACATTTTCAAGACTAATGGCCCGCTCAGGTCAGCTCCTGTCTTGAAAGTTTTTGGGGTGATTCGTCAAATGGGTGCAGAGAAAAAAGCCGGGTCCCGAAACGTGTTTTCTCCATTTTAATTTCCATAGGAAAGTTTAGACAAGGCTACAGCACGAACTGCTGAATGAAATTACATCAAATTTGGCAAAAAGGTAGCTCTTGGTTCAGAAAACGACCTTTTTGTAAATGCTGTAAATCCGTTCAGTAGTGCCTGAGAAATTCATATATAAAAAAATATTATTATCTGGTGACCATGGTGGATCCACGAACCCTCCCGATCACGAGTTTGACTCTGATTGGCTGCCAACACTTCAAACCAGGAAGTGTTGGCAGCCATCTTAAAAGTGTTGGCAGCCATCTTGTGAACCAAGTCACAAAAAAAAGGTCAAAAAAACATAAAAAATTAAGAAAAGGAGGCAGGGTAGAAACACCCTGACCCCCTAGGGCTGCTCAGGGGGTCCCACAGGGGCCTCGAGGGCCCAAAAATTCATTTTTTTAAAATATTTTCAGCAGGATTCGCGTAGGGTTCTCAAATCCCACCGAAAAAATTAAAAAAGAAGCGCAGTCTCCCGTGCTTTGTTTAATTAAGCCCTCGGCTGGGCCAGGTCCCGGGGGCAATGTCAGTATTTGGTCCGAGGGCCCGCGGGGACCCCCGCAGCCCTGGGGACAGCTACCTCCCGGGGCTTTCTTTTAAATAAAATGCATGGGGGGTTCCTGCCTGCCCCCATGCTGCCCCGGGGACCGCCACCTCCCGGGGCTTTGATATTTAAATGCGGGGGCCTCGCACCCCCGCAGCCCCAGGGAGCACCACCTCCCGGGGCATAGATTATGTAAATGCAGGGGTCCGTTGCAGACCCCTGGCCTCGGGGACCACCACCTCCCCGGGGCTTTACATCGGTTGGGAGGGGAGCTGCGCGGCCCCCCTCCTGGAGCCCTAGATGGCCCTGGGGACCGCCACCCTCCAGGGCCAGCTCCAGCAATGTTCAGGTGTGCCCACCCCAAGGACATTGCAGTTTGCTATGGCAGGGCGGGAGCGGTACTCCCGCCCTGCCATAGCAAACATCTGTTTTGCTTCATGGAAGCGAGAGCAGGAAAACTGCTCTCGCTTCCTCGAAGCGAAGCAGAATTAGCTTTGGCAAAGGGAGCTGCATGTTAGGAGCTCCCTTTGTTCAAAAGCAATGCCGGCTCCCGCAGGAGGCGGGGAGCCGGCAGGGACTGCGGGACATTGGGGCTCTCCCCGCGGTCCCCAACGTGAGGCCATGCCCCAGGGGATAGGGTCCCCGGGGCTAAAAATGGCCCGGAAGGGGGGCCACTCGGCCCCCCTTCCCCTTTCAATTTATTTTGAAAAAAATTTAGGCTGGGCCCTGGGGGATTGGGTCCCCGGAGCCAAAATTAGCCCGGGGAAGGGGCCACGCGTCCCCCCTTCCATGAAAAAACTTCTTGCTGTCCCCAATGTGAGGCCATGCCCCGGGGGATGGGGTCCCCTGGGCCAAAAATGGCCCGGGAGGGGGGGCCAAGCGGCCCCTCTCTTTTTTTTTTTTATAAAAAATGGCTGGGCCCCGGGGGATGGGGTACCGGGGGCCGACATCGGGTAGTGGAACTGGGGGGCATTAATTTGTAGTGTAACGTTGCGGTGGATTTGTGGATCCACCTCAAATAAATAATTTAATAGTATATAATTCAGAAGGTAGTATTGCATTTGTGAGCTTTTATTATAGAGTTAGTGAGATTAAAGTTAATAATCACATTAAATTTGATAGAGTTAGTAATAATATAAAAAAAAACGTTAAACTTGAAAAGTGTATTGTGTTGTAGTACATTGAATTTGTGCTTTTGTTTTGTGGACTCGCGACGGGTTCGTGAATCTGGAAAATATTAAAAAAGAGTATGTATGTTAAAATAAAATTGGATTCACTGTTGGGTTATAGGGTGACTCTAAAAAGAGCCCTTGTTTTCATTATGACTTTGTTGGAGCTACATGTAAGTGCGGATGCACAGCTTAAGGTTGTTGAGAAACACTCTGTTCCCTTCATCTGTGAAGTGAACTCCATCCCTTCTGTAGATGTCATCCATATCAAAACGTAGATTGTTGTTATAGATGGAGCCTATCCTATGGTCTCTGAGGTAAGCCGAAACAGCTTTATTGACATTCTTCCTAGCTTTCTCAATCTGTGGACAGAATTGATTTGACCATTTCCATTTCTGTCTTTGAAATATATTACAGTATACAAAGACAGTTTGAGGCAAAAGCAACATCAATTGTGCAAAGGTATCCTTCATTAGGATTTCCAGCCCTACCCCAGTCAATGTGCCTAGGTCATTGCCACCACAGTGCACAATCATAAGGTCAGGGTATTGGAGATGAAAAAAGTTTTTAATTTGCGTCAACTGGTGTCACTTTAATACTTTCTGAGCAATCCATTTAATATCCACATTTTGCAAACCTAGGTCCTTGTCAATATCTCTATGTTCAGCATACCTTTTGCACAAGAAAACATAGCTGTGCCCTACAATCCATACTGTAAGCATCTTGAAGGGATGTCTGGAAGGAATGAAAAGATGTCTGTAGCTGAGGTAGTCAGTTGGTAGAATGAGAGGTATCTAAAATGGTGGAGAAGATGCTGTTTTTGAAAAAGCCGATAAGCGATTGGCTGTTCATCAACATTGTGCACTCAACAATAGGATGCATGTTACTTTCCTGAAGAAGCATGTTTCTGATTGATTATTAAAAAATGTTTGGAAGGTACAGGAGATAGGATAAGGTAATATTTTGAAAAGTCAACCACATCTGCTATTTGCATTTGTAAGCTACTGTGCTGAACTTGAAAATATGGTGAACTTGTGACCTGCCAGTAGAGTTGAATGTTGCAGAAACTGTTACTATGGAAACTGGGATTAAGCAGAATGGGGGAACGGTTGAAACTTAACTGTGAATTTAAAATGTGAAATGGTAACTTATATATAAGTGATATGCTACTAAATTAAGTTTTTCTAAGTCAGTAGTATGTGTAGAAGTAGTGTGTTGTTAAAAAATAATAATAGTATTATTAGAAATAGGTTTTTGAACTCCTGTAAGGGTTTGTGGTTCCATCGCGATGCTACACAGCAGCACTGCGGTGGAGTCGTGACTCCAGAAAATCACAGAACCAGTTTGGGCACTTTTAGAAGACAGTTAGAAAGGGTTAATATGTCTAACCAATAGAAATGTGTTTCACAATTTGAAATAATGTAGAAAGGAATTTGATTTGTTACTTACATGTATTTGTATACAGAAAGAGAGGGAAAATTTGCCATTACTGATTTTACGTTGTTGAGAGTGGTGCATTACATTTAATGTGTGCAAAAGAAAATCTTTTATGAGTTTCTGATATTTCATATTCTGCAATACTATTTGAAAGGTGAGTTACAAATATGTAAGGTGTGTTATCTGTTATGTAGTAGTGCTTCACTCTTTGTAGTGATATTTTTACAACTGAAAAGCATTATTTTCAAATTTTTGAAATTATTAGAGAAGTGTGATGTTGAAATATGTTACGATATGTACAGATGTGTATTGTAGTTTGTTTTATTGTACTGAAATGATTATTGAAATAGTTTGTGCATACTAATATGTGTACATTGGCAGATGAATTAGTGATTATGGTAGTTTGTATGAGTCTGTGGAAAGGTACAGTTGAGTACGCAGCATAATTTTAGGTGTCTCTTTGAAGTGGGAAGTGCATTCTGTCAAGTTTTAAAGTCTGCATGGTCTGGTGACTGAGGTATGTCTGTACATTCACATGTAATCTCATTCGTGTTATGCATCTGAAGATGTTAGACGTATAAAACACAAGTATACATCTATTAGTAGGTTTCTTTTATGTATGATACCACTAGCAAAAGGTACAGACACATGCATGCATGCTTTCAAGAATATGGTGAGACTTACAACAGAGAAATGCGAAGGGTTGCTGGTTTATATTTGGCTAGGC
The DNA here is from genome assembly GCA_963921515.1 of Calotriton arnoldi. Classification (NCBI taxonomy): domain Eukaryota; kingdom Metazoa; phylum Chordata; class Amphibia; order Caudata; family Salamandridae; genus Calotriton; species Calotriton arnoldi. The sequence continues at coordinate 737,713 of CAWUFW010005753.1, forward strand.
CCAACACCCTAAGTCACTGGAGAATGGTGAAGCTTCAGCACAAAAGTGAGGTTTAAGACATGTTGGCAGAGGTATTAGTGATTAGGCTACTTTGTATGAGTCTGTGGAGAGGTACACTTGAAGTATGCCGCATAAATCTAGGTGTCTGTTTGAAATGTGAAGTGCAGTCTGTCAAGTTGTAAGGTCTGCAAAGTCTTGTGACTGAGGTATGTTTCTACTAGCGCATGTATTCTCATACGTGTTATGCATCTGAAGATGCTAGATGTATAAAACACAGGTATACATGTATTTGTATGTTTCTTTTATATATGATACCACTAGCAAAAGATACAGACACATGCATGCATGCTTTCAGGAATATAGTGAGAGTTACAACAGACACATGCAAAGGGTTGCTGCTTTATATTTGGCTAGGCCCAACACTCTCAGTAATTGCTGAATAGTGAAGCTGCAGCACAAAAGTGAGGTTCAAGACATGTTGACAGAGGGATTAGTGATTAGACTACTTCGTATGAGAGTGTAGAAAGGTACACTCGAAGTACGCCCCATAAATTTAGGTGTCTCCTTGAAATTGGAAGTGCAGTCTGTCAAGTTTTAAGGTCTGCATGGTCTTGTGACTGAGGTATGTTTCTACTTGCACATGTATTCTCATACGTGTTATGTATCTGAAGATGCTAGACGTATAAAAGACAGGTATACATTTATTTGTATGTGTCTTTTTATATGATATCACTAGCCAAAGGTACAGACACATGCATGCATGCTTTTAGGAATATGGTGAGAGTTACAACAGACACATGAGAAGGGTTGCTACTTTATATTTGGCTAGGTTCAACACTCTCAGTAATTGCTGAATAGTGAAGCTGCAAAAAGAACAATTGATGGACAGAATGCAGAACAATGTCATACATTCACCCCAGTACAGAGATCTGGGCCTAAATCCATCGTTTTTTTGCTCACCATGCCATTCCAGTTTGGACCCAGCCATATGCAAATCAGTCTTGACCCTGCGCCCAATGGGAACAGTCCAGCCCGAACTGCCAGGCTAGGTCCTCCCTGGACTGGAAACAAGCATCCTAGGACCGGTTTCGGGCTTTCAGCCCTCATCAGTCAGGATAGCTTGACTCCAGTGGCATGGAGAGCACGGGACCCACGTCTGGGCATACCCGTCCCACTCGGGGTGACAAATGCAAAAAGAACAATTGATGGACAGTGTAGGAGAGTAGGATCTGCCTCTTATGTTGCCCCCACTTTTTTTCTGATGTTTACACTGGTTTCTGGCTATAGTCTGGCTGGGACCCTGCCAATCAGGGCCCCAGCCTCTCTGTTCTCTCTAAACGACTTGGAGTGCACTCTAGGTGCACTAGTGATTGGATACTGTGGTACCTCATGAGTCCCTAGTATATGGTACCTTAGGTACAAAGGGCATAGGTACTTCACAGGCCTCCCAGGGGCTGAAGCATGTATTATGCCACCCCTGGGAAGCAGACTAAATCTGACACCACAGGCCTGCTACTGCAGCCTGGGTGAGGAGGTGCTAGCACCCTCACTGAGATATAGGTTCCCTATATCTCCCCTGCACACACATGTAAACCTAACAGTCACCCCTAAGGCAGGCCCTATCAATCCTGAGGGCAGGGTGCTTAGTTTCTATGTGAGAGGGTGCCTCTGCCTGAGCAGGGCCCCTCTGCAGCTCTCGGAGTCCATTCTCTGGGGCTGTTTGTGAATGCAGTCAAACCATATACGCTTAAGTGCATTATATCCTCGCGGTAAATGCTAACTTTGGAATGGCTGCATCAAAACATGTCGTGTTTGGTGTCAAACACCTTGGAATCATACCCTCACACCAGTAACTGGTGTGGGAGTATGATCCCACCCTTCTAGAGGGATAGACGTGTACCTACTGTGGAAACGCGGTAGAATCCTAAAGAGCCCTGGCATCACAAAATGGATGCCACCAGTCACAGACACTGGGCTGCCCTCCTGCTGATGACCGACACTCGCAGTGGAGGAGGCCCAACAATAGGTATCCTGTCCCAAGGGGGTGTGACCACCTCCCAGACAGGGTTTAGTGTATTGGGGCTGGGTGGGTGCACTCCTAGAGTGCTTTGAAGTCCTGCACTGGGGAGCAGAAGGCTCCTCTGTGCATACCCCAGTTCAAACCGGCTCAGGGGCTACCTGCCCCTGCTCTGGCGCAAAACTGGACAAAGGGAAGTGGGTGTAGCCACCCACTCCCTGACCCTCCCATAGGTGGGGTCATAGAGCTAGTCCCTCCCTTCTCTTTAGTATAAGAGGGGGAACCTGTGCATTGCAACCTAGATACCCCTGGACAACGCTCTACTGAAGAATCCCGGACCTTCGACGTTCCACTACCTCTGGAAGACTGAAGAATCTCCCTTGGAGTCAAGGAGTGACTCCCCTGCTTGGCAGGCACCAAAAACTACAACGACAGTCGCAAACTATGCCGCTCCCGCTGGAGCCCGAAGCCCCTGCAGCCCAGGAAGAAGATTTCCTGACTTCTCCAAGGCCATCGTGAGTCCCCAGCGAAGCTGAGGCAAGTGGACCCCACGAGCAAAGAGGAACCGCAGCCCCTGGGTGCCGTGCACTATTGTCAAGTGCAACCCCTTCACGACGTTCTATGAACTTGTGCTTTGGACCACGTGTGGTCCCATTCTCTATCAGAGATCCCTCCCAAATCCAGAGGCCTACACCATCCTGAGTGACCATGGGCCCCTGTTGAGTGGATCCTCCCGAGGCGTCTTTGCTATCCCTTGGCAGCCGGCTTGTGGGTCCCCAGAAGACTTTTCAACAAAACCAAAGGGCTCCTCTGGTTGCTCCAGGCCTGCCCTGACCTACCTTCGCTGGGTAAGTCCCTCAGACCTTGCTGGTCTGCCCCATTGACCTTTCCTCACCACCACGAGACTTGCTGCTACCAAGGCTTGTTGGCTCCAATCGGGTCGCCGACACCACAGTCAGCTGCAGACTTCGTGGGATACGCTGAATCCAGCTCCTGGCCATCCCCGACGCCTCCTGGACCTCATGGTCGAAGAGTCAAGACACCCGTGAACAACCTGAAGCTGTCGACGACGGTGGGCATTCATCTTCCTTGCCCAGAGTCACTGCCAAGTGACTTTGAACACTGTCCCCTCTGCTTTCAGGTCTTCCTCCTTCCGAATCCAGGCTTGGATTCCAACGGACACTTCTTCTGTCGTCGCAAGCAGCAAGTCTTCACTGGCTCCCATTGAAAACGACGCCGCGACCCGACACCAAAGGACACCTATGCACCCGGCTCCCCTGGGTGAGGTAACTTCAGCACTACGGTGCTCCTGTGGGTGTTGGCCCTAGAACTACTTACCCTGTAAGTGACTTGCTTGTAGCTACCCTAGAAGTGCCCTAAAACTCCAATTTTCCCCGTGCGATTCTCGCACTGGCTCCACCAGGGTTCGCGTCTGTGTTAGACACATCGCGTCCAACTCCCTTGTAACTCTTCCAGTATCCGCGTCCTTCGACTCGTACTGACCGATCGGTGTGTTCGCCTCGAACACGCCAGGGACCTGTAACATTGATAACTCAATCGCGTTCTCTCGCATAGACTCGTACAGGACTCGCACCGGTGTCTGAACACCGCGTCCGTCCCCTGTGGGTCTCCTACAACTACCTGGGGTGGTTCTTTGGGGTCCCTCGATTCTATATGCTCTAGACCCCAGTCTAGGCAAGCTAGGACTGTGATATTTGATTGTGCTAACTTATTTTGATAAAACATTGACTTGTACATATGTTCTTGCCTTCTAATCTCATAAAGAGATTAGTAGAGAGTTGTTTAGTAATAAATACATATATATTTGATATATATACCTGTGTGGTGTCTTTTCATTTGGTGATTCAAGAGATTGTGTGGTAAAACAAGCTGCTTTACATTCCTCCAAGACTTAGCCTGAAGGCTGCTCTCCACAGCTACCACTAGGATAGCTTTCTATAAAGGTTGTCTTAAACCTACCAACCATAAGAGTCGAATTGTTCTGTTGCAAGGTGCCCACTCTAACAAGTGGACAGCATATACCAGGCTAACTTCTCACATTGGTGGCAGCGTGTGGGATTCCAGCTTGCTATTGTTTTACCAGAAAATCTCTATTTGAATTACTAACTGAAAACCACTATAGGTACTCAAGGTACATATAAAGTCAAGCTTAGCATCAATAAGTTCTACTGAACTTAGAGCTGTGTGCCAAGGGATAGCACACCCTTTCTACAGCTCAAGCTAGGATCAGTAGGCCGCAAACTAGTGTAGGTAGTACAACACTGCACAACACTAGAATGTCCTTAAGGGATGGACCCAGTGGATCCACCCAGCTTCAGTATAAGGACATGACTTTCTTTGACTTGAAAGCCATGTGTGCTGAGAGGCACCTGAAGATAGGACAGAGTCCCTCCACACTACACCTGATAGATCTGCTGACAGCAGATGATCTTAGATTAGCCCTAGGAGCTAATGGGTCTGAATCAGGGGGTGGGTCAATTACAGTGTCTGGGTCAGATGATGAACATCAAGTTGACCAAGACTCTGTGATTGTAGGGCCAGGCCCCAAGGGGTCTGAAAAGGACAGAGGAATTCTCCCTAAGAGAACTGACACAGTGGAGGAGAGGCATAGGTCCCTTTCTAGGGACTCTGACCGCTCCTATCACTCTGGCAGAGAATTTGTCCAGCAGAGGAACTCCTACTTCCCAAGAAGAGAGACCTCCTCTGAAAGACTGTGCAAGCTGCTGCAGTATGAGGAAGCAAGATTTGCCCTCAAAACCAAGCAGTTGGCATTAGATAAAGAAGCCTTTGAGCTCCAGAGAGCTTCTAGAAAAGAGGGGTTAGAACCCCCTGGTGGCAGCAACAGTGTCCCTAGAGGCAGAGAATATATTCCAGACCATAGGAACCTGAGCAAGGTTGTTCCTCACTACCATAAGTGGATAACTGCTATGGAAAAGGCCTGTAGAGTACAACAGGTCCCCCAAAAGCAGTGGGCAGCAATCTTGTGGCTCTCCTTTTCAGATAAAGGTAGAGACAAGCTCCTCACTGATAGAGAAGAGGATGCTGATGACTAGAGTGCACTGATAGATGGGTTTGGCTTAACCACTGAGCAGTACAGGTTGACGTTCAGAGACACCCAGAAGGCACAGACTCAGGATTGGACTGACTTTGTAGATTGTGCAACCAAGGCTCTGGAGGGTTGGCTGGTTGGCAGTAGGGTTACTGATTTCAAGGGATTGTATAATCTAATGATGAGAGAACAGATCCTTAATAATTGCCAGAACCAGTTGTTGCATCAATACCTGGTGGACTCAGATCTTACCTCTCCCCAAGAATTGGGAAAGAAGGCAGACAAGTGGGTCAGAACCAGGGTGAGGCAGAAAACCCAGAACCAAGGGGGTGACACAAAGAAGCAGGATTCTAAGGGCTCTGAGAAAAGTGGGGATAAGTCAAAAGACCAGAAGTCTTCACAAGGGCCCCAAAACTCTGCATCTTTTGGGGAGTCACAATCCAACAAGGGAAAAGGCCAAAAGAAGCCCTGGTGCAAATTCTGTAAACAGAAGGGGCACTGGACTTCTGATTGTAACAAGTCCAAAGACCAAACCACCTCCACTCCTGCCCCTAAGGCAACTGTTCCCCCTAGTTCAGCTACTGGTGGAGGTGGTACTCAGAAAAAGGGTGTAGTAGGGCTGACCCTGGGTTCTGAAGTGGACTCTGATTTGTGATAGAGACATTGACATGTCCTTCCTAGTGACCCCCAGTAATCTGGGCAAATACAAACAGCAGCCTGTAATAAATGGCAAACTGGCTTTGGCATTTAGGGACACAGGTGCTAGTGTCACCATGGTGACAGAGGACCTTGTGGACCCTGGACAGATCATCCTGGGCGAAATGTACCAGGTGACCAATGCAAGCAATGTCAGGACCAACCATAGTCTGGCAGTTGTGAATTTCTCCTGGGGAGGGGTAACTGGCCTCAAGAAGGTTGTAGTCAGTGCAGACCTCCCTGTAGAATGTCTATTGGGCAATGATCTAGAAACTTCAGCCTGGTCTGAAGTAGAGTTATGGACTCATGCTGAGATGTTGGGCATCCCTGCAGAGGTATTTGCTGTGACCAGGTCACAGGCCAAAATGCATGACACTGAACAAGCTCTGGATCCTGAAATTATGGACCAGGTGCTTCCCAAGAAGAGGAGCAGTAGGGTTAAGGCAGTGCTTTCCCCTCTGTCTCAGATCACAGATTCCCCTCTTGAGGGAGGAGAAGCAGATCCTGAAGAAGGAACTGCCCCAGAGGGACTTGAGCCTGATCAGGTTGAGTTCCTGGGGGCAGGGGGCCCTTCTAGGGAAGATCTGAGTAAGGAGCAACAGTGCTGCCCCTCTCTTGAACCCCTCAGACAGCAGGCTGCTGCTGAGGCTGCTGGGAGTGCTGGTGGGTCCCATAAAGTTTATTGGGATGAGGGACTCCTATATTCTGAGGGTAGAGATCCAGCCCCTGGAGCCACCAGGAGATTGGTAATACCTCAGAAGTTTAGGGGGTTCCTCTTGACCCTAGCACATGATATCCCTTTGGCATGTCACTTGGGCCAAAACAAGCCCTGGGACAGGCTTGTTCCACATTTTCATTGGCCACATATGTCAGAGGACACAAAGGAGTTTTGTCGCTCCTGTGTCACATGCCAAGCCAGTGGCAAGGCAGGTGGCACCACAAAGGCCCCCTGATACCACTACCTGTGGTGGGGGTACCCTTTGAAAGGGTAGGGATTGACATTGTTGGTCCCCTTGACCCTCAAACTGAATCTGGGCACAGATTTATCCTGGTGGTAGTGGATCATGCCACCAGGTACCCAGAGGCAATTCTCTGAGGACCACCACAGCTCCTGTGGTGGCAAGAGCCCTCATTGGAGTTTTCTCCAGAGTGGGTTTCCCAAAGGACGTCATCTCTGACAGAAGTCCCAACTTCATGTCAGGATATTTGAAAGCAATGTGGAAGGAGTGTGGTGTAACTTATAAGTTCACCACCCCTATCACCCACAATGCAATGGGTTGGTTGAACGCTTCAACAAAACCCTGAAGGGAATGATTAAAGGACTCCCAGAGAAGCTTAGGCGGAAATGGGACCTTCTTCTTCCCTGCCTGTTGTTTGCATACAGAGAAGTTCCACAGAAGGGGGTTGGTTACAGCCCATTTGAGCTTCTGTTTGGGCATCCTGTAAGAGGTCCATTATGTTTGGTAAAAGAGGGCTGGGAGTTACCTCTCAAGCCCCCAAACAGGATGTGATGGACTATGTACTTGGTCTCCGCTCCAGGATGGCTGAATACATGAAAAAGGCAACCAAAAACCTGGAGGCCAGCCAAGAATTACAAAAAGCTTGGCATGACCAAAGGCTGTACTGACTGTATACCAGCCAGGACAGAAAGTGTGGGTGTTGGAGCCAGTGGCCCCAGCAGCCCTCCAAGACAAATGGAGTGGCCCCCATACAATAGTTGAGCAAAAGGGAGAAGTCACCTATCTGGTGAATCTTGGAACTCCCAGGAGCCCCCTGAGGGTGCTCCATGTCAACAGATTGAAACCATATGTTGACAGGGCTGACATGGGCTTGCTCATGGCAACTGATGAGGAACAGGAGGAGGAGAGTGACCCTCTCCCTGACCTGCTCTCACAGAACCCTGATGATGGGTCAGTAGATGGTGTTGCTTTGGCAAGCAGCCTCACTGACCATCAGCAAACTGAGTGCAGACAAGTTCTGCAGCAGTACAGACATATGTTTAGCCTGACCCCTAGTCAGACTTCCTGGTGCACCCATGAGGTGGACACTGGAGACAGTCTGCCTGTCAAGAGTAAAATCTACAGGCAACCTGACCATATCAGGGACTGTATCAGGACTGAAGTCCAGAAAATGTTGGAGTTAGGTGTGATTGAGCCTTCAGATAGCCCTTGGGCTAGCCCAGTAGTCCTAGTACCCAAGCCTCATACCCAGGGTGGTAAGAAAGAAATGAGGTTTTGTGTAGACTACAGAGGCCTCAATGCAGTCACTAAGACTGATGCCTATCCCATACCAAGGGCAGATGAGCTGATTGGATACTTTGGCCTCAGCCAAGTATCTAAGTACATTTGACCTAACAGCTGGCTACTGGCAGATCAGATTAGCTGATGATGCAAAAGCCAAAACAGCATTTTCGACTCCTGGTGGGCACTACCACTTTGTGGTGATGCCCTTTGGATTGAAAAATGCACCTGCCACTTTTCAGAGGTTGGTGAACAAAGTTCTGGCAGGGATGGAAACTTATTGCTCAGCTTATCTAGATGATATTGCTGTCTTTAGTTCCTCCTGGCAGGATCACCTGGTCCACCTCAGAAATGTTTTGGAGGCTCTGCAGAAAGCAGGCCTCACTATCAAGGCCACTAAGTGCCAGATAGGGCAGAGTCAGGTTGTGTACCTGGGCCACCTTGTGGGTGGAGGCCAGGTTCAGCCTTTACAGAGCAAAATCCAAACCATAATGGAATGGGTTGCTCCAATCACCCAGACACAGGTGAGAGCCTTCTTAGGCCTGACTGGGTACTATAGGAGGTTTGTGAAGGGATATGGATCTATAGTGACCCCCTTGAATGATCTAACCTCAAAGAAAATGCCAAAAAGGTTCAGTGGACAGCCAGCTGTCAGAAGGCATTTGAAGACCTAAAGCAGGCCATGTGCACTGCCCCCATTTTACAGAGTCCAGACTACACCAAAAAGTTTATTGTCCAAACAGATGCTTCTGAGCTGGGTGTGGGAGCTGTACTGTCTCAACTGAATGATAAAGGGCAAGACAAGCCAGTAGCTTTCATTAGCAGAAGGCTGACCCCTAGAGAGAAACGTTGGTCAGCTATAGAGAGGGAGGCCTTTGCTGTGGTGTGGGCCCTGAAGAAGCTGAGGCCATACTTGTTTGGCACTCACTTCATAGTTCAGACTGACCACAAGCCCCTCCTATGGCTTAAACAGATGAAAGGTGAAAACCCAAAACTTTTGAGGTGGTCCATTTCCCTACATGGGATGGACTATACAGTGGAACATAGACCTGGGACCCAACATGCCAATGCAGATGGACTCTCAAGGTATTTCCACTTAGAACACGAAGACTCAACTGGTCAAGGTTAGTTTAGTGTCCCTGCGTTTGGGGGGTTGTGTAGGAGAGTAGGATCTGCCTCTTATGTTGCCCCCACTTTTTTTCTGATGTTTACACTGGTTTCTGGCTATAGTCTGGCTGGGACCCTGCCAATCAGGGACCCAGCCTCTCTGTTCTCTCTAAACGACTTGGAGTGCACTCTAGGTGCACTAGTGATTGGATACTGTGGTACCTCATGAGTCCCTAGTATATGGTACCTTAGGTACCAAGGGCATAGGTACTTCACAGGCCTCCCAGGGGCTGAAGCATGTATTATGCCACCCCTGGGAAGCAGACTAAATCTGACACCACAGGCCTGCTACTGCAGCCTGGGTGAGGAGGTGCTAGCACTCCTCACTGAGATATAGGTTCCCTATATCTCCCCTGCACACACATGTAAACCTATCAGTCACCCCTAAGGCAGGCCCTATCAATCCTGAGGGCAGGGTGCTTAGTTTCTATGTGAGAGGGTGCCTCTGCCTGAGCAGGGCCCCTCTGCAGCTCTCGGAGTCCATTCTCTGGGGCTGTTTGTGAATGCAGTCAAACCATATACGCTTAAGTGCATTATATCCTCGCGGTAAATGCTAACTTTGGAATGGCTGCATCAAAACATGTCGTGTTTGGTGTCAAACACCTTGGAATCATACCCCCACACCAGTAACTGGTGTGGGAGTATGATCCCACCCTTCTAGAGGGATAGACATGTACCTACTGTAGAAACGCGGTAGAATCCTAAAGAGCCCTGGCATCACAAAATGGATGCCACCAGTCACAGACACTGGGCTGCCCTCCTGCTGATGACCGACACTCGCAGTGGAGGAGGCCCAACAATAGGTATCCTGTCCCAAGGGAGTGTGACCACCTCCCAGACAGGGTTTAGTGTAATGGGGCTGGGTGGGTGCACTCCTAGAGTGCTTTGAAGTCCTGCACTGGGGGAGCAGAAGGCTCCTCTGTGCATACCCCAGTTCAAACCGGCTCAGGGGCTACCTGCCCCTGCTCTGGCGCGAAACTGGACAAAGGGAAGTGGGTGTAGCCACCCACTCCCCTGACCCTCCCATAGGTGGGGTCATAGAGCTAGTCCCTCCCTTCTCTTTAGTATAAGAGGGGGAACCTGTGCATTGCAACCTAGATACCCCTGGACGATGCTCTACTGAAGAATCCCGGACCTTCGACGTTCCACTACCTCTGGAAGACTGAAGAATCTCCCTTGGAGTCAAGGAGTGACTCCCCTGCTTGGCAGGCACCAAAAACTACAACGACAGTCGCAAACTACGCCACTCCCGCCGGAGCCCGAAGTCCCTGCAGCCCAGGAAGAAGATTTCCTGACTTCTCCAAGGCCATCGTGAGTCCCCAGCAAAGCTGAGGCAAGTGGACCCCACGAGCGACCAGGAACCGCAGCCCCTGGGTACTGTGCACTATTGTCGAGTGCAACCCCTTCACGACATTCTACGAACTTGTGCTTTGGACCACTTGTGGTCCCATCCTCTAACAGAGATCCCTCCCAAATTGAGAGACCTACACCATCCCAAGTGACCGTGGGCCCCTGTTGAGTGGATCCTCCTGAGGCATCTTCGTGATCCCTTGCCAGCCGGCTTGTGGGTCCCCAGAAGACATTTCAACAAAACCAAAGGGCTCCCCTGGTTGCTCCAGGCCTGCCCTGACCTACCCTCGCTGGGTAAGTCCCTCAGACCTTGCTGGTCTGCCCCATTGATCTTTCCTCACCACCACGAGACTTGCTGCTACCAAGGCTTGTTGGCTCCAATCGGGTCGCCGACACCACAGTCAGCTGCAGACTTCGTGGGAGACGCTGAATCCAGCTCCTGGCCATCCCCGACGCCTCCTGGACCTCGTGGTCAAGAGTCAAGACCCCCCTGAACGACCTGAAGCTGTCGACGACGGTGGGCATTCATCTTCCTTGCCCAGAGTCACTGCCAAGTGACTTTGAACACTGTCCCCTCTGCTTTCAGGTCTTCCTCCTTCCAAATCCAGGCTTGCATTCCAACGGACACTTCTTCTGTCGTCGCAAGCAGCAAGTCTTCACTGGCTCCCATTGAAAACGACGCCGCGACCCGACACCAAAGGACACCTATGCACCCGGCTCCCCTGGGTGAGGTAACTTCAGCACTACGGTGCTCCTGTGGGTGTTGGCCCTAGAACTACTTACCCTGTAAGTGACTTGCTTGTAGCTACCCTAGAAGTGCCCTAAAACTCCTATTTTCCCCGTGCGATTCTCGCACTGGCTCGTACAGGGTTCGCGTCTGTGTTAGACACATCGCATCCAACTCCCTTGTAACTCTTCCAGTATCCGCGTCCTTCGACTCGTACTGACCGATCGGTGTGTTCGCCTCGAACACGCCAGGGACCTGTAACATTGATAACTCAATCGCGTTCTCTGGCATAGACTCGTACAGGACTCGCACCGGTGTCTGAACACCGCGTCCGTCCCCTGTGGGTCTCCTACAACTACCTGGGGTGGTTCTTTGGGGTCCCTCGATTCTATATGCTCTAGACCCCAGTCTAGGCAAGCTAGGACTGTGATATTTGATTGTGCTAACTTATTTTGATAAAACATTGACTTGTACATATGTTCTTGCCTTCTAATCTCATAAAGAGATTAGTAGAGAGTTGTTTAGTAATAAATACATATATATTTGGTATATATACCTGTGTGGTGTCTTGTCATTTCGTGATTCAAGAGATTGTGTGGTAAAACAAGCTGCTTTACATTCCTCCAAGACTTAGCCTGAAGGCTGCTCTCCACAGCTACCACTAGGATAGCTTTCTATAAAGGTTGTCTTAAACCTACCAACCATAAGAGTCGAATTGTTCTGGTGCAAGGTGCCCACTCTAACAAGTGGACAGCATATACCAGGCCAACTTCTCACAGACAGAATGCAGAACAATGTCATACATTCACCCCAGTACAGAGATCTGGGCCTAAATCCATCGTTTTTTTGCTCACCATGCCATTCCAGTTTGAACCCAGCCATATGCAAATCAGTCTTGACCCTGCGCCCATAGTGAAGCTGCAGCACAAAAGTGAGGTTCAAGACATGTTGACAGAGGGATTAGTGATTAGACTACTTCGTATGAGTCTGTAGAAAGGTACACTTGAAGTATGCCGCATAAATTTAGGTGTCTCCTTGAAATTGGAAGTGCAGTCTGTCAAGTTTTAAGGTCTACATGGTCTTGTGACTGAGGTATGTTTCTACTGACACATGTATTCTCACACGTATTATGCATCTGAAGATGCTAGATGTATAAAGCACAGGTATACATGTATTTGTATGTTTCTTTTATATATGATACCACTAGCAAAAGGTACAGACACATGCATGCATGCTTTTAGGAATATGGTGAGAGTTACAACAGACACATTCGAAGGGTTGCTGCTTTATATTTGGCTAGGCCCAATACTCTGAGTAGTCGCTGTATAGTGAAGCTGCAGCACAAAAGTGAAGTTTAAAAGATGTTGGCAGAGGGATTAGTGATTAGGCTACTTTGTAGGAGTCTGTGGAAAGGTACACTTGAAGTATGCCGCATAAATCTAGGTGTCTGTTTGAAATGTGAAGTGCAATCTGTTAAGTTTTAAGGTCTGCATGGTCTTGTGACTGAGGTATGTTTCTACTTGCACATGTATTCTCATACGTGTTATGTATCTGAAGATGCTAGACGTATAAAAGACAGGTATACATTTATTTGTATGTGTCTTTAGGTTGAGCCCTGAGCCAGCGCGCAAGCGCTGCTCTGGGGTTGATCTGTGGTAGTTGACTATGTGAGGGAAGCCCCGCCCACTTTTTTATTGGCTTGTGGCTTTGTCCTTTCTAAATGCTTCCTTCCGATTGGTTTATAGGCTGCTAGTCCCTCCTTATGACGGCCATGTCTCCTTCCATGGCTACTGGCCCCTTTACTCCGTGTTTCCTGAGCACTATTTTGTTCCCGTTCCCCCCCTCCCGCTGTCCGTGCCTTCTGTCCCGCCCCCCCCACTCCCGTTATTCGTGTCTTAATCGCACCCCTGGCACTTACATTTGCAATGCAATAGGTCTCGCGTAAATGCCAGTCCTATTGCATTGCAAATGCTTGTTTGTTTACCTGTCCCACAACTATCGTAGGAGGGAGCCTCGAGGGCGGGTCCAGCGCCGCTTCAGGCATCCTATTGGCCAATAGCATACTAGTCAGGTGCTCAAGGACATGCCTCCTGCCCCGGAAAGGGCACATCAGGCGGACGTTTTGGACTTGCTAAACCTGTATCTCATTGTAATCGGAGCAATCCGACACCCGTTGTACCTAATGTACAGAATGCGGAAAATAATTCTAGACTCGCTCGAAAAACTTTTTGAGTAATAGGTACATAGCTGCCAAGGTTTCAGATTGCTAAGTGTGACATTTTCACAATTTCAGTGTAATTATGAGTGACATTTTAACGACTGTGAGTGACACTTTCTCACGAGAGCATTAAGCAATTTAGACATACAAATAATATCAGAAATGACACCCATTTGAGCAACGAGAAACTAAGAAGTCACTGAACTAAAGTGTACTAACGGCAGGCAGCTGAAAACTGAGCAGAACAGCGTCAGGCTGCATGATTGCAAAGTTTTCAGACTCAGTACACCACAGGACAGGGGGCGCAGGCAACTCAGATTGATTGAAGCATCAATGTTATTTATCAAGAGCATCCATAGCAAGTTAGCTTAACTACTAAAACACAGATGCCCTAGCAGCCTTCACCCACACTGGCCCCCCTGGGTCCTCCTTACTGCCGGCAATCAATCAATCAAGTCAGCATGCAGAGAATTAGTGTAGATTCCAGGGCCTCTCTGTCCCACGTGGGACCCAGGCCACAACAGAACGATGTGAGGTCCCAACATGAAAAACACGTACCTCAGCTGTAATGTCTCTAAGCTGCAACAGTAGTGGACCCACTCGTTGCAGTCACCTGTGCTCGATTCTTGCCTGTTCAGTACTGCATGCAGTGCGGGAGTCGGGCTCACTGTGCAGCGTCATTTGCAATGGTAGCAGATTCACCACTCTGACCCAAGCTCTTCATCTAATTGGTTTGCCTCTTTCCTCTCGGACAGATCCCAAATGATCAAGATAGCGAACAGTCTTTCATCTCCATTGGCTGTAGGCCAAGGCGTCCCTCAAGGTTCTATCCTGGCACCCACTTTGTTTAATCTCTACCTGGAACCATTAGGGAACCTTCTAAGCAAATCTGGGATCCATTACCATCTTTATGCGGACGACACTCAAATCTACCTTAAGGTGTCTTCCGCACACGATCTCTCACTTCTCAACTCTACTCTCAACTCTATTCATAACTGGATGTTAGCTCACCAACTCATTCTTAATCCCGCCAAAACTGAATTCCTCCTCCTCCTCTCTACCTCTCTCTCACCTCCTCCTGTTCAATCTTGGATGGATCAGCTGAACCTACTCAACAACAAACCCATCATTGTCGACAGCGCTAAATCCCTAGGTGTCATTCTTGACAAAAGACTCAACCTAATCTCCCACATCAACTCGATTGCCAAGAACGCACGTTACCAGTTGCGCCTTCTATGGGGGATCCGTCGGTTCTTCCCGGAGAAAGACTTAAAAACCTTGGTACAATCTCTGGCATGGAAGGCAGCAGGTGAGTTGGCACAACAACATTGACTCTAACGGCCCTTACACAGAAAAAGGCTCTATGGTTTGCATTTTACTTACTAATGAAGACGAAAACCAGCGTGAAGCATTAGCCGTTGCAGAGTGCAGCAATTGGGAACCAGCAGCTGCACACATGGAGCAGCGGACTGACCCCATTCAACTACATAATTTAAACACATAATAACAGCTCTCTCTCAGTGCAGGCAGTTAAAATGTGCTCCGGAAACTTCAGTAATGAGTTTCTTGTATCCATAAACTGTCAAGACGCAAGAACGTGCAGAGGAAGCGCAGTTTAATACGCTCCATTTACTCTACATATTTTCCCAGGCAAGCGTTAAAAAGAAAATTTGACACTCAGATGGTCTCACACTTACTTGCGAGGAGAGCACGGAATTCCGGTTTACGTGCCGACTGCCCGCCTCCCCAGAGTCTGGTCGCAACTTCTCTCACTCGACTCCATTGGGAATGGCAAACGTGCGCGCGCCCCCCGATGCCCATCAGACTCACTCAGGCTCACAGCAGGTGCAGAGCGGAGCTGCGCAGTGGGCTGCAGCTGCCCCGCGGTCCGTGGGGGGGGGGAGTCATCATTGCCGTCTCTCTAGCGCCTAGTGCAGACCAACCGTCGCTGCACAGGGTCTGCAGCTGGATTCCTCCTACAAGGGACCCGGATAAAAGGCGGAGCGGCGCCTGTGACATTACCCTGAACAGACCTCTGCAGCAGGCGCACCAGCCGGCGGAGCAACTGTGGGTTTCAGAGGACTTTCGGGTAGCGCCTCGGTCTGCACACCTGTGAGTGGCACCTGATTGGCACGTTCGCCCTCAGACACCCGCTCAGCTCACTGAGCCATCTTTGGCTGTGAAAGTCTTGGCCTCGGATTGCACACGCGGATCTCCGCAGCAGAAGCACGAACCCCCAGAGCCGTGTTATATTCAGACCCTCCAGGATTTCGCGATTTCGCGATTTGCCGCGAAATCGGCACTTTTGTAAAAATGCCGCGATTTTTACAAAAGTGCCCGCGAAATTGAAGGCAATGCGGAGACAAACTAAAACGGCACTAGACTAGTGCCGTTTTAGTTTGTCTCTGCATTCCTTCCTAGATGCAACTGTGCAACTGCAACAGGCCTCAGACATTCTCCCCTGAGATGCAGGCAGGAGCACTAAAAATGCTTGCAAGACAACGCCTTGAATACAGCCTACTCTGAACAAAGCTGAGAGGCCATTCTTTTGAATGGTCTGGCACTATGAAGTGACTTATTGTCAGAATCCAGTGATATACAAATCAAAAAATAAAATAAAAATAAGTCAAATAAATACTGTAGGAATTGGGAGGCAAACATATTGAAAACGAGCTCAGGGAGAATCTCTGAAATTCTAGTTGCTGCCAGGACAGTGAACTCAGGACTGGGGGATAGCCCATTTTATCCCTTCTGCTGATCATCAGATGCAGTCAAGCTTCCTTATGTTGGGATAAAAGCCTGGTTTTAGTCAAATGGCTAATGCACATGGAGAGGCCCACGGGTTTTGTAAAGGGTAGCAGTTCAGTATATTCTTGAGAGAGCACAAATTTTGTGACAGGTCAGAGAACCACACGTTATGGCACCGTTCAGGCTTACACATATTCTAAAATAGGTCAAAAGTCGGAAATTCTGGGAGAACTCTGATTACACTGGGTACACTGATTATGAAACAAATTATGAAATCACAGTCTACAACCAAGGTCCATGTTTTTCCAAGACAACTCTGGGGCAACACTTTCTGAAAAAAAGGCTACGAGGGACAGATTCTGCTTTTGGCAGCAGTATACAGGTCATGGCCCAGTTTATTGTATGCACATAGCACGTGTGGCCACTGCCTGCCTGGGATGTCACTTATTCTAGGACAAGTTGAGAGCCCAAAGATTATGGGACAGACCAGGAGGCATGAACTGTGAAACACGTTGGTGGCCTAGAATATAGGTCTTTTCCATCGCACCAAGGAAGAGCAGATTAAATGAAACGAGGGGCTCAGACTGTTATCTAAGCTTAGGGTGCCATTGGCATGCATTGGCATGCAGATAAAAAGAGGACCCCGATAAGCTAAAAACTGGAGTGCAGGTAGGGGTGAAAAATCAGGGGAGACAGGAAAGCTTCCTTCGAACATCCATGAGGGAACCATACACAGAGGTGAAAAGTGGCACTGGGATGCCCAGCTTCCTAACAAAAATGAAGTAAGCCTGCTCAAAGCGTGCCCTAAACAGGGGGTGCCCAGAAGTGCTTTCGTGATCCTGTGTGTCAATTGGCAATAGATCCTATAAACAAAGAGGCCGATTCACAAAGGTTCCTGTGCTAACATTTTGCAGTGGTGCAAATATTTCATCTGCTGTAATGGCATAATTCGGGAATTTCACGTAGCAATTGTCACGTAAGTTCTGATTTGCAACGGGCAAATAGCCTAAATTCACAAAGAAAAGTACAAGCAGAGTTCTAAGACTCCGTCTGAATGTATTTTTACACTTTTCCCCAGTTCACAAAACAGATGTGACATCTGGAAAGCCATGCCAGCTGCATGATTCCACCCGTAGTATTGCATCTCTCACGTGTCTTTTTTTTTTTTGGATGCCTATTTTTCCCTGTGCTAAATTTTACAATTTGGTACAGTGTGTTTTTTTCTTCTCGGGTAAAACATTTTTCCCCATGGAGAAAACCCTTCCACCTACCAGCAAAAAACACACAAAAAGCATGGTGCTGTCTGGCTAATGTAGAGGCAACCAGAACAGCAGTTGATTATTAATTCAATATACATTAAAAATAACTATTACCTGCCGCCCAAGCCTTTCTTAATGCTTTGGGGGCCTGAAATAGTCGGAATTGCCACACTTGTAGGAGTGTGATGGTTAGTAGTTGTGTTGGTACTGTCATTGGCAGCATGGCAGGGGCAATGTGTGGTGCAAGCTGTAGTGGTCTCCTGATGAGAGTCCTGACACTTATTTTTTTTTTTACAAATTAAACACTGCGTACTAAGGAGATACAAATCAATTTATGTAACAATGGCACAGTGCTCAAGCTGAAAGTAATGCGAACATAAATACTGCATGATACATACAGTAGATAAACCTGGCAACCTTAATACTGTACACAGTGCTTTGGTGTAAACTTTCATGTTGTAAAATACCTCCCAAAAATAAGATCTCTGCGTTTGGTGTTGAATAAATTGCAAAATAAAGTGCCGCAAAATGCCGCTAAATTCCCATATTTGTGCCGCTAAATTTCCATATTTCTGCCGCTAAATTTGCTAATCCATGCCGCAATATCCTGGGGGGTCTGTATATTGCAGGTTTCCGGATCTATGTATCGGGCATATTGTTCATTGAGCTGTCTCACTGGGAACCTCACGCTCTGCAGAAGCTGCACTAACACACTGAGCTATCCCACGTGCATTGCACCAAGTGGCTAGGTATCTAGGGAGGGAGCGTGGACCCGTTGAGCTGCCTTACTGGAACTGGAACCTCTACACTGCTGGTCACATGCACGCTCTGCAGCAGGTGCATGACTCCTCTGAGCTGTCTCACTCGAATAGGGAGGTACCCGAGCCCTGACTGTAGCATCTGTATCTCCGCACAGAGGTCTTTAAAAGATTAAGCTGTTTCACTGGGGTTGGAACCGTCGCCCTGCTTCATGCACACGAGCTCCGCGGAAGCTGAAGCATTAACCCACCGAGCTGTCTTACCTGGACCCCCTGCTGCACGTGCACACAAACCCCAGAGGGTGCATCCGAGCTGTCTTCATTGGTTTGCAACCTTTCATGGTAGTTGCACCGATATCTCTGCAAGGGGTGCATTACCACCACCCCCCCCCCGACCTGCGTGCCAGGGAGGTGCCCGGAGTCGCCCTGTGAAGCCTGTTCTTGGCTGCAGTGTTTTCCTCTTGCACAACATGGGGTTTTCTGCTGCTTCGCCTGGTGTGTGCACCCCTTCTAGGACTTGTGCAGCCCACTGACAGGTGCCTGGCTCGTGTTACTGATCGTAGCCTCAAGTCTCACTCACTGGAACCGAGTCTCACTCACTGGAACCGAGTATCTCACTCACTGGAGCCTAGTCTCACTCACTGGAAGCGCATCTCACTCACTGGAAGCGATTCTCACACACTGGAAGCGCATCTCACTCACTGGAAGTGAGTCTCACTCATCGGAAGAGTCTCACGCTGGAGCATAGTCTCACTCACTGGATAACACTCCTTCACTGGAAGCGCATCTCAGTCACTGGAAGCGAGTCTTAGTCACTGGAAGCGCATCTCACTCACTGGAAGCGAGAGCGAGTCTCAGTCACTGGAAGCGAGTCTCACTCACTGGAACCGAGTATCTCACTCACTGGAAGCGAGTATCTCACTCACTGGAACCGAGTATCTCACTCACTGAAGCCTAGTCTCACTCACTGGAAGCACATCTCACTCACTGGAAGCGAGTCTCAGTCACTGGAAGCGAGTCTCAGTCACTGAAAGTGAGTCTCAGTCACTGGAAGCGCATATCACTCACTGGAAGCGAGTCTCAGTCACTGGAAGCGAGTCTCAGTCACTGGAAGCGCATCTCACTCACTGGAAGCGAGAGCGAGTCTCAGTCACTGGAAGCGAGTCTCAGTCACTGGAAGTGAGTCTCAGTCACTGGAAGCGCATATCACTCACTGGAAGCGAGTCTCAGTCACTGGAAGCGAGTCTCAGTCACTGGAAGCGAGTCTCAGTCACTGGAAGTGAGTCTCAGTCACTGGAAGCGAGTCTCAGTCACTGGAAGTGAGTCTCACTCACTGGAACCAAGTATCTCACTCACTGGAGCCTAGTCTCACTCACTGGAAGCGAGTCTCAGTCACTGGAAGCGAGTCTCAGTCACTGGAAGCGAGTCTCAGTCACTGGAAGTGAGTCTCAGTCACTGGAAGCGCATCTCACTCACTGGAAGCGAGTCTCACTCACTGGAAGAGAGTCTCGGTCACTGGAAGAGTCCCACGCTGGATCCCACTCCTTCACTGGAAGCACGTCTCACTCTTTTGGGAACCGTCGGAAGCACTGTGTTTGAGTCTCACTGGGTGCATAATTTCGTTTTGGTGTGTCACAAGTCGCCTTTTATAAAGAAATTGAAGACCAGTTTTCATGCAGGGATTGCATAATCCCACGTGTTATACAATTCATTATTACGAAAGTACAGACACCCCATTCTACCACACTTCTGATAATAAACTTCCCTGCCAGGCAGACACTGCCCCAGTACCATGCACCCATCAATCAATTCTTGTACCATTAACCGTGTCCAACCATACAACTATTGTGCCACCAGCTAACACCCAGTGTTTCAGGTGCATTCGCATTGTCCCTCTTGCAAATATACACAGATGCCAAGTTGTGTTTCTTCGGGCTTTTATGTGCATATGTTCAATTAGCAGAAAAGAAAGTAGCAAGCTTAATTGCATTCCAGTTGTTGTTGCTTGTTCCTTATTTATTTGTTTTGTAGTATCAGAAATTGTGAACAAACTTAAACACACCAGAGAGCTGGCAAATCAATAAATACGAACAATAATGATTGCGGTATACTACGAATTTACTATTCATTTTTTTTTACATGGTTATCGATTTGGCCCCTAAGTACACAAGAGATTACCAAAATTACAGAAAGTAATGGACTGAGACGCTGAGGACGTGTAAGATCTTTCCACAGTTTCTGAGACTACTCCTAGAATCTTTAAACTAAAATGGAGCGGTTCTAGTAGTGTTAGATGGCAAAGTTCAGAAGTAATTCACAGGAGATAGACGAGTTGAGAAACCGCGACGCTGCAAAAGAATCAAAGCAATCAAATGGCATTGTTGCTGGGATTGAAAGGTGATTAATGGAAACAGTTGGAATTAGAGTCAGTAGTAATTTACAATCCAATTATCTTTGAGAGGGAGTGTACCTGGGACATGAAATTGG
The DNA here is from genome assembly GCA_963921515.1 of Calotriton arnoldi. Taxonomy (NCBI): domain Eukaryota; kingdom Metazoa; phylum Chordata; class Amphibia; order Caudata; family Salamandridae; genus Calotriton; species Calotriton arnoldi. The sequence continues at coordinate 758,450 of CAWUFW010005753.1, forward strand.
CCTTGGCGCAGTTACGTTTTACAATATCTATCTGATTTCTCCTAGTTTTCATTCTGTCTTGTGCTATTTTCTTCCACGACATTTCATCCTCCCATCTCTCCCCCATTGTATCTTTACAACCACACCTTCCTTTAAATTCGGTGCCTGTATCCTCACTCGTTGTTTACTATTTACACCCATACTTTGTTGGGACCAGCACAAATTACACTCTACAGGGAGTGGGGTGCTACAATTCACGTGTGCAGTTGTGTTATGATTATCCACTGCAGAAATGGTGCAGGGTGCATCCCTTTTGGAAGCACAAATTACACTCTACAAGTAGTGGCGTGCTGCAGTGCACATGTACAGTTGTGCATGATTATCCAGTGCAGAAAGGGTGCTTCCTTTGTTGAGACCAGCACAAATTACACTCTACAGGGAGTGGGGTGCTGCAGTGCACGTGTTCAGTTGTGCATGATTATCCAGTGCAGAAAGGGTGCTTCCTTTGTTGAGACCAGCACAAATTACACTCTACAAGTAGTGGCGTGCTGCAGTGCACGTGTACAGTTGTGCATGATTATCCAGTGCAGAAAGGGTGCTTCCTTTGTTGAGACCAGCACAAATTACACTCTACAGGGAGTGGGGTGCTGCAGTGCACGTGTACAGTTGTGCATGATTATCCAGTGCAGAAAGGATGCTTCCTTTGTTGAGACCAGCACAAATTACACTCTACAGGGAGTGGGGTGCTGCAGTGCACGTGTTCAGTTGTGCATGATTATCCAGTGCAGAAAGGGTGCTTCCTTTGTTGAGACCAGCACAAATTACACTCTACAAGTAGTGGCGTGCTGCAGTGCACGTGTACAGTTGTGCATGATTATCCAGTGCAGAAAGGGTGCTTCCTTTGTTGAGACCAGCACAAATTACACTCTACAGGGAGTGGGGTGCTGCAGTGCACGTGTACAGTTGTGCATGATTATCCAGTGCAGAAAGGATGCTTCCTTTGTTGAGACCAGCACAAATTACACTCTACAGGGAGTGGGGTGCTGCAGTGCACGTGTACAGTTGTGCATGATTATCCAGTGCAGAAATGGTGCTTCCTTTGTTGAGACCAGCACAAATTACACTCTACAGGGAGTGGGGTGCTGCAGTGCACGTGTTCAGTTGTGCATGATTATCCAGTGCAGAAAGGGTGCTTCCTTTGTTGAGACCAGCACAAATTACACTCTACAAGTAGTGGCGTGCTGCAGTGCACGTGTACAGTTGTGCATGATTATCCAGTGCAGAAAGGGTGCTTCCTTTGTTGAGACCAGCACAAATTACACTCTACAGGGAGTGGGGTGCTGCAGTGCACGTGTACAGTTGTGCATGATTATCCAGTGCAGAAAGGATGCTTCCTTTGTTGAGACCAGCACAAATTACACTCTACAGGGAGTGGGGTGCTGCAGTGCACGTGTACAGTTGTGCATGATTATCCAGTGCAGAAAGGGTGCTTCCTTTTTGAGACCAGCACAAATTACACTCTACAGGGAGTGGGGTGCTGCAGTGCACGTGTACAGTTGTGCATGATTATCCAGTGCAGAAAGGGTGCTTCCTTTGTTGAGACCAGCACAAATTACACTCTACAGGGAGTGGGGTGCTGCAGTGCACGTGAACAGTTGTGCATGATTATCCAGTGCAGAAAGGGTGCTTCCTTTGTTGAGACCAGCACAAATTACACTCTACAGGGAGTGGGGTGCTGCAGTGCACGTGTACAGTTGTGCATGATTATCCAGTGCAGAAATGGTGCTTCCTTTGTTGAGACCAGCACAAATTACACTCTACAGGGAGTGGGGTGCTGCAGTGCACGTGTACAGTTGTGCATGATTATCCAGTGCAGAAAGGGTGCTTCCTTTATTGAAACCAGGACAAATTACACTCTACAGGGAGTGGGGTGCTGCAGTGCACGTGTACAGTTGTGCATGATTATCCAGTGCAGAAAGGGTGCAGGGTGCATCATTTTTTGGGACCGGCACAAATTACACTCTATAGCCCCACCATGCCCCTCTGCACGTATGTACAACATTCACATCCTATGTCCTGAATTAGCCTGTTAATTGTTTAGGTCGAGCATTCAAGACCTCTTGTATATACTTTAGTATATACTTATATGTGTATGTACTTTGTGGACTCTGGAGATCCACCCTAGGACTTGTCTGCTTCCGCTTAGGGACTTTTTTTTTCTGTTCAACTGCCTCTATTTAACTGTCTTGATAGAAAACGACCTGTAGAGGTCAGTAAAATACCAGAATTGCTTTCTGCTTGTTCAACTGCCTCTATTCAACTTTCTTGATAGAAAACGACCAGCAGAGGTCAGTAAAATACCAGAATTACTTTAGCATTCTCTAGATTGAAGTCCATAGAAATTGTCTTCCACGAGCACCCGTAGCCAATATTTTTTTTCCCAAATCTTGTATTTTCAGTGATATGACCACCAAAGGCCCTGATCAGGGCCGGACTGGCCGTAGCGGGCACCGGGCGTTTCTCCGGTGGGCCGCCAGGTTGGGGGCCGGGAATATCGCCCCCCTGTAACAAAAACGGCCGAAACCGGCCCTGGCAAACAGCTCGGCCGCACCCCTCCTCCCCCAGAGGGGCCGGCCGAGCAGTTTGCCAAGGCCGGTTTCGGTTCCCAGTCCAGCCCTGGTCCTCATTTTAAAATAAAAACAGAGCTTTGGACTATACCATTTCCAGCTGAAAGGCAATATTTATCTCCATGTGTTCCCATACCTGGCGTTTCACGCAGTTTGGTGCTTACGTTCCCTCCATGTTAAAGAACAGTATATGTTTCAGCACCCAGGCTAATGTGCTGCATAGCTAAATAAATATAAGGTCCCAAAGGCGAGACCGATTGCATTGCAAATGCTTGTTTTTATATGATATCACTAGTAAAAGGTACAGACACATGCATACATGCTTTCAGGAATATGGTGAGAGTTACAACAGACACATTCGAAGGGTTGCTGCTTTATATTTGGCTAGGCCCAACACTCTCAGTAGTTGCTGAATAGTGGAGCTGCAGCACAAAAATGAGGTTTAAGACATGTTGGCAGAGGGATTAGTGATTAGACTACTTCTTATGATTCTGTGGAAAGGTACACTTGAAGTAGCAGCATAAATTTAAGTGTCTCCTTGAAATGTGAAGTGCAGTCTGTCAAGTTTTAAGGTCTGCATGGTCTTGTGACTGAGGTATGTTTCTACTTGCGCATGTATTCTCATACGTGTTATGCATCTGAAGATGCTAGATGTATAAAACACAGGTATACATCTATTTGTATGTTTATTTTATATATGATGCCACTAGCAAAAGGTACAGACACATGCATGCCTGCTTTGAGAAACATGGTGAGACTTTTAAAAAACAAAATGTTTTATTGTGCGGAAACACAGAAGATACAAAAAGGAAACTGCAAAACGATTTAGACAATAAGGATGTTAGTATACATATAAATTACCGACAATGACAAATGTAAACAAGTATAAAGTGCAATGTGTCATATTTATCCCGGATATGTCGTTCTTAATAGGGTTAACGTTAGCAGCTCTTTACAGCTACAGTACAATTACAGCACAATATGCCATTTAACATCCGAAGCATAAAAATCGCAATTGGTCTTTATAGAAAAACTGCATAAAGTGCAAGTACAATACAATACTATCAGACATATATAAAGTGCAAGATGCGGTATTTCACAAATATATACTTTTCCTACAAATTAGGACTGGTTCGTTATAGGTAAATTTCCAACTAAAATACAATGTGCTGGTTACCATCAAAACGTGATATTAAAACATTTCTTCTTTCGGGCATAGCTCCGTCTAAAATGCAATATGATAATTTGCCATCTAAACAAACTCTAATAGGCAGAAAGAGAAAGAAAAATCGAAAAGCATTCATCTTCATCTTCCAATCATACCGCGACGTACCGTCTGCCACAGTATTTTTCCAAGCTAGAATTTACAAAAAGTGCAGTGCATAAAGTGCAGAAGTGCTAAAGTGCGAAAAGAGACAAAACACATTTTTTCCCTCCTTCCCCCCTCCTTTTTTTTTTTTTTCCGACCCTACAACTCCGAAAAGGTCTCCAGCCTCACAATAAATCGCCATACAGTATTGAATCTTTTATTGGCACCTATTCTCTTAGCGTATGCTTCTTCAAATTTCCTAGTACGAATTAGTTTTGAGCCATTCCGAATATGACATGGTGAGACTTATAACATTGACATGGGAAGGGTTGCTATTTTAAATTTGGCTAGGCCCAAGATTCTGAGCACTTGTTGAAAGCTGAAGCTGCAAGAGAAAAGTGAGGTTTAAGACATGTTGGCAAAAGGATTAGTGATTAGGCTACTTGCTATGAGTCTGTGGAAAGATACACTTGAAATAGGCAGCCTAAATTGAGGTGTCTCGTGAAATGGGAAGTGCAGTCTGTCAAGTTAAAGGCACTTCATGGTCTTGTGAATGACGTATGTGTCTACTTCTATATCTGTTGTCTGATGTGTTATGCATCTGAAGATGGTGGCTTGAAAACCTGGTCGGTTTGGCTACTGGTAGACAAATCTCTTAGTTCTGCTCTGTCGTTCGGTCGCAGAGCCTGTGATGTCTTCTGAATGAAGGATTTGTGGAGCGTCCCACATAGCTTGTTCAATACCCAGATGCCATGTTTTATGAGCAGAAAGAAATAGATACACTTTTTTTTACACAAATTTAGACAGCATGCTCTCTGAAACCCAGGTATTTTACTATATCACTAGTCTCACCATATTTCTCAAAGCATACATACATCAGTCTGTGGGTTTTGGATACCTGTGTTTCACAGCGTTTAGTCTCTAAATTTGTGTAAAAAGTCTATGTATTCCTCTCAGCTCGTAAAACATGGCACCTGAGTATTGAATAGGCTATTTGAGAGGCTCCAGAACACCTATATACAGAAGACATCAGAGGCTGTGCGACCGAATGATAGAGCAGAACTGAGAGATTTGTCCACCGGTAGCCAAACCAACCAGGTTTTCAAGCTACCATTTTCAGAGTAATAACACATGAATGAATGACTGAATAAAACATTTCTTAAGCGCATAGCTACCCGAGGGCATCCCAACGCTAATAGCAGCACAAACAGTGAGAACCACTAAGCAACATTAAGGAAAAAGCCATGTTTTGAGGGATTTCCGAAAAGCCAAATAGTTGGGTTCAAGACGAATGTGGAGGGTATTTCACAACCTGGCAGCGTTATAGGAGAACAGACGGCCCCCACTTCTTGCTTTTTTATTCTAGGAACTACGGCGAGACGGCGCATTGTCCGAACGCAAGCCCCGGGAAACAACCTTTAGAACGCATGCATTACATTGCATGCCATTAGATCGCGGTTTTAACAACGCAAGTCGTTACAACGACTTGCACTGGAGGGCGCTATAGGACAAGGAGTAGTTTAATATACATTCCAACACCTTCCCTACTGTACGTAGGCTGGAGTTGGAATAGTAAATTAAACTACTCCTAAGTCCAGCGCCCTCCAACGCAAGTTGTTGTAACGACTTGTGTTGTTAAAACCGCGATCTAATGGCATGCGATGTAATGCATGCATGATATCGTCATACATCCCAAGCCCCTGTTCGAGCAGTGGGGCGAGATAATGGACCGATTTACAGGCGGTCCCTTCCCTGCTAATGTCTTGTGTGCAATACAGAGAGCCTTAAGCTTAATTCTCTCCTGTATGGGGAGCCAGTGGAGGGTGGTAAGAGCTGGTTTGGCTGATTGGCGATTCGGAATCCGCAGGAGCATACGCGCTGCGCAGTTTTGCACAGTCTGCAACTTGGTGATGGTAGCACGAGGAGCTCCTAAGTAGAGAACATTTGCATAGTCAAGGCGAGAGAGAATTAATGCCTGGACCATAAGTCTTCTGGCAAGAAAAGGTAGAAGAGGGAGAATTTTTCACAGAATCCTAAGGATTCCATAACAACTGGCTGCCAATTTCAAGGCCTGATGCTTAAAATTCAGGTTACAATCAAGCCAGACGCCCATACTTTTAATCTGGTTTTTAGGAGTAGGAGCTGGACCAAGACAGACTGGCCATAACATTCCTACATTAAAAGTAAGAGAGTTACCTAGGAGCATCAGCTCCGTCTTATCTCCATTCAGTTTCAGGTATGAATGCTCCATCCACTTTGCAACCTTCTCCAAACAAGGGCCTAGACCATGTGAAGAATTATCGGAGTGATTAAGTGCGACAACGAGTAGTGTGTCATCAGCGTAGGTGACAATATAGACCCCAAACGGCCTCACTATCTCCGCTAGAGGGATCATGTAAACATTAAACAAAGTGGGGCTCAGGGTTGACCTCCGTGGGACACCACAGCTGAGAGACATATGTTTCGAAATAGCGTCTCCTTCAAAAACCTGGAATGACCTATCTTCCAGAAAGGATTGCAGCCAATTTAAGGCCCTCAATCACCCCCACACCTCTAAGTCTCTGGACCAAAGTGTGGTGGTTAACAGTGTCGAAGGCTGCACTGAGATCCAAGAGGATGATGGCTGCAGAACCTCCCCACATCTAAGATTTTCTTGGACTCTTCGACTACTGCTAGGAGGGCAGTTTCAGTACCCTGTTGGGGTCGAAAACCAGTCCGTGAGGGGTGAAGGTGACTATAAGACTCCAAAAATGTAGAAAGAGCTGAATTGACATGCTTCTCAACAATCTTACTGATCCCTGGCAGAAGTGAAATGGGACAATAGTTCCCCAGGAGATAAGGATCAAGACTCAGCTTTTTTAGCAGCGCCTTCACCATGGCACATTTCCATGGTGAAGGGACCACTCCAGACAAGATCGAGGCATTAATCAGCTCCAATATCACTGGGGAGACTGTTTCAAGAACTTGGTTCAGAATAATGGGGGGTGATGAGTCTCTAGGCGAACCAGATTTCACCCGAGCTGAAATACTTCGTAGCGACTCTGGGTTCATAGGAGGAATTGCCTCCAGAAAATGGTCACTGAACTGAGGCACGCTGACCAAAGATAATGAGTTCCTCTGGCCAACCGCCTGGGGGAAGGAGGTATAAATGTCTTGGATTTTGTTAAAAAAATCTCTGCCAGTCTATTGCAACGAGAAGAAGCATCACCAGAAATAACAGGAGGTGGAGATGGTTTCAGGAGCTTTTTGCAATGCGAAAAATTTCGCGAGGAGAATTAGATGCCAAAGTAGTTCTATCTTCATAATATGAAGCTTGTGCAGATTTAATTTCTTTATAAATTTTAATGGCTTCCCTGTATTTCAATTTATTTAGAGGGGAAAAATCCTTTCTCCATATTCTTTCCAATCTTACAGATTTGTTTAAGCTCACGGAGCTTAGGGGAGTATAATGCAGTTCTGTTAGTTCTGACAGTGTTATGAATCCACTTTTTAGGGAGGACCTGGTCTAGCGATGACTCAATCCAATTGTTAAAATTATCATTGGCACTAGTGGGATTGGGGTCAGGTGTCGGTCTGGTGTTTTCCAGGATTGAAACCCAATGTTCCAGTGGAAGTTTTGACCATAAACGTGTCTGTCATCTAACCGTGCTGGCTGGCAGGGTGTGGCCCAGAGGTGACCAAATAAAAGGAATCAGAAAATGGTCGGACCAAGGCACTGGCGTAGGGTCCTTTACCAGTAGTTCATCAATATTAGAAAAAATGGGGTCAAGTAAATGGCCTTTCAGATGGGTGGGACCAATAACTTTTGTTTGAGCTGAAAAGCTGCAAGGTCATTAACCAACTCGGAGGCGGCTGAATGCGAGAGGTCATCAAAATGGAGATTAAAATCGCCTAATAGCGTGAAGTTGGAGGGGGAGCTGGCTAAATTGGCTGCCATTTCAGGGAGGAATTTACAGAATTGTCCGTAGGCACCCGGGGGCCGATAAATTAAAATACCTGAGAGCGTACAAGTAGGTGAGAAACCAATCGCAAATGAGAGGTTCTCACAATCAGGTAGAGGACCTACAGAGATGCGGCAATTAAGTTCGGTTTATATATGATAGCAATGCCGCCGCCTTTACCTAATTACCGATCTTGTCTCAGAATGAGGTACCCAGGGTGGAGGGCCAGAATGAGATCGGGGTCAGCCTCGCTATTGAGCCAAGTCTTGGTTAAGAACAAGGCTTCCGGGCGCTCTTGCTCCAATAATATAAAGATTTCTGCCGAGTGTTTGGGAATTGACCTGCAACTAAGCAGGAACATTTTATGTGATTCCTGGGGGGGGCAGGACAGCTTGGGATTTGAAAAACGGGCGAAATTTAAAAGGACAGTGGGAGCAATGAAAATCATTGCTAGAGAGAGAAATAGAATGTAGACACTTACTATTGGTTGTCCCTCTAAGATTTAGGAGCTGGTCCGATGTGTATACATGGAAAAACCAGCAGGGGTTGTGGCTCCTGGCCCCGGTCGGGTTCAGACGGGCTTGCATTTGGCGCGCCAGCGGGGCACGTACTGCGCGCGTCCGCTGCGCGGTCGTGTCATTAGGCCCCTTTATAGCGTGGGCGTGAGCGTCTTGACCACTAGAGCCTGTTTCAGGGCTGACCATTGGTCCATTTCCCAAGATTTTTTTGCGAGTGCAATAGAGTCTTTGTAAAGGGCACTCGCTGTTTTAGTTTGGGTTCTACTCTTGGATTTTATAGCCACTATTAAGGCCCTCTTTGTCTCCCAACAACTACAGTTGAACCAGGACCGCTTTACCTTAGCCCCTCCCCCCGGTTACCCACTGGCCAGAATATATCCACCAGTTTAGCGGCTAAGGCCTCATGAATTTTAACAACATCTACTGGGGATGCAACAGTACCATCTGCGGTTGAGAGCTTAACTAGTTCCAAAAGAGTAGGTATAATGGATTCAAATAAGGAGGCCATTCTTTTGTGCGAGTGTTCAATCCACGCCCACCTTACTTTCCGCCTGCCATTGGTAAGTATTAGTCTATTATCTATCATTATGGATGGATCAGGATTTCCAACAGTGTCTGGCAACAGCATCTCCAAAGATAAAGCATAATGATCGCTGTTGTGTCGTGGTAAGACAGCGAAGTCAACAACCCTATCCCACATCCTAGTTTCTACCAAGATGTAGTCTAGGATGGAAGAGTGGCCGACCCTATTAAAAGTGTACTTCCCAGGAGAATCAGATCTGGTTCGGCCCTTATATGCTCTTACAGAGTGTTTTAGGGTAAATGATTTGATTTGGAGAGCCAGCAGAGTACAAGCCCTGATTGGGAAGATGTTAGACTCAGGGACGGCCCAGAGCTCATCCTCCTCTGTGGATGGTGTATCATAAAGATCTTTCATTGGCTCGAATTGACAATTAAAATCACCCCCTAAGACTACCAGAACATTTTTGGGGAGTCTATAGATTAAGCCGTCTAGTTGGTCTAGGGTCGGGGATTCTTGGCTGATCCTCACAGGCCTAGAATAAACATTGACTAGGACTAATTTGAGATTTGATGAAAAAGTAAGCATGATACATAGGATATCATCAGATGGGGACTCCACTAGAGTGGCCATGCAACCTAGGTGGGAACCTACCCAGATGCATATCCCTCCAGAGGGTCTACCCCTTCCCCGTAAAGTGGCAGGTATTTTAAAAGTTACAAACCCCACAAGTGGGGTCTCCTCCGTTGCCTATGTTTCCTGGAACATGCATATGCCAAATAAGTCCACAAAATCCCCCCAATCGGGACAGCTCAGTTTACTCTTAAGGCCTGCTACATTCCAGGATAATACTAGGGGTGGGTGGAATTTGCGTAGTCGCGCTACGCAAAGATCCGTGAAACGGTAAAAAATTTCCGCGAGCACGCAAAAGTTCCGCGAACACGCGGAATTGCTTGTTCCGCCCGTTCGCGATGCTTTTTTCCTGTTTGCGAACGCTGTTTGCGTGCTCGGGGAGAAATATCTCGCAAACACGCATTTTGAAAGCGCGAACAAGCAAAAAATTCTGCGAAGCCGCGGATCGCGGAATTTTTGTTAATTCCGCGTTCTCCGCGGAACGCGAAATTACCCAAATTCCGCGAGCAGAACGTAATTTACCGCCCATGCCTAGATAATACCCTCAGTTTGTTCATTACATTTTGTTTAACTAAACTGCCACCCTGGGTTTCAAGCTCCAAAGGTTCGTCTATCTCAGACAGCACACTACGGCACCTGCTCATAATACCGGCGGAAACATCAGGTGTCGGCCTCTAGGTTACAACTCTAGGGGTTTCTGAAGCTCCTGGAGTATGGAATTGAGCATTCACAGGGTTATCACTGGGACTCTGACTTACGTGCCTAGGCTCTTCAGTTTTGGCACCCCTGGTCATGCCCCTGGAGGTTTCGCTCATTGGTGCCATCTTTTTTCCCTTCCTGCCCTGTGCAGAACAACCGATTAGAGTTGCGAACTGAGCCATGAGCCCCTCCCCATTAGAGGCCTTGGACGGGTAGTTTGTGGGTCAGGAATAGATTTTGGTACAAGTCAATCAACTTCTTCCAGGACTCCAAATCTGTTTGCCATGGGCAGGTTAAATATTTGAGGTCTCAGGTATTGGTACCCCTGTCCCAATGGTGGCTGATTCTGATACCAATCGTCCTGTAATTGTCTGTTACTTGCCCTGGTTAGGATCATCGATCTTGGGATGTAAAAGTAGGTGAGCGGGAGTATCCTGATTGAGGTTCCTGGATCCTGGGCGAGATGATTCAATTGCAAGAGGTGTTGTACAATCCGTGGGTTTTCAAAATTAATTATGACACAATCCCCACCTAGATCTTTAGGCCTATTTCCCACCCAACTAACCCTATGGGTCATAAGGATTTTATTAGCATGTGAATAGGCAAACTGGCGATGTAGACACTTGTTTTTGAGCTCTGGCTGGGTTTCCCTCTGACCCACTTTAGCTTCAGGAACTCCTGCCAGTACAACAACATATGGGGATGAAGCTGGGGGAAGGTTGATTGTTGGTAAATCAACCCCTACCCCAACCCCCTTGTACTGAGGCCCAGCCCTGGCCATGCTGTTGTTCAAAATACCCTTGGTTAAAAGTGCCCGTTCCCCCTGCTCAAGTGCAGAGTCTGGGCTCGGATTAGCCAAAGCCATAGTGGCAGGGACCTCCTCCCGAGATGCTTTGGGCCTTTCCATTGCCTTTGCAATACTAGTGTCTATGTGGCCAGAGAGGTCGGTTTCGCTCGCTCTGGCTAGTGCGTGTATTTCAAGGGTTATTCCGTCCCTGTTGACACACAAATTGGCCACTTTATCAAGTCGGGCTAGCACAGGGGCAAGCTCGTCTCTTACAAGGGCTCTAATCTGTTCTTGTAAAGCATCCATCAGGGAGGCCACCCATGGTGGAAATGCTGCATCTGGTTGGCCGTTATCCGGGGCCTGGTTAGTTGGTGCTCCCATGTTTACAGGTGTTCCGTCGTTAGATTTTTTCCGCTTTACCCCCGCCCCTGTGGACTGTTTGGTTCTATTGTTCTTGGCTGTACCCATATTCTCACCCCCCCTCGGCGTAGGTAATTTGGGTGTAGTTCCTACTTCGATGACAGGGGCTTGCAGGTACAACACCGGGATACTTTCCAGATCACTATTGGTTGTGGGTGTAGCCGAGTCTATCGGTGTCAGTGTGCACCGTAGGTCTGGGGTCAGTGACAACCGACGTTCGGTTAGTTCTATCTCCATAGCCACTACCCCTTGGAGCATCCGGTCAATGAAGGTTTGCGGCAGGGTGGGGGTATTAGTTGGGGCTGTGCTTGATGACTGACTTTGATAGTACGCTTCCCCATTATTTATAGTTAGTTGGGCAAGTTACAATAAACACCCCGGCTCTCGTATTGACCACCATGACTACAAAAAGATAAAGAGCGTTGGTTTTTGAGGAGAGACTCCAAAATAAAGCAAGTGGTACTACTGTGGCAATACAGAGATGATTAGAACCGTCAAAGAATCAAGAAAAGCACTTACAGCTCGTCTTCCCGTCGTCCTCTCAGAAGTTTTCATAGATCCGACCCAAAAATTGCGGGGTTGTTGCTTGATGAGATGTGAGGACCGTGTAGATGACCCTATACAGGAGCAGAGTGCGTCCTGGGTGCATAACCAAGGAGGGGGCCCAGCTCAGTTTCTTCCGGTCTACGACGGGCTAAGATGGGCCTGTCTTGGCCCGGTCTTGGCCTGGGCATAGCCTGGGCCTGCACCGCACGCATCCTGCGCTGTGGGAAGCCTCCCGTGTTTTTATGGTGCTCTGGCACCTGCTGAAGGTGTTGCAGCCCCTCCTCCCGGGCCAGCAGGCAGAGATGAGCAGAGTCAGCAGAAGTGGTGGGTCCCAGACTCCGGGACGCCTCCTGCGTTTTTATGGAGCTCCGGCACCTCCTGAAGGTGTTGCGGCCCCTCCTCCCGGGCCAGCGGGCAGAGACGAGCAGAGTCAGCACAAGCGGTGGGTGATAATTCAATTGCTGTAGCTCACTATGTTACATCATATATAACCAAATCTGAAAAGACAGAGATGAAAGAAATGTGGGATGAAATTTCACAAGAGAAAAGTCTTAGCAAGAAATTGTACAGCTTCAGCTTGAAAATGCTTTCCCATCGAGAGATTGGATCCTATGAATGTTCGGATCACTTGAGTTCAGCCAGTTTATATTCAAAGTCAAGAGGAATCATTTGGATAAGTCTAGGTCTTGCCGCCACACGAAATAGAGTATTTAAATCTCTACAAGAAATCGAATACTTAGCAAAGAATGAACCAGAAAGTACAGATATTGTTAAAACTAATATGTTGGATACATACTATTTCAAATGGAGTCCACATCTCGAAAACTTATCTCTCTATGAAATACTTCAACATTACAGCTTTAAAAGAAAAGTTACAGAAAATATAAAAGAAGAAAAATATGCAGTAATTGGATGTGACGGATGTTTGGTAAAACATGCCAAAGGAAATCTAATTAACCACAGAAAACTCAGTTGCGAAAGTCCAGATAAGAGGGAATTTTTCCATTTAGCACTTCTGCAACTCTTCAGGCCTTGGCGTAGTGAAACGGAATTACTTGGAGATTTTGACTGCTATGAAGATTCTTTTAATGCAAGTAAAGATAGTATTCAGTGCACAATTTTCCCTACATATCTACAAATGTTAAATGATGAAATTGAACAAGAAAGTACTATTGCAGCGGAAATAGCTAGAGAAAGTTCTCAAGATAGTCAAAGTTCTGGTCCACTTAGTCAAAATCCACTGGGACAACCAATTTTTGAAAATGAAGCAGCAATAGCCATGAATGAGGTAGAAACTGCAATGCAACAAGCACAACAGGATATTATTCAGTTGGAAAAGTTAGAAGAACAACTAAATATTGAACGAAAAGAAATATATCTACAAGTCAAACAACAGTTACATCATGGTTTGCTGCACAAAAAAAGAAAGCCAATGTTCATCATTTAAACGTATTCTAATGTACATCAGCCGTCAAGCTGGAACAGGAAAAGGTTTCTTAATTAAAGTTTGACCAGTTATCTACACAAAACTACAGAATCACATTTATCTTGTGTTGTAACAGCTCCAACTGGATTAGCAGCACACAACATTAAATGGATTACTTTACATTTATTACTTATGCTACCAGTTGAACATGATAATAAATTGGAATATCAGAAGCTATCTGGAGAAGCTTGTTATGAAGTCTTAAGAGTACTGAAGAAAATGAAACTTTTAATCATTGATGAGGTGAGCATGGTCTCAAACTTAATGCTTGCATTTGTACATTTAAGAATGCAACAGATTTTAAAAACAAATTACGATGGTCTGTTTGGAGGAAAAAATGTAATTGTATTCAGAGATCTACTACAACTAATTCCTGTAAAATGACAACCTGTTTTTAAAACACTTGTTCATGAAGACACTAGGAAATCTTTGGGAAGTATTGGAAATATGAACATTTGGTTACATTTTGAATGTAAGGAACTTGTTAAGAATATGCGACAAGCAAGTGATGAAGATTACGGAAATATTCTTCAAGACATAAGAATTGGTGTCTTAACAAAACATGGTAAACAAGCTTTAGAAAGTTGACTACTAAGGAACTTGTTTACAACTGGAAACACAGCAGCTGAAGTAATGTACAAGATGCTTGGAGAAAAACAGTCTATAGTTTGCCTAATGCCTACACTGAAAGAGTGTTCTATATTTAATCAACAACTTCTCAAACTGGAAAAAGAACAAATAATGGAAATTGAAGCTATTGATAAAATTGAACACCAGGGAGTGACTATTCTTCTTACAGAGAAACTACAGGCTAAATTGGGTTCTTTGGAAAAGTCAGTATCTAAAACTGCAGGCTTAGAAAAGACTTTACATGTATGTATAAACTGTTGTGTAATTCTACAGCGTAATTTGAATGGAGAAGAAGGTTTAGTAAATGGAGCAATGGGAAAAGTTGTTGATTTTGTAAAATTTCAGAACAGAGATGGAATAGAATTTTGGGTTATAAAATTTGATCAGATTAAAGAGGTAAGACAGATTGGGTGTTGTGTTGTACGTTTTTTGTTTATAAAATATTTGTATATTCGTAGACAAGTTTCCTCTGTCTTTAGCATATGCAGTAACTACTCATAAATCTCAAGGTTTAAGTATAGACAGTGCTTTTGTAAATATTGGAAGTACAGTGTTCAAAGAGGGAATGGCATATTTTGCATTGTCTCGAGTAAGAACATTGTTTGGTTTGTATTTGATAGATTTTGATGACAAAACGGTTAGTGCTGATGCAAATTGTGTAAGAGAGTACAATCGTTTAAGAAGACTTTATACTCCTGATTTAGGTGAATATCCCATATATGAGAAATGTATAGTGTGTCCAAAACGGAAATATGTCAAAGATGCAATTGAGGTAAAAAAATAAAAAAATGAAGAGAAACTTGAAGGCATAAAGAAAAAGAAAATGGAAACTGTTGATGACATTGACGGATACCAGTTGGAAAATAGTTCAGGTATCAACTGTTATGCTAATATGATTCTGAATGTTGTGTTTTATCTACAAGATCTTCGTCATGCAATCATGAAAATTCGTGAAAAAGATTCTGTTCTTTACTACATCATGTATTTCAACAGTTGGTAACTGACAGAAGTAAAATCCATACCGCTTCTGGCATTCGGCATCTTTTGGATATATATATACTGGTTCTTTGACATTTACTCTTAATATACAACAAGGTGCACAAAAATTTCTAATCCTTATGCTTGGAGTATTAGAACATGAAGGAATACAGATTGAAAACTTATTTGGACTAAGTTACAGATGGGATCATAAATGTGAGGAGTGTTCATCGAGTTCTACCACTGAAATACAAACAGAACGATTCATATACTTGACGATACCAGACTGCAAATAAGTACCTTTTAACAAATTGATAAAAAAGTCAATCAGGACATGAGATGTTTGCATTGTAGATCAGAGATGTTGTCTCTATTACATATAGAAAGATTTGGAAAATATCTGATTTTATTGCTACAACGTTGTGGAGCAAATGGAAGAAAATTGGAAACCAAAATTAAAATTTTTAATGCAAGTCAAATATCTATTTCAGGAAGAAATTTTAAAGCAGTGGCTATTATTTTCCATGGTGGACCTACTACAACATCTGGACACTATACCGTGTATTTAAAGTGTAATAAAGGATAGACACATTGCAATGATGCCCACTTGGAATTCAAACCTAGATTGCCTTATGAATTACCAATGTAATATTTGTTATTTTTGTAGCCAAAGTTTTGAGTACATCATTCGGCCTATTGGGAAGATGTGAACAGAAAGTAGACAGGAGTGCAAACTATTAGTATTTATAATTAGTGTTTGGAATATTATTTGCGCTAATTGATATTGTATTTGGAAAATTGTGTTTAAAAGGAAATAGTTTATATATTTGCTGTCTATATTGTACCAGATGTAAATGAGAGTCTACATTTTGGCAAATGTATTTGACATAAATAATAGAGTTAATGTAGATGAAGGAAGTAATTAAAAAGTGTACATAGTAAAACAAAGCTAAACATATTGAAAATTATGCTCTAAGCTGATTTGTTTTTTCTCTCCACAATCATGATTGTTTTTTCCCCACTGTTCAATGATGATACTACATTGAATTCACTGTGTATGGTGAAGTTAAGTGGAATCTGAGAACAGCAAAAAGGGAAACTGAAAATGTTATGTAATTCTAAATTTTTGTTGTGTTCTTAAAAATATAATATTATAATTTCTGTAATATATTATCATTAAATAACAGTTTTTCTTCTTCTTCTTTATAGTAGCTACTGTTGAAGTTTGAAAACAGTTTTAATGCTGTTTAGGACAATACTACTCTACAATACTTCTACAGAGTAATGTTTCTAAATTACTTGAAAGGTAAGTATACATAATATAATATGTATGATAACATGAAAAAATGTTTACAGTTAAATTATATGTTATTTGTTTCTAATATAAATAATGTTGATCCTTTACACTATTTGAAAACTATCATCATGCTGCTCATGGAATCAGCCAGGCAGTCATTCTTTCACGTAGACACTACCCATGCACTTATCCATTCTCTCAAGCACAACTCTTGCACTAATAGGATAACCCAGGCATTACCTTTGCATTCTTCCTTTCACACAGGCACAACCCATGCACTCATCAAATCACCCAGGCACTACCCCTTCATTCATGCAATTACACAGGCACTACTCATGCACTCATACAATCACTCAGGCACTACTATTGCACTCGACCATTCACTCAGGCACTATCCATGCACTCATCCAATCAACCAGGCACTATCAACGCACTCATCCATTCACTAATACAATCATCCTTTTACTCAGGCACTGCCCGTGCAGTGATCTAAGCACACAGACATCACTCTTGCACTCATGAAGTCACTCAGGCATTACCTGTGCACTCATCAAATCACCCAGGCAGTACCCCTGCACTAAACCATTCACTGAGGCACTACCCATGCACTCATCCATTCACTCAGATACTACTCATGCAATGAAGTAGGCACTACCTATAGACACATCCAATCACTCAGGAATTACCCATGCAGTCATGAAATTACCCAGGTACTACCCTTGCACTCAACCATTCACTCAGGCACTACCCATGCACTCATCCATTCACTCAGGCACTACCCATGAACTCATTCAATGACCCAGGCATTACCCTTGCCCTGATACTTCCACTCAGGTACTTCCCATACCTTATCCAATCACCCAGGCACTATCCATGCACTCATGCAATCACCCAGGCACTACTCATGTACTTATGCAATCACTCAGGCACTATTCTTGCACTCAACCATTCACTCAGGCACTACCCATGCACTCATCCATTCCCTCAGGCACTACCCATGCACTCATCCAATGACCCTGGCATTAGCCTTGCACTCATACTTTCACTCAGGTACTTCACATACACTCATCCAATCACCCAGGCAGTACCCATGAACTCATGCAATCACCCAGGCACTACTCATGCAATCACTGAAGCACTACTCTTGCACTCAACCATTTACTCAGGCACTACCCATGCACTCATCCATTC
This sequence comes from Calotriton arnoldi, assembly GCA_963921515.1. Lineage (NCBI taxonomy): Eukaryota > Metazoa > Chordata > Amphibia > Caudata > Salamandridae > Calotriton > Calotriton arnoldi. The sequence continues at coordinate 776,011 of CAWUFW010005753.1, forward strand.
TCTCAATCACTACCCATACACTCTTCGAATGTCCCAGGTATTACTCCTGCAGTCATTCTTTTACTCAGGCACTATGCATGCACTGATCTAAGCACGCAGACATTACCCTTGCACTCATGAAGTCACTCAGGCACTACCCATGCACTCATCCATTCACCCAGGCAGTACATCTGCACTTATGCAATCACCCAGGCACTACCTATACACTCATGCAATCACTCAGGCACTACTTTTGCACTCAATCACTCACTCAGGCACTACCCCTGCACTCAGGCAATCACCCAGGCACTACCCATGCACTCGTGCAATCACACAGGCACTACTCTTTCACCCAACCATTCTCTCAGGCACTACCCATGCACTCATCCATTCCCTCAGGCACTACCCATGCACTCATCCAATTACCCAGGGATTAGCCTTGCACTCATACTTTCACTCAGGTACTTCCCATACACTCATCCAATCACCCAGGCACTACTTTTGCACTCATGTAATCACCCAGGCACTACCCATGTACTCATCTATTCTCTCAGGCACTACCCATGCACTCATCCAATGACCCAGGCATTGGCCTTGCACTCATTCTTTTATGCAGGCACTACCAATGCAGTGATCTAAGCACCCAGACATTACCCTTCCACTCATGTAAATGTAAATGTAAATGTAGTAGTATTTGTATAACGCCCGAATCGACCCCCGAAGGGGTAACTCAGGCGCTTGTACGCATACCGCTGTGGAACCCTTCCTGGCCTTTCCCTGTGAGATGCCCACTCCTGGGCACCCCCAAGGTGAAGCCAGGCATCCTAGCGTTGTGGGGGCCGTTGTGGAGATTAAGCAAGCTATTGCCCAGAGTTGCAGAGTGGGACCCATGATCAGAATAGGCACCGAGGCGAGAATTATCAGGTCCGAGGAAATTGAGCCCAAGACCCGCCGAGGCGGGAATTGAACCCTGGTCCCAGGCTAGACCTCTGCATCAGGGTCTGCCGCTCTAACCATTGAGCCACACTTCTCTCATGAAGTCACTCAGGCACTACCCATGCACTCCTCCAATCACCCAGGCAGTACCCCTGCACTTATGCAATCACCCAGGCACTACCCATGTACTCATGCAATCACTCAGGCACTACTCTTGCACTCAACCATTCACTCAGGCACTACCATGCACTCATCCATTCACTCAGATACTACTCATGCACTCATGCAATCAAGCAGGCACTACCTATAGACACATCCAATCACTCAGGCATTACCCATGCAGTCATGCAATCACCCAGGTACTACTCTTGCACTCAACCATTCACTCAGGCACTACCCATGCACTCATCCATTCTGTCAGGCACTACCCAATCACTCATCCAATGACCCAGGGATTACTCTTGCAGTCATTCTTTTACTCAGGCACTACGCATGCACTGATCTAAGCACCCACACATTACCCTTGTACTCATGAAGTCACTCAGGCACTTCCCATGCACTCATCCAATCACCCAGGCAGTACATCTGCCCTTATGCAATCACTAAGCCACTACCTATGCACTCATGCAATCACTCAGGCACTACTCTTGCACTCAACCAAACCATTCACCCAGGCACTATCCATGCACTCATCCATTCACTAAGACAGTCGTCCTTTTATTCAGGCACTACCCATGTAGTGATCTAAGTACCCAGACATTACTCTTGAACTCATGAAGTCACTCAGGCATTACCCATGCACTCATCCAATCACCCAGGCAGTACCCCTGCACTTATGCAATCACCCAGGCACTGCCCATGCACTCATGCAATCACTCAGGCACTACTCTTGCACTCACTCATCCATTCACTCAGATACTACTCATGCACTCATGCAATCAAGGAGGCACTACCTATAGACACATCCAATCACTCAGGCATTACCTGTGCAGTCAGGCAATCACCCAGGCACTACTCTTGCACTCAACCATTCACTCAGGCACTACCCATGCACTCATCCCTTCACTCAGGCACTACCCATGCACTCACCCAATGACCCAGGGATTACTCTTGCAGTCATTCTTTTACTCAGGCCCTACGCATGCACTGATCTAAGCACCCAGACATTACCCTTGCACTCATGAATCACTCAGTCACTACCCATGCACTCATCCAATCACCCAGGCAGTACATCTGCACTTATGCAATCACCCAGGCACTACCTATGCACTCATGCAATCACTCAGGCATACTCTTGCACTCAACCATTCACTCAGGCACTACCCATGCACTCATGCATTCACTCAGGCACTACCCCTGTACTCATGCAATCACCCAGGCACTACCCATGCACTAATGCAATCACTCAGGCACTACTCTTTCACTCAACCATTCACTCAGGCACTACCCATGCATTCATTCATTCCCTCAGGCACTACCCATGCACTCATCCAATGACCAAGGCATTAGCCTTGCACTCATACTTTCACTCAGGTACTTCCCATACACTCATCCAATCACCCAGGCATTACTCCTGCACTCATGCAATCACCCAGACACTACCCATGTACTCATACAATCACTCAGGCATTACTCTTGCACTCAAGCATTCACTCTGGCACTACCCATGCACTCATCCATTCTCTCAGGCACTACCCATGCAGTCATCCAATGACCCAGGCTCTACCCTTGCACTGATCCCTTTACTCATTCACTACCCATGCACTCATCTAAGCATCCAGGCATTACCCATGCACTCATCCAATGACCCAGGCACTACTCTTGCACTCATACAATCACCCAGGCACTACCCATACACTCATCCAATCACCCTGGCACTACGTATGCACTCATCCAATGATGCACACTACCGTTGCACTCATGCAATCACCCAGGAAGTACCCCTCTACTCAACTATTCAATCAAGTAGTATACTTACACGCATGCATTCACTGACGTACTGCATATGCACTCATTCATTCATCCAGGCACTATTCTTACATTCATCACACACACATTTATGCAAGCAACCAGTTTCACTGCATACAATTTTCCTATTTTGAACCAGTATAGGTGGCTCCGTAAGAATTTTTTTTTAACAATTTTGAGCTTTTTTTGTAATTTTTAATTCTATTTTATTTTTTGGGGTGTTTTTGATTTTTTTTAATACTAAAACTGCAGTGTTTCATAACAACAGAGAAACACAAGGTAGAACCGCCCCCCCCCCAAATTTTTTAGCACTTATGTGCTTTTAAAAGTTTAATAATTGAGTCAATTGGAAGTTCCCCAACGCAAAGAGTTGTGAGGCATTTCCTGCAGTGAATTCCTGTATCTGCAAGTTTGGGGTAGATCTGGGGCTGTGGAGTGGTGAGTACAACACCAGCTAAGGTAGATGGTTGGCTACCATCATCAGCTGCAGCTTGGTCTGCCTTCTCCCGTCACATTATTTCTTGTGCAGGACGATTTGGATGGATGGTGTCAAGGTGTTTCCGTATTGAAGATGTGCCACATAAATATTTTTTTTCAGATCCTCTGGGGAAGACTTTGTGGCAGATGCTATAGGTCACCTTTTGTGCGTTGACTTTCTTCTCACCCTCCAGCACAGTGAAAAATGCCCACACAATACTTTCTTTGCGTTTCTTGATGAGTTCTTCCACCTCTTCCATTTCCTCCTGCTGCTCCTCTTCTGGAAATGCTGATGCCATTTCACACTCAAAAATACTCACAACACCCAAAAAAATAAAGAATTTTAAGAGCCTACAAAAGCAGTCTACAGATGCAGACACACCCAAAATGAAAGGACTAGAACAGGTGTTGGTTCCACCCTTTAAGAGAATGAAAAGCTTTTTAACCAATAAAAAGCTTTCATTCAATGTCACATGGAGTCGCATAGGAGTCGCGCACCCATCGTGGATACGACGTGTACCCGTAAAATGTACTAAATGTAATATAAAAGTGTAAATTGCTATTAGGATATTGTGTTTCAAACTATTTCAATGGAAAGTTTTTATGCAAAACAGATATTTAAATTTGAAACATTGATCTTTCATACTTTTAAAAATTAAGCCGGAGTCGCAACCCCTATGCGATCCCGGAAATACCTGCCAGCAGGGTTTGCGACCCCCTACGCGTCCGGTGCCCGATAGTGCCGTCTACATATAATGTTTTTTAAACATCTTAAAAATATTTTACAAGAACACTAATGCTAATTTTTGGGATTCAATAATAAACCTCTTTGTTTAAAAAATATATTATTTCAGTATGTATTTTAGACGTACATTCGTGTAACTGATTTGTGCACCCAACGCGTAGATCCGCAACCTGTGCGCGATACCATCACGTCCAGAAAAATCTTTTAAAAACATTTTAAAACAAATGTATAACTTCTATGTTACTATTTTTTTGCACTCGCTAATAAATCTCTTCATGAAAAAAATGCGCACCCACCGTGTAGGTTTGCGTACGGTGCACGACCCTTTTTTATAAATTAAAAAAAATACATATTTGTATAAAAAGATATTTATCATAATAAGAGAACAAAACATCATTCATACTATTAAAAGCAATCATGCAAAATTAAATTGAGCAAAAAACAGTAAATAAAAAATATGCTGAAAAATATATATAAAAATAATTCTGTTCCTAATTCTGTTACATAATATTACAATATTACAATTAGAAACAATTAAACAATATTACAATTTTGTAAAAATTAAAATTATTCAAATAAATAACACTATAAATCTTTAATCAGCTATGTTATATATATTTTAAAAATGTGATTATAATTATTTTAAAAGTTTATAAAAAAACATAGAAAATCATGGAAAAAAAATAAATAGTTACAAACACCTTTTTATAAATGATTGTTTAAAAAACCTTAGAAATTCACTGAAAAAACCAGAGGTTTCAGGGATAGTTAGGAATTAGCATTTAAAAAAACCTTAGAAATTCACTGGAAAAAACACAGGTTTCAGGGACGTTATAGTTAGGAATTAGCATTTAAAAACCTTAGATATTCACTGAAAAAAACCACAGGTTTCAGGGACATTATAGTTAGGCTGACATTTCACTCGTATAAAACCAGAGAAATGCAGCTGTTATAGTTAGCTGAGCTAACTTTAACTCGCGCCCCCGCAATGCACTGCTGATGACGTCACATATTACATCACTCATGACGTGGTCAGTGACATCCCTGATGACAACACTGATGACATCACAAATGACATCACTGATGACATCATCCACTTAATATTTGATGCACCTCTTCACACCCTAATATAACCTTTCATACACCCACTCTAAAATACAGACTACCATTCTCGAAACCATAGACAAACCAATACCAGTTAGTACATACCCACTCACTGATTCATACGTCTTCACACACATCCAGTCACTCACCCATACAGTCACTCATTCACGCAGTCACTCATCAATACAGCCACTGATATATGTACTCGTATACCCATACATACACTCACACACCGCCACTCACCCATAGAGTTACTCACACACCTAGTCAGTCACCCAAAGAATTAATCACACTGCCATTTACTCTTCTATACAGTTATACACACACAACCTCACTTATTCATATAGATACTAACACATACTTACTGTCTTATGCAATCACTGACACAAGCACACACTCATCCAAACAGCCACTCTCACAATCACTCACTCTCACATATAGTCAGTTGTATACTCCAACACTCACATATACTGCCTTTCACACATGGAGTTACTCATACATATACCACTGAGACATCCATTCACTCACCAACACAGCCATACTCACACTCACTCACCCATACAGCCTGTCACAGATGCACTTATGAACCCATACACCCAGTGAATCACCCACTCACACATCCATGCAGGGAGTCACACTCCCCCCACCCACCCACACAGACACTCAGGCACCCATACAGGTACTCAGACAAATAATCATTAACCCATATAGACACTCATGTAGCTACTCACCAACCCATACAGCCACATACACACCAACTGACAGACTGATACAGACATTTACACAGGTTAGTCATTCACCCGTGCATTCACTAAGACACATTTAATCACTCACTTATACAGTCAGTCATGCACCCACTAAATTATCCATTCAGACACTAATACACCCACTCATTCTTCAATACACCTTGGCTTATATATAGATAACATTCTTAAACTTAAAAAAACACTCATTCACTGGATGATGTCATCAGTGATGTTATTTGAGATTTCATCAGTGACGTCACTGAACATGTCATGAATGATGTAATATGTGACGTCATCAGCAGTGCATTGTGGGGGTGCAAGTTAAAGTTAGCTCAGCTAACTATAACAGCTAAATTTCTCTGGTGTTGTACGAGTAAAATGTCAGCCTAACTATTACGTCCCTGAAACCTGTGTTTTTTCCAGTGAATATATATATACATAGATATATATATATGGGATCACTGACAGAATATCGATAACAAGAATATCGACCTACAACAATATCGAAGTAAAAATATCGAATGCCAAAATATCGACTCCCTATCTACAAACAGGTAAGTACAAAAATATCGACTCCAAAATATAGTTGTAAAAAATATAGTCAGTCAAAATATCGAATTTTTTAAATGTATTAAAAGTAATGTAAAATTAATGAAATAATATATATAATTAACTAAAACATACTTAAAAATACTTAAATAACTTTAAAATTAATAAATAATTAATGTAACTTAAAAAAAATAAACATACATTTTAATTTTTTAATACATAAATATATTAACGTAATATTTATAAAAAATATTCAATATTTTTAGCGTAGGATAGCGGGACGGTAAAATTTACTATTACCACTTCAGTCAGTGCAACAGTAGGGAAAGCGTTGGATAGCGGGAGGGTAAAAATTACTATTCTCACTCCAGACAGTGCAACAGTAGGGAAAGCGTTGGATAGCGTAGGGGTAAAAATTACTATTCCCACTCCAGAGAGTGCAACAGTAGGGAAAGCGTTGGATAGCGTAGGGGTAATAATTACTATTCCCACTCCAGAGAGTGCAACAGTAGGGAAAGAGTTGGATAGCGTAGGGGTAAAAATTACTATTCCCACTCCAGTGAGTGCAACAGTAGGGAAAGCGTTGGATAGCGTAGGGGTAATAATTACTATTCCAACTCCAGAGAGTGCAACAGTAGGGAAAGAGTTGGATAGCGTAGGGGTAAAAATTACTATTCCAACTCCAGAGAGTGCAACAGTAGGGAAAGAGTTGGATAGCATAGGGGTAAAAATTACTATTCCCACTCCAGTGAGTGCAATAGTAGGGAAAGCGTTGGATAGCGTAGGGGTAATAAGTACTATTCCCACTCCAGAGAGTGCAACAGTAGGGAAAGTAATATTTTAATATTTTACTAAAGAATAATTAATTATCAATACTAATAAATATTATTAATAACACTAATTACCAATTATAACATCTTTAATAATTAGTTTATTATAAATACAATACATATGATTTATTAAAATTAATTACCTATTAATAAATCATTAACAACCAATTAATAATCATTACCAGATTTGTATAAATATTTAAATAAATACCAATTAATATTTAATTAACAATAAATTAATTATCAATACCAATTAATATTAATTAATATGTACTTAATTTCAATTAAATTACTTCCCACACTATTCCCTATAAACCCACATCCCGCTACAACTATTTAATTAATATAATTAACATAATTACCAATTAATGAATTAAAAAATAATAATTACCAATTATTAAAATGTAATTACCAATTAATAATTAATTAACAATGAAGTAATTATCAATACCAATTAATATTTATTAATATGTACTTAATTTCAATTAAATTACTTCCCACCCTATTCCCATATAAACCCACATCCCGCTACAACTATTTAATTAATAGAATTAACATAATTACCATTTAATCAATTAAAAAAAATTACCAATTAATAAAATGTTATTACCAATTAATAATTAATTAACAATAAATTAATTATCAATACCAATTAATATTTATTAATATGTACTTAATTTTAATTAAATTACTTCCCACCCTAGTCCCCTATAAACCCACTACCCGCTACGGAATTAAATTACGCAAAAATTAAATAACATAAAATTCATTGCTTTTAAAAAATTAAACATACATTACAACAACTAATATACACTTTTAACACATATACTAACATACAATACACTTAGAAAAATTCGATATTATTAAAAATTCGATATTTTTTAATGCCTATATTATGTACTTCGATATTTTAACAATCGATATTACTTACCTTAATTTCGATATTTTTAACGACTATATTATGTCCATTTGATATTATGTCCATTCTATATTTTGGACTCGATATTGTGTCCATTCGATATTTTTGTTTCGATATTATGTCTGTTTACCATATATATATATGGTTACGCACCTTTCAGAGCGCCTGAAATCCGGGAGAAGTGAACTGTTGTGGCATTGATATATATATATATATATATATATATATATATATATATATATATATATATATATCCCAAAACAAACAGCGCTTCTTCCGGGACCATGGACCCAGGAGAGGTGGTGTGTGTGCTGGAAGAGACGGTAATCAATTTCTCCCACAAATAACCAAAAGACGCACTCTTAGGCCATGAAATGTTTACTTTATGTGAGGATTTCTTCCATTAGCTCATTATGTATTTCAACTGCACCGCAGTCTTGATCACATGAGATTTCCACCAATACAGTGACTATAAGTAGATGTTCAAAATAAACATCAACAAAGGACAAGCTGCATGAGAATACATGAGTCTGGCAGCCATATTGGAGAAAGTGCAATGCATTATAACATATATAACAGTCATGTGTACTCTGCAAATATATCAATACCCAAAACTCAGTATAGTGTGGGAACCAATTCAATGTGAATTAATTGCCCGCAAAGTCCATCATAGTGAATGAAGAGGGCAGAATGGTAAACCAATGCAATGTCAATTAACTGTACGCATAGTCCATCGTAATGAATAAAGCAGGTAGAATGGTGAATCTCATCTGGTATCTGTCACCCAGATTCAAAATTGCATGCACATGAAATTAACAAAGTGTGATCTAATGAAATAGCCATAAATAATTCTGGTTTGAAAAAAACGTGGCGCTAAAGCTATGACTGGTGTGCCAGATGCGAGTACAAATGAATTGGGTCTTCAAATGATAGTAATCCACCTGCAGTAAATTGCCTTGCTGGCCCTGCAATGGCTTCAATTGGCCGGAAAAAAAAATCCCTCATGGACGTCACTTAAGGTGGGCGTGGTCTGTTGGAGGAGGGGAACGCTCTCCACAATCCTGCGAGAATAATCAGGCTTTTGCCAGGGTAACTATTATGCCTGGGATCCAACCCTTGCTGAAAACATAGAAAATAAATATGGATCCACATACTCACTCGTGCACTAATGCATGCACTCACAGACCCACAGAGAGTCATGCACCCAGTCACAGTTCCACTCTGACACTCAGACACCCAATCAGAGACTCACTTAGACAATTAAACCCAGCCACAGACCCACTCTGACACTCATGCACCCACTCACAGACCTACTCAGAGACTCATGCACTGGCTCACATACCCACTCAGAGACTTATGCACCCATTCACAGATCCACTCAGAAACCTCACTCACCCACTCACAGACCACTCAGACACTGACACACCCACTCAGAAACATACTGAGACACTCATACACCCACTTGCAAACCCAGTCAGACACTCACACACCCACTCAGACATTCACTCACCCACTCACAGATTCACTTAGACACTCACGCACCCATATATACATGTTTTTTAAAGGGTAAGGGTCCACGTACCCCCCACCCCAAGCCTTATTAAGCCCTGGGGATCCTATCCTCTGGTCCTTTTGTCTTAAAGTTGAGGGGCACCAAATGGCCCCTCACACCAAGCCTTATCAGGCCCTGGGGAACCCCATACCCTAGGGTATTTTGTTTTTATTAAAGGGGAGAGGGGCCACATGGCTTTCCTCCCTGAGTGTTATTAGGCCCAGGTGACCCCATCCCCAAAGGCCATTTTGTTTTTAATTAAAAGAAAGGGGTTCATGTGGTTCCCCTCCATGAGCCTTATTGCCCCCAGGGACCCCATCCCCCAGGGCCATTTTATTTTAAATAAAGTGGAGGCGTGGCGCATGGCCCCCCTCCCTGTCCCTTATAAGGCCCTAGGGACCTCGGGGCACATGCATCAACATAGACAATAGCGATTATTTAATTGCGATTATTAAGGAATCGCAATTAAAGAATCGCTATTGCCTATGCATGTAGGAATCGCATAAAATTTTGCGATTCCTACAAATTCCTTAATTGCAAGTCGCAATTAAGGAATTGATTCCCATTCATTCATATGGGCCCAGAGGCCCATAGGAATGAATGAGAATTGCATGCGCAATCTGCGAGTACCCAATAGGTACTCGCAAATTGCGCATGCAATTTCAAGGGTGCAAGGGTTCCAAAAGGATACCCTGTTGCACCTCTGAAATTACAATTTAACCACATGTTGCGCACACACATGCCAAGGGCATGTGTGTGTGTAACATGTGACTTTAGTGCATTTTTTCAAAGAAATCGAAAATTACCATCTACTTTAGATTGATGGTAATTTGCGATTAATATTAGCGAAATCGCTAACATTTTTTGTTTAATGCATTGCATTTAAGGAATCGCAAATTGCGATTCCTTAAATAGCGATTTTTGCATTTGGGATGATGCATCCCAAATGCAAAAATACCGGTCGCAAAGGGGCAGATTTTCAGAATCTGCCCTTTTGCGACCGGTTTTTCCTTTGATGCATGTGGCCCTACATCCCCAGTGCCACAACTTAAAATAAAGGGGAGGGGCTGCACTGTCCCCCTCCCCATGTCTTATAAGGCCCTGGGGAGCCCATCCCCCAGGGCCATTATTTAAATCAAAGGGGAGGGAGGCAGCTCTGCCCCCTTCACCAAGCCTCATTAGGCCATAGGGACCCCATCCCCCAGGGCCACAACCTAAATTAAAGAGGAGGGGGCTGTGTGCTCCCCCAATATTTATAAATTGGCCCCCAGGTGATGGGTTTCCTGGGGCTGAAAACGGCACGGGTGGGGGATGCAGAAAGTCTTGAGGGATTTTGGCAAAAATTGCAGTTTTTTAAAAATTATTTTGGCTGCAAGGGGGCTCCTTCTAGGTCTCCCCAATGGGGCCTCTGGGGGCAGGGAATACCTACCCTGCCCTATTATATCACTTTTTTTTTAAAGTTCAGGACTGGGACTAAGTCCTCGAGACCTATAATGGCTGCCAGCAACATTTTTCTGATGTTGCTAGTAGCCAATCAGGGTACTCGCTCCCGCTGACTTCCGCAGTGCTAAGTGAAAAAAAAGCTTGCTGGGCCAATCAGAATGCTCCATTTTTAAATTAGCGCTCCAGCGAGACTTTCTCAAGCCTATCTCAAGTAATTATAACTCGTACCCAAAAGAAACTGTAACTCGAGCTGCTGTCATGCACAGTACGGTCAGCAACGATGGCATCTCAGATGTGATTAGGGATGCTATAAATGTAGTCAATGAATTTGTCATGAGTGATTTAATATGTGAGGGTAAAAGCAGTGAAGGTGAGGGCGCAAGTTATAGTTACTTTAGGGTATGAGTTATAGTTACTTAAATTTCAGTGGTTTTGTTAGTTTTAAATGGTATGTTTTACATGAAACTTTCTCCTAACTATAACATCCCGTTAACCTTCGTTTTTTTCAGTGAATTTCTATGTTTTTTAATTGAAAAGGTAACTATTCCTACAAGTCCTAACTTAACGTCACTTTAGCCTTTGTTTTTCTCAGTGAAGTTCTAGAGTTTTTTTAATTGTAAAATAAGATGTCCATCGTAATGCACAGTGGGGGGCTGGACACAGGGTCTGACTTGGCATTGTCCATGGTGCTGCCCCCTTCCAAGCTTGCTGCCCCTGCCCCCCCTTCTCCTTGCCCTCTGTTGTCCAAGTCCATATCCCTTCCCCCTTGTCCAGCTTCGTGTGGCTGTTGTTCTGACACTGCCTTTCCTGCCTGCCCTGCACAGTTAGCTTGCTGTTCCTACCCACCTCCTCCCTGCCCTCTATTGTCTAAGTCAATGCACCTGCCTCCTCCCTCCTGTTCTGCATGGTCTGATGTGCTGTCACTGTCCTCCAGTTAGCTTGATGCCCCTGCCCACTCCTACTGCACTCAATTGCCCGGAGCTATGCCCCTATCATTGCCCTCCTGCTTAGCCTCTGAGCACATCTTGCTGCCCTCCCCCTCCTCCCCCTATCCTCCAATGTCTGTGTGCATGCCCCTGCTCCCTCCCTTTTTACCACAATGTTCCATTGATCTGCCAATGCCCCTGCTGTCTACTCTGGGTGTTATGCCTCTCCTGCCTGCCCAGCATGGTCAGAATGGCTGCCGCCTGTCCCTGCCTTCATTTACCCGAATTCCATGCCCCTAAACCCACCCTTCCTGTCCTCCATGGTCCATTTTGCTTTCACTCCCTTCTGCCCTCCATGCTCTGTTGTGCTTCAACTGCTCCTCCTGCCTGCGCTGCATCATCTGTTGTGTCCCTTCCCCTGCCCTCTCCTGTCTGTGTTGAGCCCCTAGCTCTCCCTCTGCTCTCCATGATATTTTGTGCATGGCCCTCTATCTTGCCTACCATGGGTGTTGTGCTGCCACTAACCCTTCTGCTTTCCATGCAGGGTCTTTTGTGCTGCCACTGCCCTTCACACCTGCCCTGTGTGGTCAGCTTGCTGCCCTTGACCCCATCCCACCTTCCCTCTGTTGTCTGTGTGTATGTCATTATAGTCTCCCTGTTGCCCTCCATGGTATATTGTGCATCCAGTGCCCATTCCTCCTGTTATGCATGGTCAGCTTGCTGCTCCTGCTCTGCCCTCTGTTTTCCATGCGTGGGCCCCTATCCCCTCCTTCTTGCCTTCCATGGTCCTTTAGCATGTTCCTGCCACCTCCCTCCTGCCCTTCATGGTCCGTTATGCTGCAACTGCTCCTCCTGTATGGTCAGCTTGCTGCCTTTGCCTTTTTCCCCTTTTTCCCTCTGTTCTTGATTGTCCATGTGCATTGCCCTGTCCCCTCCCTATTGCTTTCAATTGTCTGTTGTGCTGCACTGCCCTCCTGCTTGCCCTGTGTGGTGTATTGTACTGGTGCAACACCTGGCGCCTATCATGTAAGGTAAGTTTGATGTCCGTGCCCACCTCCCTCCTGCCCTCTATTGTCCGAGTCCATGTCCTGACCCCATTCCTCCTGCCCTCAGTGGTCCAATATACTATGCATGCCAACATTTTGAACTAGTTAAGAGGGAGATTTTGGAAAAAAATCTGAGGGATTGATTTTCCTCATTGACTTACATTGAAAAAGAGGCTAGTTTAGGCAGGAGACGGCTAAAATAAAGCCCTTTTTGGCTTAAAAACATTTGGATTATCCTGTCAGAATAAGATCTGTTGACATGTATGGTTGCACTGCTGCAGCCTCTCCCTTCTGCCCTCAATGGTTTGTTGTATTTCCATAGCCTCTCTTGCCTATCCTGCATTGTTGGTTTGTTGACCCTGCCCCCATTCCCCTGCCCTCCATGGTGATTGTGCTGCCACTGCCCCTCCCGCCAGTCTAACATGGTCAACTTTCTGCCTCTGCCCCCTCCTGCCCTCAATTGTCTGAGTCCGTGCCTCTGACCTGTGACTCCCCACTGTGTTCTAATGAACAACTAGATAAGTGTGGCAAGCCTAAAGACATCTTGATGTAATCAAAACTGTAATACCTAAAGCATTTCCTTTAGGAATTATAAAAATAAGGTGTCTTTTTCCCATAGAAAGGTTGGTGCTCTAAAAAACTTTAGTTCTCAAATAGCAACAAAGCGCTTTTACATTATTTGCTGTAGTAATTGTTTTTATCCAGTTGATCACTTGATTATGTGTTACACTTAGGGGAGAGGATGTTGTGTTATGGCCAGAGCTGCAGACTTTGCAACTGGGGTTTGGTTTTTGACAATGGCTCAACATCTGTGATTCTGGGCAAATCACTTAATCTGCCCATGCCTAAAACTAACAATGTGTCCTTGTGTAATGTAAATGATGCTCTTGTAAATCACTCCAATACCTTCGGGTCAAGTCTGCGCTATACAAAACTGAAAAGGAAAAAAAGTGTTTTGCACACTTCTGTCATTGGGTTACATATGGGTGATATTTGTGCTACATTTGGGCTCTTTTTTCTCTAGTGGCCATCTTGGGAGACCTTTTGTTATGAAGCTCCCTAATTTCCTCATTTACTGCGGTATGCTCAGCAGAAAATGCTTTCAGTTTTCCACTTCAATTCCATCAGGATGGCATTCAGATGTGCCACGCTTTTGGCATAAATTCAGAATATTAGCACTCTAGTCTTTTGAACACTGTGGTAAAGCTGCAGTTAATCACCAGGGAGTTAACTGGCAGTCTACTGCTGGTGTTGAAAATGCATGTTTCATTCTGCATGTCAGAATGGTTTAATGAAATAGAAGAGGAAAATATTTGAGAACTCATTTAAAACGTGTTCTAATTTTGTTTTCTACAGCATTAACCATAATTTCTATGACAATATAAACCCCCTTATTCTGTTCCTTTCCAAATAAAATGTTTTAAGTTTTACCAGTTTGATTCAATTAAGATGTCTTCAGGTGTGCCATGCTTTTTTCATAAGTAAGACTGTTAGTGCTCTAGCTGTTCTTAGAACACTCTGGAAGGCTGCAGTAGAACACACAGGTATCAACTGACAGGCTGCTCCTGTTGGAAGTACATGATTTACTGAGAATGTCAGACTTTAGTCACATGGCTGAGATAGTTTGAATTTAGCTGCCAAGTTTTCAGATTGCTTATATGTGACATTTCAGTGGTTTCAGTGGCTGTAGGAGTGACATTTCAGTGCCAAATGTGTGACATTTTATCATGAGTAAAAAAAGCAATGAAGGCCGTGTAAAGAGATAAATATTGGAATAGTCCCTTATAAGCAGTAAAAAAGATCTAAAAATGGCTTAAAACTGCCCACAAAAATGGAAAGTCAAATTCATATACTGTGGATGGTTAATACAATTTGAAAATACACAAGTCACTTAACACACACACACACACACACATGTGCTCCATAATTTTAAAAAGATGCATTTCCTCCTTAATACCTTAACTTGCATGTATTTTTCATTTTAAGGTGTGTGTAGTTGGTTTAAATTATGAGTTACCTAAAGAAGAACAACAAAAATAGTGAGATAAGAAAAAGATTTTGTCATTTCTAGACTTGTCCTTAACCGCTCCCCATCGACTCTGACACACTACCTCCAATGCAGCACTTATGAGTTTGTCAAGTCGGGACTCACCTGTCCTAACCTGACGTGATTGCCAGGCTGAGCCAGCAGACAGTTTATTCAAATCTGTGGGTGTGCGCGGGAGCCACATGGCAGCAGGTGTCACACAGGTGTGCTGTTTGCAGGCAGTCAAGCCGCTTGGCCTTGGAGGATAGTGCCCATGGTGATGGTTTCACTGTCACTTGAGCTGACTGCAGTAATGGCAGCTGCTCTGGCACTGTCACATTGCTGGCAGGCTCTCTCTATCTCGGTATAGTTGAGGAAAAAGAAGTGCAGGTTGGCAGGCGCTTTAGAGTGCGTGATACATACGCCGCCGCAGAAGACTACAGAAGGCACATCATGATACCAGTAAACAAAGGCATACTCACTGGTAGGGTGAGGGATACAGGCATGAGGGAGAGTAGCTGGGAAGAAGGGTGGAGGAGGGTGCAGTGAAGGTTGGCAATGTCTCCATTTAATTTAGCCTGGGCCAAATCTGCGCAGGAGGCGGCAGGAGAAAGGGGATCCATTGACATCTCCTAAAAACAGCAAAGACATCCTGTGCTGCACACGCTGCCTGCTAGCATACCTATCACACAGAGCAACCTGTTAGTTGTGAAACTCCACCTTCTCTGGCCAGGAGCAGCAATATTAGAAATTAACAAAGTGCTGTTTCCTGGGCTAATCACTGCAGGTGCGCTGACATAAAACAAAAGGCGCTTTATTTCACCTAAGGTTGGCTCAGGATCCTCCATAGCTGTGATGTTTTCTGACACTGGATGATTATGTGGCAGAGAGACCAGGCCTGGTGGGAACTTGTTTATTCAATTAAACACTGTGAATAAAATATTACAGCATTAACAGCTTTGACACAGCCCATAGCTCAACACTCCTAATCTGACACTGTGAGACCATAATTACAGACCTGGGCAGCCAGCAGGGCAACATTATGTCAGTGAGAGGATGCTATTGCTAATTTATGCAGCACCTCGAAGGTCCTCTGGGAGCTATAATATGTGTAACTAATGCATTTTAGTGCAGTGATGCAGACACCAGCATTAAAATACGTTAGTCTAACGCCTGATGCATGGTGCTTCGCAGGGCTGGAATTTACAGAAAATATGCTCTCATTTTAGCTTCTGGAGCACTTTCCATAACCTCTATGAGGAACCACATTTCTCTGAAACTTGATTTATGAAATCCCAGCAGAAGATTAGCATTTTTCCCACTGTAAAATCAGCTTAGAACATACCATAATTCCTAAAAGTAGCATGGTACTAAAAACAAATAATGTATATTCTTACTAAAATCTACGAAAACATAAAATAGGTTTTTGAGATGGTTTTTATGGAAACTCTCTAGAAAAACATGACTTTAGAGAATACTGTAAGAAACCTCTAGTGTGTGAAATACTGTAGTATGTGTGTTTTACAGTTTATGGAAAAGGCGCGTTTGTCGCGGCTAATGACGTCGTCACGACGTCCCGAATAACCGCGAAAACAGAAAATAGGTCTGAAAGATGGTTTTTAAAGAAACTTAGTACAAAAATATGAGTTTAAACATGCTTTGAAAGAAGTATGTATATAGAAATATGTGTAGTGCAATGTTCAGAATGGAATTTTTTTCCATACTGTTTTTGGATGTGTTGGTGGTCATTGAATGTCTGCTTTTGTTTTCCGTTTTTGCGACGTATCCAGGGGAATCATCATTACCGACATCATTGCGACTTCCACTGTCTTTGCAAAAATGGAAAATAGTGTTTGAAGACGATTTTTCGGGAAACTTTCTACAAAAATATGAGTTTGAAAAGTACACTAATAAAGCTCTACTGTTAAATATAGTATAGTACATGTCTGTATATAGGTTTTACACTTTGTACAAAGCACGCGCTCTTTGTTGACTACAGACATTACCGCGACAACGTCGGTAGTAGCTAATATGACATTTGTTTGTTAAGGTGGTTTTCTCCTAAATTGAACACAAAAAGAAAAATTCAAACAATATTTTACTAAATATTTACAGTAAAACTTTATTTAAAAAATTTCTTTACGTTTTTTTCAGTATGTGAAATACATTTGTTGATCACAGATTCTCCTTAGTAAATGCGACAATGTTGTGCCGACTCAAAAACTTGTTAAACATAAAACCAGTTATCAATGTACTTTCTGATACTCATACACCAAATCAAAAAATGAGTGGTATATAATATAAATATAATATACAATATCCAATAGAAATAAAATCGAAAATCTTGAAGACTCACTTAAAAGAAATGGATGTTACAATTAAAAAATAGAATTTAAAAAACCTTAGAAATTAACTGAAAAAAAACATAAGTTACTGGGACGTTATAGTTAGGAATTAGCTTTTAAAAACCGTGGAAATTTACTGAAAAAACCAAAGGTTATAAGGATGTTATAGTTAGGAATTAGCATTTAAAAAACCTTAGAAATTCTAGGCCTGGGCGGAAAACTACGCTACGCTCGTGTAGTTTGCGCAACTACGCGCTACGCAAATTGCACGTAGCACAGTGCAAAAACGCGTAGCGGGCATTTTTTGCTTGCTCGCGGTCCTCAACGTCAAGTTGGCGAGCGAGCAAAATGACATCCCGGCGAGACTTTTTCCTCGTTCGCGATCAGCAACATCAAGTTGCCGATCGCGAGCGTGGAAAATAAACCTCCCGGCGAGATTCTCAACGCGGGGAGGTCAGGTTTCTCATTGCGAGTGGTCGCGTATGCTCGCGACCGCTCGCAATGAGAAACTACCAGTCCGCGTTGAGAAAACTGCCGCTCGAGTACAAATCTACTCGAGCGGCAGAAAACGACCGCTTGCACTGTGCAAGATGCCGTTTGCAATGATTGCACAGTGCGGACAAGCATCCGGCACTATGCAATCATTGCGAACAGCATTTCCTACCGCACTACGCAGTTCGCGTAGTGCTACGCGTAGCTCGTGTAGTGCGAAGTGCACTTCGCGTAGCTACGCGTAGCGCTACTACGCGAACTACGCCCAGGGTTAAGAAATTCACTGAAAAGTCCAAAGGTTACAGGGACATTATAGTTAGGAAATAACATTTAAAAAAACATAAAAATTCACTAAAGAACCAAAGGTTACAGGGATATTATAGTTAGGAAATAGAATTAAAAAAAACTTAGAAATTCACTGAAAAAAACAAAGGTTACAGGAACGTTATAGTTAGGCTGACATTTCACTCGTACACAACCAGAGAATTTCAGCAGTTATATTTAGCTGAGCTAACTATAACTCGTGCCCCCGCAATGTACTGCTTATGACCTCAAATATTACATCACTCATGGCATGGTCAGTGGCATCACTGATGACATCACTGATGACATCATCTACAGAATCTCTGACACACCCACTCACACCCCACTTTAACCTTTCATACACCCACTCCAACTTACACACTAGCATTCTAAAAACATTGATACACCCATATCTGTACTTGCACACCGTCACTGATTCATAGGACTACACACACAGCCACTCAGTCACCCATACAGCCACACATACACCAACTCACTCACTCCTTCTGGAGCATGTATATGACTAGATATGCGCTCACAGCCTTCCATGTACAGCCACCTTCAAATTGCAAGTTCACCCTCTGGTGCATGTTTGTGACTAGACATGAGCACACAGCCTCCCATGCTCAGCCACCTCCAAAGTGCAGGTTCATCCTGTGGTGCAAGTATGTGTCTAAACAACAGCTCAAAGCCTCCCATGCACAGCCACCTCTAAACTGCAGGTTAAACCTCCCATGCGGTTCACTGACAGAATATCGACACCTAAAATATCCCATACCACAATATCGAGTTATAAATATCGATGTAAAAAATATCAACATCTTATATTTATAATGGTAAATACAAAAATATCAGAAAAAAAATATTGATGTCATAAATATAGTTGTACAAAATATTGTTTATATATATATATATATATATAATTATATAATAAAATAATAAAAATTAAATATATTAAATAATACATTTAATTTTTTTAAATAAATTAAATGTAATATACATTTTAACAAATATACCAAATAAACGTAATTTTAAAAAGTCAAACACACATATATAATAACTAATATATATATATATATGTATATATATATATATATATATATATATTTACTTCAAAACAATTAATAAACTATTAATTTTAACTTATTTTATCATTTTAAAATTATAAAAAATGAAACAAATAAATATATATATATACACATACCAATAACATAAAGGGCCCGATTCCGATCTCGGCCGGAAAGCATCCTGTCTGATTCGGATTGGGAATGCTTTCCATACGACTCGACCGCGAGCCCTCTGAGCGACGGAGTACGATGCATCCCATGTTAAACACAACAGAATTGTACGGAACGCTATCATTCCGACCGAAGTCTCCATAAACCGCACCGATGCGACGACACATTTGCAGACGCTCAATAATAGCATGCCGGTCACAAATCCGACTCGTATCAACACGCGAGCAGATGATGTTGAAGAGACTCTGTTACGGAACCGTGTCGGTCAGTGTATAAAATGTCAAGGGTGGGGAGTCAAAAACAGTCAAAACAACCATTGGCTACTGTAAAAAAATATTAACCACACCCACAAATCCACCTATATAAAGGCCCAACACCATGACCATGATCCTTTGCCACAACTGCCATTAGGTCCAAGGAGCTCACACCACACATTCCCTGTTCTCTGACTCTCTACCTCACACACTCACATACCACACACCTTGCACAGATTTAATTTCATACAAACCCACACAAACACATACTTTTTTGCATATCCAAAACCCACATCCACACTCGCCCTCACCTTCACATTCACCCTCACCATGGCCAAAAGAAAGCAGACACGTTTTACAGATAAGGAGTTGGAAGTGCTTGTAGATGAGATTGTTAGAGTAGAGCCACAGTTATTCGGGAACCTAGTCCAACAGACCCCCCTTTCCCAGAGAAATAAGATGTGGGAGAGGACAGTTAACAAGGTGAATACTCAAGCACCTTGCCTGCGTACAATGGATGATATCAGGACCAGGTACTATGATGTGCGAAGGAGGGTCAAGAAGCTGATGGCCAGGGAACACTTCCAAAGCCAGCAGACTGGTGGTGGCCCTCCTGCCAACCTGTCCACTTCACCTCCTGGGAGGAGAAGGCAGGTGACATACTTCCGCCGGAGGGCGTCTATGGAATACCAGGATCACAAGAGTCTGGTGAGTACACAATTCACATTCAAACAAAGTCATTACTCACACCCCTAGAGACATCACTGTAAAGGATACAGTTAAACAAATGACACTATAAATATATAAAATGTACTAGATTCTAAGACCATGTGATGTCTATGTCAGATTGTTAACAAAAATACCTCAAATCATATTGCAAATGGACTAAAATATAACCATGTACATACGTCTCACTAACTCACACCAAGGCCTTCTGCTCCAAGCAACTTGCACCAGTGTGAGACATTTTGGCCCAGTACTTTTCCACTCAATCACAGGAAAGCTCAGTCACAGGTAGTCTTTTTGGGAGGGCTGAGAAGGAGTGTGTTGCCACAGGCCCCATGGCACTTGTAGTCTCTGTAAACCCTCCTCCACACACACAGTCCACACAGACACACAGGGACTATGCGAGCCTCATAGTCAGTGGAAAAGTACTAGCAAGATGGCTGACACTGCTGCATGGTGTCAGGAGCACAAGGCCTGAGGGGAGTTGTAGTCAAGTCAAACTGCAGGCACCAACGGCAGACATCTTGGCCCGGTACTTTTCAACTCACTCACAGGAAAGCTCAGTCACAGGTAATCTGTTTGGGATGGCTGGGAAGGGGTGTGTGGCCACAGGCCCCATGGCACTTGTAGTCACAGCAAACACTCCTCCACACACACAGCCCACACAGACACACTGGGACTATGCGAGCCTCACAATCAGTGGAAAAGCACTAGCAAGATGGCTGACACTGCTGCATGGTGTCAGGAGCACAAGGCCTGAGGGGAGTTGCAGTCAAGTCAAACTACAGGCACCAGTGGGAGACATCTTGGCCCGGTACTTTTCCACTCACTCACAGGAAAGCTCAGTCACAGGTAGTCTGTTTGGATGGCTGGGAAGGGGTGTGTGGCCACAGGCCCTATGGCACTTGTAGTCACTGCAAACACTCCTTCACACACACCCACACAGAAACACTGGGACTATGCAAGCCTCACAGTCAGTGGAAAAGTACTAGCAAGATGGCTGACACTGCTGCATGGTGTCAGGAGCACAAGGCCTGAGGGGAGTTGTAGTCAAGTCAAACTATAGGCACCAGCAGCAGACATCTTGGCCCGGTACTTTTCCACTTACTCACAGGAAAGCTCAGTCACAGGTAGTCTGTTTGGGATGGCTGGGAAGGGGTGTGTGGCCACAGGCCCCATGGCACTTGTAGTCACTGCAAACACTCCTTCACACACACAGCCCACACAGACACACTGAGACTATACGAGCCTCACAGTCAGTGGAAAAGTACTAGCAAGATAGCTGGCACTGCTGCATGGTGTCAGAGTTGACCACAACTCCCATCATGGACTTGTGCTCCTCACACCAGTCCCCAGTGTCAGACATCTTGTTGGTACATTTCTATTCACCATCAGGGAAAGCATAGTCCCTGGTCTGCTGTCTGTGCTGGCTGGGAAGGTGTGTGTAGGACAGGGCATGATGGAAGTTGAAGTCAGTGCAGACACTCATCCTCACACACAGCCCAACAAGACCACATAGAATTGATCTCCCATGACAGTCAATGAGAATGTACTGGCAAGATGACTGGCCCTGCGGACTGCTGTTTGGAGCTCAAGGCACTGTTGGAGAGTTGTGGACAAATCAGACACCAGTCACCAGTGTTAGACATTTAGGAAGCACATTGGCACTCACTGTCAGGAAAGTAGACTAACAGGTAAGATATTTAGGATGGTTAGGAAGGTGTGTGGAAGACAGGGCCTGATTGGAGATGGAGTCAGGGCAAACACTCCTCCTCCCAATCAGCTCAAACAGACCACCAAGAACCATGCTTACCTGAGAGTGACTGGAAATCTAATGATGAAATGGCTGACACTGGGGACTTCTGTCTGGACACCTACGCCCTGATGGGAGTCGTGGACAAATAGGCACCAGTCATCAGTGTAAGACAACTTGCAAGTACTTTCACACTCACTGTCAGGGAAGCTGAGTTACAGGTAGGCTTTTGCTGCTGGCTGGGAAGGTATGTGGGAAACAAGGCCTGATGTGACTTGTAGCCATTGCAAATACTCATCCTCACACACAGCCAGGCTAACTACTCTGGGCTTATGCTTACCTCACAGTGAGGGGAAGTTGACTACCAAGGTGGCTGATACTGCTGTGTGGTGTCTGTAGCACAAGGCCTTGATGTGTGTTGTAGCCAAAGTCAAACAGGCACCAGTGTCAGCCAGTTTGGAAGTATATTTACACTCACTGTCAGGTAAGCATGGTTCCCTGTGGGCTGTTTAGGATGGGTGGGAGGAGGAGTGGGAGCCCTGACTACATCTCCCAGCAGGCCCTATTTTATATAAGCCTGGGCGTAGTTCGCGAAGTAGCGCTACGCGAAGCTACGCAAAGTGCAGTTCGCACTACGCGAGCTACGCGTAGCACTACGCGAACTGCGTAGTGCACTGTTCGCAATGATTGCACAGTGCCGGATGCTTGTCCGCACTGTGCAATCATTGAAAACGGCATCTTGCACAGTGCGAGCTGTCTTTACTGCCGCTCGAGTAGA
Source organism: Calotriton arnoldi (assembly GCA_963921515.1). Classification (NCBI taxonomy): domain Eukaryota; kingdom Metazoa; phylum Chordata; class Amphibia; order Caudata; family Salamandridae; genus Calotriton; species Calotriton arnoldi. Next base: position 799,146 of record CAWUFW010005753.1, read on the forward strand.
TTTTTACTCGAGCGGCAGCTTTCTCAACGCGGACTGGTAGTTTCTCATCGCGAGCGGTCGCGAGCATACGCGACCACTCGCAATGAGAAACCTGAACTCCCGCGTTGAGAATCTCGCCAGGAGGTTTATTTTCCACGCTCGCGATCGGCAACTTGATGTTGCTGATCGCGAATGAGGAAAAAGTCTCGCCGGGATGTCATTTTGCTTGCTCGCGGTCGCCAACTTGATGTTGAGGACCGCGAGCAAGCAAAAAATGACCGCTGCACTACGCTACGCTACGCGTGTTTGCACTGTGCTACGTGCAATTCGCGTTGTGCGAAGTAGCGCAAACTTCGCAAACTACGCGAGCGTAGCGTAGTGCTTTGCCCAGGGTTAATTTTATACACACATTATCCACCAACAACAAACAGCCACCCTGTAACTAAGCTTACCTGACTGTGAGTGGATATGTACTGCTAAGATAGATTACACTGGGGACTGCTGTGTGGACCACAAGGCACTGTTGGGATGTGTGGCCAAATCAGAGACCAGGCAGAAGTGTCACACATCTTGATAATGCATTAACAATCACTAGCACAAAACCATTCTGACATGTTGTGAGTGGTCTCTGGGTGGGAAGAGTGTGTGAAGGACAGAGCCTAGTGTGAGCAGGAGTAATGGTAAATACTATTACACCCACCACAAACAACCACTTCATCTGGACCTGTGCCTACCTGACAGTGAATGGAAGTGCAACAGCAAGATGCCTGACACTGATGCATGATGTTTTGTCCACAAGGCCTTGCTGTGATTTGGATACAAGTTTAACACCAGGCACCAGTGTCAGTCATCTTTGTCAGTATATATCCACTCACTTGCAGGAAAGCATAGTTCCAGGGATGCGGTTTTAGCACAAAACAGAGTGTGTGTGTAGTACAGGGCCTGATGGGATGTCTGGCCATTGCAAACACTCCTTCTCACACACAGGCATACAACACCACTAAGAACCATGATTAGCTGACAGTGAGTGGACATCCAACTATGAAATGGCAGAGACTGGGGCCTGGTGTATGGAGCAGAAGGCCATGAGGGGAGTTGTCTTCAAGTCAGACACCAGTTCCCAGTGCCAGTCAGCCATCAGGGACATACTGACACACTGTGAGGTAAGCTTATGTCCTGTTGGCCTGTTTGCGCTGGGCAGGTAGGTGTATGTAGGACTGGCCCTGATGGGAGTTGGAAGAACAGCAAACACTCCTACAAACACAGCACAACCACTTCATCGGGGGCTATGTCTATCTCAGAGTGATTTCATGTGTACTAGCAAGATGGCAGACACTGTGGAATGCTGTCTGAACCTATCACAACTGCCACATTTGCCTATGTGCTACAAACACCAGCCACCATAGACATATTTCTTTCAAATACACTTATGACCTGTCTGGACAACACTCTATCTGGTGGCTGGGTGGGTGAAGGGGTGTACGTTTCACAAATAGAGAACAAGTGCTTAAACAACAGTTTATCATAGTTCTTTGTCAAAAAATGGCACAAAGCTGACTTTGTGAAATCATTTGACCATAGAGTCAATGTACAAAATCCATGGATCTGTGTAGCCACAAAGTTCAACAGTCACACAATTTTGCTACTTACAGCCATTCATATGTGTAGAATGAGATGATAACAAGAAGCACCTCCCTCCCTCAATTCCCACAAGTTCCTGGCTAAGTTAACAGAATGTGAGTTTGCAGGCAGGCACACCAATGTGACTGGTAAAGACATGCACCAAGACCAGTTGACAGGCACACAAAAAGTACCCACATAGGGAGAGAAAATGTATGTATCTCACTGTGAAAGTAAAGATGTGGACAACCTGAACACACCTGTGTCATTCACAAGGTGTCAGAAACCAGTCACTGTCTACCAACATGTAATGTTAACTAAACACAATAGGCCTATAAATGCACATACCTGCACATGTCCATCAATCCCCCTCTTGTCCCAAAAACATAGGCATCCAAAAAAATAGGCCTGCATCATGGATGAATGAGTCAAATCTATCTACAGTAACTCATCATGAACTTCTGTAGCCTATGTAATGTGTATGATTTGAGGGGCAGTGGACATTCATAGCAGTCATTGTGGTATGTTTGTACCTACAGAGCCAGCTGAGGACACCACTGGAACCATCCAGGACAACCAGGCCCAGACTCCAGTTGAACAGGAGCCCTCCGGTGTTGATGACTCTCATCATTCTTTGGACAACGACAACACACCTGGCCCTTCTGGTATGGGTTACCCCATAGCACCAGTGGTGGCAACATCAGGATCCTCTGTGACCACTCCCGCCTCAGCTGCCAACACCCAGCAGACCCCTATCCCGTATGGACTCAGCAGCCCAGGACAACATCAACAGCACAGCAACATGGGCCACTCTTGAGTTGCACAACAACACATCCAATACCAACAATGAAGGAGGCTCCGTGTTGACTGTGCCAGCACCAGCTGGTCCTGCTCGTGTGGGTAGGGGTGGTGGGAGGAGTTATGGGGACCGGCACCATCATGCAGCTGGTGCTGCTGATGTGGGGACCCAACACCTCTCCAGAATCCTCCATGCATATGAGGATTCACAAGGAGAGACGGGCCAGGTCATAGGAATCCTTAGGACCAGGCAAGAGCAGCAGGCAGAGCAAAATGTAAAAATGGACAGGTTTATGGACAAAATGGATGAACAGACTGCGGTGTACAGGGACATTGTCACCTGTCTCCGCCAGATTGCCACCAACATCTCCACACCTCCCTGTGTGCCTACCACATCCAGTGCAACAACATCTGCACCAGCCACAGGGAGAGATGTGGACTCTGGCGGAGAGCGCCCTGCACTGTCACTGCCTGCACCTGAGGATCCCCTGCAAAAACATGGAGTCGGTCGTGCAAAGAAGAAACAGTGAGAGACAGATGGCTACGCATCATCCCCAGGAAGTGACTACCTGCTCCTGATATCCTCCCTTGTATGCCAAGCATTCCCTTTGTTGACTGTCACTGAACTCTCCCACATTGGCTGGAGGGTCTAAGTTGGACTAGGTACTCAAATAACTGTGGATCTACTTTGGAATACCTCATCTACAAACACTACCAACTCCTAGCTGCACTTATCTAAATGTTTTTATGTTGAGCACTCCACCATGATGTGGATTGATATCATCACATTATGCTCAAAAAGAAATCACTCTGCGCCAAAAATGTGGTCATGTCGTTACTTAGAATAATAAATGTAATAACTGTAATGATGTTTAAAAACTCAAGGAAGAAAGTGTCCACAACATTTGTAACACATCACTTTGAAAAAGTCCATTACTGGTTTGTGAATATATTTACATTGTTACAGCATGATAGATAGCCACAATCATGTCATGGCACAACCCATAGGACATGTTACAGATGCAATGCAAGTCTATAGCTGAAAATACTAGCACCATCTTCGAGCACAGTAAACAAACATATTTTAGCAAACCAGTGCATCATGGAGCATGTTTAGTTTGAAGATAACCTTTGGATGTGTGAAAACAGACAAGGCACAAGTCATTGTGTAGCCTAGGTTTATTTTCATGATACAACCTGGCGCCTTAACCCAAATTCAAAGGAATAACACAGTAAGAAAATGCTCTAAAGTGAAGAAAAATGTCCATCAGTCCAAAAGGAAGTGCGTGCCATGGACTTCCAAACAAGTACAATGTTGGACTAGGTCACAGAATTAGGTCCTGGTGAGGTCACAACGTCTATGGTTGGCACGTCAAAGTACCCTATAGAACAGAGTTAGGCACTGTTCAATTTAGCAAACAATGTCATCATAAGCACAAGATTTTTAGTGTGGATACTAGCTATGATTCACTGTAACACTGTACATCTCAACTTTTCCGTCTCACCAAAAAATCATCAGACAACGAACATCATGGCAATTTTCATACACTCACAAACATACATACACAATGTGCACCATCAACACATCAACAAACACTTGGTGCTAGTCCCCTACTTTCGTGCCATACCTACACTCATGTGAAGAAGTTGTTGATGTGCTGTTGTCTCAAATCTACGACATCCTCATCATCCCCACTGTCATCATGTCCTAGTCCAGGATCCTCCATCGTCCAGTATAAGTGGAATTTTCCTCCGTATAGCCAGGTTGTGGAGCATGCAGCAAGTGGTGATAATGTTGCACACCTTCAATGGTGCATATTGTAGGGCTCCTCCCATCCGATCAAGACAGCGGAATCTTGTCTTCAGGAGGCCAAAAGTCCGCTCAATGACTCGCTGGCTCCTACCATGTGCCTCATTATACCGCATTTCAGCAGGGGTGACTGGGTTACGGAGTGGTGTCAGTAACCAAGGTTGGTTGGGGTACCCAGAGTCTCCTACATTGAAAACAGAAAATAGATTCAGTTGTTGCTTGACAGAGCATTATCTGACATACAATCTACACACAACAAAGCACACACATGCCACGTCACCTACCAACAAGCCAGGCACGGTCAGGTTGTAGCTGGGACATCAAACGGGGGATGGCACTGTTCCTCATGATATACGCGTCATGTGCTGATCCAGGGAAGCGTGCACAGATGTGAGAGATGGTCATGTCAGCCAAACATACCACCTGGGCATTAATCGAGTGGTAATGTTTGCGGTTCACATGAGGCACAGGGTCAGACTGATTTGCATATGGCCATGTCTGAACTGGGGTGGTGGAGTGAGCTAAAGAATGATGATGGATTAAACCCAGATCAGTTGACTGGGGGTGAGTGTTTGATTGGCTCAAACGTTCCGTCCATCATCCCCTTTTGTATCGCTTTGTTCGCCCTAAGTTGGCGGGGGTATGCCCAGACGTGGGTCCCTTGCTCACTTTGCCACTGGATTCAAGCAAGCCTGGCTGATGATGGCTGGAATGCCAGAAACCGGTCTTAGGATGCTTGTTTCCGGTCCAGGGAAGACATGCCTTGGCAGTTCGGGCTGTACTGTTCCCATGAGGCACAGGGTCAGACTGATTTGCATATGGCCATGTCTGAACTGGGGTGGTGGAGTGAGCTAAAGAATGATGATGGATTAAACCCAGATCAGTTGACTGGGGGTGAGTGTTTGATTGGCTCAAACGTTCCGTCCATCATCCCCTTTTGTATCGCTTCGTTCGCCCTAAGTTGGCGGGGGTATGCCCAGACGTGGGTCCCTTGCTCACTTTGCCACTGGATTCAAGCAAGCCTGGCTGATGACGGCTGAAATGCCAGAAACCGGTCTTAGGATGCTTGTTTCCGGTCCAGGGAAGACATGGCTTGGCAGTTCGGGCTGTACTGTTCCCATGAGGCACAGGGTCAGACTGATTTGCATATGGCCATGTCTGAACTGGGGTGGTGGAGTGAGCTAAAGAATGATGATGGATTAAACCCAGATCAGTTGACTGCGGGTGAGTGTTTGATTGGCTCAAACGTTCCGTCCATCATCCCCTTTTGTATCGCTTTGTTCGCCCTAAGTTGGCGGGGGTTTGCCCAGACGTGGGTCCCTTGCTCACTTTGCCACTGGATTCAAGCAAGCCTGGCTGATGACGGCTGGAATGCCAGAAACCGGTCTTAGGATGCTTGTTTCCGGTCCAGGGAAGACATGGCTTGGCAGTTCGGGCTGTACTGTTCCCATGAGGCACAGGGTCAGACTGATTTGCATATGGCCATGTCTGAACTGGGGTGGTGGAGTGAGCTAAAGAATGATGATGGATTAAACCCAGATCAGTTGACTGGGGGTGAGTGTTTGATTGGCTCAAACGTTCCGTCCATCATCCCCTTTTGTATCGCTTTGTTCGCCCTAAGTTGGCGGGGGTATGCCCAGACGTGGGTCCCTTGCTCACTTTGCCACTGGATTCAAGCAAGCCTGGCTGATGACGGCTGGAATGCCAGAAACCGGTCCTAGGATGCTTGTTTCCGGTCCAGGGAAGACATGGCTTGGCAGTTCGGGCTGTACTGTTCCCATGAGGCACAGGGTCAGACTGATTTGCATATGGCCATGTCTGAACTGGGGTGGTGGAGTGAGCTAAAGAATGATGATGGATTAAACCCAGATCAGTTGACTGGGGGTGAGTGTTTGATTGGCTCAAACGTTCCGTCCATCATCCCCTTTTGTATCGCTTTGTTCGCCCTAAGTTGGCGGGGGTATGCCCAGACGTGGGTCCCTTGCTCACTTTGCCACTGGATTCAAGCAAGCCTGGCTGATGACGGCTGGAATGCCAGAAACCGGTCCTAGGATGCTTGTTTCCGGTCCAGGGAAGACATGGCTTGGCAGTTCGGGCTGGACTGTTCCCATGAGGCACAGGGTCAGACTGATTTGCATATGGCCATGTCTGAACTGGGGTGGTGGAGTGAGCTAAAGAATGATGATGGATTAAACCCAGATCAGTTGACTGGGGGTGAGTGTTTGATTGGCTCAAACGTTCCGTCCATCATCCCCTTTTGTATCGCTTTGTTCGCCCTAAGTTGGCGGGGGTATGCCCAGACGTGGGTCCCTTGCTCACTTTGCCACTGGATTCAAGCAAGCCTGGCTGATGACGGCTGGAATGCCAGAAACCGGTCCTAGGATGCTTGTTTCCGGTCCAGGGAAGACATGGCTTGGCAGTTCGGGCTGGACTGTTCCCATGAGGCACAGGGTCAGACTGATTTGCATATGGCCATGTCTGAACTGGGGTGGTGGAGTGAGCTAAAGAATGATGATGGATTAAACCCAGATCAGTTGACTGGGGGTGAGTGTTTGATTGGCTCAAACGTTCCGTCCATCATCCCCTTTTGTATCGCTTTGTTCGCCCTAAGTTGGCGGGGGTATGCCCAGACGTGGGTCCCTTGCTCACTTTGCCACTGGATTCAAGCAAGCCTGGCTGATGACGGCTGGAATGCCAGAAACCGGTCCTAGGATGCTTGTTTCCGGTCCAGGGAAGACATGGCTTGGCAGTTCGGGCTGGACTGTTCCCATGAGGCACAGGGTCAGACTGATTTGCATATGGCCATGTCTGAACTGGGGTGGTGGAGTGAGCTAAAGAATGATGATGGATTAAACCCAGATCAGTTGACTGGGGGTGAGTGTTTGATTGGCTCAAACGTTCCGTCCATCATCCCCTTTTGTATCGCTTTGTTCGCCCTAAGTTGGCGGGGGTATGCCCAGACGTGGGTCCCTTGCTCACTTTGCCACTGGATTCAAGCAAGCCTGGCTGATGACGGCTGGAATGCCAGAAACCGGTCTTAGGATGCTTGTTTCCGGTCCAGGGAAGACATGGCTTGGCAGTTCGGGCTGGACTGTTCCCATGAGGCACAGGGTCAGACTGATTTGCATATGGCCATGTCTGAACTGGGGTGGTGGAGTGAGCTAAAGAATGATGATGGATTAAACCCAGATCAGTTGACTGGGGGTGAGTGTTTGATTGGCTCAAACGTTCCGTCCATCATCCCCTTTTGTATCGCTTTGTTCGCCCTAAGTTGGCGGGGGTATGCCCAGACGTGGGTCCCTTGCTCACTTTGCCACTGGATTCAAGCAAGCCTGGCTGATGACGGCTGGAATGCCAGAAACCGGTCCTAGGATGCTTGTTTCCGGTCCAGGGAAGACATGGCTTGGCAGTTCGGGCTGGACTGTTCCCATGAGGCACAGGGTCAGACTGATTTGCATATGGCCATGTCTGAACTGGGGTGGTGGAGTGAGCTAAAGAATGATGATGGATTAAACCCAGATCAGTTGACTGGGGGTGAGTGTTTGATTGGCTCAAACGTTCCGTCCATCATCCCCTTTTGTATCGCTTTGTTCGCCCTAAGTTGGCGGGGGTATGCCCAGACGTGGGTCCCTTGCTCACTTTGCCACTGGATTCAAGCAAGCCTGGCTGATGACGGCTGGAATGCCAGAAACCGGTCCTAGGATGCTTGTTTCCGGTCCAGGGAAGACATGGCTTGGCAGTTCGGGCTGGACTGTTCCCATGAGGCACAGGGTCAGACTGATTTGCATATGGCCATGTCTGAACTGGGGTGGTGGAGTGAGCTAAAGAATGATGATGGATTAAACCCAGATCAGTTGACTGGGGGTGAGTGTTTGATTGGCTCAAACGTTCCGTCCATCATCCCCTTTTGTATCGCTTTGTTCGCCCTAAGTTGGCGGGGGTATGCCCAGACGTGGGTCCCTTGCTCACTTTGCCACTGGATTCAAGCAAGCCTGGCTGATGACGGCTGGAATGCCAGAAACCGGTCCTAGGATGCTTGTTTCCGGTCCAGGGAAGACATGGCTTGGCAGTTCGGGCTGGACTGTTCCCATGAGGCACAGGGTCAGACTGATTTGCATATGGCCATGTCTGAACTGGGGTGGTGGAGTGAGCTAAAGAATGATGATGGATTAAACCCAGATCAGTTGACTGGGGGTGAGTGTTTGATTGGCTCAAACGTTCCGTCCATCATCCCCTTTTGTATCGCTTTGTTCGCCCTAAGTTGGCGGGGGTATGCCCAGACGTGGGTCCCTTGCTCACTTTGCCACTGGATTCAAGCAAGCCTGGCTGATGACGGCTGGAATGCCAGAAACCGGTCCTAGGATGCTTGTTTCCGGTCCAGGGAAGACATGGCTTGGCAGTTCGGGCTGGACTGTTCCCATGAGGCACAGGGTCAGACTGATTTGCATATGGCCATGTCTGAACTGGGGTGGTGGAGTGAGCTAAAGAATGATGATGGATTAAACCCAGATCAGTTGACTGGGGGTGAGTGTTTGATTGGCTCAAACGTTCCGTCCATCATCCCCTTTTGTATCGCTTTGTTCGCCCTAAGTTGGCGGGGGTATGCCCAGACGTGGGTCCCTTGCTCACTTTGCCACTGGATTCAAGCAAGCCTGGCTGATGACGGCTGGAATGCCAGAAACCGGTCCTAGGATGCTTGTTTCCGGTCCAGGGAAGACATGGCTTGGCAGTTCGGGCTGTACTGTTCCCATGAGGCACAGGGTCAGACTGATTTGCATATGGCCATGTCTGAACTGGGGTGGTGGAGTGAGCTAAAGAATGATGATGGATTAAACCCAGATCAGTTGACTGGGGGTGAGTGTTTGATTGGCTCAAACGTTCCGTCCATCATCCCCTTTTGTATCGCTTTGTTCGCCCTAAGTTGGCGGGGGTATGCCCAGACGTGGGTCCCTTGCTCACTTTGCCACTGGATTCAAGCAAGCCTGGCTGATGACGGCTGGAATGCCAGAAACCGGTCCTAGGATGCTTGTTTCCGGTCCAGGGAAGACATGGCTTGGCAGTTCGGGCTGGACTGTTCCCATGAGGCACAGGGTCAGACTGATTTGCATATGGCCATGTCTGAACTGGGGTGGTGGAGTGAGCTAAAGAATGATGATGGATTAAACCCAGATCAGTTGACTGGGGGTGAGTGTTTGATTGGCTCAAACGTTCCGTCCATCATCCCCTTTTGTATCGCTTTGTTCGCCCTAAGTTGGCGGGGGTATGCCCAGACGTGGGTCCCTTGCTCACTTTGCCACTGGATTCAAGCAAGCCTGGCTGATGACGGCTGGAATGCCAGAAACCGGTCCTAGGATGCTTGTTTCCGGTCCAGGGAAGACATGGCTTGGCAGTTCGGGCTGGACTGTTCCCATGAGGCACAGGGTCAGACTGATTTGCATATGGCCATGTCTGAACTGGGGTGGTGGAGTGAGCTAAAGAATGATGATGGATTAAACCCAGATCAGTTGACTGGGGGTGAGTGTTTGATTGGCTCAAACGTTCCGTCCATCATCCCCTTTTGTATCGCTTTGTTCGCCCTAAGTTGGCGGGGGTATGCCCAGACGTGGGTCCCTTGCTCACTTTGCCACTGGATTCAAGCAAGCCTGGCTGATGACGGCTGGAATGCCAGAAACCGGTCCTAGGATGCTTGTTTCCGGTCCAGGGAAGACATGGCTTGGCAGTTCGGGCTGGACTGTTCCCATGAGGCACAGGGTCAGACTGATTTGCATATGGCCATGTCTGAACTGGGGTGGTGGAGTGAGCTAAAGAATGATGATGGATTAAACCCAGATCAGTTGACTGGGGGTGAGTGTTTGATTGGCTCAAACGTTCCGTCCATCATCCCCTTTTGTATCGCTTTGTTCGCCCTAAGTTGGCGGGGGTATGCCCAGACGTGGGTCCCTTGCTCACTTTGCCACTGGATTCAAGCAAGCCTGGCTGATGACGGCTGGAATGCCAGAAACCGGTCCTAGGATGCTTGTTTCCGGTCCAGGGAAGACATGGCTTGGCAGTTCGGGCTGGACTGTTCCCATGAGGCACAGGGTCAGACTGATTTGCATATGGCCATGTCTGAACTGGGGTGGTGGAGTGAGCTAAAGAATGATGATGGATTAAACCCAGATCAGTTGACTGGGGGTGAGTGTTTGATTGGCTCAAACGTTCCGTCCATCATCCCCTTTTGTATCGCTTTGTTCGCCCTAAGTTGGCGGGGGTATGCCCAGACGTGGGTCCCTTGCTCACTTTGCCACTGGATTCAAGCAAGCCTGGCTGATGACGGCTGGAATGCCAGAAACCGGTCCTAGGATGCTTGTTTCCGGTCCAGGGAAGACATGGCTTGGCAGTTCGGGCTGGACTGTTCCCATGAGGCACAGGGTCAGACTGATTTGCATATGGCCATGTCTGAACTGGGGTGGTGGAGTGAGCTAAAGAATGATGATGGATTAAACCCAGATCAGTTGACTGGGGGTGAGTGTTTGATTGGCTCAAACGTTCCGTCCATCATCCCCTTTTGTATCGCTTTGTTCGCCCTAAGTTGGCGGGGGTATGCCCAGACGTGGGTCCCTTGCTCACTTTGCCACTGGATTCAAGCAAGCCTGGCTGATGACGGCTGGAATGCCAGAAACCGGTCCTAGGATGCTTGTTTCCGGTCCAGGGAAGACATGGCTTGGCAGTTCGGGCTGGACTGTTCCCATGAGGCACAGGGTCAGACTGATTTGCATATGGCCATGTCTGAACTGGGGTGGTGGAGTGAGCTAAAGAATGATGATGGATTAAACCCAGATCAGTTGACTGGGGGTGAGTGTTTGATTGGCTCAAACGTTCCGTCCATCATCCCCTTTTGTATCGCTTTGTTCGCCCTAAGTTGGCGGGGGTATGCCCAGACGTGGGTCCCTTGCTCACTTTGCCACTGGATTCAAGCAAGCCTGGCTGATGACGGCTGGAATGCCAGAAACCGGTCCTAGGATGCTTGTTTCCGGTCCAGGGAAGACATGGCTTGGCAGTTCGGGCTGGACTGTTCCCATGAGGCACAGGGTCAGACTGATTTGCATATGGCCATGTCTGAACTGGGGTGGTGGAGTGAGCTAAAGAATGATGATGGATTAAACCCAGATCAGTTGACTGGGGGTGAGTGTTTGATTGGCTCAAACGTTCCGTCCATCATCCCCTTTTGTATCGCTTTGTTCGCCCTAAGTTGGCGGGGGTATGCCCAGACGTGGGTCCCTTGCTCACTTTGCCACTGGATTCAAGCAAGCCTGGCTGATGACGGCTGGAATGCCAGAAACCGGTCCTAGGATGCTTGTTTCCGGTCCAGGGAAGACATGGCTTGGCAGTTCGGGCTGGACTGTTCCCATGAGGCACAGGGTCAGACTGATTTGCATATGGCCATGTCTGAACTGGGGTGGTGGAGTGAGCTAAAGAATGATGATGGATTAAACCCAGATCAGTTGACTGGGGGTGAGTGTTTGATTGGCTCAAACGTTCCGTCCATCATCCCCTTTTGTATCGCTTTGTTCGCCCTAAGTTGGCGGGGGTATGCCCAGACGTGGGTCCCTTGCTCACTTTGCCACTGGATTCAAGCAAGCCTGGCTGATGACGGCTGGAATGCCAGAAACCGGTCCTAGGATGCTTGTTTCCGGTCCAGGGAAGACATGGCTTGGCAGTTCGGGCTGGACTGTTCCCATGAGGCACAGGGTCAGACTGATTTGCATATGGCCATGTCTGAACTGGGGTGGTGGAGTGAGCTAAAGAATGATGATGGATTAAACCCAGATCAGTTGACTGGGGGTGAGTGTTTGATTGGCTCAAACGTTCCGTCCATCATCCCCTTTTGTATCGCTTTGTTCGCCCTAAGTTGGCGGGGGTATGCCCAGACGTGGGTCCCTTGCTCACTTTGCCACTGGATTCAAGCAAGCCTGGCTGATGACGGCTGGAATGCCAGAAACCGGTCCTAGGATGCTTGTTTCCGGTCCAGGGAAGACATGGCTTGGCAGTTCGGGCTGGACTGTTCCCATGAGGCACAGGGTCAGACTGATTTGCATATGGCCATGTCTGAACTGGGGTGGTGGAGTGAGCTAAAGAATGATGATGGATTAAACCCAGATCAGTTGACTGGGGGTGAGTGTTTGATTGGCTCAAACGTTCCGTCCATCATCCCCTTTTGTATCGCTTTGTTCGCCCTAAGTTGGCGGGGGTATGCCCAGACGTGGGTCCCTTGCTCACTTTGCCACTGGATTCAAGCAAGCCTGGCTGATGACGGCTGGAATGCCAGAAACCGGTCCTAGGATGCTTGTTTCCGGTCCAGGGAAGACATGGCTTGGCAGTTCGGGCTGGACTGTTCCCATGAGGCACAGGGTCAGACTGATTTGCATATGGCCATGTCTGAACTGGGGTGGTGGAGTGAGCTAAAGAATGATGATGGATTAAACCCAGATCAGTTGACTGGGGGTGAGTGTTTGATTGGCTCAAACGTTCCGTCCATCATCCCCTTTTGTATCGCTTTGTTCGCCCTAAGTTGGCGGGGGTATGCCCAGACGTGGGTCCCTTGCTCACTTTGCCACTGGATTCAAGCAAGCCTGGCTGATGACGGCTGGAATGCCAGAAACCGGTCCTAGGATGCTTGTTTCCGGTCCAGGGAAGACATGGCTTGGCAGTTCGGGCTGGACTGTTCCCATGAGGCACAGGGTCAGACTGATTTGCATATGGCCATGTCTGAACTGGGGTGGTGGAGTGAGCTAAAGAATGATGATGGATTAAACCCAGATCAGTTGACTGGGGGTGAGTGTTTGATTGGCTCAAACGTTCCGTCCATCATCCCCTTTTGTATCGCTTTGTTCGCCCTAAGTTGGCGGGGGTATGCCCAGACGTGGGTCCCTTGCTCACTTTGCCACTGGATTCAAGCAAGCCTGGCTGATGACGGCTGGAATGCCAGAAACCGGTCCTAGGATGCTTGTTTCCGGTCCAGGGAAGACATGGCTTGGCAGTTCGGGCTGGACTGTTCCCATGAGGCACAGGGTCAGACTGATTTGCATATGGCCATGTCTGAACTGGGGTGGTGGAGTGAGCTAAAGAATGATGATGGATTAAACCCAGATCAGTTGACTGGGGGTGAGTGTTTGATTGGCTCAAACGTTCCGTCCATCATCCCCTTTTGTATCGCTTTGTTCGCCCTAAGTTGGCGGGGGTATGCCCAGACGTGGGTCCCTTGCTCACTTTGCCACTGGATTCAAGCAAGCCTGGCTGATGACGGCTGGAATGCCAGAAACCGGTCCTAGGATGCTTGTTTCCGGTCCAGGGAAGACATGGCTTGGCAGTTCGGGCTGGACTGTTCCCATGAGGCACAGGGTCAGACTGATTTGCATATGGCCATGTCTGAACTGGGGTGGTGGAGTGAGCTAAAGAATGATGATGGATTAAACCCAGATCAGTTGACTGGGGGTGAGTGTTTGATTGGCTCAAACGTTCCGTCCATCATCCCCTTTTGTATCGCTTTGTTCGCCCTAAGTTGGCGGGGGTATGCCCAGACGTGGGTCCCTTGCTCACTTTGCCACTGGATTCAAGCAAGCCTGGCTGATGACGGCTGGAATGCCAGAAACCGGTCCTAGGATGCTTGTTTCCGGTCCAGGGAAGACATGGCTTGGCAGTTCGGGCTGGACTGTTCCCATGAGGCACAGGGTCAGACTGATTTGCATATGGCCATGTCTGAACTGGGGTGGTGGAGTGAGCTAAAGAATGATGATGGATTAAACCCAGATCAGTTGACTGGGGGTGAGTGTTTGATTGGCTCAAACGTTCCGTCCATCATCCCCTTTTGTATCGCTTTGTTCGCCCTAAGTTGGCGGGGGTATGCCCAGACGTGGGTCCCTTGCTCACTTTGCCACTGGATTCAAGCAAGCCTGGCTGATGACGGCTGGAATGCCAGAAACCGGTCCTAGGATGCTTGTTTCCGGTCCAGGGAAGACATGGCTTGGCAGTTCGGGCTGGACTGTTCCCATGAGGCACAGGGTCAGACTGATTTGCATATGGCCATGTCTGAACTGGGGTGGTGGAGTGAGCTAAAGAATGATGATGGATTAAACCCAGATCAGTTGACTGGGGGTGAGTGTTTGATTGGCTCAAACGTTCCGTCCATCATCCCCTTTTGTATCGCTTTGTTCGCCCTAAGTTGGCGGGGGTATGCCCAGACGTGGGTCCCTTGCTCACTTTGCCACTGGATTCAAGCAAGCCTGGCTGATGACGGCTGGAATGCCAGAAACCGGTCCTAGGATGCTTGTTTCCGGTCCAGGGAAGACATGGCTTGGCAGTTCGGGCTGGACTGTTCCCATGAGGCACAGGGTCAGACTGATTTGCATATGGCCATGTCTGAACTGGGGTGGTGGAGTGAGCTAAAGAATGATGATGGATTAAACCCAGATCAGTTGACTGGGGGTGAGTGTTTGATTGGCTCAAACGTTCCGTCCATCATCCCCTTTTGTATCGCTTTGTTCGCCCTAAGTTGGCGGGGGTATGCCCAGACGTGGGTCCCTTGCTCACTTTGCCACTGGATTCAAGCAAGCCTGGCTGATGACGGCTGGAATGCCAGAAACCGGTCCTAGGATGCTTGTTTCCGGTCCAGGGAAGACATGGCTTGGCAGTTCGGGCTGGACTGTTCCCATGAGGCACAGGGTCAGACTGATTTGCATATGGCCATGTCTGAACTGGGGTGGTGGAGTGAGCTAAAGAATGATGATGGATTAAACCCAGATCAGTTGACTGGGGGTGAGTGTTTGATTGGCTCAAACGTTCCGTCCATCATCCCCTTTTGTATCGCTTTGTTCGCCCTAAGTTGGCGGGGGTATGCCCAGACGTGGGTCCCTTGCTCACTTTGCCACTGGATTCAAGCAAGCCTGGCTGATGACGGCTGGAATGCCAGAAACCGGTCCTAGGATGCTTGTTTCCGGTCCAGGGAAGACATGGCTTGGCAGTTCGGGCTGGACTGTTCCCATGAGGCACAGGGTCAGACTGATTTGCATATGGCCATGTCTGAACTGGGGTGGTGGAGTGAGCTAAAGAATGATGATGGATTAAACCCAGATCAGTTGACTGGGGGTGAGTGTTTGATTGGCTCAAACGTTCCGTCCATCATCCCCTTTTGTATCGCTTTGTTCGCCCTAAGTTGGCGGGGGTATGCCCAGACGTGGGTCCCTTGCTCACTTTGCCACTGGATTCAAGCAAGCCTGGCTGATGACGGCTGGAATGCCAGAAACCGGTCCTAGGATGCTTGTTTCCGGTCCAGGGAAGACATGGCTTGGCAGTTCGGGCTGGACTGTTCCCATGAGGCACAGGGTCAGACTGATTTGCATATGGCCATGTCTGAACTGGGGTGGTGGAGTGAGCTAAAGAATGATGATGGATTAAACCCAGATCAGTTGACTGGGGGTGAGTGTTTGATTGGCTCAAACGTTCCGTCCATCATCCCCTTTTGTATCGCTTTGTTCGCCCTAAGTTGGCGGGGGTATGCCCAGACGTGGGTCCCTTGCTCACTTTGCCACTGGATTCAAGCAAGCCTGGCTGATGACGGCTGGAATGCCAGAAACCGGTCCTAGGATGCTTGTTTCCGGTCCAGGGAAGACATGGCTTGGCAGTTCGGGCTGGACTGTTCCCATGAGGCACAGGGTCAGACTGATTTGCATATGGCCATGTCTGAACTGGGGTGGTGGAGTGAGCTAAAGAATGATGATGGATTAAACCCAGATCAGTTGACTGGGGGTGAGTGTTTGATTGGCTCAAACGTTCCGTCCATCATCCCCTTTTGTATCGCTTTGTTCGCCCTAAGTTGGCGGGGGTATGCCCAGACGTGGGTCCCTTGCTCACTTTGCCACTGGATTCAAGCAAGCCTGGTTGATGACGGCTGGAATGCCAGAAACCGGTCCTAGGATGCTTGTTTCCGGTCCAGGGAAGACATGGCTTGGCAGTTCGGGCTGGACTGTTCCCATGAGGCACAGGGTCAGACTGATTTGCATATGGCCATGTCTGAACTGGGGTGGTGGAGTGAGCTAAAGAATGATGATGGATTAAACCCAGATCAGTTGACTGGGGGTGAGTGTTTGATTGGCTCAAACGTTCCGTCCATCATCCCCTTTTGTATCGCTTTGTTCGCCCTAAGTTGGCGGGGGTATGCCCAGACGTGGGTCCCTTGCTCACTTTGCCACTGGATTCAAGCAAGCCTGGCTGATGACGGCTGGAATGCCAGAAACCGGTCCTAGGATGCTTGTTTCCGGTCCAGGGAAGACATGGCTTGGCAGTTCGGGCTGGACTGTTCCCATGAGGCACAGGGTCAGACTGATTTGCATATGGCCATGTCTGAACTGGGGTGGTGGAGTGAGCTAAAGAATGATGATGGATTAAACCCAGATCAGTTGACTGGGGGTGAGTGTTTGATTGGCTCAAACGTTCCGTCCATCATCCCCTTTTGTATCGCTTTGTTCGCCCTAAGTTGGCGGGGGTATGCCCAGACGTGGGTCCCTTGCTCACTTTGCCACTGGATTCAAGCAAGCCTGGCTGATGACGGCTGGAATGCCAGAAAC
Organism: Calotriton arnoldi; assembly: GCA_963921515.1. Classification (NCBI taxonomy): domain Eukaryota; kingdom Metazoa; phylum Chordata; class Amphibia; order Caudata; family Salamandridae; genus Calotriton; species Calotriton arnoldi. The sequence continues at coordinate 815,955 of CAWUFW010005753.1, forward strand.
CGGTCCTAGGATGCTTGTTTCCGGTCCAGGGAAGACATGGCTTGGCAGTTCGGGCTGGACTGTTCCCATGAGGCACAGGGTCAGACTGATTTGCATATGGCCATGTCTGAACTGGGGTGGTGGAGTGAGCTAAAGAATGATGATGGATTAAACCCAGATCAGTTGACTGGGGGTGAGTGTTTGATTGGCTCAAACGTTCCGTCCATCATCCCCTTTTGTATCGCTTTGTTCGCCCTAAGTTGGCGGGGGTATGCCCAGACGTGGGTCCCTTGCTCACTTTGCCACTGGATTCAAGCAAGCCTGGCTGATGACGGCTGGAATGCCAGAAACCGGTCCTAGGATGCTTGTTTCCGGTCCAGGGAAGACATGGCTTGGCAGTTCGGGCTGGACTGTTCCCATGAGGCACAGGGTCAGACTGATTTGCATATGGCCATGTCTGAACTGGGGTGGTGGAGTGAGCTAAAGAATGATGATGGATTAAACCCAGATCAGTTGACTGGGGGTGAGTGTTTGATTGGCTCAAACGTTCCGTCCATCATCCCCTTTTGTATCGCTTTGTTCGCCCTAAGTTGGCGGGGGTATGCCCAGACGTGGGTCCCTTGCTCACTTTGCCACTGGATTCAAGCAAGCCTGGCTGATGACGGCTGGAATGCCAGAAACCGGTCCTAGGATGCTTGTTTCCGGTCCAGGGAAGACATGGCTTGGCAGTTCGGGCTGGACTGTTCCCATGAGGCACAGGGTCAGACTGATTTGCATATGGCCATGTCTGAACTGGGGTGGTGGAGTGAGCTAAAGAATGATGATGGATTAAACCCAGATCAGTTGACTGGGGGTGAGTGTTTGATTGGCTCAAACGTTCCGTCCATCATCCCCTTTTGTATCGCTTTGTTCGCCCTAAGTTGGCGGGGGTATGCCCAGACGTGGGTCCCTTGCTCACTTTGCCACTGGATTCAAGCAAGCCTGGCTGATGACGGCTGGAATGCCAGAAACCGGTCCTAGGATGCTTGTTTCCGGTCCAGGGAAGACATGGCTTGGCAGTTCGGGCTGGACTGTTCCCATGAGGCACAGGGTCAGACTGATTTGCATATGGCCATGTCTGAACTGGGGTGGTGGAGTGAGCTAAAGAATGATGATGGATTAAACCCAGATCAGTTGACTGGGGGTGAGTGTTTGATTGGCTCAAACGTTCCGTCCATCATCCCCTTTTGTATCGCTTTGTTCGCCCTAAGTTGGCGGGGGTATGCCCAGACGTGGGTCCCTTGCTCACTTTGCCACTGGATTCAAGCAAGCCTGGCTGATGACGGCTGGAATGCCAGAAACCGGTCCTAGGATGCTTGTTTCCGGTCCAGGGAAGACATGGCTTGGCAGTTCGGGCTGGACTGTTCCCATGAGGCACAGGGTCAGACTGATTTGCATATGGCCATGTCTGAACTGGGGTGGTGGAGTGAGCTAAAGAATGATGATGGATTAAACCCAGATCAGTTGACTGGGGGTGAGTGTTTGATTGGCTCAAACGTTCCGTCCATCATCCCCTTTTGTATCGCTTTGTTCGCCCTAAGTTGGCGGGGGTATGCCCAGACGTGGGTCCCTTGCTCACTTTGCCACTGGATTCAAGCAAGCCTGGCTGATGACGGCTGGAATGCCAGAAACCGGTCCTAGGATGCTTGTTTCCGGTCCAGGGAAGACATGGCTTGGCAGTTCGGGCTGGACTGTTCCCATGAGGCACAGGGTCAGACTGATTTGCATATGGCCATGTCTGAACTGGGGTGGTGGAGTGAGCTAAAGAATGATGATGGATTAAACCCAGATCAGTTGACTGGGGGTGAGTGTTTGATTGGCTCAAACGTTCCGTCCATCATCCCCTTTTGTATCGCTTTGTTCGCCCTAAGTTGGCGGGGGTATGCCCAGACGTGGGTCCCTTGCTCACTTTGCCACTGGATTCAAGCAAGCCTGGCTGATGACGGCTGGAATGCCAGAAACCGGTCCTAGGATGCTTGTTTCCGGTCCAGGGAAGACATGGCTTGGCAGTTCGGGCTGGACTGTTCCCATGAGGCACAGGGTCAGACTGATTTGCATATGGCCATGTCTGAACTGGGGTGGTGGAGTGAGCTAAAGAATGATGATGGATTAAACCCAGATCAGTTGACTGGGGGTGAGTGTTTGATTGGCTCAAACGTTCCGTCCATCATCCCCTTTTGTATCGCTTTGTTCGCCCTAAGTTGGCGGGGGTATGCCCAGACGTGGGTCCCTTGCTCACTTTGCCACTGGATTCAAGCAAGCCTGGCTGATGACGGCTGGAATGCCAGAAACCGGTCCTAGGATGCTTGTTTCCGGTCCAGGGAAGACATGGCTTGGCAGTTCGGGCTGGACTGTTCCCATGAGGCACAGGGTCAGACTGATTTGCATATGGCCATGTCTGAACTGGGGTGGTGGAGTGAGCTAAAGAATGATGATGGATTAAACCCAGATCAGTTGACTGGGGGTGAGTGTTTGATTGGCTCAAACGTTCCGTCCATCATCCCCTTTTGTATCGCTTTGTTCGCCCTAAGTTGGCGGGGGTATGCCCAGACGTGGGTCCCTTGCTCACTTTGCCACTGGATTCAAGCAAGCCTGGCTGATGACGGCTGGAATGCCAGAAACCGGTCCTAGGATGCTTGTTTCCGGTCCAGGGAAGACATGGCTTGGCAGTTCGGGCTGGACTGTTCCCATGAGGCACAGGGTCAGACTGATTTGCATATGGCCATGTCTGAACTGGGGTGGTGGAGTGAGCTAAAGAATGATGATGGATTAAACCCAGATCAGTTGACTGGGGGTGAGTGTTTGATTGGCTCAAACGTTCCGTCCATCATCCCCTTTTGTATCGCTTTGTTCGCCCTAAGTTGGCGGGGGTATGCCCAGACGTGGGTCCCTTGCTCACTTTGCCACTGGATTCAAGCAAGCCTGGCTGATGACGGCTGGAATGCCAGAAACCGGTCCTAGGATGCTTGTTTCCGGTCCAGGGAAGACATGGCTTGGCAGTTCGGGCTGGACTGTTCCCATGAGGCACAGGGTCAGACTGATTTGCATATGGCCATGTCTGAACTGGGGTGGTGGAGTGAGCTAAAGAATGATGATGGATTAAACCCAGATCAGTTGACTGGGGGTGAGTGTTTGATTGGCTCAAACGTTCCGTCCATCATCCCCTTTTGTATCGCTTTGTTCGCCCTAAGTTGGCGGGGGTATGCCCAGACGTGGGTCCCTTGCTCACTTTGCCACTGGATTCAAGCAAGCCTGGCTGATGACGGCTGGAATGCCAGAAACCGGTCCTAGGATGCTTGTTTCCGGTCCAGGGAAGACATGGCTTGGCAGTTCGGGCTGGACTGTTCCCATGAGGCACAGGGTCAGACTGATTTGCATATGGCCATGTCTGAACTGGGGTGGTGGAGTGAGCTAAAGAATGATGATGGATTAAACCCAGATCAGTTGACTGGGGGTGAGTGTTTGATTGGCTCAAACGTTCCGTCCATCATCCCCTTTTGTATCGCTTTGTTCGCCCTAAGTTGGCGGGGGTATGCCCAGACGTGGGTCCCTTGCTCACTTTGCCACTGGATTCAAGCAAGCCTGGCTGATGACGGCTGGAATGCCAGAAACCGGTCCTAGGATGCTTGTTTCCGGTCCAGGGAAGACATGGCTTGGCAGTTCGGGCTGGACTGTTCCCATGAGGCACAGGGTCAGACTGATTTGCATATGGCCATGTCTGAACTGGGGTGGTGGAGTGAGCTAAAGAATGATGATGGATTAAACCCAGATCAGTTGACTGGGGGTGAGTGTTTGATTGGCTCAAACGTTCCGTCCATCATCCCCTTTTGTATCGCTTTGTTCGCCCTAAGTTGGCGGGGGTATGCCCAGACGTGGGTCCCTTGCTCACTTTGCCACTGGATTCAAGCAAGCCTGGCTGATGACGGCTGGAATGCCAGAAACCGGTCCTAGGATGCTTGTTTCCGGTCCAGGGAAGACATGGCTTGGCAGTTCGGGCTGGACTGTTCCCATGAGGCACAGGGTCAGACTGATTTGCATATGGCCATGTCTGAACTGGGGTGGTGGAGTGAGCTAAAGAATGATGATGGATTAAACCCAGATCAGTTGACTGGGGGTGAGTGTTTGATTGGCTCAAACGTTCCGTCCATCATCCCCTTTTGTATCGCTTTGTTCGCCCTAAGTTGGCGGGGGTATGCCCAGACGTGGGTCCCTTGCTCACTTTGCCACTGGATTCAAGCAAGCCTGGCTGATGACGGCTGGAATGCCAGAAACCGGTCCTAGGATGCTTGTTTCCGGTCCAGGGAAGACATGGCTTGGCAGTTCGGGCTGGACTGTTCCCATGAGGCACAGGGTCAGACTGATTTGCATATGGCCATGTCTGAACTGGGGTGGTGGAGTGAGCTAAAGAATGATGATGGATTAAACCCAGATCAGTTGACTGGGGGTGAGTGTTTGATTGGCTCAAACGTTCCGTCCATCATCCCCTTTTGTATCGCTTTGTTCGCCCTAAGTTGGCGGGGGTATGCCCAGACGTGGGTCCCTTGCTCACTTTGCCACTGGATTCAAGCAAGCCTGGCTGATGACGGCTGGAATGCCAGAAACCGGTCCTAGGATGCTTGTTTCCGGTCCAGGGAAGACATGGCTTGGCAGTTCGGGCTGGACTGTTCCCATGAGGCACAGGGTCAGACTGATTTGCATATGGCCATGTCTGAACTGGGGTGGTGGAGTGAGCTAAAGAATGATGATGGATTAAACCCAGATCAGTTGACTGGGGGTGAGTGTTTGATTGGCTCAAACGTTCCGTCCATCATCCCCTTTTGTATCGCTTTGTTCGCCCTAAGTTGGCGGGGGTATGCCCAGACGTGGGTCCCTTGCTCACTTTGCCACTGGATTCAAGCAAGCCTGGCTGATGACGGCTGGAATGCCAGAAACCGGTCCTAGGATGCTTGTTTCCGGTCCAGGGAAGACATGGCTTGGCAGTTCGGGCTGGACTGTTCCCATGAGGCACAGGGTCAGACTGATTTGCATATGGCCATGTCTGAACTGGGGTGGTGGAGTGAGCTAAAGAATGATGATGGATTAAACCCAGATCAGTTGACTGGGGGTGAGTGTTTGATTGGCTCAAACGTTCCGTCCATCATCCCCTTTTGTATCGCTTTGTTCGCCCTAAGTTGGCGGGGGTATGCCCAGACGTGGGTCCCTTGCTCACTTTGCCACTGGATTCAAGCAAGCCTGGCTGATGACGGCTGGAATGCCAGAAACCGGTCCTAGGATGCTTGTTTCCGGTCCAGGGAAGACATGGCTTGGCAGTTCGGGCTGGACTGTTCCCATGAGGCACAGGGTCAGACTGATTTGCATATGGCCATGTCTGAACTGGGGTGGTGGAGTGAGCTAAAGAATGATGATGGATTAAACCCAGATCAGTTGACTGGGGGTGAGTGTTTGATTGGCTCAAACGTTCCGTCCATCATCCCCTTTTGTATCGCTTTGTTCGCCCTAAGTTGGCGGGGGTATGCCCAGACGTGGGTCCCTTGCTCACTTTGCCACTGGATTCAAGCAAGCCTGGCTGATGACGGCTGGAATGCCAGAAACCGGTCCTAGGATGCTTGTTTCCGGTCCAGGGAAGACATGGCTTGGCAGTTCGGGCTGGACTGTTCCCATGAGGCACAGGGTCAGACTGATTTGCATATGGCCATGTCTGAACTGGGGTGGTGGAGTGAGCTAAAGAATGATGATGGATTAAACCCAGATCAGTTGACTGGGGGTGAGTGTTTGATTGGCTCAAACGTTCCGTCCATCATCCCCTTTTGTATCGCTTTGTTCGCCCTAAGTTGGCGGGGGTATGCCCAGACGTGGGTCCCTTGCTCACTTTGCCACTGGATTCAAGCAAGCCTGGCTGATGACGGCTGGAATGCCAGAAACCGGTCCTAGGATGCTTGTTTCCGGTCCAGGGAAGACATGGCTTGGCAGTTCGGGCTGGACTGTTCCCATGAGGCACAGGGTCAGACTGATTTGCATATGGCCATGTCTGAACTGGGGTGGTGGAGTGAGCTAAAGAATGATGATGGATTAAACCCAGATCAGTTGACTGGGGGTGAGTGTTTGATTGGCTCAAACGTTCCGTCCATCATCCCCTTTTGTATCGCTTTGTTCGCCCTAAGTTGGCGGGGGTATGCCCAGACGTGGGTCCCTTGCTCACTTTGCCACTGGATTCAAGCAAGCCTGGCTGATGACGGCTGGAATGCCAGAAACCGGTCCTAGGATGCTTGTTTCCGGTCCAGGGAAGACATGGCTTGGCAGTTCGGGCTGGACTGTTCCCATGAGGCACAGGGTCAGACTGATTTGCATATGGCCATGTCTGAACTGGGGTGGTGGAGTGAGCTAAAGAATGATGATGGATTAAACCCAGATCAGTTGACTGGGGGTGAGTGTTTGATTGGCTCAAACGTTCCGTCCATCATCCCCTTTTGTATCGCTTTGTTCGCCCTAAGTTGGCGGGGGTATGCCCAGACGTGGGTCCCTTGCTCACTTTGCCACTGGATTCAAGCAAGCCTGGCTGATGACGGCTGGAATGCCAGAAACCGGTCCTAGGATGCTTGTTTCCGGTCCAGGGAAGACATGGCTTGGCAGTTCGGGCTGTACTGTTCCCATGAGGCACAGGGTCAGACTGATTTGCATATGGCCATGTCTGAACTGGGGTGGTGGAGTGAGCTAAAGAATGATGATGGATTAAACCCAGATCAGTTGACTGGGGGTGAGTGTTTGATTGGCTCAAACGTTCCGTCCATCATCCCCTTTTGTATCGCTTTGTTCGCCCTAAGTTGGCGGGGGTATGCCCAGACGTGGGTCCCTTGCTCACTTTGCCACTGGATTCAAGCAAGCCTGGCTGATGACGGCTGGAATGCCAGAAACCGGTCCTAGGATGCTTGTTTCCGGTCCAGGGAAGACATGGCTTGGCAGTTCGGGCTGTACTGTTCCCATGAGGCACAGGGTCAGACTGATTTGCATATGGCCATGTCTGAACTGGGGTGGTGGAGTGAGCTAAAGAATGATGATGGATTAAACCCAGATCAGTTGACTGGGGGTGAGTGTTTGATTGGCTCAAACGTTCCGTCCATCATCCCCTTTTGTATCGCTTTGTTCGCCCTAAGTTGGCGGGGGTATGCCCAGACGTGGGTCCCTTGCTCACTTTGCCACTGGATTCAAGCAAGCCTGGCTGATGACGGCTGGAATGCCAGAAACCGGTCCTAGGATGCTTGTTTCCGGTCCAGGGAAGACATGGCTTGGCAGTTCGGGCTGTACTGTTCCCATGAGGCACAGGGTCAGACTGATTTGCATATGGCCATGTCTGAACTGGGGTGGTGGAGTGAGCTAAAGAATGATGATGGATTAAACCCAGATCAGTTGACTGGGGGTGAGTGTTTGATTGGCTCAAACGTTCCGTCCATCATCCCCTTTTGTATCGCTTTGTTCGCCCTAAGTTGGCGGGGGTATGCCCAGACGTGGGTCCCTTGCTCACTTTGCCACTGGATTCAAGCAAGCCTGGCTGATGACGGCTGGAATGCCAGAAACCGGTCCTAGGATGCTTGTTTCCGGTCCAGGGAAGACATGGCTTGGCAGTTCGGGCTGTACTGTTCCCATGAGGCACAGGGTCAGACTGATTTGCATATGGCCATGTCTGAACTGGGGTGGTGGAGTGAGCTAAAGAATGATGATGGATTAAACCCAGATCAGTTGACTGGGGGTGAGTGTTTGATTGGCTCAAACGTTCCGTCCATCATCCCCTTTTGTATCGCTTTGTTCGCCCTAAGTTGGCGGGGGTATGCCCAGACGTGGGTCCCTTGCTCACTTTGCCACTGGATTCAAGCAAGCCTGGCTGATGACGGCTGGAATGCCAGAAACCGGTCCTAGGATGCTTGTTTCCGGTCCAGGGAAGACATGGCTTGGCAGTTCGGGCTGGACTGTTCCCATGAGGCACAGGGTCAGACTGATTTGCATATGGCCATGTCTGAACTGGGGTGGTGGAGTGAGCTAAAGAATGATGATGGATTAAACCCAGATCAGTTGACTGGGGGTGAGTGTTTGATTGGCTCAAACGTTCCGTCCATCATCCCCTTTTGTATCGCTTTGTTCGCCCTAAGTTGGCGGGGGTATGCCCAGACGTGGGTCCCTTGCTCACTTTGCCACTGGATTCAAGCAAGCCTGGCTGATGACGGCTGGAATGCCAGAAACCGGTCCTAGGATGCTTGTTTCCGGTCCAGGGAAGACATGGCTTGGCAGTTCGGGCTGTACTGTTCCCATGAGGCACAGGGTCAGACTGATTTGCATATGGCCATGTCTGAACTGGGGTGGTGGAGTGAGCTAAAGAATGATGATGGATTAAACCCAGATCAGTTGACTGGGGGTGAGTGTTTGATTGGCTCAAACGTTCCGTCCATCATCCCCTTTTGTATCGCTTTGTTCGCCCTAAGTTGGCGGGGGTATGCCCAGACGTGGGTCCCTTGCTCACTTTGCCACTGGATTCAAGCAAGCCTGGCTGATGACGGCTGGAATGCCAGAAACCGGTCTTAGGATGCTTGTTTCCGGTCCAGGGAAGACATGGCTTGGCAGTTCGGGCTGTACTGTTCCCATGAGGCACAGGGTCAGACTGATTTGCATATGGCCATGTCTGAACTGGGGTGGTGGAGTGAGCTAAAGAATGATGATGGATTAAACCCAGATCAGTTGACTGGGGGTGAGTGTTTGATTGGCTCAAACGTTCCGTCCATCATCCCCTTTTGTATCGCAATGTTTGCGGTTGCGACACACAACCTCATTAGCCTGTGGTGGCACCAATCCAACATGGGTGCTATCAATGGAGCCAATTATATGGGGAATCCATCCCAATGCATAAAATTCCCCCTTGATGTCTGCCAATTCACCAGGTGTTGGGAACGTAATATATTGGCACAGGTAATGCAGCAATGCCCCCAAAACATCTAGCAGAACACGGCTGAACATGGTTTGTGACATCCCACCAGATGTTGCCACTGTGTATTGATATGTACTGATGGCAAAGGAATTTAAAGCAGCCATAACCTTCACTTTGGGCTTCAGTGCAGTTGGATATGGCCGACCAGGCTGCAGATGAGGTGACAACTGCGCAGTCAACTGTTCAATGATTGTCCTCGTGAATCGGTACATCCTAATGGTGTCACGTTCTTCCATGGTTGCCAGGTCTAGAAAGGGCCTGTGGACTGCAGGTCATCTGTGATACTTTTGTGTAGAGTGTAAACACAGTTGGTGTCAGGTCACAATGTACAAAGCAACATGCTTAGAGACAAACACAACATGAAATGTCAACACTACTGAAGCTACAGATCATTTCAAAAACTGTTTTAAATTTAAAAGTATGCCCTTAGATACATCTCACTCCTTCAGTACCTTACACAGACATGTGGCCAAGGTATGGTGATCCACTAATTACAGTGGTGTAGTGTACAAATCATTAGTGTCTTACATCATAAATGTCAGCAAGCATCACATATTCTAAGGATACACAGAAACATTATTGTACTGTAATGTTTCTGTGAGCAATTACATGTGCAATAGGTAGACAGATTAGGAACATGTAATGCAAGAGATGTGTCACACCTGATATACACATCATCCCACATACTCAGTCATGCCCACTACTGTCACATGTTGGACACTGTCATATAGTAATGTCTACATTACACATACAATCACATATATTTTTTCAATGTTGAGTATGCTAAAATATGTATTAACACCATACACTGCAGTTTTGGGCACACAGATAGACTAGTAATTCACATTTCACAAACAAGCTGAAGATGCAGATTGATTTCACTGTCTACTCATCCAATGGTAAAAGCCTTAGCCATTACTTACACAATAGACATCTACAGTCTTAAATGACAACAATTGTACAAGGGATCATACAGTACACAAATGCAGTGACAATGCAAGAATGCACATGTACATCCACACAAAAAGAATGGGCACTGTGACCAACACAATGTGGATAACAGGATTTATCTCCTGACATGCTTGTATATGCCAATAAAACTGTGTGTCATGTGCCCCTTAAGGTTAGTTCCTCGTGGGAATGTGTATTATCCATGTAAAGGTCACTTTTCTCATTTAAAAAGTGCATCCACACTTGTAATGTACAAAAATACATCAATCACAGCACTGTGTGCTCTGACGACCGATTATTCAAAGGACGCATTATCCACTTCCGAAACGATTCGGTCACAGCCATTTGTTGCCATGGTGTAAGACTCGGGTGAGTATTCAAAGGACACGCTATCCGCCTCCAAAATGATTTGGTCACAGCCATTTGTTGTCATGGAGAAAATACGGCTAAAATTCAGGAAGCGTCCAACTCTTCCAAAGAATTGTTCAAAACTGTCACTATTCTTTCTAAATGTCCACGAGATACGGTGTTTTCACCAAATCAAGCAATAGTGGATAATATGGCTGTTTTTTTTCAGCAGAAAGTACAGACAGTGTATAGCGAACTTACAAACTCAGCACCTATTCCCGTGGAGAACTGGATAGATGGAACAGAGGAGATAGCCCCTGGAGCTAGTTTGATACGGTTCCAATTGCTAGAACAGAGTCAAGTATTAGGCCTATTATTGAAAACTAAGTCGGGCTCCCCTCTGGACCCTTGCCCCCCTTCCATAATACATTTAGCTCCAGAACTGATCAGTGGCTATCTGACCCCCTATTAAATACAATTATAACCTCAGGGGTTTTCCCAATGTGTTGGAAAAAAGTCTGTATTAGACCCATTTTAAAAAAACTTCACTTGACCCTCTGGAGGTCAAGAATTATAGACCTATTTCATGCCTCCCGTTCCCCTCCAAGATACTCGAGAAAGCACTAAATAGAGAACTGACGGAATACCTGGACAACAATAATGTCCTAGACCCCACACAACATGGTTTCCGAGCTCAACATTCAACTGAATCGGCCTTGATCATAGCCACTGAGGAGATCAGAAAGGTGATGGACGGAGGCGGGAGGGCCATCCTGATATTACTTGATCTAACTGCAGCGTTCGACACCGTAAATCATACGGTGTTGGTACAAAAGCTGAAAGAAGTTGGTATAGGGGAGAAGGCATTGGATCTTCTAGCCTCATACCTGGCAAATCGGGAACAGGCAATTCACTGGGATGGACTTCAGTCGGGAAAGTTTACACTTCCGTGTGGAGTGCCCCAGGGTTCTGCTCTTTCCCCACACTGTTCAATGTATATGTCGCCCCTCTGGCAAAAGTAATAAAAAGCCATGGTCTCTCTCTTGTATCATACGCGGACGACACCCAATTAGTGGTGTCAGTTGCGCAAAATCCCGACCTAACAGCAGACAGGTTCCGGAACTGCCTAAGGGCTCTGATGGCCTGGATGAATTTAAACTTTTTAAAGCTAAACACAGAAAAAACTGAGGTCATAGAGTTCGGGCAAAAACCCTCTGTCTGGAGTGAACTCTGGTGGCCGCCTGAAGCAGGAATCCTCCCTGTTACTGCTCTGAAGGCTAGAAATTTGGGATTCTTGGTGGATAAGGATCTAACCCTTGCCTCCCAGATTAACCAAGTGACCTCGGCATGCTTCTTCACGTTGAAAATATTACGGAAGATTCTTCCATTCATTCCATTCTCATTAAGAAAAGCGGTAGTCGGCGCATTGGTGCTGTCCAGAATAGATTACTGCAATGCGCTATACCTGGGGGCTGGCGTTAGACAACTCTCTAAACTACAGTCTCTACAAAATGCTGCTGCACGAGTATTGTTAGAGTTACCTAAATATCACCCAACATCCGCAAGTATAAAAAGCCTCCATTGGCTACCAGTTCGCAGAAGAATAGACTTTAAGGCCTTGTGTATAGTCCATAAAGCCTTTTATGGAGGAGGGCGTCAGCCATCCAACTTCTATTCCCAAGATACCTACCGGTCCGTTGCCTCAGGTCAGCAAACACTGGATTGGTCCAGCTCTCAACTATAAGCAGAGTCAGATGGGGCGGTAAGGGGTTCTCCCACCAAGCTGCTAAGTTGTGGAACTCTCTCCCAACTCACATGAGACTGCAGCCAAGCAGGGATCTCTTTAGAAAAATGATTAAAACATGGCTCTTCACTAAGACCTAGGCTTGTTAAATTTGGTGGGTGGCTATTTTCCTCAGCGCCAAGACGCCCCGGCATAAGAGCGCTTTATAAATATTTCAGTCAGTCAGTCAGTCAGAAAGACGCGGGTAAGTATTCAAAGGACGCGTTAGCTGCATCCAATACTATTCGGTCACAGCCATTGGTTGTCATGGTGAAAGACGCGGGTGAGTATTCAAAGGACGTGTTAGCCGCATCTGAAACGATTCGGTCACAGCCATTGACTGTTGGTTGTTATGGTGAGCGATTCACGTTTGGGCTCATGTCTTCAGCGCGTGGAAACCGACTCGGTTACCTCCCTTCACCAATGTATCAAAGTCACTCGTGGTCAGATGAAGAGTTTTTGAACATCGCAGTAGGCGTGTTGTTTGCAAAAAATGTAATGCATTGGACCAATTCGTACAATGCGACCAATGCAAACCTATCATTTTGGATTCATGGATTTGATACTGCTTCTGCTATATAGATATAAGTCTGTCTGATCCCTAGTGACTGCACTTGCCTGCACTACCTGCTTCATTCCTGCACCTCCCCATCTCTCTGCTGCTGTGACAACATCCTCTGGTAGCCACATGGCAAGGACACAGCCCAGGGCCCCAGCTTTCAGTGAGGAGGAGAACCAGGCCCTGCTGGACACACTCCTGCCACTACACAGCCAGATGTATGGTAAACCAGAGGAGCGGGTGAGTGAGGATAACACATGGACATGTGCAATAACCCCCCATCACTGGCAGTAGGAATCTTAATCATAGATATTCGTTTAGGCTTTTTGCAAGTTTCACTGGGTGTAGGGAACTGATTTGTGCAGGCACAATGCTGTAGAAATGTGTGTACTGTGGCAAGCATGTCATCACTGTTCTCATGGAACAGAGATCTCATTGAATACAGGACTGATGCACATGATGCCACATGAATTCCCCTTAGTTTTTTTTGCAAAACTGACCATGACCAATGTGTAGTAGTGTATGACTCAGAAACATGACGCATGGAAACTAAGGGACTATCACCATGTCATTCTAACAGGTCAACTCCCATGAGAAGTCCAGGATGTGGATGACCATCGCCAAGAAGGTGTGTGAGGTGGGGGTCGCATCTCGTCACGCCAGTCATTGCCGCAAGAGGTGGCAGGACCTTCATGGCTGGGCCAAGAGGATTGCTGAGGTCCAGCTGGGCCTGTCACAACCGGGCAACTGAGGAGGCCGGTGAACCTTGACCCTCCCACATGCTCCGCATCCTAGCAGTGGTCTTCCCTGACCTGGATGGGCAGTTGAAGGCCAAACAGCAGCAAGGAGGGGGTGAGTCAGTTACATGTTGCACTTCTATCTTTATTCAGGCAGGTTTTTAGATCTGAGCCTGATGGCACTTTTACAGGTTGTAAGTCTGCCAAATGTGCAGTTATTTTCACAAGATAAAAATGCTGATGGATCAATAGATGACAGGTAATGCCCCATTCATCAGGGACATGTGAGTGAGTTATGTTCAGGGTAGCAACAGTAGTAACATGTACATGTGTGCATTCTAATTTTCACAAGACGTGTGTATGAGTTTCAGCATGAATCCCATAGCTTGACAAGTGTCTACACAATCACTGATGTGTGATCCTGTTCTCAGAGTGGTCTGAACAAATCATTGAAGTATGTTGTGATTGAAGCTTTCAATTGTGGAAATCATATGCTAAATATTTTGGCAGAATGATTTGTCTATGTTCAGGCCTAGATTGGTTTGGCTTGGTCCGGGTGCAAATGTTTTTTCCCAGACGTGCAGCTAATTGTGATCACATGTATCCCATGGGACAGTCACAGCTACGGTAACTCTGGTCACATGTCACAATGACATTACCCATGATGTTTTGTAAAAATCCGTAACCAACATTCGGAAGAGTGAGTCCATGTGTAGGAGTTTGTGATGGTGAAATCACAAGCCATTCAGTGTCAAACACAGGTTGTCACTGATCGCAACATGGCAGCATTTGTGAGGTATGATGTGAAGTACACAGTCACAACTGTTGACATGTGTGTTAATGGTCTTCAATACTCCAACCTGATGGCTTGGTAAACAATGTTTTTTTGGCATCACTGTCTTATTCTGAGATGTCAAATATGCACCAAATTTAAGTTTGGTACCCACATGAGATGTTAGACATGAGCAATATCAGCAAATACAAAGTGTGCATACTGTGTAATCAAAGGGAGGGACAGTCAGACTTTGTCCATACAGATGTTGACTTGTTTAGTGTAGCCAAGATTGTTCAACAGTGTTGACTGTACTCATGCTGGAAATGGGTTCAGTTACTAGAGTCCCCACAGTCATTGCACCCAGATGTGCCAGTGGAATGGTGTTCCGCCTGAGGCATTGTGAAGCTGCAGTTTTCAGACGTGGAAGTTTGTAGACCATTTATTACATCTATGAAACTTGATTTGTTTTTAATATTCAAATCCTAATGATTCGGCTATATGACACCGTGCATAGATGACACAGGGCAGTGTGCTACATGCCTGTCAGCCCAGCTATGTGTACTGCCTTGGTGTCTCCAGGATGACACTCATATGTGTGAACTGACATTGGATACGCAAAGCTAATGAACACGTTATCAATCACTGTGAACTGTGTAACATGACTCATGCATTGAGAATGCATTGTGCATGTTTGACAAGGTAGACATGTGAGCCGTGACATATGAGCCAATGGTTCAACATTTGATGACTAAGGATTGCAGAATGTGTACCATGTCTCAATTAAATCTGAGATTCCTATTCCCATTTTGATGGCTCTACTCACTTGCAGGAGAGGAGACAGTAATGTCAGTACACAAGTCTGTTATGAGCACAAGACAAAACATTCCCTGCCACAAACTCCATTAGTCAACCTTGTGGTTCTGTAGTTTGATGTTGATACACGCAATGTTGCTGATCACATAATGTGTGATTGAGCAATGTGAAAGTGGTAGAGTAACAAGTCCCATTTATGTTAATGCAGCATGCGCTAATAGCACAACTCAATGTGATGTCTGATATCTGTGAACATCTGTGATGTTAACTATGTGTCAACTAGATATGGATGACTCATGGAAATCTTTGTATTTCTTGGTCACAGCACCATCAGCGGCCACAGGAGGAGACAGTGCCACG
The DNA here is from genome assembly GCA_963921515.1 of Calotriton arnoldi. Lineage (NCBI taxonomy): Eukaryota > Metazoa > Chordata > Amphibia > Caudata > Salamandridae > Calotriton > Calotriton arnoldi. Next base: position 831,270 of record CAWUFW010005753.1, read on the forward strand.
GATGTTGTGGGAGCAGAACATCAAACTGGGTCCAGTGAAGAGTCATCGGAGGGGGGACACAATGAAGGAGAGGGTGAGGGGAGCCTCATTGGGAGCAGATCTGCAACACCATCTGCATGTTCTGAATCTGATCACAGCTCCAGTGAGGACTCCCATGTGGTGGTGGGGGACACAGAGACTGCATCAACAACATCAGAGTCTACCTTCACCACCACTACCATCTCCACCCTCTAAGCTGCTCCCAGTTCCAGTGTCCGTGGCCGCTGCCATGGCAGGGGCAAACTCTCCTTTGGGCCAGGCACCTCACCCCCTGCACCTGTCTCCCCTGCTGCCCTCATTGTTGAGACCAATGACCTCCTGAGGCAGATCTCTGTGGGGAAGACATCCATGCTGAGTGTCCTCTATTCAAACACCACTCTTTTGACAGAAATATCATCGTACATAAAGGGCATTCACTCAAACATGTCTGCCCTAGAGAGATCAAATCAGGCTATGGCCTCAACACTGACGGCAGCACTGCCTCTCCTCTAGCAGTACCTCCCCCCTCCTACCTCTTCCTCATCCACTCTCCCAACTACCCTCCCAGACCCAAGCACATGCAAACACACACATTCACACACTGCAACATCCACACGCAGCGCACAAACACACAGACAGAAGTTGCAAACCACACACACGCATACTCATGCTACAGACAGCACACTCTCACCCAAGGAAGTGATAGCACCCGACACACATGCATCCAGTAACAGTCCGCATACCTCACAACCCTCTGCCTTCACAACCCCTACCCTTTCCTCTCCTGTTCCCCCCTCAGCCCAGGCTCCCCACCTTGTTTCCATTGAATTCTTCCCTCCCCAAACATACACCCCCCTCCTAAGAAGAGGAAGTGCCTCCAGGATGACCCACCAGTAGCATCTGCAACCCCACCCCCGAGAAGGAACAGAAGGCAACAACTCCCCACAGAAAATCCCTCCGGTCCCAATCTAAAACATCCACTCCTACAACTCATAGATCCTCAGACAAGCCCAGTACCTCTAAATCGACAAAAGCCCCAGCAAAAATTACCTCTTCCCTCGCCATTTCCGACACACCCCTCAATAAATGTAAGATCCCAAAATTAGTTAAGGTCACCCCGTCCCTAGCTCCAACTGACCATCCCACTACAGCTGCACCCCCCTCACAATTAGAGCCAACCACTGCAGTAGAGTCCCACCCCCGCCATCAGATCCTACCACTGCAGTGTACCCTGACACCCCTCCTGATCCAATCCCTCCCAAAACACAACCCAGTCCCTTTAGTTTGTCCCCTTTGGTGCCTGGCATGCCCCCAAGATGCCCCTCCCAGGGGAGGTATCCCCTTGCAGGAATTGTGCAGGCAAGACTAGATGGGCATGATGTTCTAAGCTCATCAGGACAATTAACATTGATGGACTGGCCAATGGCCTTTTGCTATTCATTGAATTTTGATTTGGAGGCTGAATAAAGCATGTTTTTATTTTTGTTTACACATTTGTGTGTCCACCAACTTGTTTCAGATTTAACTGTATAACATGTAGAATTGTTTGTTTATATTTTCAATGATGTTAGTATGGTATGGATTGCATATGTTACATGGAGTTTGAGCACTTTTACAGAATGTATTTAAAAATGTTGGGTCTGCATTTCATGGGTGTCATTGCCAACTTAAGTTTTGGATCACAGTGTGGCATGAAGTTACAAACCTTCTCATTTTCTGAGCACACTTACACATAGGTCATGCTTTCAGTTGTCAACATATTGCAAGTGTCTCAAAGTGCAACAGTGTAGGCAAAGCATGCTGCATATGTTTGTGATGTGTATATAGGCACCTGTCTCATCTATTCACCTGGATATATATGGCTGTTGACTGCATGGCAGTGACTTAGTACACACCCATGTATACAAATTGATTTCACAATACTTGTATGTGATTCAAGTGGTGAATCAATGTCTGTGTCTTCTGCAGGTCTTGTAGAATAGTGGCAAGGTCAACCTTGCTTCAGGTGTAATGCCACTGTGGGCAAAAAGCATTCATGGCTGTGACTACATCTTGTGCATTTACTGAGCCCCTGGTGAGTGTTAGGTGAGCAGTATTCTCACAGTCTTCCAACCCTCTGCTTCTACTAGACTCCAATTACTGCATGGATTTTTGATAGGCAAGGTGTATGTTTTCTTAATAGTCTATTGCTCACTCATTTAGCAGTTGTTCATGCCATCCTGCTTTTGGTAGTTGACATTGCAAGTATGTTGTTTATGGATTCTCCCAGGTTGGATTGCATTTTGCGACCACACACAAGTCGTAGTTGAGCATATGAATTGTGTGTCATATGTATTTTGAGAATGACTGACAAGGGTGTTGATTTGAGCTTATATTGATGCTGTTCCATGTCACACCAAGCTGTATTATGAGCGCTGTGATGTATGTTGACTTGCCAGCTGGTACATGTGGTGAGGCAAGTGGACAGTGAGTGTACAGAAAGGATGTGTGTCTGTCTACTGTGCAGATGCTCCCAGATCTTGAGTATCCACCATGCTCTTAGTTGCCACACATCTGAGGATGTGTTGATGGAAATATGCATCTTGACTGCAGATGTATAGTCAGTGGTTCATGTTGCATGTGCTGAGCTTGCTTGAACAATGGTTAAGGTGAGAGTGACTAGTATTAAAAGTATTGGTGTGAGTGGAGATACATACGTCATGGTGGCAGGACAAATTTAGTGGTTGCCTGAGGGTGTGAGGTATGAGTTGAATACATAGGCAGATCTTGTGTAGGAGACATGAGGTATCCACATTTCCCCTATGTGAGTATTTACAGATACAATTATGTGATTACGAGTATGCAACAGTTTGAATCTTGTGCAAGGTATGAGATGAATGGGTAGATGAGATAGGTGTTGAAGCACTTAGACAAGGTTGTATTTGGGCAGGTGGTTATCTGTAGTCTGTGTGTCTACAGTGAGGGATGACTGTGACCAGGCATCTTCAAATGAGTGAGGATAGTTGTTGATGTGCAACAGTCAATGGTGTTATTGGGCATGTAAGTAACATGTGGATGTGACAGTGCCACAGTGAGACAACGTTCAACTTGTCCTTTGTGACAAAGGGGATATGTGTATGTGAAGGGTATATGCCAGTTATGTATTGTAGTCTGCAGAAAGGTAAAATGTGTAGTGTCATATAGTTAATGTATGTTGGTATAGCATCTGTGTATGCATGTGTTGTAGAAATGACAATCTGGGTAACTTAAGCAGAGTAGGGTGTGTGTGATGATATGTGACTTAGTGGGGACATATCCATTGAGCAATGTAAGTGTCTTGTTGTCAGAAGTGGTGATGTATTAAGTTTGCATGGCAGAGTGGGCAGTGATGCTGCACGTTGTGATATGAGTGCATTCCAAATACATTGCAGAGGGTGCTTATGGTGATGAGCGTGTTCATTTTTACATGTAAAGTTTGTCGTCTGCTGAGAAGATGATGAGTACAGTACATAGTGTGCATGTCATGTATGTGCGAGTTGTGTACATAGTGATGAAGAGTGGTGCTGTGCATGTAGGTGTGTTTGTGAGTAGGGGAGCGCATGCGTAAGCTTGTGACAATGGTGTTTGAACTGTTGGAGTACAAGGCTGTAGCTTGCGGGCCAACCAAGTTTTTCCAACTAGCTGCAGCAGAGGTGGCTTATGACATGCTTGTGTGTTTTCTAGTGTTGAAATTTGATCATGTACTTTGGGGTGGATGTGAGAGGAGTCATACCTGCCCAAGTATAGTTCATGCAGGCCATGAGGTAATGTTGATTTGTACATATGTGTAGTTTTTGTTTCTTTATGTAGTCAAATACAGTTGTCAGAGTAGATATGAAGAGGTGAAATGTATTAGAAACGCAGCGGCGGACTGTTACTGTTGCACCTCAACCTTTAGTTGCATCTAAGGAAATGTCCTGTGCACAATTCTTCCAGCACTTGCCGCTGTTGGGTGCCACTGAGAATCAGATCAGACAATTTCTCTATCAATAGGAAGGTGCACCAGGAAAGAAGTCCATGTTCAATTTAGGTGTTGCATCATCTTCTTTATTGATCACAAGAAATATATAAATTAAAATTCAGCCCACGCGTTTCGTTCCGAGTAACCAAGGAACTTCATCAGGGCTCTAAAGAGTATGATAAGGTCATATGTATATCTCGTATAATGAAGTCACCACGTCTTCAGGGTCGTTCTCCTCATAAGTCAAAATCACAAAGGTACCACAGGACAATATCACATCTAAAAACGGATACCCAGGATGGTCATTTCCCCTGCCATGGTGACTCGTACTAGCTGACAACAGATGTAAGATGACCACCTGTCCACTAAGTGCACGGATGGTCCGTGAACTCAGTTTGCTCTCCGTCGTCGGTAGCTGATGTTTTAAAACATTACGTGTACTAAAAGTGTAGTGTCATTTCTCCCTAAACATCACCACTTCCGGGTATCCGTTTTTGGACGTGATGTTGTCAGTGCAACAGTAGAGAAAGTGTTGGATAGCGGGGGGTTAAAAATTACTATTCCCACTCCAGTGAGTGCAACAGTAGGGAAAGTGTTGGATAGCGGAGGGATAAAATTTACTATTCCCACTCCAGTCAGTGCAACAGTAGGGAAAGTGTTGGATAGCGGAGGGGTAAAAATTACTATTCTCACTCCAGTGAATTAAACAGTAGGGAAAGTGTTTAATTGCGGAGGGGTAAAATTTACTATTCCCACTCCAGTCAGTTCAAAATTAAAAACAAATAAAATGTCAACAACCCAAAAAAATAATTTAAAAAGGAAAGAAATAAAAAAATAAAAACATATTATAATGTTAAATACATATCACAAATACCTACAAATATTATATTAAGTAAAATAAAAAAATTCTAACAAATAAATATTTTTATTTAGAAATTATTTATGAACAAAAACATTCATTATTACATAAATTTAGTTTATTTACTTCCTACCCTATAACACCACACAATTCACAACCCACATCTAAATTTAAAAAATAATGTACTTCCATAATTAACATAATTAATTATCAATTAATGAAAAAATATTAATTAAAAAATAAATTAAAACACATAAAAATTGATTAACTCCCCACCCAAAATTAAACTGTAAAAAATGAATTACACAATTAAAATTGTTTTTCAATTAAAAAACTAATAGTATCAAACAACTAATTATAAAGTAAGTAAAAATAATTTACTCCCCACCCTTTAACCCTATAAAACCAAAACCCATGCACAAAAAAATTAAACAATTACCCTAATTAATTACCAATTAATGAATATTAATTTCCAACTAATTATTATTTAAAAATAAATTAATTCCTACCCTTTACCCCCATAAACCCCACAACCCATACCTAAAATTAATCACTCAATTTCCATATTTAATTTTCAATTAATTAATTAATATTGATGAACAACTAATTAATTAATGAATAATAAATAACTTCCCACCTTTTACCTTTATAAACCCAAAACTCACACCCCAAAAAATATAATTAAACAATTAACAAAATTAATTATCAATTATTTATTATCAATTATCAACTAATTATTACTTAAATAAAAATGAATCAATTCCCACCCTTTACCCATATAAACCCCACATCCCTGCACTTAATTTATTTTACACAATTACCATAATTAATTACCAATTAATTAATTCATATTTATTAACAACCAATTAATAATTAATTAAAAAAATACTTCCCATCTTATACCCCTATAAACCCCACAACCCATACATAAAATAAAAAAATACAATTGACACTATAAAATCTCAATTAAATAAATATTGATAAATAAAAAATAATCATTAATTTATTATAATTAAATTACTTCCCACCCTATTCCCCTATAAACCCACAACCCGCTACAAAACTAAAAAACACAAAATTTAATTAAAATAAAATTGCAAACTACTAAAAATGTAATACATATATTAAAAAACATAATCAATACTTATACAAAAAAATACATCACATACATTTAAAATATATACTAAAATACACAACACTAATTAAAAAATCGATATTTTAAACAACTATACTTTTGCGAACGATAATGACTTCTATATTTTTGAAAACAATATTTCTTACCTTACATTTGATATTCTTGGCCACGATATTCTTGCTGTCGATATTTCTATGTCACGATATTTACAACTGGATATTTGTGTAGGTCGACATTTCCAGCTCACAGCCTCCCATACATAGCCACCTCCAAGTGCTGGTTCACCATCTGATGCATGTATGTGTCTTGATATGTGCTTACAACCTCCCATGCATAGCCACCACCAAAGTGCAGGTTCAACCTCGGGTGCATGCATGTGACAAGACATGTGCTCACTGCCTCCCATGACCAGCCACCTCCAAAGAGCAGGTTCACTCTCTGGTGCTTGTGTGTGTCTAGACATGTGCTCACAGTCTCCCATGCACAGCCTTCCATGCACACCCACCTCCGCGGAGCAGGATCATCCTCTGGTGCATGCATGTGACTAGACATGCCTTCACAGCCTCCCATGCACAGCCACCTCCAAAGTGCAGGGTCACCTTCTGATGTATGTATGTGACTAGACATGCTCTAGCCTCCCATGCACAGCCACCTCCACCGTGCAAGTGCACCCCCTGGTGCATGAATGTGACTGGGCATGTATGTACTCCAAGCCTCCCATACACTGCCACCTCTGGTGCATGTATTTGACTAGACATGAACTCACAGCCTCCCATGCGCAGCCACCTCCAAAGTGCAGGTTCACCTTCTGATGCATGTATGTGACTAGACATGTACTTACACAATGTAAATATAAGTATCCCCCGGCTACTTATATACGTTCCTAGGGCAGGGAAAATGCAATTGTACAAGGAAAAAATTCCCTAAGCAACAATTGGTCTAATCCGTATATAGAACCATAAATCTTATATGATAGAACTAGACTCAGTGTACCATGATTATCATTAAAAAATCATTTTATTAGTACAAAGAAATTTAAAATACTACAAAAAATTCTGTTGTTATGTATGAATAAACATATTATTGACAATAACATCACAAAACATAGACCACTGGTTAAAAAGAGAGATATCTGTTTTCGCAATACCTAATATAGCAAAACACCACTGTAGGTCCCCTAAAGATGATTGATATAGGGAAGATTAGATAATCAAACAGTGAAATAATAACACACAAATTTATAACGGCAATACTAAACTGAACAATGACTGTAAAGCACAAACACAAATTAGAACAATACAATGTGGCGGCTTTTGTTTGAATTCATTCAAAGCTGGATCTTCAATATGTCTACGCGTGTTTCGGCGAACATAGCGCCTTCATCAGGAAAGCCACATGAAAAACAATGCCATGTCCATAAAAATGAAGGTCAGTCAAGCACATCCAAAGAGCCAGGAAAATGCTCACAGCCGATTGAGGAAATTGAATAACTTATCAATATAATGTAGCTGCTTAATAGCTACTCCAGCAGTGAACACACTAAGCAAAGGGATCAGAAGGATAAAGAAGGGCTTTTCAATATGTGACTAGACATGCCATTACAGCCTCTCATGCACAGCCACCTCCATGGTGCAGGTTCACCCTCTGGTGCATGTATGTGACTAGACAAGCTCACGATCTACTATGTGCAGCCATCTCTACGGTGAGATCCTGCCCTTCAATGTACACATGGGATCAGAACAAGCAGGACCCCAAGTGTGGCCTGATCAAAGGTGCAGGTTTTCCATCAAGTATATTTATGTGATAAGGCCCACATGCGTGTAAGTGCCACCACCTACAAGGACCAACCTAACCCTTTGCTACATGTAGCCAATCATACCTCACTAGCTGCTGTGTGCAGCAAAAAACAATGGGCAGATGTAGGCACCTCTGCAACCAAACACATGTGTACAACCACCTTCAGACTCCAGGCTCCTCGGCTTCTAAAGCGTGATGCCTCTGGGAGAAGCCTCCTCCATAATGTAATAGTTGCTTCTAATGAATATATGTGCATGTGTGTGAATGCATGTGCTGTGTGCACGTGCACCCAAATGTACAAGCTCACTGTTGATGCACATGTCTTGCCATTCTATCAACCTCAGTGTCCATCCATTTCCAAGGATGTAGCCTCACACTTACGCGCACATGTCTGACAAGGCCCCAAAAACCATTGTGTGCAGCCACCTCTATGGTGCATGCATTTGATCATCTATCTCCAGTGAGCAGGATCAGCCAATGATGCATATGTATGGTCATGCTCCAACACACATCTGTGTAGGCTCAGTCTCTGATGCACAAGTATGATCCTACTCCAACATGCATCTGTGTGCAGTCACCTCTTCTGTGCAAGCTCAGCCCCTAATGCATGCGTGTGATCTCACTCCAAGGCCCATCTGTGTGCAGGCCCAGCATCTGACGCATGCATGTGATCAGACTCCAACATGTATCGATGTGCAGTCACTTCTACTGTGCAAGCTAAGCCTCTGGTGCATGCGTGTAAATATACTCCAACATACATCTGTGTGCAGTCACCTCTACTATGCAATCTCAGTCTCTGGTGCATGTGTGTGTGACCATACTCCAACAGCTGCCTGTGTGTGAGCTCCGCCTCTGGTGCATGCATGCAACCATACTGCAACAGCATGCATCTGGGTGCAGCCACCTCCAGGGTACAAGTTCAGCCTCTGGTGCATGCTATGGGTGGGTGGAACTCGTGGAGTTACATGAAACGCCACGTATTCTGCAGAGTTCCGCGAATGGGCAGAATTAGGCATATCGCACTGATTTTAGTGCCCAGAGATTGTTCCAGTTTGAAAAATCAGCGCGAATGGCACTACGCTTCTTGCCATAGGGTGATGCTTCTCAAGTTGATTTTGCTGCCGCTCAAGTGATCAAAAACCACGCCAGGGGACACCAAATCTCACTCGCCAACTTACTGTTCATGAGTCATGCATGAGAAAAACTCAGTGTTATATGCATAATGGAGAGTGGCCAAAACTCTGCCAGCTCTGCAGGCAGAGAGGAATTTATCGCCTACCCCTAGTGCATGCGTGAGACCATACCCAACATGTGTCTGTGTGCAGCAACCTCATGGGTGCAAGCTCAGCCTCTGGAGAAGGGGATAGGTGAGCGTACTCCAAGATGCATCTGTGTGCAGCAACTACCAGGGGAGGCCTCAGCTGTGGAGTCCTGGGTAATGAAACCCAGCAGTCACTCTGAGCTGTGTCTGTGTTGAGTGGGCAGAGCTCTGCAAAATAAACACAGCTATGGTCTAGCTGTACGTTGTCCTTTCTAAAGCACTATGTTGTCTGCTCAAGAGCCTTCACTGCCAAGAACGGAGCAAAGACGTTCGCTGCATGTTGATTATTAATATTGGGGGGGAGGGGTGGCGAGACTGCAACTTCCCAAAAAGCAATGCACTGTACCCAACTAAAAAAGAGAGTGGGTGGCCTGGGGCATGGTTTGGTTGGGGCTGACTTAGTGGAATTTGTTTCGTGTTAGGAAAAGTAAAGAACATTCTTGGTAGCACTACTAAATACATACAACCATGAGCTGGCAAAACAACTTTGTGCCCCAAATGTACTATAAAGAACAGTTGAATAATAAATCAATGCTTGATAATTGCATAAGCCAAGCACATGACACAGTACCCCTTTTACATAGTTGCATAATGCAATGCTACAAACATATGAAATACACTAGCATGTGGGCACGCAAGGCACGGCATTGTGCCACTCCAGTACTATGTTGCAGGCATGGCTTGAGTGATTGTTTTAGCATTTTTAACTACCTTCTTTAAAACAGATCATAATTTTAAAAATGCTAGGGTGTCATATACTCTGAGGTTCATGGTTGATACATAAAACAGGGAAATCTTTGCGGATAACCTGGCCCCTTCCTTTGGAAGGCTGTTTGCAAGGTAGGTGGAATGTTGACTTTCATCCTGCGTTTTTTACCAGTTAGAAATCCAGGCCAGTAGCTTCAAAGTGGCCATTAGCATTACTGAGTATATTCACTAATTTATTTTTTAAAAGTGTGTGGTTTTGGTCAAAATATTTTATTCCTCTTGGAGTTCACCAAGTTGGCAACCCTGTGGCACTGGGGTGAGGAACAAGAATGGGCCTTCCAGGCCACCAAGTACACTCTTATGTACTTCGATACACGAAGGAATCCACATCTGCGGTTGACGCCGGTCCGAAGGGACTATGAGCTGTGCTGATGCAGCGACCCATGAATGGTGATTGGACACCAGTAGCATTTGCTAACTGAAATTGAACTACCGAACTCGGAAATTGAAAAGGAAGCAATTGCCATACACTGGGGTGTCGCCACTTCCATCCATATGTCTATAGCCAACCGTTTAGAGTCACCACGGATCACAAAACCCTCATTCCACTATTTCGAGGGATAGCGTCGAAACTACCACTTCAAATTGAAAAATGGATGCTTCAACTCCAGGATTACAATTGTCAGGTATAGTTTTGTCCAGGCACCATTAACACTGCTGACTGCGTGTTGTGGCATCCCTGAGTTGCCACCTCGGAAGAGGAGGAAGAAGCGAACAAGACCAAAAAATATGTTTGGTGCATTCTGATTGCTCCTGCCCACTACCAATCTTGGAGAAGATAGCCAAGCCACTGTCCACGACGAGTGTCTGCAGAGAACGCTAGAAGCATCGGTTCAAAGATAATTGGGACCAGGGCACCTCAGAGTCCCAACGCATTCTGGAAAGCTTATACCATGTATGTCAGGAACTGGCTGCAGACCCAGATGGCTGTCTTTTGCGAAGGCATTGCCTTTTCATCCCCATCAGTCTCACAAATCAGGTTGTGCAACTCCCCCACATTAGCCACCAAGGAGTGGTCAAGACCATGATTCGGTTGTGCACAAATGTGTGGTTCCCAATCATGGATCAGCAGATGGAGACTCTCGTATGATCCTGCCCATTGTGCCAGGCCACTGGAGGACCGTTGTCCCACCACTGTGATCAAGGAGGGAGGAACCTGACTGCTCTGGGTGTGCACCAGCCTAGACTTCAGAAGTCTGCCAGACAGGAGCTATGCGATGGTGATCATTGACGATTATTCCAAGTAGCCCGAAGTAGAAATCATTGCCTCTCGAAGAGCGCATGAGGTACTATGCTGTCAAAGCAGTGCATCACGTGAAACGCACCCCCCCGAGGCACTCAGAAGTTAGAACACTGCTCTAACACAGCTCCCCCAGCTGGCTGGGATTAATGACACCTCAATTAGCGATGATGTGAAACGACCGGCCCTTGGAGACAAAAACGGGCTCCCGACCTGATTACGATGCCACACACCAAGTAGAACAGGAACTGAGTAGGTGTAGGTGCAGTGAGGGACCCTTGACAAAGTAAGTAGTGCCTTAACTTTTAGGAGCTGTGAATTATAGCATCACTGTCAGTAAAAAGCAGACACTAATGAGATTCCTGTTTTCCTCTATTTTACCACCTTAACTTCTGCAGGGTTTGACTACAGGGTCACCTCTTTGACCTCCAGTCCCCATGCGGTCTTTAGCTCCCTGATTGTGGGTGAGTCAATATTAGACACAAAGCTCATTGTGGTATTTTTTAAAAAGAGTAACGCCAATGGTCTGTATGCCTGTATTAATGTATGCAAATGATAGCCCTGCCTCCTGTATGAATGACTGTTGTCTAAAGCAATATACACCTTGGGCACTGTGAGAAGCTGGCTTGGTATATGGTTCTCGCTTAAGTGTAGCACCCTGCACCAATCCAGACAACCCTTATGGTGATTTTAGTGGTCTTAGACACCCTTAGAAAGCTCTCTAAGTGGTAGCTGTCGAGAGCAGCCTTCAGGCTTAGTCCAGAAGGAGTGTAAAGCAGCTTGTTTTACCAGTTCGTAATCTTATGGTATAGATTAAGTGAAAAAGAATCACACAGTGTAGTTATAAAAAATAAGTATTTTATTAAAGACACTCACTAACACAATGTATTATATCCTACCCGGAGATACCAATACACATCACACAATATTCAGGAAATAGAGCACGTAAGTAGCACAAATACACAGTGGTCCCCAGGGGGAGACCAAACCATATACTAAATTAGTGGAATGCGAACCACGACTCATGTCAAGAATAAACCCAGAAGACGTAGAAGAGCCTGGGACCCAAGGAACCACCCAAGGTGCATATCTAGGAACCCCACAGAGGTCATGTGCAGAGTGGGAACACAACCGATTGTTCAAGGTTAGTCAATCGGTAAGTCGCGGTTGCAGTTTTGAAGAAATAGGACTCTTCCCAGTGGACCCTGAAGACACCCCATGGAAGATGGAAGGTTGGAGAGTCACCCTACCCGTGGATACCTCAGGAACCAGGATACCTACACCAGGGACGCCGGTGCATAGGTGTCAAGTGACGTGGGAAACCGCAGTAGACCACAATGGAGGACTTCAAGAAAGATGCCACTGGAGAAGAAGACGAAGGAGTCTTGTGGACTCCAAAGGTGGATTCAAGTTGAGAGGTATCTGCAAGCAGAGGAGATAGAGTCCATGCTACTCAGGAGTGACCAGGAGGCACAGAAGATGAATACCCACTGATGTCGGGAATGCAGGAGAAGTTGACGGTGCCCTTTTGGTTGCAGCTGTGCGGACCGGACAATGCTGTGGACAACCATGAGCCAGATATGAGCTTTCCCATGTCGGATGTCTAGCACCAAGGGGTCAATGTCCGGCAGGGGCGCCAACAAGCCTTGGCAGCAGCAAGCAATGAAGTTAACAAAAATGATGTAGTGTCGGGACCAGCAAGGTCCAAGGGACTCACCAAGCACAGGTGAGTCGGAGCAGGCTCCAAGCCAACAGGGGAGCTCACTGGTGCCAAAGAAGACCCTTGAGAGGACCCATGGGCCAAAGGCACAGGAATCGCAGGAAGACATCAAGCAGCTCACCAAGAGATGTAGGCCCACGTTGCAGAGGATGCGATGCAGGTGAGGATCTTGGTCAAAGAGGATGCTTGGAGTAGGAGCTTCTTTGGGCCTGAAGATCTCTGGAAGAGAGAGCCAACAAGCCTTGGCAATGAGAAGTTGACGCGGTGCACAGGGGTTCTGTTCCAGCGGTTCCAACAAGGGATACTTGCCTCAAACTTGATGCGAGGACAGCGCAGGCCTCGAGGGAGTTGCAGAACCATGACCTGTGTTGCTGAGCTTTTCGGAGTCCGTGGGAGCCCAGGATCAGCAGACCGGTCAGCTGCGTTGCGGTGCCTGCATATGCAGGGGAGTGACTCCTTCACTTTAAGGGAGATTCCTTCGGGTGTCTTGGAGTTCCACAGGCCTGGTGAAGAACCTGTGTGGAGCACGTGAACAGACGTTGCAGAAGACCAGCAGGATGACGAGACCAGGAGCAGCAGGAATCTTCCCTGGTGCAGTCTCGGTTCCTTAAGTGAAGTCCAGCAAAATCCAGTGTGTCCAGACGGTTGAAGTGAAGTGGTACGTGATCTGAATCTTGTCCCATGACGAATCTAGGGACCCACCCACAGGTAAGCCGTTAAGTACCCTGAGGAAAGGGTTGGGATGATTCAGGGGTCCCTCCCAAAGGAGGGGCTGGACAGTGGGGAGGATACTCCCATGTCCTTTGCCCAGTTTCACTCCAGAGCAGGAGCCAACTGCTCCCTGAACTGGTTTGAACTGGAGTATGCAGGAGGGCACCAAGTGTGGCCTTCCAGCAGTCTCAGTGGCGCTGGCAAGCGCCCTCACCCTGCCCCAATACACTAAACCCTGTCTGGGAGGTGGTTACACCTCCCCGTGACAGGATATCTTTTGTTCTGCCTCCCCTGCTCAAGTTTGGCTCATCAGCAGGAGGGCAGAAACTTGTCTCTGGTCGGCAGCAGCCCTAGCTTGCTGTTCGGTTCTGGAAGACTGATACCGGGAGCACTGAGGGCCTTCCGGAGGAGCTTTACAGTGCATGGAATCATACCTCCCACATCGTCTATGGTGTGGGGGTATGATTCCAACATGTTTGATACCAAAGATGACAGGGTTCATTACAGCCAGTTTAGAGATGTCATCGCGTAATGACGCATGGCCACTCTATATGTTTTAATGGTTGATGCACTTACAACTCAGGAGAATGGACTCCGTAGGTTGTAAGGGTGTCCCGCTCATGCAGGGGCATCCTCACACTTAGAACCGAGCAACCTGCCTTCAGGATTGAAAGGCCTTCCTTAGGGGTGAATTATAGGTTTTAAGTGTAGTGGCCTCAGATATAGGGAAACCTATATCTGTCGTAAGTGGTGCTAGCACCAGCTTACACAGGCTGCAATGGCAGGCCTGTAGTCACAATTTGAGTAGTCTTTCTTGGGTGGCATAAAACATGCTTCAGCCCATGAAAGACCACTAGGGTACCTAAGCCATGGGTACCTTGGTGCCATATACTAGGGACTTACAAGGGTACCCCAGTAGCCAATCTGGAGTGTACCTAAGTACTCCCCATGTCCAATTTAGGGAGGAAGCACAGAGACTGGGGTCCTGATTAGCAGGATCCCAGTCAGACTAGTTAGAAAAACCTAATGACAACAGCAAAAAGTGGGGGTGACCATGAAAGCAGATCCTACTTTCCTTCAGGCACAAAATGCAAAAAGATAAAATGTAGCATAGTATGCTATCATGTATGAATTTACCTCTTGAATCTGATGAGGTGAGTGACCATGCACCAGTAGGCCACACATTGTGGTGTTATGTAATTGATTGCCTACATTGAGATTGCAGGGTAGCAACGTGGCACAATCACTAATCACAATAATAAAACATGAATGAAAAGTTGGGCATGCCACACTTCAAACAGCCATACAATGGCACATGATCAAAATACAGCACGAATTACGTAGCTAAGAAATGTATATGCAATCTTTATTTTTCAGGGTCGTATCTAAAGAAGCAAGTATATACCTGCCAGGGCATGTGATTTGTAATTGCATGCTACACATGATTATCTATTCGTGGCAAACAACTGCATCACTGGGGGTGTGTTCAACAGTTGAATTTACCCTGACAAAAGCCCTGGACCTTTTAAGGCCTCCCAGAGCAGGGTTGAAACATGTTGGTCGAGAAAGAGTCATAGGACCATTAAATCCTTGAGTCCCCTTCCATAATTCTGGTTTTAATTGTCCTCATCCACTCCACGAATAAAGAGACACCTTGGAGTGGATGAGGTTTTTTTTATCTAATAGTTACGCCCTCTAGTGTCTTTCTCCTAAGAGCTCCCTGAAATACAGTTGAGCCCACCTTGACCTTTAGGTGTCAGGGTGAACCTGATGATGAAGCATGACACTAACAGAGTGTGTGAGGGTTATATATATTAAAAATATTTTTTCTTTCCTCCACTCCAAGTAGAGTGGTGTCTAGGTGTGGTGACCACTTCCTCTCATTGTGCCCAGTGACGTAAAGTTAAGATGGATACTCTATAGGTATTGCTGGTGCATGAGGTACTACCTTAACTGGAGAAAACCATGGCCACCCATAGTCTGTTTTACGAGCTGAGAACTGATAATGACCTGCTGTTTCATGGACAAGAAGTAACTGAGTCTCTCAAATCACTAAACATCATCCACAAGAAGATCACCTCTCATTGGCCCCAAGCCAACGGGTGGTAGAACGCTTCATGAAGACTTTGAACAAAGTCATCAGGATTGTGCATGCCACTCTATGAGTGGGCCATCTACTCTTTTCTCCGTGAGTACCGCCAAAAACCCCACTCCACCATGTGGCAAGCTCATGGGCACCTGCTCATGGGGCAGCTGGTGCAAGACTTGATCCCTCACCACCCGGAGGGGACCCCAAACCCAGTTGATGATCAGCCGGTCCTGACCAGACGTCAGATCACCAACACATGCTCCAGTCAGCGCCACCATGCCAAATGATTCCACCTCACAAAAAGTCGATCTAGTCTTGGTGAAAGACCTGATTCTAGGCAGTAAGTTCAGCCAGCAATTTGAACGCTATACGTGAACCATCCCTCATATTCATGGCACCAAAGTGACTGCCAGGTGGGGGAGGAGAAAGTGTCCCGAAATATTTCTCAGTTCAAATGATTTTACTCTTTGTGTCCGCCCAGTCCTGGTGTTGATGCGACTGATGCTGATTTTGGTGACAACGAAGAGATCTCTGTTGTGGATTGCCTGCCGGCGAGCTCTCCTGAGCCTGTGAGGAAGGGTGAAGAAGTGAACAACCGGAGTCCCATCTCTACAGGGGGCATGATACTTGAGCCTCCTGCTAGGCCGGTGAGTCATGCACCAGGTATGGCTTGTGGAGCAACATGGAACCCTTGTCCCGACTGCGAGATCATGTGGTGCAAGAGCCTGCCCTGAAGGTCCAGGTAACCCTAAGTTTCTATATTTTTACTTCACTTAACTGTTGCCGTGCCAATTGCTGAGTTGTAACTCTATGGATAACGTCCCGAGACTATGTTGATGCTTATATCTGTAAGCTGTGTTTGCTTCAAAATAAAGAAGAAATGTAATATCACACCAGCGACGTAACTGGTGCATGGTGTGGGTGCCCCATAATGTAACCGCGGGGTGTTCATATTCTGTTCCCCGCTTCGCCGGTGTAGTTGGTGTAGTCCTTGTGTCACGTGGGACATATTTAATAAAGGTGTTGCTGAGCAGGCGGGATCAGACACCACCTGCTTGAGGACCCTGTAAACCCACATACATCTCATTGTGATTTGTTCCAGGCCCTACCACGTTGGCCCCGTACTTGACCCCCATCGCCAAGCAACATCCGCCGTCATCCTGCAGGGGTTACAACACAACAATGCCCACACTCATGTGGAACGCTCACTCGTGCACACTCACATGCATACACACACTCACATTCACACACATGCAAATTACATTAAATATTTTTCTGTTTGCTGCCACAAATTAGCTTTTTCTTTGACAGTAGAGCAGCAGCCCCCACCATCATCCCCAAGCAACACCAGGCAGGCCCCTCATCCCACTACTTGGAAGCAGCAGGGCACCTGGGCATGCAGAGACCCCACCCATTGTTAGACCAGGAGCTGCAGGAAGAACATAGTGGGATGGATGCCTCATCCAATGACTCTTTAGATCGAGCTCAGACAAAACCTGGACTGGTTTTTTTTTGTCTGAGGGAAGCTCTTTCGGTGACAGGTAGAGGAATCGCTGAGGTGTTTGGGGTCAATGTGACAGGGCCCTGTTGGTGCACAGCGCCGGTTTTAGACATCACCTGCGCCATGCTCTGAGCTCTTTTACTACGTTGTACTCTGCGACAATTAAACAGTCATGCTGCATATACCCAAAACCACTGGAATTATGCGATTGCGCGGCTGCTGCATTTTTTGCATAATTATAGATTTGCTGCTTTTGCCACATGATCCAACAACTGCTGCATAATCTGCACATTTTAACAAAATAAAAAGATTGTTTCTAGCTCAAATGGTTCAAAAGTTACAAAAAATTAAGCAACATGCGTTTGTGGACATTGGAAGGCCAATTGCAAAGCTTAACTGGTCACATTTCTGTTGCTTATTGCTATATTTGGGTGATAAACTGGTAATAATGAGGTGCAGCCAATGCCCAGACAGTGTTAACAAGTGTCTCTCTTTATATTAATGACATTGCTAAATTCTTATCTCTTATATCCACTGATGCCCCGACCCTAGCAGGTTCCAAGGTTCCTATCTTAATGTTTGCCGACGACACGCTTATCATTTCAAAAACACCTAGCGGGTTACAGCGTGCGTTGGCTTAATTTGAAGACTTTCGTAAGATCAGAGGGTTAAAGATTAACGCAGCCAAAACTAAACTTATGATTTTTAACAAACATCGCTCTTTTAGGGGCAAAATTATCATGGAGGGTGTGCCTTTAGAGCAAGTGGATGCCTTTATTTATTTAGGCATCACTCTGGAGAAAAAAATGAAAGGAGACCCCCACATTGAAACAATGGCACTAAAGCACCGTCAATTGGCAGGAGTCCTAAGCAAAGAATTCAGAACATCTTTGACAAAACCATTTAGTCCTGTATTACAGATTTACAATGCAAAGGTAGTGAGCCCGGTCCTATACGGGTCAGAGCTTTAGGGGTTCGAGAATCTGACTATGTTAGCATCTGCTGAAAACAGGTTGCAGCGAACACTCACTAGCCTTCCCAAAAGCACCCCTACCCTCCCTCTGCTTAGTGACCTAGGAATGAATTCACTGGTTGACTTAGCTATGCTCTGTCCCTTATTATACTGGTGTAAAATATGGAGCACCCCAGATCTGATCACTTATGCAAGGGGTCTTAGGGATGTGATTGAGGCAGACCGCTTCCACACAATAAGCTGGCTCAGAGACATCAATGTGGCACTGACGGCTATGGGTCTGCCAAACCTGTGGGATAAACCATCTAGCACGCAGTCTCTATCCAAAGAAGCTATAAAGGAAAGATATTGGGAAACCGTGCGGCAAAACACTTTCAGAATGATTGATAGTACCACACTGACTGGAAGTTTTATCTTAACTAAACCCTGTCCTCGTTTTGAATTCTATTGGGACATTATAACTAAACCCCTTGATTGTAAACTTTATTTTCAATTCAGAGCGGGCACCCTGCCCCTAAAAACCTTTACAGCAAAATGGTCACCACTGGGAGACAACAGGGGCCCCCACTGCATTGAGCATGCAGAAACCTATTCACACATTTTGATTGTCTGTTCTGTCTACACAGCTCCCTGTAAGGTCTGGTTAGTGCAGACTTGCAAGAGTTTGGGTACCAGACAAAGTAGTGTTGCCTTGAGAATTTTGATGATGGACCCTTCAACATGTTACGCTATCCCCATAGCCAAATTGTTAAGGCGGATGTGGTGTATAAGATTAAAATGACTGGCTAACGAGAGCAATTAAATATGTAAAGTCTAACGCCACCAACATCGACACCACATTGGTTTGCTTGGGTTGTCAGAAGATTGTTTTAGGTCTTGTATACCCACTGCAAATTGCACAACATCTAATTCTTGCTGGTTATTGCTGTACGAATGATAAGATTTGCCATCTCTATAGTCTCTGGATATGCTGAAATTCCACATATTAGGGTGTTGCTTTGACTCTCGCACGGGCGCTATTTATATTCTATTGCTTATGCCGAGCCTTGGTGCCGTCCATCCATCTGAAATGTTTACATCCCCTATTCTGCTGGTGTTTTAATCTATAAGTTTTGATTTTAATCAGCTGTATTCTATTATAAATGTTATTGACATCTCTTAGACTCATTTGCTGCTTCCCTCTGAGCTGTGGTCCCTAACATATTTTATGTTCTTATCATGTATATTCGCTGATTCCTGGTGTTTTAAT
The DNA here is from genome assembly GCA_963921515.1 of Calotriton arnoldi. Classification (NCBI taxonomy): domain Eukaryota; kingdom Metazoa; phylum Chordata; class Amphibia; order Caudata; family Salamandridae; genus Calotriton; species Calotriton arnoldi. The sequence goes on from CAWUFW010005753.1 coordinate 850,630, forward strand.
ATTATGATTCGATTTTTAAGCTGTATTTTCGATGAATTGCTAATTTTTAAAATGAATGTTCCTGTTTGATGGAAAAATGTTTTATTGGTAACTTGCATTTTATGCTGTAAACGCTTTTTATGGCAAACTTGTCGAAATAAAGCTTTTTTGATGATGACAAAATAATGAAGTAATGCTATGATAAGATGTGCCACATAATTTGACTTTTCTTGCTGTAAATTTACTCAACCCTGCCTCATAATTTCACCCTCCCCTATGACATAATCCCAGTGGCCCAGCATATACCAAACCCAACCAGTTAGACATCTGCGGCATGTTACCCAAATGACAGTAAATACTGTGGGAGTGTTCTACACCAGAGCCCCACCACCCTAAACTCTCTCCCCGCTCCTGTAGCTACGCTCCTGACAACAGATTTTGGCTCCCCGTGAACTTACCTCATCTTTTAATGCTCTGCCCCGGGCATTGAGGCCCCTTTAAAGATGAGAGTTGAGATGCTGTTTTATCTCTTTCTTTTCAAAGAAGTTAAAGTTATTCTAGCCTGTACGTTGTCTTATTCTCAGCAGTCTAGCTGACTTCTCCTCCAATCTGGGGTGCAGCTTCTCGGTTATTTGTGCCAGAAATGTATATATTTCTTTTCATCTCAGTTTCATCCATTTATTTCTCATTTTATTGGCAGTTCACTCGGTGCACATCAACTCAGATTCTTGCCTCCAGTGCTGTTTCCGGTTTCTCCAATGTATCTCCACCCCTACTTGCCAGAACAATGCCATGACCCATCTGGGCAATAAATAAAGCCTGCAGTACTTAGAGTGCACTTTGGTTGTGACCTTCCTGCATTAAACTCTCTCTTCCAATGCCCCTCAGTCATTTATTAAAAGTGATAGTTTTTTTAAATCAACTGAAACATTCATTCCCCTCCCCCTCTCAAAGCTTTTAGGGGCCAGATGTACGACCCTTCCATTTTGTGAGTCGCACATTGAGACTCACAAAATGGAATGTACAACAGTATCTCAGACAGTTTACGATTCCTAATTGGGTTGCAAATGACCTGCCTCATCAATATTCATGAAACAGGTCGCAATTTGCGACTCATTAGGAATGGCCAGCACTCCCAGGGATGGTGGCCTGCTGGGGTCAGCAGACCACCATGTGTGTGACTGCTTTTTAAATAAAGCAGTTTTAAAAAAAAAATGCCTCTTGTTTTCCTTAAAGGAAAATGGGATGCATTTAAAAAAGAAAAATGAAACGTGGGACCACTGCCCGCTCTTAAAAAAGATTTTCGCATCCATTCACAAAGGGGAAGGGGTCCCTTGGCGACCCCTTCCTCTTTGCGAGTGGCTTACCACCTACTTGAAGTAGGTGGTAAACGGCGAGTGTTTTGCAACTGCCATTGCGGTCGCAAAACAATGATACATACAAATGCAACTCTCTATTAGGAAGGGACGCCCTTGGAACGCCCCTTCCAAATACTGACTTGCACAATAGTGTTTGTAAATAACAGCACCCTTTTTTGCAGTCGCAAACGGGCCGATTTCTCATTTGCAACTGCAAAAAACGGTCGTACAGCTGGCCCTTAGTAAACTAAATTGCAAGTCTGTTGTTATGTGCGCCCTACTTATGGCTCAGATTCTAAGTGCAGATAAAGCACTATTATAGTAGACTAAATCAAAAAGAAAAGGTGTTTTGTACAGTGCACATGTATTTGAAGGTGCCCTCTTATGTGATGATGAATAAAGGAGGCTCAGGGAAACAAAGATGTGGCTAGGATTACAAAATTTGGTCAAGCATGGAATCCAGGATTGATCCCAGGTTTTCTAGTTTCACATTGTGCAATTCAGCCACTAGATGGGTGTCTCATTCTCCTGTTTTGCATTACAGATTAATGCTTTATCTTTCATACTTGGCATATGACATTACAGCCTGGGCAGCAGGCAGAAGCCAAATGAAAGCTAGGCTTGTTTTGGGGCACGAGGGTCGAAGAGGACCTTGAGCGGAACCAGGCATCTGGCTCAAGCCTTCAGTGGCTTTCCACCTCTATCCAGCTATACTAGAAGGTGGCCCTGGGCCTTCAGAAGCAGGCCTCTATTGTCCCCAGACCCTCCGAGTTCCCCACACCCCTTTGTGGGGAAATACCCAAAGAGGTAAATTACCAGTCAGCCCCTTTAGTACAGTTTATTCTATTCATACGTCCTTTATTTCACTCTTCCTGCCTTCTCTCTACCTCTGCCTCTCTCGCAAATGTCCAGTGTCGTAGCCAGTGCATTGTGGGGCCTAGTGCAGGGAGGAAATGAGCGGGCTGGCTGCTACTTGATGTATAAAATACAACAATAAACAGGGTTCAGTGAGCCTCTCAGTCCATGGTGCCACTGTACCTGCTGCACCAATGGAAGCTATGCCCCTGCACACTTTTCTCACACTCTCTAATTTCACCTTTAGGGCCTCCTACACTGTGATTGACTTCATATCACTGACCTCTAGTTTGATTTTCCCTTACCTTGTGTTTTTAAGATATTTTGTCTGCAGAGCTACAGACAGAACAGGCTCATAATTATGTGTCAACAACACTCCTACTTAAGCTGTGAAAGCAGTGTTGGGGGGGTCATGATGTCAGTGCCTGGGTGATTGCATGAGCACATGGGCAGTGCCTGGGTGATTGCATAAGGGCAGGGGTACTGCCTGGGTGATTGGATAAGTACATGGGTCGTGCCTGATTGAATTCATGAGTGCAAGAGTAATGTCTGGGTGCTTAGATCAGTGTATGGTTAATGCCTGAGTAAAAGAATGACTGCAAGTGTAATCCCTGGGGCATTGCATGAGTGCATGAGTAGTACCTGAGGGAATGGATGAGTGCATGGGTAGTGCCTGAGTGAATGGTTGAGTGCAAGAGTAGTGCCTGGGTGATTGTACGACTGCGTAGGTAATGCCTCCTTGATTGCAGGAGTACAGGAGTACTGCCTGGGTGATTGGATGAGTGCATGGGTAGTGCCTCAGTGACTTCATGAGTACAAGGGTAAAATATGGATGCTTAGATCACTGCATGGGTAGACCCTGAGTAAAAGAACTACTGCAAGATTAATACCTGGGTCATTGGATGAGTGCATGGGTAGTGCCTGAGAAAATGGATGAGTGCATGGGTAGTGCTTGAGTGAATGGTTGAGTGTAAGAGTAGTGCCTGAGTGATTCCATGAGTACATAGATATTGCCTGGGTGATTGCATGAGTACAGGGGTAGTGCCTGGGTGATTGCATGAGTGGATGAGAAGTACCTGAGTGAAAGTATGAGTGCAAGGATAATGCTTGGATCATTGCATGAGTGCATTGGTAGTGCCCCAGTGAATGGATGAGTACATGGGTAGTGCCTCAGTGAATGGTTGAGTGGAAGAATAGTGCCTGGGTGATTGCATGAGTGCATGGGTAGTGCCTGAGTGAATAGATTAGTGGAACTGTAGTGCCTGGATCATTGGATGAGTGCATGGGTAGTGCCTGGGAGAATGGATGAGTGCATGGGTAGTGCCTGAGTGAATGGTTGTAGTGCAAGAGTAGGTCCTGTGTGATTGCATGACTGCATAGGTAGTGCCTTGGTGATTGGATGAGTATATGGGTAGTGCCCGAGTAGAAGGATGGGTGCAAGGGTAATCCCTGGGTCATTGGATGAGTGCATGGGCAGTACCTGAGAAAATGGATGTGTATGGGTAGTACCTGAGTGAATGGTTGAGTGCAAGAGTAGTACCTGAGTGATTACATGAGTTCTTGGGTAGTGCCTGGGTGATTGCATGAGTGCAGGAGTAGTGCCTGGGTGATTGGATGAGTGAATGAAAAGTACCTGAGTGAAAGTATGAGTTTCAGGGTAATGCCTGGGTCATTGCATGAGTGCATGGGTAGTGCCTGAGTGAATGGATGAGTGCATGGGTAGTACCTGAGTGAATGGTTGAGTAGAAGAGTAGTGCCTGGGTGATTGCATGAGTGCATTGGTAATGCCTGAGTGATTAGATGTGTGTATAGGTAGTGCCTCCTTGATTGCATGAGTGCATGCGTAGTGCTTGAGTGAATGGTTGAGTGCAAGAATAGTCCCTGCGTGATTGCATGAGTACAGTGCCTGGGTGATTGCATAAATGCAAAGTACTGCCTGGGTGATTGGATATGTGCATAGGTAGAGCCTGAGTGACTTCATGAGGGCAAGAGTAATGTATGGATGCTTAGATCAGTGCATGGGTAGTGCCTGAGTAAAAGGATGACTGCAAGAGTAATCTCTGAGTCATTGGATGAGTACATGGGTAGTACCTGAGAGAATGGATGAGTGCATTAGTAGTACATGAGTGAATGGTTCAGTGCAAGAGTAGTGCCTGAGTGATTGTATGAATACATGGGCAGTGCGTGAGTGATTGCATGAGTGCAAGGGTAGTGCCTGGGTGATTGCATGAGTGCATGGGTTGTGCCTGTGTGAAAGGAAGATTGCAAGGATAATGCTTGGGTTATCTTATTAGTGCAAGAGTTGTGCTTGAGAGAATAGATGAGAGCATGGGTAGTGTTTGTGTGAAAGGATGACTACCTGGCAGATTACATCAGCAACATGATGATACTTTTCAAATAGTGTAAAGGATCAACATTATTTATATTAGAGACAAATAACATATAAATAAACTTTAAACATTTTTTCACGTTAGCATGCATATTATATAATGTACTCTTACCTTTCAAGTAATTCAGATACATTACTCAGTAGAAGTATATTAGAGTATTATTGTCCTAAACAGCATTACAACTCTTTTCAAACTTCACCAGTAGCTACTATAAAGAAGAGGAAGAAAAACTGTTATTTAATGTAATATATTACAGAAATTATAACATTACATTTTTAAGAACACAACATAAATTTAGAATTACATAACATTTTCAGTTTCTCTTTTTTGCTTTTCTCAGATTCCATTTAATTTCACCATACACAGTGATTTCAATGTAGTGTCTTCATTGAACAGCAGTGAAAAAACAATCAACTTGAATGTAGAAAAAAAAAGAATCAGCGTAGAGCATCATTATCAATATGTGTAGCTATGTGTTTTCCTATCTACACTTTGTTAATTACTTACTTCATCTACATTAACTCTATTATTTATCTCATCTACATTTTTCAAAATGTAGACTCTCATTACATCTGGTACAATATAGACAACAAATATATAAATTATTTCCTTTTAAACACAATTTTCCAAATGCAATATCAATTAGCGCAAATAATATTCCAAACACTAATTATAAATACTTTGCACTCCTGTCTACTTTCTGTTCACATCTTCCCAATAGGCCGAATGATGTACTCAAAACTTTGACTTCAAAAATAACAAATATGAATTTGGTAATTCATAAGGCAATCTAGCTTTGAATTCCAAGTGGGCATCTTTGCAATGTGTCTATCCTTTATTACACTTTGAATACACAGTATAGTGTCTAGATGTTGTAGTAGGTCCATCATGGAAAATAATAGCCACTGCTATAAAAGTTCTTCCTGAAATAGATATTTGACTTGCATTAAAAATATTTATTCTGGTTTTCAATTTTCTTCCATTTGCTCTACAACGTTGTAGCATTAATATCAGTTACTTCCCAAATCTTTCTATATGTAATGTAGACAACATCTCTGATCTACAATGTGAACATCTCATGTCCTGATTAGCTGTTTTTATCAATTTGTTAAAAGGTACTGATTTGCAGTCTGGTATCGTCAAGTATATGAATCGTTCTGTTAGTATTTCAGTGGTAGAAGTAAATGAACACTCTTCACATTTATGATCCCATCTGTAACTTAGTCCAAATAAGTTTTCAATCTGTATTCCTTAATGTTCTAATACTCCAACCATAAGCATTAGAAACTCTTGTGCATCTTGTTGTATATTAAGAGTAAATGTCAAAGAACCAGTACATAAATCCAAAAGATGCCGAATGCCAGAAGCAGTATGGATTTTAATTCTATCAGTTACTAACTGTTGAAATACATGATGTAGTAAAGAACAGAATCTTTTTTCATGATTTCCCATGATTTCATGATGAAGATCTTGTTGATAAAACACAACAAATAATCAGAGGGGAATGGATCACTTGTACCTGTGTAACCAGGGTTCGATGTTCTTGCCGTCTGTAAAAAACCTTCATTCACGTACAAAGGTCGTGAGGCGGTATATCTTGATTCTCCTTCTTACCAAAAACATGACAGCATCATCATTGGGTTTCTTTTTTGTTGTATGCTATCCTCCACCCGGAGGAGAAACCGCTGCTTATAGCAGTAGTGATCAGAGATATAAAAAGTGGGAGTGCTCAAGTGAGGTGAGTTAAAAGGACCTCACATTGCCTGAACTGTATCTTTATTCAGTTCGGAATGGAGGGAAATAAAAACTGTGGCGTGCGTGGGAAGACAAATTATTTGTCTAACGCACTGAATTGTCCATGTGATCGGTCGACATGTTTCAGCCCCATACAATTGCCCGGACGGGTCGGGGGGGCCTTCTTCAGGACCTAAAAAATGTGGAGGCTGAATATTGTCACAGCCTGGTTATCACGCTGTGCGGTTTTGTTGTCTTTCATGATAAGACCTTGTTACTTTTGCCTCACGCGACTGCTGATTATGTGATATCGATGTGGACATTGATTTGTTTTCTGACACTACCAGATGTCTTTCTACACTTGTCTAGATTGAAATATATCTTATCTTGATTTCATCCGAGAGCCATAAAAGGCGATCCAACACCCTTACGATTGACTAGGGGTGTTCTATTCTACCTTGAACTAGATGTCTTTTGAGTGACCTCGATCAGAGTGCGCCTTCCTTTCTATGAACTTTTGTTGCCCTTTTGACATCCTTCAACAGCGGATGTCGGGAGTAGCTGCACTCACAAGATATGTATGAAACTGTTGGAATTTAAGTGCTCGACCTTTGTCAGCTGTTGAGCGTGTGTTTTTTACATGTTGGAGTACCTAAGTTTCTTAATATGCATTTAAGTTCTCCATGACGACAATACCAATACTCATTAGTGCCACATTGGCACGCCGTCAAATTAATTTACTGAGATTCTAAATTCTAAACATTTTGTTCAACTTTGTCCATGAACTCTTTTGCAGAAACATGTTGAAAATGAACTCCTGTTTTTAATATGTGATTCATTGCATACGAAAGTGCAGACAAATCGCTTTCAAACAGAAGTGAAATATATATGGAATGCACTGCCAAAATCTTGCATCTTCACAAAATATTCTTGTTGATCTGTATTCTGAAACTGTAATCTGTACATCTCGCTCTTCAAATCGTCCACCTTCTCCAGTGGGGAATAGCTGGGGAAAACAAAGAACTTCTAAACTTTTTTCCCATACACTCATGGGACTTCTCTTTGCTTTTTTCATTTGAAGTAATTCAATACTGTTTCCAATTATTCCTTTTGAATGCAGAGGATGTATTGTATAATGTTCATAAATCTGTTCAGATCTGCACTTGTCCACTTTTTAAATTTGTCCAGCTGAAATAACTGTTTCATCTTCTAAGCATATTGCGTCTTCATCAACATTCACACTCTTATAATAAATGTTATTGTGTTTCAGATATACTGTAGCCTTTTGAAGGCTATAAACATCTACAAACTCTTGCCAGATTTTTCGACTCTTTGTTGGTACACCATTTACTAGAATAACTACAGACTCATTTTCTTTAGGCCTGGGCGTAGTCCGCTGAGTTTTGCTACGCGGAACTCCGCGAAGTTACAAAAAACTCCGCGAAGTTCAGCGAGTGGCGAAGTGCAGTGCGAACTGCAGTTTGTTCTGGTATTCCTGCCGCTCGGGTAGAAATTCTACCCGAGCGGCAGCTCGCGCTCACAAACTTACCATTCGCGATCGCGAACTTACCGTTCGCGATCGCGAGCGTGGGAAAAACTCTGCTGCACATCGCGAAGCGGAGTTTTCTGCACTCCGCGAGCTCCGCGGAGTGCAGAAAACTCCGCAAACTCCGCGAACGGAGCGAAGTTCACTGCTCAGGCATAATTTTCTTCTCTGTCTACACCAACAGTTCCAATGTTTTTCTTAAAATCTAAAGGTAAGTAGACAACTCTTCCTTTCAGACCTTTTTGTAAGTCTGTTGGTGGCAGCTTACCTGTTTTAGGCTCCATACGAACTATGGCCTGAAATGGGTGTACATATTGAATAAGATTAGACTCATATGTATTTAAATCAGTCAGTTCTTGAGGAATAGGTACCAACTCTAAGTTGTTATGTACTACTCAAGCTGGAATTTAGTTTTCTTCTAATTTGTAGTAACAATATTTAAAAATAACGTGATCAACACCCAATTCAAACTGACCTTCTACCAACAAATAAACACCAAATTGCTGCCATTTATCATTATTTTCTTTTTCACTTTTTAAATATACATCAACATTCCTAGTTTGACTTCTATAGTGAGTACGACGACTACAAATACAAACAAAGTTTCGTTTTTCAGACGAAACTGTCTTAAACTTTGTAATTTCTTCCATAAACTCACCAATACTAATCTCTTTCTCCTGTTCTTCAACACCTACACTTATCAAACTCTCAGTTTCTCTACATTAGTCTTCTAATCCGAAAAAATGAAACTGTATATCATCACAAACTTTCTCTATATCTGATACAGAACCATGCAAAAGAGCTGTGTTCATTTCACTTAAACATAACGCAGGAGTTTTTACATAGTACAGTCTCCTTACCAACTTCCGCATTTCAGAGTGGTGTACAGCTAACATTCTTAAATGATGAAAAGTACTTTGGAAGACTTTTCTTGAAAGACAAGCTAGAGAATGACCTTGCAAATTAGTATATTTTCTTATTTTACATGGAACTAGTCCTTGTAACATCTTAATCTTCTGTTTAATACTTTTTTTGGCATATTGTCGTAAAAAAAATTGTAATATGTCAATAGACTCCTGTCGAAAATTGCAAATACTGCTACAATCCCACTTAAATACAGGAGCTTGTATACGCCTCCCTTGAACTTCTTCAGCTATTACATCTTCTACATTCCTAGGAACGTTTTTTTCTCTTGGAATCGGAGAACCATCTTTCATCTCATAGCATCAACCACTAGTATCAACTGCATGTACTAATGTGTTCTGTTGAAAATAGCTTTCTTCATTAAAGAAAGGTTCCGTACTAGAAGTGTGCTTCCATTCACCAATGAACATTTTACAAAAGTTACTTCTATTAACCAGTCTTTTTCTTTTGCTTTTCTCCTTCATAAACAGTATTGTTTTATTCAATGTTTTCATTCACTTCAATATTAAAATACATAATTTTCTTTTTATTTCAAAAGCATTAACTACTACACTTTCAATCTGTTGCTTTTTCTTATAAGCTGCTGATCGTCTTTTATATTTTTTACAATCTTTCAATAAATGTTGTAGCACTCTACTTCTATACATCCTCTTCCTTATGTCTTTATTTTCTTTCAGCCTTCTTTCAAAATGCATTGTTTTCCCATAACATGATTTTCCTTTATCATCTCCTTTTTTCCTTTCCTTCTGATTTGTTGTTGAACTTTTCTTTTTCTTTTCAACATTTTCAAATTGCTTAACATTCTGTAAAAGTCTTTTAACAAACTCTTTAGTTCTCTTACCAGAACTCTTTTTCTTCAGTGTAACATTTTGCAGTTCATCTAATTGCCTCTTTTTATCTTTCCTTTAAAAATTACTGTTTTTTCTTGTCTTCTCTTTTGATTTTTTTTACCATTCTCAATTTTTTTACCAATAAATAAAAATATCTGAAAAACAAAGATAAGATTTAATAGTTTGTTAAATAATGTAATACTTTTTAAATAATTATATATTAATATTCATAACAATAAATAAACAAATACTTTCAATTACATTGCAAATGTCTCCATAACACATAAATATTTAGAATATTTTACTTTACACAATAGCAAACCTGTCACAAGAACACGCACCTTTAAACAGTAACATGGTTCAGATTGCTGTTTTAAATTTGGCTAGTCCCAAGATTCTCAGGAGTTGGTCAAAACTGAAGCTTCAACAGAAAAGTGAGGGTTAAGACATGTTGACAAAAGAATTAGAAATTAGGCTACTTGCTATGAGTTTGTGGAAAGGTACACTTGAAGTAGGCCGTATAAGTTTATGTGTCTGCTTGAAATGAGAAATGTAGTCTATCAAATTTATAACCCTTCATGCTCTTGTGAGTGAGGTATGTGTCTACTTCTACATCTATTGTCTCATGTGTTATTCATCTGAAAATGGTAGCTTGAAAACCTGGTTGGTTTGGCTACCGGTGGACAAACCTCTCAGTTATGCTCTATCATTCGGTCACACAGCCTCTGATGTCTTCTGTATATAGGTGTTACGGAGCCTCTCATATAGCCTGTTCAATACTCAGGTGCCATGTTTTAAGAGCTGAGAGGAATACATAGGGGTATATTCACAAGAACGTGCGATAGACATCGCCAAAATATCTCACCGCAACTTCTCACATTGCAGTCCATCGTGGGAAAATAACGCTGTGTTAACGTGGCATTCCCAACACGGCGATACCGTGCAATAATCGCACGATAACGCGGCGAATGTCCACGAAACAACTACCGCGACGGCGATAAAAATGCAAACCCCAACGCGAAAAAAGTTGTGATGGGCCCAACCATGATAAAATCTGTGTGATAACTAGCGAGAGGCCAGCAAGTCCCACGCGTCATGCGGGGAAAAGCACAAGAAAAGCACCCAAAAAGATCACACCAAAAACCAGATGAACCGCGGAGCACCAAGGATGCACCCGGACCGAGTGCAGAGGACAACGTGAAACCCACAAGACCCACGGACGCCCAGCCAGGAAGCCAGGTGTCGTGGAAGGGCAATGAGAAGAGGGAGAGGAAGACGGAGTACAGTGTGCAGGAAACCCGGATCCACGTCACGGATGAGATAGAACACCACCACCAACTGTACGTCACCTCCAACGTGTCATTGGCAAAAAAGATGCTGAGATGGCAGACCATCTTGGACCATGTGAATGCCGTTGCCGCGCCGAGGAGGACAATGGAAGAGGACAAGAGGCGCTGGAATGATGCGAAGGGCAAACCCAAGAAGGAACTCGCTGCCAACATTAAAGCAGCAACGCAGATTGGAGGTGGGGGGCCAGCAGACCACAAGGAGCTGGATGAAATGTAGAAAATGGTGGCCACAGTCATCAGTTGGGAGACGGTGACAGGATCAGAGGACCCGGACACTGCTCAACATGACCTGACACAACATCAATATGGTGAGTACCGACCAAGGAGTGGTGGGACGGGGGAGATGGGCACAATGGCACACATGCACAATTAAGCAGAGCACACTGCACACCCACAATGACTCCGGATCATGTCCCTGATCCCCCTGGAACACTGCAGCACACACACAAACACCAAGTAGTCCCACCTCCACCATGTGCCCAAAGGGGCCCCCACCCAACACATCACCAATCACACAACCAACACATGCACATGTGCGAAACCCAGCGAAGATGCGTATCCGTCAGCCACACTGACAATGCAAGAGACACTACATGATGAGTAGCATTGCTGCAGTCCAACCATCATGTCAATGTGCAGGCCACGACACTGAGGCTGCTGAGTGTGGGCCAGATCCGCAAAGGTGCAGATCACACCCGTACACATCCACGTGCACAAAAAACCCCTGATGTCAACTACACATCCGCCTACAGACCATGACCACGAGTCACAACACGACGAAGGGCACAATTCACTCAAGTCAGCAACATCACAGCACTGTAGACGCACAGAAGTGATAGGCACACCGCCTGAAAGGGATGAGTGGCAGCCAATTCAGAGCTGCAGGGGCGAATCAGCCACAGTGCAGCATACACACATAAGAATTTGAGCACCCCAACATCGTCAACAATGTGGTACATACTGCAACACTTCCACAACAGAACACAGGACACAACTGGTGCCGCATGCGTGCACAAAATGGCCAATCACATCTGGCATCGCAGGAACCTGTGACATGACAATGGACGAGTACAACCTGTAACCTGTATTAGTTTTATTTACACATGCAGTGCCAGTGGACATTTTGTACTGTCCCATGATTGTACAGGACGGACACAAAGTGACGTGCTCAGGTGAAGAAATTGGCAATGAGGGTGTTCCTACGGGCTATTCCTGCTGCAGCTGCAGTGGGGTGTGGGCCACCTGCCCCATCGTCCTCATCATCATCCGGTGCATCTGGCACTGGGATCCATGGGGCATTGGAGCGTACACAGATGTTGTGCAAAACACAACATGCAATGATCATCTTGCACACGATGTCTGGCCTGTACAGGAGCCTTCCGCCTGTGATGTCCAGGCACCTGAAACGTGACTTCAACACGCCAAATGTGCGTTCCACGATGCCCCTGGTGCGTATGTGGGATGCATTGTACTGCCTCTGGGCATGTGTGTTCGGGTCTCAGAGGGGTGTCATCATCCAAGGGCAGAGTGCATATCCCTGATCACCTGTGACAGTGCAGAGAGAGATGAGTCAATAGGTGGTTCGGCATGATGTGTTGGCAGGCACACTAGTCCAGTGACGCCTGTGCTTGCTGTGCGTGGGGTGAGTGTAAGACAGCCCCCAGGGATTGGCTGGTGCTGGCAACAACTACAACAGTCATCACTCAATCAGAAGTTCAAAGTACAAACAGCAAGGGACCATGACTTGAGGTGCACAGAGTTAGTGGCCCCGGATGCACAGTGGCCGGCACGGGCACACCGCCACGGGACGGTGACTTGCGATGCACTGGGTTAGGCCCATGAGAGCTGAGCAGGTCCTCAGAGATGTCCAATGTGACTGTCGCTGAGTGTATCGTGGGACAGTGGAAGGTGTTCCCCCAGGGCATGATGCAGAGGGCACAACCAAGCAGCAACAGGCAACATGGGGGATATGAATGCCACAGACTCATGCCAAACACAATGTCCGTACCTGCCAGATGATGATGACGACAACCCCCAGGCCACAGACTCAGACGCCACCAAAGTTCAACCAGAGAGTGACCATGACTCACGGCGCACGGAGTCAGTGGCACCAGGGCTGCAAGGGGATGCAGTCTGCGATGAGGCGTGTACATTGGTTTGCACTCAGCCATTCAGAAATCAAGACCCAGTCACAAATGTGGGACCTACTTGACCGCAGTGTCGGCCGGTGGCAGCGGTGTGCATGGGCCAACCGCAGTTCAGCCAGCTCCTCCTGGTACTCCCACACACGGCGTTGGAATGTCATGTGGCGATGACGTCTGGCTCACGGAGGCTGAGGCACCAGAGCCGAGCATGTGTGCAGCCTGCGACGATGCCGTGCCCTGGCTGGTCCCGCCTTGATGCGATTGGTGTGAGGCCGGCTGGCCGCACTGCATGCCGGAGCCAGTAGTCGGCAGGGGCCCACAAACACATGCCGCCGGCTTGCGTTGAACAGGGTTAGTGGCACCACATGTCGCCGGCTTGCGATGAACAGGGTTAGTGGCACCACGTGTCGCCGGCTTGCGTTGAACAGGGTTAGTGGCACCACGTGTCGCCGGCTTGCGTTGAACAGGGTTAGTGGCACCACGTGTAGCCGGCTTGCGTTGAACAGGGTTAGTGGCCCCAGGTCAGTTGTTGCTAGTGTTCGGTCACCTCCGTAACGAGGATCCGGCTTTCATCCAGACTGAACCGCATCTTCCTCTTACTCCTCTCCCTGCGTTCACTGGTATGGACTCTGCCATTCATGAATCACAACAAAGTGCTGGATGTGGGACCTACTGGACCGCAGTGTGGTCCGTGGGCAGCGCTCAGCACGGGCCCACACACACGTGTCGTGTGCTTGCGATGCAGAGTTTGGCTCACAGATCGAAGGAAGTTTAGTGATATTGACGCTGCCATTAACATTTGGTCACTGCCATTCATAACTCAAGACTCAGTTCAATATGTGCCACCAACTGGGCCGAAGTGTAAGCCGGTGGGGTATGTCAACGAGAGAGGATTGCTGCCTGCGTCGTGGAGGCCAGCGATGGTCTGAGGTGGCTGCCAAGGTCGCGGGCCTGGGGCTTTGAGCTTGCACCAGCACGTGGTGGGCCCTCTTTGACACACGCCGGTGTCGGCAGGTGAGCGGAGCGGCCTTGGTGCGCTGGGGCAGGCAAGACGGGTCTGGGGACCAGCGCCCTGGGGTGCAGCAGGCACACAGGGTCGCAGGCCCCGCCGCTCACGGCGTCGGCCTCGTGGCGGGCTGAGAGGCGCCACCCTGGCAGACACATTGGCCATTCCAGAAGAGAACCACGCCCAGAGCGACGGGGTTTTTATTCACACCCCTACGCAGGCCTGGCGTACGCAGGGCCAACCCACTGCGCCCACACCTACAGGGGGACGTAACGAGCGTCATCACCGTGTTCTACCCCACAGCCTGTGGTGACATGGTAGCGTCCACTGGCCACTACGCTCCATGCACCAGTGGTTAATGTCCACATGGATATTTCCGTGGTTTGCATGCTCAAGTCTGTCCAGCACATCCACGCCACACTTGTCATTGGGTAGGTACTCATTCATTAGTCACTTGCCACCCGCGCACATGCCTGCTTCCAACATCGCCACACATTCTGCTATTGTGTGGCTGTGGTGCCATGCCGTAGCTGGGTTGTGTACATGGCAAGCCCAGGTTCCCAAGTGAGTCGTGTTGTCGTGTCTGGTCGGTGGGCATGTTGTGTGGCATGTTGCATGTAGTTTTGCTGTGTGCCCATTGCCAGAGTCGTGAGTTGCGTGACTGTGGAGTTGAGGTGTGTGGTTTGTTCATTTGGTACTTACCAACGAGCAATGCATTTCCATAGGTGCCATCCTGGAAGCGCTGGTTGATGATGGACTCTCGGAAGATGAATGAATCATGCACACTGCCTGGGTAGTTGGCCACAACATTGGTGAAGAGTCCCCGGTGGTCCACTATTGCCTGCACATTGATGGAATGCGTGTGCTTTCTGTTGCGGTAGTTGTGTGCAGTGTCGGCAGGGGGCACAAGTAGGACATGTGTGCAGTCAATAGCCCCCAACACGTGAGGGAATCCAGCTATGGCGTAGAAGCCTTGCTTGGTCTCCAGCTGCTCCTGCGCAGTGTGGGGGAAGTGAAGGTGCTGGGGTACCAGGCTGATGATGGCATCAAGGGCAGGTGTGATGAACTTGGATAGGGCTGGCTGTGAGACTCCTCCGACTCTGGCAGTTGTGGGTTGGAAGGTACCAGAGGCCAACATGTGCAGCACAGCAAGCAGCTTTGTCTGCGGAGGGATGTTGATTCTCCGCTGTGTTGGTACCATCAGCCTGTGGGCGATGTGGGTCAGGATGCAGAGGATGGTTGTCCTTTTGAGCCTGTAGTGGGCAATGACCTCCTCTGGCGTTAAGTCTGTGAGGCTGGTGCGTTTACGGTAGGTCTGCTGTCTTTGTCTACGCTGCCTCTGTGGTAGTCCGGGGGGGGCGGGGCAGGTCCTGGGGGTGGTGGCGGGCCTGGGGGTGGTGGCAGTGGGTGTTGTGGCCCTCTTGGGTCTCCGAGCTGCATGATCAGTAGCTCCATGGCGTCTGTTGGTCTTCAGGTGTGGCTCTGGTCTGGGCTCCCTTTCATACTGCAGGTGGTCGTCCTGCTTAGCACCAGCAAAAGGCAGGTGTTAAATACCTGCTGCTACCGTGGCTTATCGCCGGTTTTTGACTTGCATCACAGATCTGGCTGTCCGTTGAGAATCGCGCGGTGTTGTCTTTTCGTGTGTTTTTGCACGGACACGCCTATTCTGCATCTCATTAGCGTTAGTTGGCGGTGTCAACCGTAGCGATGTTTTTTGCGGCAGCTATCGCGGGTTATGTGGCGATGTAGGCAGTTAGCACCAGCTTGCGAATGGGGCGGTAATTCTATCGCCACTTTTGCTGCGCTAAAGTGCCGATAACTCGGCGATAAGTCCTGGTGAATATGCCCCATAGACTTTTTTTACACAAAATTTAGAGACCATACGATGTGAAACACAGGTATCCAAAATGCACAAACTGATGTATGTATGTTTTGGGAAATATGGTGAGACTTATACCAGTGATATAGTTGAATACCTGTGTTTCAGATAAGCCTGGGCGTAGTTCGCGAAGTAGCGCTACGCGAAGCTACGCAAAGTGCAGTTCGCACTACGCGAGCTACGCGTAGCACTACGCGAACTGCGTAGTGCACTGTTCGCAATGATTGCACAGTGCCGGATGCTTGTCCGCACTGTGCAATCATTGAAAACAGCATCTTGCACAGTGCGAGCTGTCTTTTACTGCCGCTCGAGTAGATTTTTACTCGGCGGCAGCTTTCTCAACGCGGAATGGTAGTTTCTCATCGCGAGCGGTCGCGAGCATACGCGACCACTCGCAATGAGAAACCTGACCTCCCGTGTTGAGAATCTCGCCGGGAGGTTTATTTTCCACGCTCGCGATCGGCAACTTGATGTTGCTGATCGCGAGCGAAGAAAAAGTCTCGCCAGGATGTCATTTTGCTTGCTCGCGGTCGCCAACTTGACGTTGAGGACCGCGAGCAAGCAAAAAATGACCGCTGCACTACGCTACTCTACGCTACGCGTGTTCGCACTGTGCTACGTGCACTTCGCGTTGTGCGAAGTAGCACAAACTTCGCAAACTACGCGAGCGTAGCGTAGTGCTTTGCCCAGGGTTAGTTTCAGAGTGCATGCTGTATAAATTTGTGTAAAAAAAAAGTGTATGAATTTCTTTCTGCTCATAAAACATGACATCTGGGTATTGAACAAGCTATGTGGGAGGCTCCACAATACCTTCATTTAAAAGACATCACAGGCTCCGCGACCGAACGACAGAGCAGAACTAAGAGATTTGTCTACCAGTAGCCAAACCAACCAGGTTTTCAAGCTACCATCTTCAGATGCATAACACATCAGACAATAGACATAGAAGCAGACACATACGTCATTCACAAGACCATGAAGTCCCTTAAACTTGACAGAATGCACTTCCCATTTCAAGGAGACACCTAAATTTAGGCGGCGTACTTCAAGTGTACCTTTCCACAGACTCATAGCAAGTAGCCTAATGACTAATCCTTTTGCCAACATGTCTTAAACCTCACTTTTCTCTTGCAGCCTCAGAATTTCAACAACTCCTCAGAATCTTGGGCCTAGCCAAATTTAAAACAGTAACCCTTCCCATGTCACTCTTATAAGTCACACTATGTTTCTCAAAGCATGCATGCATGTGTCTGTACCTTTTGCTAGTGGCATCATATATACCAGAATCATACAAATAGATGTATACCTGTGTTTTATACATCTAGCATCTTCAGATGCATAACATGTGTGAGAATACATGTACAAGTAGAGACATACCTCAGTCACAAGACCATGAAGTCCTTTAATCTTGACAGACTGCACTTCCCATTTCAAGGAGACACCTAAATTTATGCGGCATACTTCATATGTACCTTTCCACAGACTCATACGAAGTAGCTTAATCACTAATCCCTCTGCCAACATGACTTAAACCTCACTTTTGTGCTGCAGCTTCACTATTGAGAGACTACTCAGAGTGTTGGGCCTAGCCACATATAATGCAGCAACCCTTTGCATGTCTCTGTTGTGACTCTCATCATATTCCTGAAAGCAAATATGCATGTGTCTGTACCTTTTGCTAGTGGAATCATATATAAAAGAAACATACAAATAGATGTATACCTTTGTTTTGTACGTCTAGCATCTTCAAATGCATAACACGTGTGAGAAATATATGAGCAAGTCGAAACATACCTCAATCACAAGACCATGAAGTCCCCTAAACTTGACAGACTGCACTTCCCATTTCAGGGAGACACCTAAATTTATGCAGCGTACTTCAAGTGCACCTTTCCACAGACTCATACGAAGTAGTGTAATCAGTAATCCCTCTGCCAAAATGTCTTAAACCTCACTTTTGTGCTGCAACTTCACTATTGAGCGACTACTCAGAGTGTTGGGCCTAGCCAAATATAAAGCAGCAACCATTTGGATATCTCTGTTGTGACTGTCACCATATTCCTGAAAGCAAGTATGCATGTGTCTGTGCCTTTTGTTAGTGGAATCATATATGAAAGAAACATACAAATAGATGTATACCTTTGCTTTGTACGTCTAGCATCTTCAGATGGATAACACATGTGAGAATACATTTGCAAGTAGAAACATACCTCAATCACAAAACCATGAAGTCATTTAACCTTGTCAGACTGCACTTTCCATTTCAAGGAGGCACCTAAATTTATGCGGCATACCTCAAATGTACCTTTCCACAGACTCATACGAAGTAGCCTAATCACTGATCCCTCTGCCAACATGTCTTAAACCTTACTTTTCTGCTGCAGCTTCACTATTCAGCAACCACTGAGAGTGTTGGGCCTAGTCAAATATAAAGCAGCAACCCTCCACATGTCTCTGTTGTAAGTCTCACCATGTTCCTGAAAGCATGCATGCATGTGTCTGTTCCTTTTGCTAGTGGTATCATATATAAAAGAAACATACAAATAGATGTATACCTGTGTTTTATATGTCTAACATCTTCAGATGCAAAGCATGTATGACATTACATGTGCAAATAGAGACATACCTCATTTACAAGACCATGCAGACCTTAAAACTTGACAGACTGCACTTCCCATTTCAAAGAGACACCTAAAATTATGCAGCGTACTTCAACTGTACCTTTCCAAAGACTCATACAAACTACCATAATCACTAATCCATCTACCAATGTACACATATTAGTATGCACAAACTATCTCAATAATCATTTCAGTTCAATAAAACAAACTACAATACACATCTGTACATTTCGTAACATATTTCAAACATCACACTTCTCTAATAATTTCAAAACTTTGAAAATAATGCTTTTCAAATCTAAAAATATCACTACAAAGAGTGAAGCACTACTACATAATATATAACACACCTTACAAATTTGTAACACCTTTCAAATAGTATTGCAGAGTATGACATATCAGAAACTCATAAAAGATTTTCTTTTGCACACATTAAATGTAATGCACCACTCCCAACAACGTAAAACCAGTAATGGCAAACTTTCCCTCTCTTTCTGCACACAAATAAATGTAAGTAACAAATCAAATTGCTTTCTACATTATTTCAAATTGTGAAATACATTTCTATCGGTTAGACACATTAACCCTTTCTAACTGTCTTCTAAAAGTGCCCAAACTGGTTCTGTAATTTTCTGGAGTCGCGACTCCACCGCGGTGCCACAGTGTACCATCGCGATGGAGCCACGAACCCTTACGGGAGTTCAAAAACCTATTTCTAATAATACTAGTATTATTTTTTAACAACACACTACTTCTACACATACTACTGACTTAGAAAAACTTAATTTAGTAACATATCACTTATATATAAGTTCCCATTTCACATTTTAAATTCACAGTTAAGTTTCAACCCTTCCCCCATTCTGCTTAATCCCAGTTTCCATAGTAACAGTTTCTGCAACATTCAACTATACTGGCAGGTCACAAGGTCACCATATTTTCAAGTTCAGCAAAGTAGCTCACAAATACAAATAGCAATTGTGTTTGACTTTTCAAAATATTACCTTATCCTATCTACTGTACCTTCCAAACATTTATTAATAACCAATGAGAAACATGCTTCTTCAGGAAAGTAACATGCATCCTATTTTTAGTGCACATTGTTTTTGAACAGCCAAATGCGTATCATCTTTTTCAAGAACAGCATCTTCTCCACCATTTTAGATACCTCTCATTCTACCAACTGACTACCTCAGCTACAAACATCTTTTCATTCCTTCCAGACATCCCAACAAGATGCTTACAGTATGGATTGTAGGGCACAGCTTTGTTTTCTGGTGCAAAAGGTATGCTGAACATAGAGGTATTGACAAAGACCTAGGTTTGCAAAATGTGGATATTAAATGGATTGCACAGAGAGGATTAAAGTGACACCAATTGATGCCTTTGGTTAAAACCTTTATGCATCCCCAACCCCCTGACCTCATGATTGTGCACTGTGGTGACAATGACCTACCTAGGCACATTGACTGGGGTATGGCTGGAAATCCTAATGAAGGATACCTTTGCACAATTGATGTTGCTTTTGCCTCAAACTGTCTTTGTATACTCTAATATATGCCAAAGATAGAAATGGAAGTGGTCCACAGATTGAGAAAGCTAGGAAGAATGTCAATAAAGCTGTTTCTGCTTACCTCAGAGACCATAGGATGAGCTCCATCTATAACAACAATCTACGTTTTGATATGGATGACATCCATGGAAGTGATTGAGTTCACTTCACAGATGAAGGGAACAGAGTGTTTCTCAACAACCTTAAGCTGTGCATCTGCACTTACATGTAGCTCCAACGAAGTCATAATGAAAACAAGGGCGCTTTTTAGAGCCACCCTATTACTCAACAGTAAATCTTTTTTTTTTTAACATACATACTCTTTTTAAATATTTTCAGGATTCGCGAACAGGAGCACAAATTCAATGTAATACAACACAATACACTTTTCAAGTTTAACTTTTAATTTTAATTTTTTTATATTATTACTAACTCTATCAAAATTAATGTGATTATTAACTTCAATCTCTCTAACTTTATAAAAAAAGTTCACAAAGGCAACACTACATTCTGAATTATATACTATTAAATGATTTATTTGAGGTGGATCCGCGAATCTACCGCAATGTTACAGTGGGGGGCCATGTTAGAGCCACGATGGGGTTGCGACTCCTATCACGAGAAAAAAAAATTTTTTAATGCCCCCCAGTTCCATTACCCGATGTCGGCCCCGGGAACCCCATCTCCCGGGGCCCGGCTATTTTTGATTTTAAAAAAAAAAGTGAGAGGGGCCGCTTGGCCCCCTTTTCCCCATCCTCCATGGCCTGCCCAGCTTATTTTTATTTTGAAAGGGGGCCATGTGCTCCCCTCCTGTGGCCTATTTTACTCCCGGGGACACATCCCCCGGGGGCCTGGCCTATTTATTTTTTTAAATAAATTAAAAAGGGGGGGCTGAGTGGCCCCCCTCCCGGGGCATTTTTGACTCCGGGGACCCCATCCCCCGAGTCATGGCCTCACGTTGGGGGCCACGGGGGGAGCCCCAATGCCCCCGCAGTCCTTGCCGGCTCCCCACCTCCTGTGGGAGCCGGCATTGCTTTTGGGCAAAGGGAGCTGCTAACATGCAGCTCCCTTTGCCCAAAGCAATACTGCTTCTGTCGTGTAGTTCCTATAGTACCCCTGCAGGACCTGCGCGTTTGGATAACATATACTGTGGGCTTGGTGTTAGACTGATTTTGTGCACCCCCACCGCGTATGTTAGCCGGATTTGCATTAGCTAGCTCACAGTGCCACTAGAATCTCCTCTTATTGGGGAGAGATTAGTTTCTGGCAACCTTTGATCATGACAACCCAAATTCCTCAGAATCGTGGACACAATATACTACTTTTCGCTCCATCACTCGTGCTTACTTATTCGGTTCGTCTCAGAGAGTTACACAGAAGAAACAGTCTGGGCGTTTCAATAAGTATTTATTGAACAGTTGTTATTCTAGTGTAAAATATATGTGCTGTAGCAACCAGCAGACAATAGCAGAGATATATTATCAGCAGTACGATAAAAGTGAACGGATAGAACAGTTCTACCATGTTGCAATAATCATGAATACATACATGAATATAAAAGCATTATGAAAGTGCGCGTACTCCTACGATGCCTAACTAGATGTACCTGAGTGTACCTAGCATATGTGTAGGTCTAAAAGCCTAAGAGCCAAGAATCCTTCTTGGATTTAGTCGAACCCCCATACCTGAATAGAGAGAGTGTGGGACCCCATCCTGGTCTCGAGTTGGACACCCCGCAAGGGCTGTGTTAGACCGCTGTCAGCTGGAGCGACTGCATGCAGGAGCCTCAGCGTCTCTGGTCAGTGTGTCAGCATGGAAGTCTCGGTTCCCTCTATCTTACCGTGGCAAGATGTGGTGTATTTATACCCTAAAGTGTCTTGTCCCTCAGTATGGTTTGTATTGGTCTTTGTTAGACATGAGGAAGACGTCAGGGGTGAACTTTGTACATACATATTATGCGGGAGATGTAGCTGGTGAATGCTCATGCATAATTTATGAGTACATTGTAGGCCTGTGTTCTGGAAAGACCTTGCAGTGTTCTAACCACAGACTAGATAACGTTCAACCCTCAGAGCTCGTTGTGTACTGTAGGGAACTAATGTAGGTGAAAGATCATGCCTATATTTGGAGCCATGACTATAATAGGGCATATACGAGTATGACTATAATAGGGCATATACGAGTATGACCATAATAGGGCATATACGAGTATGACCATAATAGGGCATATACGAGCATTTCTACATTATGGCATATATGAACGGGTCTACATTAGGGCCTATATACGAAACATAACACCCACTCCACTTCCGAATTGGATGACAATGATCATACTTAAAATCTGGACCATTTAAAAATAGTCACTTAAAAACGACTAAAACATAGATTTTAGAAGGACTTTAACAAAATATTTAAAAATGTTAAAAATTACTTCTTAATTACCACTTGAAAAAGCCAATTCTGTCCCATTTATAAAAGTTGCATCACCATAAGCTGAAGAAGGCCATGCTTTTCCAAGCGAAAGTGTCAATTTAGGAAATGTTCCAAATTTTGTTAGTTTATTTATGAAACGAAGTGGAGAAGCCAAATTCTTTCCCAGGATGCGATGAGCCAATTCAAGATTAAGTGTCCTGGCTGGGAGATACAGCATTATCGGTGTTAGCTACTGCAGACGACAAATCCAACGCTTCACAGAGAACGTCAATCGCACATAGATGGAATTCGGCACTGCGAACAGTCGTTGCTGCGGCAGCTTGTGCGGCAGTTGTTACCTCGGTGCCTGTGGAGGAGCCACCTAACCCAGCAGGAGCAAACGGCACCTGTGGATTCTCAAGGAATGCATTCATCAGAATTGGAAGACGCTGGGGACAACGCAGAGCATGGGCCTTTAGGGGGTCCAGCATAGCATCTAGGTCCAGTGGCGTATCCGATGGAAACGTTAGACAGAGATCCAACGTGTATTCTTCTCCGCAGAACAGGCATCAAAGAACAGGTAAGATGCAGTCACCCAGACTGGTCTAAATGATAGAAACCAAGAGGCGTTCAGTTCTCTTAGGCAAGGTATGCCCAGAAGCTGCACCATGCGTTCACGATATTTCCGTTCCATGAGCGTGTTCGCCATTACCTAGGAAATGGGGCCGTCCATTGCGTAGCAGTAATATTACAATCAGGACTCCTGCAATTAGGAACAGGATAAGCGGGAGACCTCCAAAAACGCTTCCCAATACGGAGTGTATAAAAATTGGGATTACTCCGAGGACTGTCTGAAAGGTGCTTAATAGTCCTGACCCTATGGTCTTAAATAGATGTACAATACAGCTCGTATCAGACATGTTAAAGATACGACCCACCATTTCTGTGAAATGAAAGGGGCAGTTTGTACGTATAAGCGCTTGTATCTCAGTCGAGGTCCTTGCAACTTGAAGTTCAAAGATTTCTCGAGCGGAGGTTAAGGGCACGGGTTGCTGTAAAAGCATGGCTTTCAGTCTGCTCAAAGTATCAAATCGTACAAAGGAAACATTCAACGAAGGCCATAATGGCGCCTCCCTGACTGTGTTCACTGGTGGAAACAATACTTGCATACAGCAAGTAACCCTGGAGTTAACAGTGACCAGATAGGCGACGCCTGGAAGCATTCCACAGCAACCTTGATCATTTAGCATTAAGTAACTCCCATTCGAGAACAGCTGGAAAACCGCCGTGATCATGGCCGCTGGGGTCCCTGACATGTGACAAGATAAGTTCGCTACCGAACCACTACATGCTCCATGTAGAGAAATATCCTGACACATGAGAGAACCGCTCAAAGCGTTCTTGCAGTTTGTACCACTCAGATACACTTCCCGATCCCCATCTCGGCATCGATATCTATATGGTAACTCCCAAGTCTCCTTGATGTATCCCTTACCCATCTTTTCTTATTTGCCTGCCTGCCTTTGCTCAAGGCAATTTTGAAACTGAAACGTAGTGACCGGCAGAGTGATCTGGCTATGAATTAGCCATTCGGTTGATGGTGATTCGGCTACAGTGAATGGTAACCTTTCCAGTTTCTCAATATGCAGCATTGTATATTTGGCTCCCCTCTGTACCATTTCTGTGCCATTTCTGTCTGTTTATCGGTTAGATTGTATTCTGAAAACAGAGACGAGGTGTTTATAAAACGCCAGGGCACATAGCCTGCACGCAAAGATTGCAGCGTCCAGCTTAACATCATAATAGAACGTAGCTGATATTGCCCGTGTTGTAACAAGGTCAGATCTTGTTTTAATATGTTGAGTGCCGAAGACACAATGTTGCCTAAGGAATAAATCCTGGAGGTCAAAGTTGTTAACCCATTATCCACTACAGCTAACGCCTTCTCTAAGTTAATACGGTCTATTTCCCGTATTCTTTCTGCGGCCTCCTGTTGGGATATTTTCCAATTTTCATTATAGTAGGCATAAATGCCAGCATATATGAAACGTTTCTGACGTGTTTTCCTTGGGCCTAGTAAGAAATCCCTAAGGTCTACATCAGGTGTGAGTAAGGTCAAGTGATGTTAACTTCTGTGAGTGTTGAGGTCTCTAGCCAATCAAGACACAACTTCCCAACACTATAGGATGTCACTACCCCTGGGTGTTGTCTTTGTACATAGCGAGGATCTGGCTTACGGATACTAAATCCCTCGGGTGTACCTAGGAATCTCTGTTGACAAGTGTTCGTGTAAATGGGCCAAATCAGCCATCCTGTCCAATTGGGATCTGACCTGTTGTACTGTAGAATACCATCTAATCTTACCCCATGTGTAGTTGAATTCTGCCCCCCACCCATCTGTGATGGTGTAGGAAACCCAGGTGTGTTCATTTCCTTGTTCTTGGCTAGTCCAAGACAGGATGTTTGTTGCACAGTTTCATTCAGAAATATTATCTGCTGTGGAATGAGGCATGCTCTAAAAAGCGCTTCTGTTCCCTGGACTTGCCAGTCCCTAGAACCCCTGATTGATTTTAAATCTATAGTGTCCTTCCATAGGTCGAAACCCTGTGTAGACAACTGGGCCATAAAGGAAGCAGAGTAAATCTTTTTGGTGTTAGTCAACATAATTTTCTGTGCTGATGTTGTTGCCACTTTGTAATAAAATGACTTCGGGTCAGATGTATTAAACCCTGAAAAGCATGTGAATTTCTGTGCAAAAGTTTGCGAACTACCTTTTGGAGGTGTTGGGCAGTGTTCCCACTGGTGGTATTCAAATACATTTCTAGGTGTTATTGATTTGTGCAAGAAATGATGACCATAATGTTGGTAACAGTACAATGTATCATAGTCTGAAGTACCTTCTAACATTTCATTGTTCGGAAATGCTGCAGTTTTTCTAAATCAGACATTAAATTATTTACAGTTTCAGTGTCCCAATCATCAGAAAATGTACTGGAGGTAATGATATCACTTAAAGAAATTTTAAATACATGTATAAGCTTTAAAAGTTCAGTCGGACCGAATATATCATAATCAATTTTGTCCCATACTATACCGTCCGGTATAGGAACTGCTGTGATGTTCACTGAAGACAAGTCTCTCGGTTCACGATGTGAAGACTGGTGTGGTTTTAAAATCAAATTGACTCTTTGTGCTGTCGAGCTCTGCTGGAGGTATCGTCCATTAATAAGCATACTAAAAGTTATAATTAAACCTAGCCAGAAAAGTATAAATAGAATCCCAGTGATATACCATAGTTCAATCCAAGGTGACACCAGGTAAGTCTTTCTAAAAAAGTTCAAAAAGTCAGTGAGTTTCTGTTTGTGTGATTTTTTGGCTGGCGTCGTTTCCGGCTCGCTTGGATCCAGTGAAAACGTATCAAAGTTCATGAAATAGCCAGAAGCAGTTCGATCAATTGTTGGAATTGCATCGGGATTTGTTGAAATCGGATTTTGCTCTTGACGGGGCATGTTGACGTAGACGTCTGTAGTCGGTCTGATTGCAACTTGGTTGTTAAGTTGATTTTCTTCTTGTTGAAGTGGAACGAGTTCCATAGCATTGTTGCTTAGTCCTTCATTCCGTACAGGTGGCTCTTCAAACGTGATGAGTCTTTCTGTATGGACTTCTTGGATTGTAGCGAGAGGAGGGCGTCTGCTACTGTGGAGTCCACGAGGCCTACTGTTTAGTATCGGCCACATAGTGTGGTTTGATTAAGTCAATTGAGACAAATCTTTTCTCCTTTTTCCCGGCAAGAGGCGGCAGAAGTACAGTTCTTGTGCCTTGGATTGCTGGGACCGGTACAGCTGTTCTGTAGGATGATCCGAATTCTTTCTTGTCTGCAATCTTCTCTCTGACCAGCTCCCCAACTTTTGGGATCCAGACAGGTCTTGCCGTTACTGCCTTGACTTCCTCAGTGGCGGTCTGTTTTAAGTGGATGTTGCTTTGTTGTGTCCTGGATTAATTTAGATCCTGTAAAACAGCCAAACGATCATGGATATCAAATGGTTTTTCATCCGCCACTGCGCCTTCACAATCAAGATCAGGTACCCACATTCTTGTCCCAAATAGGACCTCGTAAGGAGTGACACCCCTAGAGAGCTTCTTGGCTGGTTGTTTATTGCTCGTTGGACCCCATAAAGGTGATCGACCCATCTACCGCCTTTGCCTAATACCCTAGCTGTTAAAGATTGCTTTAAGTCCCGGTTTTTCCTCTCCACAACAGAATTTCCCTCAGGATGGTACGGAGAGGAGTACCGCAATACTACGCCTATTCCTTCCATGGCCTCTTTGTAAGCCTGAGAGCTAAACGCCGGACCACGGTCAGAATGTAACGTGCCAACTGCGTATGTGCCGATAAAGACTCGCAAATCTTTTATAACAGTTCGAGCGTCAGCACAGCGCTGAGGCCAAACCCATAGGAATCTAGAGCAGGAATCCACTGCAACCATGATATATTTCTTGGCCCCATCAGATTGTAGGGGACCGCAGTGGTCCAAATACACACATGCGAGAAGTTTGTCTGATTTTAGTAATGGTGTCTGCGCTGGGCGTGTTACGGTGGAGCCTTTCATCTGCTGGCAGATGTTGCATTTCAAGACTTAGGGGTCGATTCCGATTCGGGCCGGAAAAAGCACCGACCGACTCGGATCCGGAAAAAATACCGACCGACACGTACCCGTGGCGCCCGACACGCCAAGTACGATGCAAGGCGCGAAAAATCCGACCGACACGTAACGAAACCAAGTCGACCGACCGAGCCGCACGGAAAATAGCAATCCGGCCGGAAAAACACGCGAATCCAACCGACCGACACGCACCCGGAACAAATCCGACCGAAACGTACACGCCAACTCCAAACCGCAAAGTATGATGCAAGGCGCGAAAACCACGACCGAGTCGGACGGAGGACAAGCCGTACGACCGACACGCATACAAAACCGAGCCGAAGCAACACAAAACAACGTGACCGACGCGTACGCAGCATAGAAAACTGCACAAACACAGCGTGAACGAAACGGAAAACACCGTACGAGACCAATGCAGGGTCCGACTCGGTCACAAGAACGTTTCCAACATACACAAACAACACAAAGGAAAAATCACCCAAAAAAGGCCAAACAAGCAATTACCAAGCCAATAAATACTGGGGGGGTGGGGACAGAGAACAAAGACACACCCACAACTCCACCTATATAAAGGACACAAATCACTACCATGAGCCTTTGCAAATGCCATTCCACTGCCAGCACCCAAGAGAAAGCAACCACACACCCACAGCTTATCCCTCACACAAGCCACACACCATCAGCACACCAACAAATACCTACCTCACATACACCAGCAAAACACACACTCACACACCCTCACCTGCACACCAACACACACATCACCCACCATCACCACCCATCACCATGCCCCCCAAGAAGAATCCCAAGTTCCTAGATAGTGAATTGGAAGTCATGGTAGACGAGATCCTCAGGGTGGAGCCACAGCTGTTTGGCACTCTGGTCCAACAGACCCCCATGTCGCAGAAAACCAAGATGTGGGAGAGGATCATCAACAGGGTGAACGCCCAATCACCATGTCGGCGCACAAAGACGGACATCCAGAACAGGTGGTATGACGTGCGCAGGAGGGTACGGGACATGCTGAAGAAAGACTACATCAACAGCCAACACACCGGCAGTGGCCCTCCTGCCAAGCCAATATACCTCAGGCCCTGGGAGGAGAAGGTGCGGGCCATCCTTCCGCCAGTGAGCGTATATGGACTAGAGGACATCCCAGAGCCTGGTGAGTACACAACAAATGTACACAATAAACTGCCACAAAACACACACATCACTGTCAAGGGGAGAGTCAAACCATGCACTCATAGCAATTACACAGCAACTAGAACAGAATCATCCCAAAATGTGTATGTCAGTCAGATAAACACAACACATGCCATCACAAAAGTCACATCCAACTGTGCCAACACATGTACAAACACAACCACAGCTAGGCAGTGGCACAAATAGAACTAACAAACACATCCACACATGTAGCCACCACAACAACACCAACACACAGTGAAGACCACTCAAAGGAAGGAATTCTGTGTATGCTGGCCAAGTCAGTGTAGCCAATAGCATCATGGGAGTCGCAGTCACACATATTGCCCGCCCCAAAACTGTCCCATCAACACCACCATGAACCATGCGCACATCACAGGGAGTGGAGAAGGACTCACAAGATGGCTGACACTGGCTACTGCTGTGGGGAGCACAAGGCCCTGCTGCCAACTGTGCACCAACAAACAGCAGGACACCACTGACTGACATCCTGAGAGACAACTTCCACTCCCTGCAATGCAAGCACGTTCCATGGTGGGATATCTGGCTGGCTGGGTGGGAAGGGGGACTTGCAGCACTGACTATAGTCACCAGCACCTCCCCTCACACCCCCCCAACACAAACTCCACAGTACCCACCTGGTAGAATGCAATGCCCTCCATCCTAACACAAGATCCCACAAAGCACCACCACCCTGGGTTATGTTGTGTGAAGCACAGGGACACTCTTGGGACTCTTAGCCAAACAACTGCCAGGACAACACTCCCAGCCATCCTGTCAGCACAGCCAGCCCACCCCACAGGGAAGCAGAGTCAAAAGGAAGGAAGCATGGGCATGCTGGGAAGGGGGTGGAGGCAATAGCATGATGGGAGTCGTAGTCACAGACATTGCTCAGCCTCACAACTGGCCCATCAACACCACCCTGAACCATGCTCACATCACAGGGAGTGGAGAAGGACTCACAAGATGGCTGACACTGGCTACTGCTGTGGGGAGCACAAGGCCCTGCTGCCAACTGTGCACCAACAAACAGCAGGACACCACTGACTGACATCCTGAGAGACAACTTACACTCCCTGCAATGCAAGCACGTTCCATGGTGGGATATCTGGCTGGCTGGGTGGGAAGGGGGACTTGCAGCACTGACTATAGTCACCAGCACCTCCCCTCACACCCCCCAACACAAACTCCACAGTACCCACCTGGTAGAATGCAATGCCCTCCATCCTAACACAAGATCCCACAAAGCACCACCACCCAGGGTTATGTTGTGTGAAGCACATGGACACTCTTGGGACTCTTAGCCAAACAACTGCCAGGACAACACTCCCAGCCATCCTGTCAGCACAGCCAGCCCACCCCACAGGGAAGCAGAGTCAAAAGGAAGGAAGCATGGGCATGCTGGGAAGGGGGTGGAGGCAATAGCATGATGGGAGTCGTAGTCACAGACATTGCTCAGCCTCACAACTGGCCCATCAACACCACCCTGAACCATGCTCACATCACAGGGAGTGGAGAAGGACTCACAAGATGGCTGACCCTGGCTACTGCTGTGGGGAGCACAAGGCCCTGCTGCCAACTGTGCACCAACAAACAGCAGGACACCACTGACTGACATCCTGAGAGACAACTTACACTCCCTGCAATGCAAGCACGTTCCATGGTGGGATATCTGGCTGGCTGGGTGGGAAGGGGGACTTGCAGCACTGACTATAGTCACCAGCACCTCCCCTCACACCCCCCAACACAAACTCCACAGTACCCACCTGGTAGAATGCAATGCCCTCCATCCTAACACAAGATCCCACAAAGCACCACCACCCTGGGTTATGTTGTGTGAAGCACAGGGACACTCTTGGGACTCTTAGCCAAACAACTGCCAGGACAACACTCCCAGCCATCCTGTCAGCACAGCCAGCCCACCCCACAGGGAAGCAGAGTCAAAAGGAAGGAAGCATGGGCATGCTGGGAAGGGGGTGGAAGCAATAGCATGATGGGAGTCGTAGTCACAGACATTGCTCAGCCTCACAACTGGCCCATCAACACCACCCTGAACCATGCTCACATCACAGGGAGTGGAGAAGGACTCACAAGATGGCTGACACTGGCTACTGCTGTGGGGAGCACAAGGCCCTGCTGCCAACTGTGCACCAACAAACAGCAGGACACCACTGACTGACATCCTGAGAGACAACTTACACTCCCTGCAATGCAAGCACGTTCCATGGTGGGATATCTGGCTGGCTAGGTGGGAAGGGGGACTTGCAGCACTGACTATAGTCACCAGCACCTCCCCTCACACTCCCCCAACACAAACTCCACAGTACCCACCTGGTAGAATGCAATGCCCTCCATCCTAACACAAGATCCCACAAAGCACCACCACCCTGGGTTATGTTGTGTGAAGCACAGGGACACTCTTGGGATTCTTAGCCAAACAACTGCCAGGACAACACTCCCAGCCATCCTGTCAGCACAGCCAGCCCACCCCACAGGGAAGCAGAGTCAAAAGGAAGGAAGCATGGGCATGCTGGGAAGGGGGGTGGAGGCAATAGCATGATGGGAGTCGTAGTCACAGACATTGCTCAGCCTCACAACTGGCCCATCAACACCACCCTGAACCATGCTCACATCACAGGGAGTGGAGAAGGACTCACAAGATGGCTGACACTGGCTACTGCTGTGGGGAGCACAAGGCCCTGCTGCCAACTGTGCACCAACAAACAGCAGGACACCACTGACTGACATCCTGAGAGACAACTTACACTCCCTGCAATGCAAGCACGTTCCATGGTGGGATATCTGGCTGGCTGGGTGGGAAGGGGGACTTGCAGCACTGACTATAGTCACCAGCACCTCCCCTCACACCCCCCAACACAAACTCCACAGTACCCACCTGGTAGAATGCAATGCCCTCCATCCTAACACAAGATCCCACAAAGCACCACCACCCAGGGTTATGTTGTGTGAAGCACATGGACACTCTTGGGACTCTTAGCCAAACAACTGCCAGGACAACACTCCCAGCCATCCTGTCAGCACAGACAGCCCACCCCACAGGGAAGCAGAGTCAAAAGGAAGGAAGCATGGGCATGCTGGGAAGGGGGTGGAGGCAATAGCATGATGGGAGTCGTAGTCACAGACATTGCTCAGCCTCACAACTGGCCCATCAACACCACCCTGAACCATGCTCACATCACAGGGAGTGGAGAAGGACTCACAAGATGGCTGACACTGGCTACTGCTGTGGGGAGCACAAGGCCCTGCTGCCAACTGTGCACCAACAAACAGCAGGACACCACTGACTGACATCCTGAGAGACAACTTACACTCCCTGCAATGCAAGCACGTTCCATGGTGGGATATCTGGCTGGCTGGGTGGGAAGGGGGACTTGCAGCACTGACTATAGTCACCAGCACCTCCCCTCACACCCCCCCAACACAAACTCCACAGTACCCACCTGGTAGAATGCAATGCCCTCCATCCTAACACAAGATCCCACAAAGCACCACCACCCAGGGTTATGTTGTGTGAAGCACATGGACACTCTTGGGACTCTTAGCCAAACAACTGCCAGGACAACACTCCCAGCCATCCTGTCAGCACAGCCAGCCCACCCCACAGGGAAGCAGAGTCAAAAGGAAGGAAGCATGGGCATGCTGGGAAGGGGGTGGAGGCAATAGCATGATGGGAGTCGTAGTCACAGACATTGCTCAGCCTCACAACTGGCCCATCAACACCACCCTGAACCATGCTCACATCACAGGGAGTGGAGAAGGACTCACAAGATGGCTGACACTGGCTACTGCTGTGGGGAGCACAAGGCCCTGCTGCCAACTGTGCACCAACAAACAGCAGGACACCACTGACTGACATCCTGAGAGACAACTTACACTCCCTGCAATGCAAGCACGTTCCATGGTGGGATATCTGGCTGGCTGGGTGGGAAGGGGGACTTGCAGCACTGACTATAGTCACCAGCACCTCCCCTCACACCCTCCCCAACACAAACTCCACAGTACCCACCTGGTAGAATGCAATGCCCTCCATCCTAACACAAGATCCCACAAAGCACCACCACCCTGGGTTATGTTGTGTGAAGCACAGGGACACTCTTGGGACTCTTAGCCAAACAACTGCCAGGACAACACTCCCAGCCATCCTGTCAGCACAGCCAGCCCACCCCACAGGGAAGCAGAGTCAAAAGGAAGGAAGCATGGGCATGCTGGGAAGGGGGGTGGAGGCAATAGCATGATGGGAGTCGTACTCACAGCCCTACATCCCCCACCACATGGCCCAGCAAGCTCACACTCACGCATGCACATCCCACAGAGAGTGGAAAGGCCCATCAAAGATGTCTGACACTGTTGCTGTGTCGTGGGGAGCACAAGGGCATGCTGGGTACTGCACACCAACCAACAGCAGGACACCACTGTCAGCCATCTTGCCATTGCCCTCACACCCACACCCACTGAACTCCACACAAAAGCAAGTAAGTATGGGAATGCTGGCAAGTGGGGTGGAGGCAATGGCATGATGGGAGTCGTAGTCACAGACATAGCTCACCCCCACAACTGTCCCATCAACACCACCCTGAACCATGCTCACATCACAGGGAGTGGAGAAGGACTCACAAGATGGCTGACACTGGCTACTGCTGTGGGGAGCACAAGGCCCTGCTGCCAACTGTGCACCAACAAACAGCAGGACACCACTGACTGACATCCTGAGAGACAACTTCCACTCCCTGCAACGCAAGCACGTTCCATGGTGGGATAACTGACTGGCTGGCTGGGTGGGAAGGAGGTCTGGCTGTCAACCAAACACAAGCAATGCAGACCATGTTCACACCCCAGAAAATACATAGAAATGCCCAAATAATGCAGGACAATGTGCCACACCAATATCAACCCCTGACTGTGACGACTTAGGACAATGTAATGTACAGGCCCGCACCCAGAGGCACAGTCACAACTGTCATGTGTGTCAACCACTGATGCCTGCAGAAACATGACATACATTGTTTGTGTCTCCCAAAAACAGGTGATGATGGGGACACAGCAGCAGACGCTGAGGAGTCCCAGTCCCAGGCTCAAGAGGATGCCGAGCTCACTGGCGTCGTACAGCCTCTGTCCTCCTCGGACGATGAACAACCTGGCACATCCGGTGCAAGTCAACATGCAGCACCAGCAGGACCACCAGCTGCAGCACCAGCAGGACCACCAGCTGCACTCCCTGCACCCACCCCTACAACGACTGTCACCACAAATACCATCCCTGCCGACATGGACAGAATAAGGAGCAACACCAGCGCAGTGACCCTGGACCAACCTGGGGCCATGGACACCACCACCACCACCAACCCCCAAGGTGGACCAGGGTTATCTGTGCGTGCAACTGCACACACTGCACATGTCAGCAGGGGTGGTGGGAGGGGTGGGAGACAGAGGTCGCTGCTTGCAGACGTTGCTGGTGTGCATGACGACCCACAACTGGTACGCATAGCTGATGCGTACCAGTCCAGCACTGGAGAGCTCAGCCAGGTAGTGGGGCTCCTCAGAGACATCAAACAGCAGCAGGCTGCCCATCATGCCCGCTTGGACTCCCACATGTCCCACGTGGAGTCACACATGTCCCGTGTGGACTCACACATGTCCCGTGTGGAGTCCAAGTGGGATGTACTGCATGAGATGACGGCGGTGCACAGGGACATTTTACAATGCCTCCGCCAGATGAACAGCAACCAGTCCACACCTCCCTGTGTGCCAACAACATCTGGTGCCGAACAAACTGCAACTGCCACAGGGAGGGAGGAGGACTCTGGCGGAGAGTCCCCTGCACCGCAGCAGCCTGCACTTGAGGGCCCCCCAAGAAGAGGGGTCGTCCGAGGAGGGAAAAGTGAGAGGCCGATGGCCAAGCGCAACTCCCAGGAAGCCTGAACCTGTTCTGGATGTTCGCCTTTGTGCACAGACTGTTCACCCTGTTGACGGCAACACTACTCCCACACATTGCATGGGGAGTACAAGTTGGACCAATGTGTCAGACAACTGTGGCCCCGATACTGGGGATCCTGTCTACCCGGACTTTCAATTCACCTAGGAACTTGGGATTGCAAGATTCATGTACAGCACAACCCATCCTATGCACTATTAACACAAATGTATCACAATAAACACACTAATACACCATACTTGCCTCTGTCGTGATTCCAACATGGGTGCTGTTATGGGGATGATGAACTGCAAAATTACACTGTGTATGCGAACTGCAACAGCAAGGACAACACAGGCATGTGAGTAAAGGCAACGTGACACATA
Organism: Calotriton arnoldi; assembly: GCA_963921515.1. NCBI lineage: Eukaryota > Metazoa > Chordata > Amphibia > Caudata > Salamandridae > Calotriton > Calotriton arnoldi. The sequence continues at coordinate 885,397 of CAWUFW010005753.1, forward strand.
TGAGGGAGACACACCACCAGGGCTACACAACACATACACACCTAGGCCATCTGACTCATTGCCTACACTGATGTTGCCAGGGAAGGCGGTGCAATGCACAGACACCACACCCATTCCCAGTTGTAGTCAAGTAGCCCACAGGTGCAGTAAGCAAATGGCAGTCAAATGTGTGACCACAGACAACGCACATCACTAAGTGAAGCACAGGTTTATTACACAGTAGCAACATGCCGTAACCACTACAGATGCAAGGTAACCCCACCTGGTAGCGGGCACACAGTCAACAACTGTAGACGGAAGGAAGTCCATGGGTGTGGCGCACATCACCTGTAGGGACACAACAGCTACCAGCCTGGATGTGCAATCACGTCGTCGGTGGACACAGTTGACCAAACGAATCTGAAAGTACCCTGTGAAGGACAGAAATGACACACAGTCAAAAGCAATGCAGTACAGGACAGAACAGCAAAACTCATGCACAATACATGTTACAAGATACCCACCCAGAACCAAGTTAGCATGTCAACACTGTTGGGGAGTACAGCCCACCTGTAACCACACATCGCAACACACATCCAGTCAAGTAGCCCATGGACACAGTCCAACAGCGCCAGAGCCCCACCCACACATCATGCCAACTCACATCATTCACATGACACCTCAGGATACTCACATTCAGCTAAAGAAGTTGGTGATGAGCTGTGTGCGGACATCACCATCACCATCATCATCATCATCGTCACTGGCATCGTGGTCCAGGCCAGGATCCTCCACAGGTGGCGGATGTTGGTCATCGTCATCCTGGATGAGAGGCAACTCCTTCCGCACTGCCAGGTTGTGGAGCATGCAGCAGACGATGATAATCTTGCACACTTTCGCAGGGGCATATGGGAGGGACCCTCCGGTCTTGTCCAGGCAGCGGAAGCGGCTCTTCAGGAGACCAAAGGTCCGCTCAATCACTCTCCTGGTCCGACCATGTGCCTCATTGTAGCGCATCTGGGCAGGTGTCACAGGGTTCCTGAGGGGTGTCAGCAACCACGGCATGCTGGGGTATCCCGAGTCACCTACGGACAGACAAGTGCACATCAGCTGACTTGGAAAAGTGGTCGGAATACTACAGATCAGATCACACACAATGGCACAAAGTCAGTACACACCGACAAGCCAGGCACGCTGGTTCTGCATCTGTGCCATCATCCTGGGGATGCGACTACTCCTCATCACAAAGGCATCGTGTGCTGAACCAGGGAAACGGGCACACACGTGTGTGATGGTCATGTCTGCAAGACACACCACCAGTGCATTGACCGAGTGGTAGTGCTTGCGGTTCCTGTAGGCCTGCTCCTGGGCCTGTGGTGGTACCAAAGCCACATGTGTCCCATCAATGGAGCCAATTACATGCGGCATCCTCCCCAGGGCATAAAAGTCACTCTTCACGTCAGTGAGTCGTCGCAGTCTAGGGAAATAGATGTACCGGTTCAGGAAGAGCAACATTGCCGCCAAAACATCGCAGAGCACACGGCTGAACATGGTCTGTGACATCCCACCAGCAGATGCCACAGTATGTTGGAAGGTACCGGTGGCAAAGAAGTGTAGGGCTGCCATCACCTTCACCTTGGGGGTCAGCGCTGTAGGATACGGCCGGCCAGGCTGCAAATGTGGGGACAACTGCACTGCCAAATCCTCAATCAGCTGCCTGGTGAAGCGGTACCATCGGATGCTGTCCCGTTCCACCATCGTTGCCAGGTCTGGGAATGGCCGATGGACAGCAGGAGCCCTGCAGTGCAGAGGAGAAGTAAGCAAGATCGTCAGTCACCCCACATATGCGGCATTGAACACACTCAAGATCCCAACATACATCATCATGAGGCACAACTACATGAAGTGTGCAGTACCGGAAGGACATGTATGGTACATACATGGCCAACATCTGTCAACACGGTCCTACAGGTGGCATCAATTTGTCCCAGGTTGGCCCATTGGATATCATGATGCTGTGTCACAGTCACCCCCACAGTGACATGTGAGGACAGATGTGCCCCAGGCACCACAGCTCAACGACAGGTACATTCCCAGGGACCCTGTAATGCCACATGGACACTGGCATCACCTGGAGTATCATGTGTACACCACAGCAAAACAAACATGACCCCCACAGGTAGTGGCCACACTTGCCATGGCAGGACAGACATGGACGTCTGTGACACACACGCACAACATCAGAGTCCATGCACACACAACGTGGATGTGGAGACTGTCTCCCATTGTGCACATGAAATCAGAGACATTGTAAACACTACATGCACAAAGACTGTGGAGGGCCATCACTATTGTGCCACTGGGACACCCTGGCTCAAACATACCGTCCCACATGGGACTCACGGGGTATGTGACATGACATACACAAACACCACTGTGAAATGTGACCATGACACATGCACAGATATGAACAGTTGCACATCACAGTGGTCACGTACACGTAACACCCAGGATCCTGTCCCCATGAACACGTGCACAGCCTGGGGGTGGCTGCCCACAGGTGACACCCACAGGACAACATGTACACCAACATACACACAATAGGAAATGCAGCCTTACATGCCTTATGATAAGGTTTGGACAGGCTGTCGTGATGTAGGTGTGCCCCTCACTCCCTGGGAGCTATCTGTGGCTGGCATATGTCCATCTGAGACAGGCATGCTGACCTATGCCAGTCACATGTACAGTGATGCGTTGTACCGCAATGGACCGATCGGTGCCTCCGGCCGGCCCATTGCCTTCAATGTGTGCGGGTACGCCTTGTACCCCTGTGCGCGTTGTACCGCAATGGACCGATCGGTGCCTCCGGCCGGCCCATTGCCTTCAATGTGTGCGGGTACGCGTTGTACCCCTGTGCGCGTTGTACCGCAATGGACCGATCGGTGCCTCCGGCCGGCCCATTGCCTTCAATGTGTGCGGGTACGCGTTGTACCCCTGTACGCGTTGTACCGCAATGGACCGATCGGTGCGCACCCATTGACAATGGGCTTGCCTGGCAACGGACGCGTTTTCGAATTTCGAACGAGTCGGTTGCTGGGAATTCAGTTGGTCACCCACAACAATGTTGCAAAATCATGTATGTCATGAAGTTGAAGATTTGAAGGATGCTGTGGGCGTGTTTTGGTGCTGCTATTCCATGGATTGGCCAGATTCAGAAGATGCAAACGACTTGGACCTATCACTTTGGACACAAGGGACAGGATCTGCCTCTCCAGCACATATATATTGCTGGCTGTTCCCCTGAGAGCCCACTTGCCTGCACTACATGCTCCAGGACGACATCTGCCACTGCACTGCTGCTGTCTCTGCCCCTCTGGACCCTGCAATGGCACGTACTGTGGAGAGAGCCCCAGCCTTCAGCCTTGAGGAGAACCAGGCCCTGCTGGACAGCCTACTTCCACAGTACAGCAAGCTGTATGGGACACCAGGGGAGCAGGTGAGTGTCCTGTGCACTGCCTTTCTGAATGTGCATTTTGTCTGACTAGCAAGGCTGAGAGTCTGCACGCCACTGGCTAGCAGGCTCACTGAGTAGTTGTCACCCCCCATAGTGTGTAGTGACTTGCACTGGACAGGTATGGTGCAGTGACAGTGCTTCTGAACAGGGTTTTACTCCCCATGCAATGATACCATGTAGTGACTTCTGGAAAACTGTCCATGGGCAGCCGTGCACTGCCTGTGTACACCATGTGCCCCTGTGATTGCGACATGTATATGCAACTGTGTCATGCACGGATATGTTGCATGTGTAGTAATGGCCTTATCACTTTGTCATCCTGACAGGCTTCTGCCCATTGGAAGCAGGAGATATGGAAGGACATCGTCCGGGCTGTCCGGTCCGTGGGGGTCTACAAGCGCCGGATCCGCAACTGCCAAAAGAGGTGGCAGGACCTTCGGGGCTGGACCCGGAGGATTGCACGGGTCCAGCTGAAGCTGTCGCCTCCTCGCAGGAGGGGCGGAACACGGACCCTGACCCCCACATGCTCAGGATCCTGGCGGTGGTCTTTCCAGACCTGGATGGGCAGCTGAAGGCCAGACAGCAGCAAGGAGGGGGTGAGTCAAAGACTGCACTGTGAACTCTGTCTAACATGCTATGTGCCCTCCTCGGGCCTGGTTAAACTGTCACAGTACAGCAGTCATGTTGTCCAGGAGCCATGTCCCTCTATTGTGCACTGCCCACTCCTCATCTGATACCCAGGTGTGGCCCTTACATGCAGGGAATTCTGTCACTTAGGACTGTGTCCTTGCAGTTTGCTTGACTCAAGGTGGGAGACAGCATCTGTTTCCCTGACTCTGTGGTGGGCATCATGGGTGGGTCCATTGCTTACACAATGCCTGTATTCTGACATGTATTCAGCGTGTTACTTTGATCTGTGGTCCAATTGCTGAGCTGATCCACCACATGTGGCTGGGGTATCTGGCACACACCCATGCTGCGGGTGGGAACAATGTTTGGGCCCCAGGAGTATGTATATGACGTGTGTCACACATACTTAGCCAGCTGCCTACAGTCCAGGGCTCATCCCTCATTCATGTGGGGCTGGACAGTCATGCCTACTCCAGGCCATACAATACACTCTGTACTCCCACTCCCGTGTATCAGCTGACACATTGTGCGCAGTGATTTGACCCCTCAGGTGTCTGCCTCTGTGTCAGTGTGCTGTGGATTAGTCGCCAGGACTGCTGTGGAGTTTCTTGGTAGGGGCTCAGCATGCCACTGGAGATGTGACCATAGGAGACGATACTTGTGTGACACATAGGTGTCTGATCAGCTGCCCATGCAGACTGGGGCATGTGAATGTGAAGTTCAGGCAGCTGTTCCCCATGCACAGCAGAGTGTGAGGGGCTCAGGTTCAGAGGGTAGTGTCACAGGTCTACCATATGTCCAATAGGTATGACCTGGACAGATGAGGGTTAAGAGGATGTGTTGTGGGGGGATGTACATGTGCACTTGTGCAGCTCCAGGACTTGCATTCCCCATGACCTACTATTGTGACACAGTGCAGAGTGTTGTTGTCTGGCTGCAAAGTCATACATCACTGAGACAGTGATGTATGACTTTGCAGTCATGCCTCCGCCATGGCATGTGTCTACTGATTGGTGAGCCTGCAGGGGAGTGACATGTGCTACATGCACACCTTAGTGGCGCTGGCTATCAGGACATGGGTGCATCATGGTGTCTGTCGCTGGTATGCATCACATGCATTTCCTATTTGACTCTGGGCATCCCTTTCATCCGGAAACCTGTACTGACTCAGTGGCAAGAGCTGTGATGTGTGCATGTCCACATGCCACACCGTGTCCTCTGCACTGTCCAACTACTGTGTACTTGGTGCATGTGTCAACACTGGGGTGTTGCAATCCAACAGACACCAGACAGATGGGTGCAAGGCCATGTGGGATGTGAGTGCCATGCTTGGCATCAGACTGACAATTGACTTCTCCTGTTCAATTAGGGCACTTTTAGCAATGTACAACTAATGATGCCAGGGCTTGCTCTGTGATGTGCTGTGCTCACAGTGGTGTGTGCGTTATGTGCAGGTGACTGATGATTGTCTGTATCCCCATTGTTTGCAGATACATCCACGGCCACGGAAGGGGACAGCTCCACGGACCAGGAGGAGCCAGAGAGCCAGACTGGGTCAGCAGCCGAGGAGTGGTCGGAGGGACCCAGTGGCACGGAGGGCGAGGGGAGCCACACCGAGGAGTCCTCAGCAGCATCCACCTCAGCTGAGGACCAGAGCAACTCGGAGGATGACTCCCTTGTGGAGGCGGGTGTCAGCAGCCACCACACCCCAGCTAGTGTTGCTGTCCCCGCCACCACCAGCACCACCACCGCCCTCCCATCGGCTCCCATTCCCGAGGTCCGTGGAGGCTCCCATGTCCGGGAGCGTGTCTCCTTTGGGCCAGGCACCGCACCCCCTGCCCCTGTGTCCCCTGCTGCCCTGAGTGAGGAGTCTGTGTACCTCCTTCGCCAGCTCCATGTAGGGCAGACAGCCATGCTGAGTGTCCTCCATGCGCACACCGCGCTGTTGACTCAGCTGGTGTCGTTCATGGAGGGCATCTCATCGGGCATGTCTGACCTACAGAGGGGCAATAGGTCCATGGACTCCTCCCTGACGGCAGCAGTGTCCCTCCTCAAACGGTCCCTCACCCCTCCTGCCTCTGCTCCATCCACACTCCCCAGCACCTTACCCGTCCCAAGCACACACACACCGGCACAGGCACACACCAGCACACACACATCCAGCACACTGACACACACGCCAATGACAAAACGCACACGCACGCACGCACATTCAGGGGACTGAAGCCAGACTCACAGGGGATGGGGCCCTGGAACACACACACGCATCCACATGCACTGCGCAGTCCTCAGTTCCCTCTCCCTCCAAAGCACCCTCCCTTGCCTCACCTGCAACCCCAAAGTCACAGCAGCTCTTCCTCTGTGACCTCGGCCTCTTCCCCACCGATGAAGCTGCTCCAGCATCCCGGGGGAAGAGGAAGCCCACCCACACGGAGCAGAGTGCCCCTCGCCCCCGGACACCCTCCCCCAGGCGCAGACGGACTGAGGCCCCCACCCGCAAGTCCCCCCGGAGTCCTAAGAGCAAGACCCCGCCACCGCCCTGCAGCTCAGGCACAAGGTCTCCGTCCTCCATCCCTCAGGCCCCCACTGCACAGGTGCCCCCACCACACCCTGCCCCAGGTTCCCCCACCCACAGATATACCATCCCCAAGAGGATCAGGCCTTCTCCCCCTGCCACTTGCTCTCCCAGCACCACACCCCCCGCTGCGCTTGTCTGTGCCACTGATGTGGTGAGGGTGTCCTCCCCCTCTGTCCAACCCACCTTGCCTGTTCCCCATTCTCCTCCCCTGGAGGTAGGCACTGCAGTGGAGTCCACTACCGCCCTGTCTGACTTGGGCACTGCAGTGGCGGACCTGTCCACTCCATCTGCAGGGTCCACTGCAGTTGTGCCGGCACCCACGACATCTGAGTCATGCCCCCCAGTTGTGCCGGCACACACCATGTCAGACACCTCCACTGCAGTTGTCAGTGGCTCTCCAGCACCCACCACCCCTTCCCTGACTCCCCTGGTGAGCCCTGATCCTGTCCCTGCGGTGCCTGGCCTGCCCCCCGGTTGCCCCTCCTAGTGGATTGTCCCTGGTTTTGTGCAGGCATGCGTAGGGTGACATCTGCCAGTGTCACCCTGTTTGAACTTTGACAATGGACTGGCCATTGGCCTTTGCTCTATTTTTTCTGGACGTCGTTTTCAATCAACACATATGCTGAATAAAGCAACTTTCTTTTCTCTAGTGCTCATGCTTCAGATGTACATGTTGTTGGTGCTGCTAACCATGCCCTTGCTGCAGTGATGGTGATATCTGGTCTCATGATTATGAAGTGTTACTGTGCAGGAACCCATGTGGTCCAGGGGGAATGTGTCCTATCATGTGGTGTATCCATGTCATCAATAGCAGCATCTGAGGGTGTCATGTGTTCAGTATTTGGCAATGGGTTTCCTACTTACATTAGCAATTTCATATCTGTGGCTTCCACCCCTGCACATCTGTTGTGCCTGCCATCGTTGCATTTGTCTACTTCCCTGACCGTGTTGCCATCTCCACTGGACATGCAGGTTTGGGCATCAATGGGGAATGACTCATCCGTGTAGTCAGTGCAACATTGCTATACAAGTGTGTTGGATCTGTGCTGATGATTCCGTTGGCACATCCATGACCAGGCTGATGTGATGGGAGCCCTCATTTGGTGCTAATTGTTGATTGTGTGACCAAGTGCTCAGCTGACATGATGGGGCCCTACTGAGGCAACATATGGCACAGCTTTCCTCACACAGGAGTGGAGTCCCCTCATGGCAGTGTGTACACGTGTGACATTGCCTGCGCCCAAGGTGTGTGTTGTATGTGCATGTCTGTGTGTTCACTTCCATTTATCTGCGCATGCTGTGATCCCTAGTGTTGTACCTGTTTGTGATGCTTGCTGACTTGAGCTATGTTCCCCCAAAGTCTTCTCCCTGTGTTCTCTGTGATGTGGGTGCATGGCACATTACTGGTCATCAGGGTGTCACCCATAGGTGTGTTTGCTGTCAGGGCTGAGTTTGTGTGCAGACGCAGATGGGTCACAGTCAGGTTTCCCCTTGGCACTTGTTGTTTGCCCCTGTCATGTGATTTTCAGTTCGTGTTATCTTTCAGTGATTGTGACACGTTGTGTGTGTGACTGCTGGCACTCCTCAGGGTCCGGGCTGCAATGTTGGTTGTTGTCTATGTGTGTTCTTTGTGGGTGACCTTGGCTTCTTCATTGGTGTGTGACTGTGGCTGGGATCCCATTGGTTGGTGTGGTATCGCCGTCATGTCCATGTACAGCGTAGTGTGCAGTGTGTCAGACATTCAGGAGTCTTGTTGAGTGGCCATGTGTGATGTGTTTCTGCACCTTGGTTCCCACCCACCACCCTGGAATAGTCATGGGTGCATGTGCAATGTCACCAGTGCATGTGTACTTCACTGCTGCACATTGTTAGAGGTCGAGGGGTGTGGTCTTGAGTGTGTGCAGATGGGAGTTGTTGCCCAGCTAGTCCCCTGCCTCCATGTTGGCCTTGGCTTACTGGCCATGCTGATTGATTTGTGCTTGTGTAGGTGTGATGGTAGTTTGTTGCTCAGGACACCTGACTGTGGTTCACAGTGTGAACGACATTTAGCTTTGTCATCACAGTGGGATTTTTATTCAGCCCAGGGTCACCACATTGTGGGGGCCCTGGGGGTGGTGCTGTGGTGTGTCTGTGTCTTGCTGTGTCAGTTGTTGTTCCTACGTGCCTGTGTGACATGTGTGTTTTGTGCTCCCTCTCATCTGACAATGCCTGCTTGCCCACATAGGGGATTTGGATCCATGAGTTACCTTAGTGTGGCAGTGTATGCACATCTGTATGATTGGTATTCAGCTCTCCTCATGTGTTGTGTGGTTGCCTGGGGACACTGGCACCCCCACCCCTCACCTGCTGTGTATGATGACAGTGTTGGTCTGCCTGTTTGTGTTTGTGCATCTGCACCACTGCATTGGCATATCTTGGGTGTGCCATTGGCTGTATGTTGTTTGGTGTGTTTCCCCTGCTGTCCCTGGGACTCCTAGGTCATCGGTCAGCACAGTGATCATGGTTTGTGTGTCCCATTGCTGCCATGGTATGGTATCTGTTCACCTCACATCTGCTGTCTCCACAGGATATCTGCATTTGTGTGCCCATTGGTGCAAATATGTGGTTCTGCATTCTGATGGTCACTTCTGTCATTGTGTCATTGATGACTGTTGACGGTCTCAGCCCCCATGGGTGTGGTTTGTCTGCACATGGCCAAAGGAATGTCTCATTTGCACTGCAGTATTTGGCTCCCCCAATTTATGTTGCAATGGGACACATACACTACTTTGCCACAGATGAGTTTTTGGTTCTGTGACCAGGAATGATCCATGCAGTTTGGCAGTTGCAGCTCTTTCTTTGTCAACACTTACCTTTTGGTCACTGTGATGATGGGGGTGTAGACCCCATTGCCACAATGGTCAAAATGTGCTTCAGCTATGGACCCCACACTTGCCTTTTGGTCACTGTGATGATGGGGGTTTAGACCCCATTGCCACAATGGTCAAAATGTGCTTCAGCTATGGACCCCACACTTGCCTTTTGGTCACTGTGATGATGGGGGTTTAGACCCCATTGCCACAATGGTCAAAATGTGCTTCAGCTATGGACCCCACACTTGCCTTTTGGTCACTGTGATGATGGGGGTTTAGACCCCATTGCCACAATGGTCAAAATGTGCTTCAGCTATGGACCCCACACTTGCCTTTTGGTCACTGTGATGATGGGGGTTTAGACCCCATTGCCACAATGGTCAAAATGTGCTTCGGCTATGGACCCCACACTTGCCTTTTGGTCACTGTGATGATGGGGTTTAGACCCCATTGCCACAATGGTCAAAATGTGCTTCGGCTATGGACCCCACACTTACCTTTTGGTCACTGTGATGATGGGGGTTTAGGCCCCATTGCCACAATGGTCATGGGCTGCTTTCATTGTGGGTGCCACACACATATATGTGTGGCACATGTGCTAGGGGGTCACATTGTATGTTCAAAGTCATGTTCGGTGTTGTAGGCATTTGACACAGCCTACACACGCTTGTCATGGTGGTGGGGGGATGTCTTTATCTTGCATTCCCTAGGTTGTGGTGTGCTTGTTGTGTCATGCATTGTCCATCCTATGAGTGGGGGTGGTAGTAGTGGTAGGCATCCAGCCCCCTGGGTGTGGGTGGTAGTAGTGGTAGGCATCCAGCCCCCCTGGGTGTGGGTGGTAGTAGTGGTAGGCATCCAGCCCCCCTGGGTGTGGGTGGTAGTAGTGGTAGGCATCCTGCCCCCTGGCTAAGGGTGGTAGTAGTGGTAGGCATCCAGCCCCCTGGCTAAGGGTGGTAGTAGTGGTAGGCATCCAGCCCCCTGGCTAAGGGTGGTAGTAGTGGTAGGCATCCAGCCCCCTGGGTGAGGGTGGTAGTAGTGGTAGGCATCCAGCCCCCCTGGCTAAGGGTGGTAGTAGTGGTAGGCATCCAGCCCCCTGGGTGTGGGTGGTAGTTGTGGTAGGCATCCAGCCCCCTGGGTGTGGGTGGTAGTAGTGGTAGGCATCCAGCCCCCCTGGGTGTGGTTGGTAGTAGTGGTAGGCATCCAGCCCCCTGGCTAAGGGTGGTAGTAGTGGTAGGCATCCAGCCCCCTTGGCTAAGGGTGGTAGTAGTGGTAGGCATCCAGCCCCCCTGGGTGAGGGTGGTAGTTGTGGTAGGCATCCAGCCCCCTGGGTGTGGGTGGTAGTAGTGGTAGGCATCCAGCCCCCCTGGGTGTGGGTGGTAGTAGTGGTAGGCATCCAGCCCCCTGGGTGTGGTTGGTAGTAGTGGTGGGCATCCAGCCCCCTGGCTAAGGGTGGTAGTAGTGGTAGGCATCCAGCCCCCTTGGCTAAGGGTGGTAGTAGTGGTAGGCATCCAGCCCCCCTGGGTGAGGGTGGTAGTAGTGGTAGGCATCCAGCCCCCCTGGGTGTGGGTGGTAGTAGTGGTAGGCATCCTGCCCCCCTGGCTAAGGGTGGTAGTAGTGGTAGGCATCCAGCCCCCTGGCTAAGGGTGGTAGTAGTGGTAGGCATCCAGCCCCCTGGCTAAGGGTGGTAGTAGTGGTAGGCATCCAGCCCCCCTGGGTGAGGGTGGTAGTAGTGGTAGGCATCCAGCCCCCTGGCTAAGGGTGGTAGTAGTGGTAGGCATCCAGCCCCCCTGGCTAAGGGTGGTAGTAGTGGTAGGCATCCAGCCCCCAGGCTAAGGGTGGTAGTAGTGGTAGGCATCCAGCCCCCCTGGCTAAGGGTGGTAGTAGTGGTAGGCATCCAGCCCCCTGGGTGAGGGTGGTAGTAGTGGTAGGCATCCAGCCCCCTGGCTAAGGGTGGTAGTAGTGGTAGGCATCCAGCCCCCTGGGTGAGGGTGGTAGTAGTGGTAGGTATCCAGCCCCCTGGGTAGGGGTGGTGGTGCGCATTCAGGCCCCTGTGTGCATATGTGGCATTGGTGATGGGCATCCCGCCCCTATGGTGCTGCTGTTGCTGGTGTAAGTATATTCAGCATCCCCGTGTATGTGTGTGATGTGTCGTGTACGTGTTGTATGTGTTTTGTGGTCGGTGTCTGGCTTACCTTCTGCGCCGTACGCGTCCGTGCCTGTTCCGGTAGTAGATGTAGAATATTGGTATGATCGGGACGAAGGGATTCATGGTTGGTTCGTGTCGTTCGTCCTTCTCGTTGCTTCGCGTCGTCCTCGTCGCTTCGCCTCGTCCTCGTCGCTTCGCGTCGTCCTCGTCGGTGCCGTGTTCGTCTCGTAGCCGTGGATCGTGTTGTGGCGCGAATCGGAGCTTATGTGCGCCTCTCCCGGATGCTTTAACGTGCCGTGCGTAGCGACGGGTTCGGCGCGTACGGGAAGCGCATCGTACTTGTCCGGCAGGACGGGGCTGCATTTTCCCTTCCGTGCGACTCGATTCGGCGTTTCCGGATTCGCCTCGGTCGGAGAACAGGACCTGGTTTGGGTGAGTACGGCTCGGCCGGATTTTTTGCTGTTGTGCGCATCGTACTTGCTCGTTCGGTGTGCTGTACGGATCGGTCGGGAAACAGGCTTTCGCATGGCTTTTTCCCGACCGAATGGTATTGGGTGCGCCTCCGACCGAGATCGGAATCGGCCCCATAGTCTTTGGTCTGCTTTGTTTACCCTGGCCACCAGTAGCGCTGTTTCAGTAAAGAAATAGTCGCTGTAACGCCTGTATGCGCAGAACCCAAACCCTCGTGTGCTGCTAGAATTAAGCCCTGCCTACGATCCATATTTGGTATTACTCTATCCCCCACTCCAGGAATCTGAGCATATGGAATGTTTTGTGCATCTAACTTGTAGGAGTACTTGAGTGGAAATTTTTAGGTACTGCTGTGCTGCCTTTGCGTGAATCATTGACAGCTACCAAAATCTCGCCGTCTATTCTCATTTTTGAACGAGTAACTGCAGCTACGGAAGCCGTGAGAACAGCCCCCTTTGCGGCTTCATCAGCCAATGAATTCCCTTCAACGTGAACGCCATCACGCTGATGACTCAGTGTATGTATCACGTGAGCCCTTGGTAGTTCGTTTCTCAACTCTACTACCTGTTCCCATAGCATTCTATGCTTAATTGTGCCACCTTTCGCATCTTTGAACCCGTTTTGTTCCCAATGATGTAAATATTCATTGTACGACTGTACACAGTAAAAAGAATTACACACAATTAGTGTGGGGAATTCGTGTTCCGTATTTACAAGTGCCAGTATCAGTGCTTTTAATTCTGCCAACTGAGCTGTGCAGTCTCCTAGAGATTGCGTTTTAGTGCTACTGGGATGGAACTTTCCATCTCACATGCGACCTTTAACGATTGCACATGCCGCGCTGTAAGCTTGCTTACTCCCTATGGCTGGTTGAGCAGATCCGTCAGTATAAATAATGTATTCATACTGATCTAGAGGCAAAATCTCATTTGGTAGAGGATATTTTTGTTCGTATTGCAGAAATGCTTGTGTTTTTAAACTTGGATCAAATCTGTATTCAACATCCGGTGCAGTAAGAGAATTAGCCCATTGTATCCACCTGGGATGTAAGGCTTTCGCATTTGGAATGCTAGCTTTTGTAACAGCTTCTAAAGCTGGTACTGGGGTCACGACAATTATGCGTTTACCCTGAGCCAGAGATCTTTCTCTTGCTACAGCGGTCTGCACTGCTGTCAGGATTTTCTCTGTTGAAGTGCAACACATTTCTGGTTTGTGTACAGGTGTGATTTGTATGCGATTGGTACCGTTTCGCCTTCATTGAAAGTTAAATAAGTGTACCCGCATTGACCCGCTATTACTCGGATCACTAAGTTGCGTATGTTTACGCGTGTCTGTAAATGTTTAGAAGCTATCATGTTTTCCTGTAGGGAACGCAGGATATTTGTATGTTTCTGTGTCCATTGTCTGATTGAAAAATCAGGTTTTATTAAGTCGTAGAAAGGTTTTACTCTTTCTGCGTAATCCAAAATGTATGTTCGACCAAAATTTAGGAATCCCAGAATTGATTGTAAATTCTTTAATGATTTTGGAAGTTGGAGCAGCGCACACTTTTCTAAAAGTTAGCTGCTAAGCTTTTCCTTCACTTGACAGCTCATACCCTAAAAATAGGACATTGAGATGGGCAATTTTTACTTTTGAAATTAAATTTATAGCCCTCAGAGGCGAATCCCATAATAATGGTGCTCACCCTGGTCAAGTGCCTCGGTAAGTCATCGTCCGTCAGATAAATATCATCCACATAGTACAATGCTTCTTCATCCAAATTTTGGAGTAACTCTGTTACCCTTGCTGAAAACAACCCCGGGCTATTCTCATACCCTTGGGGGAGTCAACAAAATTGCTGTTGGGACCCCAGCGCTGAGAATGCGGTCAGATACCCGCTTTCAGGCGCTATATTTTGGCAGAAAAATCCATTTGAGATATCAAGTGTTGTTTTGTATTTTTGTCGCACAATCTTATTCATTAATGCGGCACTGTGTGCATTTTGAACTGCAAATGTCTTTGTGCAGGTGTTTAAATGTCTGTAATCCAAAACTAGACGATATGTGTTGTCATGTTTGGCTACGGGGAACAAAGGATTGTTCATTGGTGAGGTGCAATTTTCTATCACCCCCTGGTATTCAAGTTGATCTAGGATCTCCCTGACTTGTTTTTTAGCTTCCTGCTTTATAGGATATTGCCTTTGAGCATTTGGTGAAACTTTTAACGGGATCACGTGGTGGGCTGAATCCTCACCCCAACCAGCATGATTTTTGTACAATGCTGGAGCTAGGGCGACCGCCCACTCCTGCGCATATGCATGTTTTAAATGTATGGGAACGAGGTCAGAAAATGCTGGAAAAATTACCTTTACTCCCTTTGGGCACTCCATGACGAATGCTGGCGGCCAGTCTTGCTCTGCTAATATGATGTCATATCCAGATGACAAATTTTCCCAAAATAGACCTTTAACTTTCCTGGGCTTGTCCCCTCCATCCGTAGTGTTATCTCATGTAACTTATGTGGGACACTTACCCGAGTATCAGGTGTTTCCACCGTGATATACTCACTCAACTCCGCTGTCACCAGAAATTCCTTCAGGTTCTGGCGAGCTATCGTTACTTCTGCCGCGCTGTCTAGCATTGTCAGAGCCCATTCCCCGTTCAGAAGCTGTGTCTTCAGAATTCTGGGCATGTCTGATCTTGAGACCTGCTACCTTCTTCTTTTTGAACTGAGGTTTTTGTTTATCTTCTTTTTTGGGTGCGTAGTCAGCAGCGCGTTGCGTGTCTCTGGACTTTGTACGCTCCTCTTGTCTGTGTTCTGACCGTCCTTCCCTCTCGGAGTTTCTTGACGAACCCTGAAAGGAACGAGAGGAACGTGTATCAGTATCCTGATACCTGTCAGGTTTCCTAATATTATCCCTATTCCTGAGGTTATACCTCCTTTCAGAGGGCTCCTGTTGAGGAGACCTGCCTCTGGATTGAGATCTGCTGTCTTTAGACTTTTGTTGTTTTTTATTTTCCTACTTCTTTTTAGAAGAAGTAGGTGTCTGCTTTGTAGTGTCCTTTTCAGGACTGCCCACCAGTTGTGGTTTTAATGCCTTCCCACCTAGACTGTCTCTGCCTAATTCTGCATATGCAGTTTCAATAATTTTGGGTAGTTTGTGTTGTTGATCTATTGGACTGAACTCCCTTAGGCGTTGGCGGATCGCCACTGATGCTGCTTCCCCCTTAATGTTAGATAGTATTATGGCTGATACCTGGTCAAAGTTGTTTAGTAACTTCATCCCTAAGTTTAGGGCAGGCTCTGCTTCGTACTCATTTTGTATCTGTCTCAATACGTCTGGCACTACTGCTAAGGACGGGATACCATGTGTTCTGGTATATATGGCAGCAAAGACTGAACCCCAAGAGGTGCAATCCTCTACTTGTGGTGTGATCCCCATGGGCAAGCAGATTGTTAGAATTCTGTGTTTTTCATAGGTGGTAGTATTCGGAAATACCGCCTCAAGCTGAGTTATTTTCTGAGCTATCCAGAATGGGATTTGTTCGCGTTTTGCGGGCATTTTGCCCATTACCGCGTGTAATGTTTGAGGAGTAATTTTATTTCCTGTACCCTGAGCTGGAATACTATTTGCTGCACCTGGTGCAGGTTGGATTGTTAAAGTCCTCATGACGAATTGTGTCAGGTTTCTGTAGATTTTAATTAAATCTCTGTGTTGTATGAGTAATTCTGGCTGTGGCATTGTTCCAATGTCAGGGTGCGGTGTGTAAGCCGCTAGTATTGGCCATGTGGCCCCGTCTCCTCCGAGCGGGCCTAATCTTACTCTTCCTTGTACGTGGGGTAGGGCGCCTTTAAACCAGTAATGATGTTACTGGTAAGTGAGTGGAATCTCTATGTCCTCAAACGGGGCATATTCCTGTGGTGCATCTCCTGCTATGTAGTAGTGAAATGTCTTTGTTATGGCATTTGCTGCTGGGAATATAACCCATGAATAGAACACCTCTGTTTTGTTTGATTCGTGTGCCTCAATCACGAACACTACCATGTTACCCTTAGCTTGTAAGCCATTTTCTAATAGTCTTAGGGTGACTGTCATTCTGAATTTTGGTGCAATCTGTATTGCATCCTCAGGATCTTCTCCTCCTTCTAAAAGGAAGAGGTCAACTCTCTGGTCCCCTGCCTCGGAATCAGGCATTTTTAGAGGAAGAAGTGTTCAACGGGAACTAAGATGAGGTGTTATGCACAATTTAGGAACTAAATGTCCTTCAAGCTTGATTAACCAACAGCCGATAAATAGGATATCTCGCCTACTCAGCTGTGGCGGAGTTTGTGCCCACCCACTGCAGACGTCTCTGGGGTTTTGTGAGTAGGTTCTCTGAGAATAGCATGACTGAACTACTCAGATTCTACTGTTAAATAAGTACCCAACCAACATTGGTGGCGCCATGTCATGTAGTTCCTATAGTACCCCTGCAGTACCTGCGCGTTTGGATAACATATACTGTGGGCTTGGTGGCAAACTGATTCTGTGCACCCCCACCGCGTATGTTAGCCGGATTTGCATTAGCTAGCTCACAGTGCCACTAGAATCTCCTCTTATCGGGGAGAGATTTGTTTCTGGCAACCTTAGATCATGACAACCCAAATTCCTCAGAATCGTGGAAACAATATACTACTTTTCGCTCCATCACTCGTGCTTACTTATTCGGTTCGTCTCAGAGAGTTACACAGAATAAACAGTCTGGGCGTTTCAATAAGTATTTATTGAACAGTTGTTATTCTAGTGTAAAATATATGTGCTGCAGCAACCAGCAGACAATAGCAGAGATATATTAACAGCAGTACGATAAAAGTGAACAGATAGAACAGTTCTACCATGTTGCAATAATCATGAATACATACATGAATATAAAAGCATTATGAAAGTGCGCGTACTCCTACGATGCCTAACTAGATGTACCTGAGTGTACCTAGCATATGTGTAGGTCTAAAAGCCTAAGAGCCAAGAATCCTTCTAGGATTTAGTCGAACCCCCATACCTGAATAGAGAGAGTGTGGGACCCCGTCCTGGTCTCGAGTTGGACACCCAGCAAGGGCTGTGTTAGACCGCTGTCAGCTGGAGCGACTGCATGCAGGAGCCTCAGCGTCTCTGGTCAGTGTGTCAGCATGGAAGTCTTGGTTCCCTCTATCTTACCGTGGCAAGATGTGGTGTATTTATACCCTAAAGTGTCTTGTCCCTCAGTATGGTTTGTATTAGTCTTTGTTAGACATGAGGAAGACGTCAGGGGTGAACTTTGTACATACATATTATGCGGGAGATGTAGCTGGTGAATGCTCATGCATAATTTATGAGTACATTGTAGGCCTGTGTTCTGGAAAGACCTTGCAGTGTTCTAACCACAGACTAGATAACGTTCAACCCTCAGAGCTCGTTGTGTACTGTAGGGAACTAATGTAGGTGAAAGATCATGCCTATATTTGGAGCCATGACTATAATAGGGCATGTACGAGTATGACCATAATAGGGCATATACAAGTATGACCATAATAGGGCATATACGAGTATGACCATAATAGGGCATATACAAGTATGACCATAATAGGGCATATACGAGTATTTCTACATTATGGCATATATGAACGGGTCTACATTAGGGCCTATATTCGAAACATAACACTTCGCTTTATGGAAGCAAGAGCAGTTTTCCTGCTCTCGCTTCTATGAAGCGAAGCAGATGTTTGCTATGGCAGGGCGGGAGCAGTGCTCTTGCCCTGCCACAGCAAACTGCAATGTCCCGGGGGTGGGCCCTGGGGGGTGGTGGTCCCTAGGGCCAAGCAGGGCTACACGAGGGGGGCCGTGTGGCCCCCCTCCCAACAGATGTAAAGCCCCGGGGAGGTGGTGGTCCCCAGGGCTGGGAGTCCGCAACGGACCTCCGCATTTACATAATCTATGTCCCGGGGAGGTGGTGCTTCCCGGGGCTGCAGGTGGGGGTGCGAGCCCCCCACATTTAAATATTAAAACCCCGGGGAGGTGGCTGTCCCCGGGGCAGCGTGGGAGCGGGCAGTATCCCGAGGAGGTGGCGGTCCCCAGGGATGCGGGGGGTCCGCTTTCCCCCCGCATATTATAAACAAATCCCCAGGGATGTGGTGGTCCCTGGGGCTGCGGGGGCTCCCATGGGCCCCCGCACCAAATATTGACATTGCCCCTTGGACCTGGCCCACCCGGGAGCTTAATTAAATGAGGCGCGGTGGATCCGCAGAGTCTATGTGAATTCCGCCAAAAGTATTAAAAAAAATGCTCTTTTGGGCACTCGGGTTCCCTGTGGCACCCACTGAACAGCCCTAGGGGGTCCGGGTGTTTCTACACTGCCCCCTTTTCTTATTTTTTATGTTTTTTTGACCTGTTTTCTTGTGATTCGGTCCAACCGAGTCACAAAATGGCTGCCATCACTTCCTGGTTTGAAGTGTTGGCAGCCAATCAGAGTCAAGCTCGTGAACGGGAGGGTTTGTGGATACACAGCGGTCACCAGATACTAATATTTTTTTATATATGAATTTCTCAGGAACTACTGAACGGATTTACACCATACAAAAAAAGGTTGCTTTCTGAACCAAGAGCTAACTTTTTGCCAAATTTGGTGTAATTCCGTTCAGCAGTTCGGGCTGTAACCTTGTCTAAAGTTTCCTATGGAAATTAACATGGAGAAAATAAGTTTTGGGAACCCTCCTTTTTTCTTGGTCCCTGCTTGACGAATCAACCCTGAAACATTCAAGACAGGAGCTGACCAGAGCGAACCATTAGTTTTGAAAATTTCGCGAAAATTCGTCAAACAGCGCCAAATATATTGGCAAAAGAAAAAAAGCTTTTTTAATAGAAACAAGGTCCTAACTATAACTACCTAGGTTGGTAATATACATATATTTATATCTATCTATATATATATATATAGATATATATGTATATATATATATATATATATATACATACATATATATATACACAGGTAGACTTCCCACAGGTGGGTCAGCGTGGTTTGCCGGTATTATTGTATGCGGACGACACTGCCCTCATGGCCTGGACCGTGAGGGGTCTGCAAACTTTACTGAAGTCCTTTGTGAAGTTTATGGAGGACCGGGACCTGTTGGTCAACAACTCCAAGTCATATATATATATATATATATATATATACATATATATATATATTTATTTATTATCTACTGGCGGTCGCCAGTAGATAGTTATAGTTAGGAGCTATTTTCCATAGGAAATCCGCGACATTCTATTTGAAATAACTCTCTTGCCGGTTGACGTATCTTCGCGAAATTTTCAAACTTTGTGGGGGCTCCGGTCCGCTCCTACCCTGAAAGTCTCGGGGTGATTCGTTAAGCGGTGGCCGAGAAAAAGGGGGTCCCAAAACGCGTTTTCCCCATTCATTTTTCCATAGGAAACTTTAGACACGGCTACAGCCCGAACTGCTGAACGGAATTACACCAAATTTGGCAAAGAGGTAGTTCTTGGTTCAGAAAGAACCCTTTTTGTTAAATGGTGTAAATCCGTTCAGTAGTTGCTGAGAAAATCAAAAGTAAAAGTACATATATATCTATGGGCACGGAGGATCCGCGCACCCTCCCGATCACGAACTGTCTGCTAATTGGCTGTCAACACTCCAAACCAGGAAGTGTTGGCAGCCATCTTGTTCCTCGGTAGAACCGAGGAACAAGAAAGCAGTAAAAAAGTGTGCAAAACACACAAAGGGGGCAGGGTAGAAACACCCTGACCCCCTAGGTCTGCTCAGGGGTCCCACAAAGACCCCTGGGCAAAAAGCATTTTTTTTTAAATCGGCAGGATGCGCTCAGGGTGCGCGGATCCTGCCGATAAAAATCGAAGCGTGGTCTCCGCGCTCGATGTTAATTTGCCCCTGGGTGGGCCAAGTCCCGGGGGCATGCTGGGGGTTTATTTTATGTATGGGGGCCTCTAAGGGCTCCCAAGCCCCGGGACCACCACCCCCGGGGCTTTATCATAAATGGTGCGGGAGGGCTCTGAGCCCTCCCGCAGCCCCGGGACCGCCACCTCCCGGGGCTTTTTTAAACCTGTGTGGGGGCTCCAGCCCCCACACGCCCGGGACCACCACCTCCCGGGGCACTAAGAAAATTGAAAATGGGGGTCCGTTTTGGACCCCCAAGCCCCGAGGACCACTACCTCCCGGGGCTTTCAAAATGTAGGGAGGGGCCGCGCGGCCCCCTCCTGGAGCCCTTGATGGCCCTGGGGCCCGCCACCCCCAGGGCCGGCTCCTGCAGTGTCCCGGGGTGCCTACCCCGGGACACTGCTGTTTGCTATGACAGGACGGGAGCCTCGCGGCTCCCGCCCTGTCATAGCAAACTTGGTTTACATTTTGAAAGAGAGAGCAGGAAACCTGCTCTCTCTTTCAAAATGCAAACCAGTAGCTTTCCACATGGGGAGCAGCATCTTAGCTGCTCCCCATGTGGAAAGCAATGCCGGCTCCCATAGGACGCGGGGAGCCGGCGGGACTGTGGGGGATTGGGGACCCCCACAGTCCCCAACCAGAGGCCAGGCCCCGGGGATGGGGTCCCCAGGGCCATAAGTGGCCCGGGAGGGGGCCATGCAGCCCCCTCCCCACATAAAAATAAATAAATAAAATAAAAAAAATAAGGGCAAGGCCGGCCCCGGGGATGGGGTCCCCGGGGCCTTAAATGGCCTGAGGAGGGGGCCACGCAGCCCCCTCCATATTTTTATTTAAAAAGAGGGCATGCCCCAGGGGATGGGGTCCCGGGGCCAATAGAGGCCCAGGGAAGGGGGCCACGCGGCCCCTTCCCGTTGTTTTTTTAAAAATAAAACAAAAAAATGCTCAGGCCCCGGGGATGGGGTCCCCGGGGCCAATAGAGGCCCAGGGAAGGGGGCCACGCGGCCCCCTTCCCGTTTTTTTTTTTAAATAAAACAAAAAAATGCTCAGGCCCCGGGGATGGGGTCCCCGGGGCCAAAGTGGCCGAGGGAAGGGGGCCACGCAGCCCCCTCCCATAAAAAAACAACAAAAACGGCATTGTGCCGGAGGCCCCGCCCCCTCCCTGCAGTACTCTGCAAACGCGCCCCTGGCGCGTTTTAAGAAGGGAAGTAATTCCCCTTGAATACTGGGGGTCCCTGAGGCCAACTAGCCCACCAGGAACCTCCAGTATGCACCAGGGGCTGCCTTGCAGAGAGGTGTACAGAGGCCACGCCCCTTTTACACCTCTCTGCAACGCAGCTCTGTGGCGCTTAATGGAGGTAGCTGGTGGGCTAGTTGCACCCCAGGGACCCTCAGGATTCAAGGAGAGTTAATCCCCAACTTAAAACGCGCCACGGGCGCATTTGCACAGTGGTGAAGGGAGGGGCGGGCCTGAGGTGACATGTTTGCAAACAGGCCCCATGGTGCGTTTTAAGATGGGGAATTAAATCCCTTCAATCCTGAGGGTCCCTGGGGCCAACTAGCCCAACAGGTACATCCAGAAAGCGCCACAGAGCTGTGTTGCAGAGAGGTGTAAAAGGGGTGTGGCCTCTCTACACGTCTCTGCAACGTAGCCCCTGGCGCATACTGGAGGTTCCTGGTGGGCTAGTTGGCCCCTAGGGACCCTCATGATTCAAGGGGACTTAATCCCCCAACTTAAAACGCGCCACGGGGCGCGTTTGCACAGATGTCACCTCAGGCCCCGCCCCTCCCTTCACCATTGTGCAAATATTCCTCTAAAATCTGCCGAACTACGAATTCTGATTTACTCACCTGTTATCAGGAGAGACCTCAGTGCTGCATCTTTCAGCCCAGTACTAATCCTGAAAAGTAATTTTAACCGTACTTACCAGTAACTTGAATTTCCTTCCATAGGATATCATTGCCTGCTTTTTGCTGAAAAAGTTTCTAAGTGTTGATTTTTGAAACATACAAATATTCCTCTAAAATCAGCCGAAATACGAATTCCGATTTACTCACCTGTTATCAGGAGAGACCTCAGTGCTGTATCTTTCAGCCCAGTACTGGTCCTGAAAAGTAATTTTAACCGTACTTACCAGTAACTTGAATTTCCTTCCATAGGCTAACATTGACTGGTTTCACTTGGAAATTTTTCTAAGTGTATAGTTTTGAAACTTTAAAATATTCCTCTAAAATCAGCCGAAATACGAATTCCGATTTACTCACCTGTTATCAGGAGAGACCTCAGTGCTGCATCTTTCAGCCCAGTACTGATCCTCAAAAGTAATTTTAACCGTACTTACCAGTAACTTGAATTTCCTTCCATAGGATATCATTGCCTGCTTTTTGCTGAAAAAGTTTCTAAGTGTTGATTTTTGAAACATACAAATATTCCTCTAAAATCAGCCGAAATACGAATTCCGATTTACTCACCTGTTATCAGGAGAGACCTCAGTGCTGTACCTTTCAGCCCAGTACTGGTCCTGAAAAGTAATTTTAACCGTACTTACCAGTAACTTGAATTTCCTTCCATAGGCTAACATTGACTGGTTTCACTTGGAAATTTTTCTAAGTGTATAGTTTTGAAACTTTAAAATATTCCTCTAAAATCAGCCGAAATACGAATTCCGATTTACTCACCTGTTATCAGGAGAGACCTCAGTGCTGCATCTTTCAGCCCAGTACTGATCCTCAAAAGTAATTTTAACCGTACTTACCAGTAACTTGAATTTCCTTCCATAGGATATCATTGCCTGCTTTTTGCTGAAAAAGTTTCTAAGTGTTGATTTTTGAAACATACAAATATTCCTCTAAAATCAGCCGAAATACGAATTCCGATTTACTCACCTGTTATCAGGAGAGACCTCAGTGCTGTATCTTTCAGCCCAGTACTGGTCCTGAAAAGTAATTTTAACCGTACTTACCAGTAACTTGAATTTCCTTCCATAGGCTAACATTGACTGGTTTCACTTGGAAATTCTTCTAAGTGTGGAGTTTTGGAACTTTAAAATATTCCTCTAAAATCAGCCGAAATACGAATTCCGATTTACTCACCTGTTATCAGGAGAGACCTCAGTGCTGCATCTTTTAGCCCAGCACTGACCCTGAAAAAGTAATTTTAACCGTACTTACCAGTAACTTATATTTTCTTCCATAGGAATCCATTGTCTGGTTTTCAGCAGAAAAGTTTCAAAGTGTTGATTTTCACAAACTACAAATATTCCTTAAAAATCGCCTGTATGACTTAAACGCATTCTTTCAACTGTTTACAGGAGATGCACCAGTGCTGGATCCAGGATCCAACACTGAGTAAGAAAAAGTAACGATAACAGTTTTTACCTGCTAAGTGAATTTCCTTCCATATGATATCATTGGTGATTCTATGAGAAAAAGTTTCAAAGTGTCAACTTTTAAAATACAATAATATTCCTTAAAAATCACTACTGTAACCAAAACGCTTTTACTCAACTGTTTACAGGAGATGTCCCAGGACTGAATCTAGGATCCAGTCCTGTGGTTAGAAAAGTAATCCATAAAGTAACTAATTGCATTTAACTAGAAATTCACATTGAGCTGAATGTTGCATTGTGTTTGAAAATGTGTTGCCCATTGCAACAACTGTAACTACTGTACTTAAAAGTCTATTGCCTATGTGCAAAGTATTTAAACTAAAGTAATTCATTCTGAGAAAGTATTTTTTGTAATGTATAATGTAATTACAATGTAATTTAAAAAATAAAATATGTAAAAAAAATTGTTTCTAAAAATGTGGTAAATCAGTATGAAAAAAATAAATATAACAATTAATACATTTAAAAATTGTCATTTACAAAACCTTTGAAATTCACTGAAAAAACCGTAGGTTTCAGACATGTTATAGTTAGGAATTAGCATTTAAAAAACCTTTGAAATTCACTGAAAAAACCATAGGTTTCAGACACGTTATAGTTAGAAATTAGCATTTAAAAACCTTTGAAATTCACTGAAAAAACCATAGGTTTCAGGCACGTTATAGTTAGAAATTAGCATTTAAAAAACCTTAGAAATTCACTGAAAAAACCATAAGGTTTTAGGGACAGTTATAGTTAGTTGGACATTGCACTCGTACAAAACCCGTGAAATTCCCCGTTATAGTTAGTTCAGGTAACTATAACTCGCGCCCCGCAATGCACTGCTGATGACGTCACATATTACATCACTCATGACATGGTCAGTGACATCACTGATGACATCACTGATGACATCTCAAATGACATCACTGATGACATCACTGATGACATCATCCAGTGACTGTGTGTTTCTGTAAAGTTTAAATATGTTTAATATATATAGGGAAAGGCGTATTGAAGAATGAGTGGGTGTATAAGTGTCTGAATGGATGACCAAGGAGGTCTCCCTCCGAAACGCGTCGAGTGACTGGGCAGTGAAAAATAAAAACACGCTGGCAAGGAAAAAGTGGCTTGGACATCGTTTTTCTGATAAGGGTATCAACGATTGTTTGGATATTTAGGGGTTCGCGACCCCTTCTGAGCCCGCCACCCCTAGCGGCTGGGGTTTCTGCGCGGAAACTTTGTTAGAGATATATAGCGACCCCTGACCTTGACTGGTAGGTCGCTCCCCCACCACACAGCTCCGTCTGTGTGCCCTGCTGCTGCCCCTGATTGTGCTCGTTTTTCCTTTCTGTGCCCCCTTGCTGCCCCTCATTGTGCTCGTTTTTCCTTTCTGTGCCCCCTTGCTGCCCCTGATTGTGCTCGTTTTCCTTTCTGTGCCCCCCTTGCTGCCCCTGATTTTGCTCGTTTTCCTTTCTGTGCCCCCCTTGCTGCCCCTGATTGTGCTCGTTTTCCTTTCTGTGCCCCCCTTGCTGCCCTTGATTGTGCTCATTTTTTCCTTTCTGTGCCCCCTTGCTGTCCCTGATTGTGCTCGTTTTCCTTTCTGTGCCCCCTTGCTGCCCCTGATTGTGCTCGTTTTTACTTTCTGTGCCCCCTTGCTGCCCCTGATTGTGCTCGTTTTTCCTTTCTGTGCCCCCTTGCTGCCCCTGATTGTGCTCGTTTTCTTTTCCTTTCTGTGCCCCCTTGATGCCCTGATTGTGCTCGTTTTCCCTTCTGTGCCTGTTTCCCGCCACTGCGCCCCTGCGGCCCCGCCCCCTCCCTGCCCATTCGCTGCCCCATTCCCTGCTCCTCCCTCCCACCTCCCCATTTATGGCAGCTGCTGCGCGGCCGCCGCCGCTGGCGCGCGCAGGCGCGCCTAAGGCAAGCCCGACTGCGCCCGTCCGCGCCGTGACCGCACCCAGCGCCAGACCCCTGGTCGGGCATCCCCGCGCCCGCCACATCAACAGACGCCGATACGACGCCAGCACCCTCCACGCACTCAACCCCGGAAAAGATCACGCCTGCTACCAGGCCACCCCGAGCGCACCCAAGGGCCCTTCACCTGCCGGAACTGCAGCTTCGCCAGCACCCGCCCCGCCAAACCACCGCCCAGGAAAGAACCCAACTACCTCAGATGCATCCTCCTCAACACCCGCTCCGCCCGCAAACACGCCATCGAACTCTGGGACCTTCTCGACTCAACCTCCCCAGACGTCGCAATCCTGACGGAGACCTGGCTGAATCCCGCTTCAGCCCCGACATCGCCATTGCCATCCCGGACGGATACAAGATCACCCGCAGGGACCGCACCAACGGAGTCGGAGGAGGCATCGCCATCGTCCACAGGAACACCCTCAGAGTCTCAACCAACACCGACGACACCCTCAGCACCGCCGAACACATGCACTTCCAGATCCACACCGATCCCAACACCACCCTCAGAGGAACCCTCATCTACAGACCCCCGGACCCCGACCACAGTTCAGCGATTCCATCGCTGACTTCCATCAGCACACACGCCATCGCCTCCACGGACTACATCCTCCTCGGGGACCTGAACTTCCACCTCGAGAACAACAAGGACACCAACTCCACCACCCTGATCGACAACCTCGCCACCCTCGGACTCAGACAGCTCGTGACTACACCCACCCACGCCGCCGGCCACACGCTGAGACTCCATCTTTTCCGCAAGCCCACACGTCTCCTTCAACCACAACTCCGAACCCCACTGGACTGACCACCACTGCATCCACTTCACCTACAGGAAGCCCACCACGCACCACCGCACCGAACAAATGCCTCGCCGCTGCTGGAACAGAGTCACGGAAGACCAGCTAACCACAACCCTCGCCCTGAGCCCACCCGCCGAACCCTCCGACCCCGACACCGCCGCCCGCAACCTCAGACAGTGGATCAACGACTGCGCCAACACCCTCGCCCCGCTCAAGAATCCGCCCAACAGCCACACCAGCAAGAAAGCCACCTGGTTCACCGAAGACCTCCAGGCCTCCAAACGAACATGCCGAAAACTGGAGAAGATCTGGCTCCACGAACGGACAGCGGTCAGCTACGCCGCCCACAAGAGCACCACCCGCAGTCACCATCACCTCATCAGATCCGCCAAAAGGGCCTCACTCAAAGACCGCCTAGACAACAACGCACACAACAGCAAAGAGCTCTTCAACATCATGAAGGAACTCTCCAACCCCAGCTCCAACACCAACGACATCCAGCCGTCGCGAGACCTGTGCGACTCACTGGCCACCTTCTTCCACCGCAAAATCGCCGACATCCACGACAGCTTCAACACCACGACCGCCCGGCAACCACCGAGACCACTGCCCCCACAACCACCAACCGCCTGCTCTCCTGGACCAACATCAACGACGAGGACACCAGCGAGATCATGAACACCATCCACTCCGGTTCACCGCTAGACCCGTGCCCTCACCACATCTTCAACAAAGCCAGTACAGCCATCGCGCCCCATCTCCGGAAAATAATCAACATCTCCTTCGAGACAGCAACCTTCCAGGAAAGCTGGAAGCACGCCGAGATCACCACCTTACTCAAGAAACCCAAGGCAGACCCCAAGGACCTCAAGAACTTCCGACCCATCTCTCTGCTCCCGTTCCCCGCGAAGGTCACCGAGAAAATCGTCAACAAACAACTGACCCGCTACCTCGAGGAGAACAACATCCTGGACCCTTCCCAGTCCGGCTTCCGCAGCAACCACAGCACCGAAACCGCCCTCATCGCCGCCACCGATGACATCAGGACCCTGCTAGACAACGGAGAAACAGCAGCCCTCATCCTCCTGGACCTATCAGCCGCCTTCGACACGGTCTGCCACCACACACTACGAACACGCCTTCACGACGCCGGGATCCAAGAGAAGGCCCTGGACTGGACCACATCCTTCCTTTCCGGCCAGAACACAAAGCGTCCGCCTCGCCCCCTTCCGATCCAAGGCCACCAAGATCATCTGCGGCGTACCCCAAGGCTCCTCCCTCAGCCCAACGCTGTTCAACATCTACATGGCACCCCTCGCCCACGTCGCCCGACAGCACTAACCTCAACATCATCTCCTACGCGACGACACCCAGCTGATCCTCTCCCTCACCAAAGACCCTCACACCGCCAAAGCCCACCTCCACGAAGGAATGAAGGCCGTCGCCGAATGGATGAGGACCAGCCGCCTGAAGCTGAACTCGGACAAGACGGAGGTCCTCATCCTTGGTTCCAACCCTTCAGCCTGAGACGACTCCTGGTGGCCAACATCTCTGGGAACAGCCCGCCACCCACCGACCACGTACGCAACCTAGGGGTCATCCTCGACCCCACCCTCTCCATGACTAAGCAGGTCAACGCCGTTTCCTCATCCTGCTTCAACATCCTCCGAATGCTCCGCAGGATCTTCAAGTGGATCCCCACCGAAACAAGAAAAACAGTCACCCAGGCCCTCGTCACCAGCAGGCTGGACTACGGAAACGCCCTCTACGCAGGAACAGACGGCTAAGCTCCTGAGACGGCTGCAACGCATCCAGAACGCCTCTGCACGTCTTATCCTCGACATCCCCCGACGCAGCCACATCACACCCCACCTGAGAGACCTGCACTGGCTCCCTGTCAACAAGAGGATAACCTTCAAGCTCCTCACCCACGCACACAAAGCACTCCACAACTCCGGACCAGCCTACCTCAACAGACGACTCAGCTTCTACACCCCCACCCGCCAGCTCCGCTCGACCAGCCTCGCCCTCGCCACAGTCCCCCGCATCCGGAGAACGACCGCCGGCGGCAGATCCTTCTCCCACCTCGCCGCCAAGACCTGGAACACCCTCCCCACCAACCTCCGACAGACCCAAGACCTACTGGCCTTCAGAAGACTCCTCAAGACCTGGCTCTTCGATCAGTAGCAGCAGCACCCCCCTCTTCCCCCAGCGCCTTGAGACCCTCGCGGGTATGTAGTGCGCTTTATAAGTGACATGATTGGATTGGGATATATATATATATATATATATATATGTTTATATATAACTTGGAGTTGTTGACCAACAGGTCCCGGTCCTCCATAAACTTCACAAAGGAGTTCAGTAAAGTTTGCAGACCCCTCGCGGTCCAGGCCATGAGGACAGTGTCGTCCGCATACAATAATACCGGCAAACCACGCCGACCCACTTGGGGGAAGTCTACCTGTGTGTCAACTAGTACCTTCTCCAGGTTATTAATATATAAATTAAATATAAAAGGGGCCAGTATACAACCCTGTCGGACCCCTCTCTGGATTGGAAATTGTCGGGTTACCTTACAGTTCGTCGTATTTCGTACCTCCGCTTTGGTATCCCTATGAAGCTCACGTAGGAATAGGACAATGTCTTTGTCCACAATAAGGTCTTCCATAACTTGTTTCTGTTTACACGATCAAAGGCGGAAGACAAGTCCATGAAGGCCAGATATATACTACCAGATCGAGCAATGGTATATTTGTTAGCAATCATATTTATTTTCAAACATTGGTTGACTGTCGACCTCCCAGGACGAAAACCATATTGGATGTCAGCTAAAATGTTATTGTCGTCTGCCCATGTACTCAACCTATCGACCAGGATACGCCCGACCACTTTAACAGATGCATCAAGTAAGGATATGGGCCTATAACAAAGGGTACTATCCCTATTTCCTTTTTTGAAAACAGGGACAATAGTGGATATGGACCGGGTGCTAGGCAGATCGTCTCTTATTGCTGCATTTATAACGGTGGTGAGGATTGACACCCACAGCTGTGGGTTAGATATATCAAGGTCCAGAGGGGTACCGTCGGGTCCTGTAACCTTGTTCCTATATAACCCTGCGATACCCTTGCTAACTTCCTTGGCTGTGATGACAAGAGCCGACTTCCCTCCACCGCTGGCTATACTTGCATCTGATGGGCTGCTGAACATTTCCTGGAAATAACCAACCCATTCTTCTTCTGTAATATGTGCGTCAAGAGCCTGTGTATTTCCTCCTGACAGAAAAGGACAGTTGACAATACTCCAGAACTGGTTACTACTTTTCAGGGTACAGGCCTCAGTGAGCTTACTCCATGCCTCCTCCTTTAGCTCGGCCTTGCACCTTGCTAGTTCCGCTTTGTATATCCCTCTACACTCTTTTACCAAAGCACGGTCCCTTGGTTTGGTACCTAGTGCCCCCCTCACGTTCCGGGCTGCACAGGAACAGTCGTGACCATCTCATGACTCAATCCTTTCAAGTTAATTCAAGATTCTTATTTTAAATGCAATATGTGACTCATGGCAGATTTACCATGAAAGACCAGGGTCTGTTCTGTATATCCAGATAATTTCATGAAACCAAAACTATCCATGGCTGCAATTGTATACTGCTTATTGAGGAATTTTCAAGTTTTTAATGACACACTTCAGGTATTGTTTTTTTTTACTTGTAAATCATCGTATGGGCACTATTATGATTTTGTTTTGTTTTATGTCTTTAAGGTGCTTGACCTGTGGTATTTTGATTGGATATTGCAGGAACATTTTTAACTAACGAAAGGTTTTTTATGATTTTTAAATATTTCTTTCAGTTACTTCTAAGCCTAGCTTGTGCATCATGGACAGATTCATCATTCGGAGAGGTACTTTAGATGCCAGCAGTAATCTCTTGTGTCATAATCCAAGTCCTGTACCAGCACCCCCCATGGAAGTTGAAAAAGAAAGAAAAATGTATGCTCACCTAAATCATGGAACTGTTGTGAATAAAGACCTTGTTGACCTTGAAAAGCATCAAGGTCATCTCAGCAGCAATGCTACAGATCTGCATAGGGATAAACCATCCCAACCATTTCTTAAATTTTATCCACGAAGTAGATTTGCCGACTGTAAGAGGACATTCAGCTCAGACTGGTACAAAACTCAACCATGGCTGGAGTACTCTGTTAGTCTAGATGCTTGCTTTTGTTTCCTATGTCGTGTGATTACTAATGGGAAAAATGATAAGGATACAGTTTTTACTGTAACTGGTTTCCGTAACTGGAAAAGTGCGTTAGCATCTGGCACGGGGTTTGCTAAACATGTGGCCAGTCAAACACACACATATGCTGTACTAGCTCTAGCAGAGGCATTTAAGAGGGGGGAAAGAGGAGATACAATTGCCTTTTTATTAGATACAAAAGTAATGGAAAATAATTAATATTACTTAAACAGCATTGGAGAAGTAATTCAATTTCTTGTTGTGAATGAACTCCCCCTGCGTGGCGACAATGAAGATGTTTTTGATTCAAAAAGTGGTTTATTTTTAGAGCTATTCCAATACACTCTGAAAAAAGATAGGAAGCTAGCCGGAATTATACACTCTATTCCCCTAAATGCAAAATATACATCTAAATTTATCCAAAATGAAGTAATAGATACTTTAACTGGCATGGTTCTCTCACAAGTCAAAAAGCAGTACAAAAGTTGTGATTCAAAAAGTTTTTGTATTAAAAGAGATTGCACCTGTGATAAATGTAACATTGAAAATCTGTCCCTCATGGAGCGTTTTGTGAGCAAAGCCAAGCCTGAGGAGCATTTAATTGGTCAGATGGAACAATTAGATGCTGAATATATAGCTGATCGGATTTTAAGCCACTTGGTTGACTGTGATTTCAAGCGGGAAGACATTTTAAGTCAGTGCTATGATGGAGCATAAGTGATGAGTGGATGCAATGGGGGTGTTCAGGCTGTTATACAGAGAAGATTAGATAAATATATTCCTTACATACACTGTTACATTCATCAGCCTCTTCTTGTTGTCATGCATGCCATCCAAAGTGAACCAGAGGCAAAGTGATTCTTTGTTCTTTGTAATATGATGTACAACTTCTTTTATCGTCATTATGTGAGTCAACGATATTATGGACCAACTCTCAAACGTCTTCTTGAGATGCAATGGACCAGCCATTATGAGGTTACAAAATGTGTGGTTGAAAACATTGACACAATTTCTGATCTTATATCAGACATATATCATGATGACAATGCTACATCTGAGTTGAAGGCAGAAGCGTGTGGTTTACTATCTCATTTCAAAGGGAAAATGTTAATGTTATTGGGAAATTTTTTACAAGATTTACTTTTTGCTTTAAAACCTGCTAACGCTGTGTTTCAGACACAGCAAACACATTGGTGTTTTGCAGGGGAAGTTGTACAGTTCACGCTTAGTGCCCTGAAAGCAATCCGTTCAGATGCAATGTTTTCTACCAAGTACTGCTCTTCTGATGATGTGTTAGACGAAACCACATGAGTTAATCAAGGACCAAAAAGGAGGAGGACTCTCATCTGCCGTTTTGCAGATTCAGCGGTACTTTCCACAGTTGGACAATATGCAGATGACTCTTCCTTTACTCAGCAGAAAGTTCTCAGCAGCCCATCTTGAGCATTCTGGGCAGAGCAATAGCTGAAATGGAGACCAGATTCTCCCAGAAGAACATTGAACTTATCGAAGCCATTTCAATCTTGGTTCCCTCATCACCTCATTTTCTTGATGTGAGCAAGTGTGCCCCCCTTCTTGACCTAAATAATGTAATCAAAGCTACTCTTGCAACAGAACTAACTGTTGCAAAACCATTGTTACAAAAACAAAAAGTCCCAGATGGTGCAGATGTTGCCACCATTTGTGATTATCCTGAAGCTTTCCCAGCACTTCATGAAATGTATGTATCTGTTCTGGTTATAGGGGTTTCAAACGCAGCCTATGAGAGCTCCTTTTCAACCCTATCCCGTGTCCTCACACCTTTCCAATGCACAATGATTCATGATCGGAAACAGATTTATGGCTATTTTAGCATCTGAGAAGGAGCTCACGGCAAACCTATGTATGGATGAGTTGGTAAGGAGTCTTCAAAGAACAATAGAAGGTCACCTCTATGACTGTAACTGCTGGTTTTGAAATTGTCTGTTTGAAAACTGCTGGCAGTTTTCAAAAATACTCCTTTCTCTTTTTTCAAATGTGTTACTGTTTTTCAAGAATTTGTATCTATGAAAATACATCACAAAAGAATAACAAGAAAATAAAATGTATAAAGTTA
Source organism: Calotriton arnoldi (assembly GCA_963921515.1). Taxonomy (NCBI): domain Eukaryota; kingdom Metazoa; phylum Chordata; class Amphibia; order Caudata; family Salamandridae; genus Calotriton; species Calotriton arnoldi. Next base: position 917,948 of record CAWUFW010005753.1, read on the forward strand.
CATTTGTGTTGAGAAATAAGTATTGGACAAATTCCAACGAGTAAATAGCCAGCCTTTCTAGTGCAACGATGTCAAGGCATTCGTGTGGTAATAGGGACTACCTTAATCTTGAGCTATTATAATATGCTTGGCATTCAAGTACTTGTGTTAAAGCCTGGCCTGCTGGAATTCGAGGGTTTGCAGTTTGGTCCAGACATTGCTCTTACTTTCAAATAACTCTCCACATGCTCTGTATACAAACACGGAAGCAATCTGTTGTATCATGGTGACTGTTTGCAAGTAGATATGATGTAAACTAGGGCTTGTAGGCTACCTCCATAAGCGACAAATTGGGCCTGCAATGGCTCACCCGAATGCACCCTTGGCCCACCCAAATAAAAATTCCTGGAGCCGGGCCTGGTGTGCATCCTTCCCTGTGGCGGTGCTCTCACACACACCTCTTTCCCGGAGCTGCACCTCGCCTGCTCCCCGCTCCGCCACTCACTGAAGGCAGCACAATCTAGAGGTGATATTCTTCATTCACGCCTGTGATGAGACCACGCCCGCAACTCTGTCCCTGGAGCTCATGTGCTCACGGGGCGTCATCAACCCCCAGACAGCACAATGTACTCAGAGTTGCAAGTGAGAAGAAGCAGAGTATCAGAGAAATGTTAGATTGGAAACAAAACAAAAACACACAAATACCAAAATGGATAGACATAAGAGATGAGATGTGGTCAATCAGTCAGCGCAGGTGACATTGGAACTGGATAAGCAGGTTTGAATCCCGGCCTTCGCTCAACATCATGTGATTCTGGGCAAGTATCTTCCTCTGCCCATACCTTAACAAATATGTGATGTAATCTGGTGCTCATGTAAAGCGCTGAAATGTCCTTGGGCAAAGTCCACACTATATAAAACTGCAAACATAAAAAATTATGTCAACACTTTGGCACCATTTATTTATAGATAGGTAAAGTGAAGCAGTGTTACGATGTGTTTAACAGTCAAGAGAGAGAATTAACAGGTTTCATTTCCTACAAGGATGGTGTTAAATGCAGTAATATCAACCAGGCCAGAGAATAAACAAGAAATAATGCTACAATTTCTTAACGAAGACATCTAGTAGAAATAAATGACAGTATTGGACTTCAAGCAGTGATGATATGTTACGATAATAAGACCTGGTGAAGTGCATTACCACCACAAGGGCCTCTTGGCACTGTGTGGGGTCAGTGACTGCCCTCTGTCTTCCCACCAGTTGCCTTAATCCCAAAGATCAATCAGAAGCCCCAGGAGGACCCTGCTTGGGTGCTGCTTGTAGTCCCTTCTGGCCCTTTCACAGCTGGCATCCCTGCTCCTTTGATATTCAGTCAGCCCTCCTATGGTTTTCATAATCAAATATTCACTCCTTCCCTGATTAGCCGATATCTCGACAAATGGCAGTACTATGACTGCATCTAGGGTCGTGGAACACGACAGGATACATTTAAGATCTCAACATTGTTCGGCGCATGTATTCATCAGTCTAGATCCCCAGCACCACTGAAAGTTTATGCAAGACAAAGGGGCTCTTTTTCAAAATATTTTGATTCTAAGGGGTTCCAGCCAGATCCCTGTAACCCAGCAAGAATATGCATCTTGTTAAGCGATGAGTTTCTGCTAGATTTAGCACCACTTTGAGAAGTCAGTTGGCAGCGATCAGGGACTTGGGGGATGCTGAATGTTTGCCTATTGATTCTGTAGTTTCCAGACTGTTAAAGAGTCGTTTCTTAAAAAGGCAAGTGTCACATTCCTGTGTTCCAGCTTGGGATTTACCTTTAGTTTTAAGGGTTCCCCAGTTTCCTCCTTTTGAGCTATTCCTTTCAGTAGATGTAGATTTAAAATTCCTTTCTTAGAAGGTTCTTTTTATAGTTGCAAGTTGTTATGCAGAAGAATTGGGGAGCGGGGTGCTTCGGTTTGCACTGACCCCCTTGTTACGTGTCTGTTCAGATGAAGTAGTCATAAGACCTGACCATCTATTTTTGGCCAAAGTTCCATCCACTTTTCATGTGTCCCAGCATCTGGTTTTGCCCATCTTCGATCCATTCCCAAGTTCTCAGTAGGATTAGGTGAGGACCACTGTGCACTTTCTATTGATACTAACTGAACAGTATCTTTAAGGAAAGATGATTCCTTGTTTGTAACTTTTGGCATGGTGGGACTGAAGCCTTCTACATCCATGCTAGACAGCTAGTTACAAATCACTATTATTCTAGCATATGACAAGGAGGGGAAAGATCTGTCAGGGTAACTCAACTAGTTGAAAGACATCATCATGTTTTTTATAAAGGAGCATCCATGAAGGACAGTTGTGAGACAGCGGCCTCGTGTAAGAACTGGGTTATTTGGGGAGAGGGGTGGAAGCTCCACTCAAATAATAAACAGAATCCTTGTCAGGGTGAACCACAAAAAGTCACTTAATTAACCTGTTAGGTTTGCGCATACGCAGTTAGGCTTAACTTAGAGGCAATGTGCAAAGCATTTATGCAGCACACAAACAGTAATAAAGTAAAACACAAGACAAGAAAAATCCTATACCAATTTAGAAAAATAGAGTACATTTTAATACATAAAATGGCACTAGAATGAGTTAAATACAATCATTTGAAGCAGAGATATGATTTTTAAATTATTTTAGTGAAAAATTGGCCTAAAATATCAAAGTGCCAATCGCGGGCATCTGGTCGCACATGACAGGGTCAAAGTCAAAAGTCAAGGCCAATCACGGTGAAGAGAGGGTCGAATACAAGGCGTGGATTGGATCCTGTCTCTGCTTACCTTCGGACTTAAAAGAAATTTCCGAAACCGTTCTTGACAAAGTAGAGTTGCAGCAGGGCAAGGCAGCCGGCTGTATCTAAGGACACGTCATCGATGATGAGGAACCGCTGGACGAGATCTTAGTTAAGTCACCAACGAAGGTATGAAAAAGCTGTGAGCATGAGAAGCTGGATTAGCAGGCTGAGGAGGTCGTCATCATTGATGGTTTGCTGGTCGTAATCTAGCCCAGTGATGATTTCTACCTTCGGAGTTAGATGTTTTTCTTGAGCTTGGATTCACCCAGAGGAATGAGGCTGCAGGTTGTTGCTGAAGAGAGCTCCACAATGCTGGATACCACTTTTGGGAGGTCGTTCTAAAGAGGATTTGCTTCTGTGGTGAAGAAAATAGCAGGAGCTACTGCAAGGTCAGGCTGACCGGTGATGCACCTTGGGCAGATTGGTTGGTAGGTAGGACCTGGTCTTCTGTCGGTTCTCCAGGCAGTTTTGTCGGAAACATTTTCTAAGTCACAGCTTTTTGGTTTAGGCAGGAGCAGCACCACCAACACCATATTCGATGGTACAGAACCTGGGGGGCACCACTTGAAAAGCAAGAACTCACTTTTGCAGAGGCCAGCAGCTGGGTTCAAAGACAATGAAGCTTGTTGTGTCCCTGTACCTCATGCAGGAGGCTAGCTAGAACTTGGAGTCACTCTAATGATCCTGGGTTTAAGGAGCAGGTCTAGTCTTCCTTCCAGAGGCAGCAAGGCAGCCCTTTCAGCACCAGGCGATACCAAAGGGGATGATGGACGGAGCGCCTGAGCTAATCAAACACTCACCCCCAGTCAACTGATCTGGGTTTAATCCATCATCATTCTTTAGCTCACTCCACCACCCCAGTTCAGACATGGCCATATGCAAATCAGTCTGACCCTGTGCCTCATGGGAACAGTCCAGACCGAACTGCCAAGCCATGTCTTCCCTGGACCGGAAACAAGCATCCTGGGACCGGTTTCTGGCTATTCAGCCATCATCAGCCAGGCTAGCTTGAATCCAGTGGCAAAGTGAGCAAGGGACCCACGTCTGGGCATACCCTGCCAACTTAGGGCGAACAAAGCGATACCAAAGGGGATGTGACTGGGGGTGAATGTTTGCCAATGTGCAGCATTCCGTCCATCATCTTGTGTGTTTTGCATTTCGCCCTAAGTGGGAAGGGTATGCCCAGACGTGGGTCCCTTGCTCACTACGCCACTGGAGTCAAGCTATCCTGGCTGATGAAGGCTGATAGCCTGAAACCGGTCCTAGGATGCTTGATTCCGGTCCAGGGAAGACATGGCTTGGCAGTTCGGTCTGGACTGTTCCCATGAGGCACAGGGTCAAGACTGATTTGCATATGGCTATGTCTGAACTGGGGTGGCGTGGTGAAGCACAATAACGATGGATTAAACCCAGATCTGTGACTGGGGGTGAATGTTTGCCAATGTGCAGCATTCCGTCCATCATCTTGTGTGTTTTGCCTTTCAGCACCAGGGCAGCAGAGAAGTTCTACCATCTGCAGGGCAGCACAGCAGTCCTTCTTCTGAGTCTTTCACAGGTTCAGAACTAATCTGAAGAGTGGTTCTGGAGGGTGCAGAGACAGAATATCGAGTACAAAATATTGAGTTGCACAAATATCGAGTCATTAATATTGTGGGTCAGAAATATCAACAGCAAGAATATTGTGGTCAAGAATATCGACTTAAGGTAAGTAATATTGTTTTTAAAAATATCTAAGTGTTTAATATCGTTTGCAAAAATATAGTTGTTAAAAATATTGTTTTTATTATTGTTATGTATTTTAGTATATATTTTATATTTCGTTTTTTATTATTGTTATGTATTTTAGTATATATTTTATATGTATGTGATGTATGTTTTTGTATAAGAATTGTTTGTATTTTTAATATAAGTGTTACATTTTTAGTATTTATTCATTTTTTTTTATTTTAATTTTGCGCTTTTAGTTCCGTAGCGGGTTGTGGGTTTAAAGGGGAATAGGGTGGGAAGTAATTTATTTATATTACATTTATTTTTATTTGAATTTTACGTTTTTAGTTCCATAGCGTGTTGTGGGTTTATAGGGCAATAGGGTGGGAAGTAATTTAATTATATTAAATGTATTACTTTTTTATTAATTAATATTTGTTTAATTGAGATGTTATAGTGTTAAATGTGTCAAGTAATTTATTATTAATTAATTAATTAATAATTGGTTGTTAATTAAATTTAATTAATTAATTGGAAATTAATTATGGCAATTGTGTAATTTATTTTAGGTGTGTGCTGTGGTGTTTATAGGTGTAAAGGGTGGGAAGTAATTTATTTTTAATTTATGAATTGATAATTGGTAGTTGATTAATGTTAATTAATTATTTGGTTATTAATTTTGGTAATTTTGTAATTAATTTTAGGTGTGTGTTGTGGTGTATATAGGTGTAAAGGGTAGGAAGTATTTTATTTTTAATTTGTGAATTAATAATTGGATGTTAATTTTAATTAATTCATTGGTTATTAATTGTGGTAATTCTGTAATTAATCTTAGGTGTGTGTTGTGGTGTTTATAGGTGAAAAGGGTGTGAAGTAATTTATTTTTAATTTATGAATTAATAATTGGTTGTTAATTAATTTTAATTAATTAATTTGTAATTAATTTTGGTAATTGTGTGATTAATTTTAGGTGTGTGTTGCGGTTTTTATAGGTGTAAAGGGTGAGAAGTAAATTATTGTTAATTGATGAATTAATAATTGGTTGTTAATTATTTTTAATTAATTAATTGGTTGTTAATTATTTTTAATTAATTAATTAGTAATGAATTATGGTAATTGTGTAATTAATTTAAGTGTGTGTTGTGGTGTTTATAGGAGTAAAGGGTGGGAAGTAATTTGTGTATTATAGTGTTAAAGTGTGTGTAGTCAATGTTTATTAGTTTTTTTATTAATAATATTTTTAATTGATTATTACTTATGTTAATTATGTATATAAATTTGATTAAAAATGTTGAAGTGTTTTGTTATTGGTGTGATGCTATAGGGTAGGAAATAAAAGAAATACATTTATGTATTTTTCCTACTGTTGCTCTCACTGGAGTGGGAATAGTAATTTTTACCCCTCTGCTATCCAACACTTCCCCTACTGTTGCACTCTTTGGAGTGGGAACAGTAATTTTTACACCTCTGTTATCCAACACTTTCCCTAATGTTGCACTCACTGGAGATGGAATAGTAAATGTAATTATTTTGCTATCCAACACTTTCCCTACTGTTGCACTGATTGTATTGGGCATTTTAAGTTTAATTATTGTTTCATAGTTTAATGTTTTAATTTATTCTAGAATTTTTTTTTTATATTTTAAATTATGTATATATATATATTATTTTTATATAATTTTAAAGTTTTAAAATAAATTAAAGATAGTTTATATATATATATGTATAAATTATTATGTTTGTGTGTTTATTTTTTTAATTAAGTTTATTTGTTATATTTTTATAAAATGTATGTTAAATGTAATTTATTTTGTTAAAATTAATATTTAATATATTTAATATATATTATTTTATTTTATATATATTTAAATCGATATTTTTTACATCTATATTTTTTACATCAATATTTTTGTACTTACCTGTGTAGGTATGGGAGTTAATATTTTTGTAGTCTATATTTTTATCAATATTTTTAACATTCTGGAGGTCCAATGTAACTGTGACAGCCTTTGTGTGTGGGAGAACACCCTGTTCTACCCCCACCTCTGGTTCTAGAAAGTTCTTCCCTCCCCTGTAAAGGCTCAAACTGTCTGGGGTGACAAAAGACGGGTATCAGGCCAGTTTGTGTGTGCTGGAGGCAAAGGCCTTTGAAGAGTAAGTGAGGCAGGGTACAACTTCACCCCAGCCAGCCTGGTAGGGTGGCCTATTCCACCCACACCTAGTCCCCTTAGTTACACTGTCTGGGAGGAATACACAAACCCCAACAGCAGAGCCATTCCCAGTCATGAGACCCAGGATGCTGGCAAAAGGTACAAAAGGAAGAAGAAAATGGCAACTTTCTAAAAGTGACATTTTCAAAATTGTGACTTACTATTCGACTTTTCCGTTAAAGTGGGATTTAAATTACAATTCATGTGATTGTAAACAGCATATCTCTATCTGCTCCCAATTCAAAGTTCTTAATAAAAGGGGCAGCCCTATAATCCTGGGAACCTGGGCCAATCAGTAATAAAGTAAAACACTGGTCCCTCGGGGGAAGTGTAAGCCTCAACGTCCTTGGTGAATTAAAAAAAAACATCCATAGAGTGGGTTGATATGGAGCTGAATAACATTTATTTGCCATAAAAACATCTTAAGGTTATGAATGAGAACAGATTGTATCACAATAAAGGTGCTCCAAAAAACAACGCAGTGAAGGTGAATATACAAAGCATATGTACAAATATGCAAGGCATATGTACAAAACTAGGGGCTGATAAGAGTACAAGTTTCAAGCACACCACTCTGAATCAGAGTATGGTGTAGTACATCATCAGTAACAACAGTCCTCTAGTACATTTGTCAATGTTTTAATCCTATAAAAATTATTACATCAGGGTCATCTTCACGACCAGAGATCAAGGCAGCACCTAGAAAGAGAAAATATGATATTAGCATTTCCCTTATCACAATGTGTTCAAGTACCCAATTGAGAAGAGGTTTATAATATGCCAACAAAAGGTGACAAATCCAGATGTACGGGTTTTTAATCTTTTAACTATTTTGCATAATTCTTCTGCAATGCACTAGAAAGTTGCATTGCTAGTTTACTCCCTACAAAGAATGCAGGACCAAAATGACTATAGGATGTGGAAAATACGATTAACAAGGATTGAAAAACAAAGCTTTGGCTCAAAAATGACTTACCAAGCCTAAGCAAAAACCCTTCACTGTGTAGTTTTTTGGAGTACCTTTATTGTGATACAATGTGTTCTCATGCATGTCCTTAAGAGGTTTTCATAGCAAATAAGTGTGATCCGACTCCATATAAAACCAATCTATTGATTTTTTTTTAAATTTGCCTAGGAAGCTGAGTCTTACACTTCCTCCAAGGAGACCGGTGTAAATAAATAAATTATCTAGTTATCTAAGACACTATAATAACTTTACAATGTCATTTGTGTTTCCCTGAGAGCTCAAGCTCAGACAGCTGGATAAATAAACAAAATGATCACAGCTGTGTGGAGGGCAAGCACTTTTTTGTGGAAGCACACAACTTCTACTGAATCAAAACATGTTCTCCTGACTCCCAACACGTGGGCAGAGCCAAAGCCCCTTTCCTGGGGATTCTTCTCACATATTGTCCGGCGACTGCTGCGCTGTCAAGCCAGACTATAAAAATGACTTTTTTCATTGCCAGGACATGAAAAACATAAGTACACATATCCTACTTTTTAAACACAATGCACCCTGCCATAAGAGCTGTTAGGGCCTTCTTTAGGGGAGACTTATAAGTATCAAAAACGATGGTTTAGGCTTGCCAAAATCTTTATTTGGCACGGTCGAAATGGCGGTGCCATAACTGCACTACAGGCTGTGTAGCATGCCTGAGATATGTTTTAAAGTGCTATTTTAGTGGGCGCACAAAAAGTGCTGCGGGCCCACTAGCAGCACTTACTTTACAGAACCTGAATACATGTAGTACCATTTATCAGGGATTTACAAGAAAATTAAATGTGGCCATTAGGTGTAGGCTAATGTTACCATGTTTTAAGGAGAGGGCAGAAGCACTTTAGCACTGGTTAGCAGTGGTAAAGTGCACAGAGTTCCAAAGCCAACAAAAACAAATTTCAACATAAAGGAGAGGTGAAGGCAAAAGGTTTGAGGGACTACCAGCCAAGGGTATTAGGTCTAATACCTGTGCTACACACCATACCTTCATGACTCACTATAGTCTTCATGTTGGAAGAGGTGTTGCTTCAGACTCTGCTCAAGGTCTTAAAATCCATGGAGTCTGTTTAAGGTTACATATCACATTAGTAAATAAATCTATATCACAATAATTAAAGTGTGAGGCTAAAGGAAGGGAAGGTCATCCTTATGGAAGAGGAAGCCTCACACACATAATTGTGTCATGCTTCATCATCGACAACCTCTCCCAACCCTGGTAGGACAGTATTATCAGGGCGGACTTGACCTCCTGTTGAACTCGGCGCAGGAGGGAGTTCTTAAATAAAAACTACTAGATAAAAGAGGGATCCAGATCAGTGGATTAAAAAGTCCTTGAAGTACCCATGCTAATTGCCTTTATTAGTGAGAACAATAGGTAAGATTAAAAACAGGTGGGACAGTAGTTTGAGGACAATGACTCACACCACCACAGAAGCTAGGCCAACATGTTTCTGTCCACAATAGAAGTCCATACGGGTCTGGGGCATTCTTCAGGGATCCCTAACTACCTCCTGAAGGCCTCTATGCCTGGATTCTTAGTGAGGTGAAAAGAAACAATTAAAAAAAAACACTAATGTGCTCAGGTGAGTCCTACCTGATGTGCACAATGAGAATAACCCTATACTTTAGGGGATACTGACTTCCTGCTCAGAGAGAGGGACAATGTCCTTTGTAGTCACACATTCGTCAAAAGGTACACTGTGCCTGTTCACCTAGATTAAAACCGCTCTCCTCTGCTCGAGGGCATATGGTGGCTTTCCTCCTCCTCTCCCTTATTTGTTAAGAGAAAGATGGATAGTAAACATTGTAATGCATGCTTTAGTAAAGTTGTGCCTCATGACTCGTCTGTCTCATCTTTAAGAAATGAATCAACAAAACTTATTGACTGAAATCTTTGCTGTAACGATGTAGTTAGAATGAGCTTGGCTTGTCGTTCCTAATTATGAGACGAGCTACGAGATACACTGCCGTAAACTCAGTGAATCTGGGAAGCATTTTGAACCAGTAAGTTGACGGCCTCACATCTTCCGAACTAAACAACACTTTGGGGCATATTTACGAGCCCCGGACGCAACTCAAAAATGAGATTTATGAAGCACCTTGCTTGGACTGAGTGGCTTCATAAATCACGAGTAAAGCAACACAGCGCAAATCACTGTGTTGCCTTACTTTGTGCCAGTTAGGCGTATTATTTTTTTACTGCTTTCTTAATTCTGTCATGAACCCCAGGGCTGGTGCCTTGTAAACTTGTACAAGCGACTGCTGATTTCCCATAATTAATCAATCAATCAATCAATCAGGGGCTTGTAAAGATTGGCTACTCACCCGTGAGGGTCTCAAGGCACGAGAGTGGGGGGGGGCTGCTGGTCGGACTGGGTGGCGGATCATTCGAAGAGCCAGGTCTTGGGGTCCTTCCTGAATTGGGTCAGTGACGCTGATTGCCTGAGGTGCAGTGGCAGGGAGTTTCATGTCTTGGCAGCGAGGTAGGAGAACGATCTGCCTCCGGTTCTGGTCTTGTGGATCCTGGGGATGGAGACGAGGACGAGATGGGCGGATCGGAGTTCTCTGGTGGGTATGTGGAATGTTAGGCGGTGGTTCAGGTACACTGTTCCTTCGTTCTGTAGGGCTTTTTTTTTTTTTTACATTTTTTGTAGGCATGAGTGAGGAGCTTGAAAGTGACTCTTTTGTTGACTGGGAGCCCCTGGAGTTGTCGGAGGTGTTGCGTGATGTGGCTGCTGCGGGGAATGTCGAGGACTCGTCTGGCAGCGGCATTTTGGACATACTGTAGTTTATTGAGCTGTTTCTGGGAGGTGCCGACATTAAGTGCGTTGCCGCCGTCGAGTCGGCTGGTGATGAGTGCGTGGGTGACTGTCCTTCTGGACTCCGTGGGGATCCATCTGAAAGTCTTTCAGAGCAGGCAGAGCTTGTGGAAGCAGGCTGAGGAAACTGCGTTGATTTGGTGGTCCATCATAAGTGAAGATTCCAGTATGATGCCATAACTACATAACTATTTAAAAGGTGGCCTTCGCTATGCTCCATGAAACAAGGTTATCTTAAGGATTTTTGGTGGGCTCTGGGCCACACATTTTTTGGGGGACCCTGTTCAGAATAGCTTTGAATTTATGATCCAATTTCAGCTTTCTCCTGACCTATTTGGCCAGGTCACTGACACTGCACAGGCAGGCTGGTCCAAATTCTAAATGTGTTTCCATCCAATGTTCAGGGATAGTGACGTGTGTTTTCAATATTGTAACATAGCAGCAGCTCACTAATATTATTGCAAATAATACACCCGCTGCCATTTCTTGGGTTCACAATTCTTTATTGGAAGATTAAAACAAAACAGTGTATTGTAATTGTAATTGCATTTATATAGCGCTTACTACCCCTGACGAGGCATCGAAGCGCTTTTTAAGTGAGTAGCACGCTACTTGGAACCCATAAAGGATTAGTGGTGAATTAGTATAGTGAAATATGAAAGTAATTTGAGTGGTGGATATGTTAGTCAGTTATTTGAATTGAGAAGGATAGTAGAGGGATAGAAGAGGGAAAAGGTTTGCATTTATATAGCGCTTGCTACCCCTGATGAGGTATTGAAGTGCTTTTTCGGCAAGCAGCACACTACTCCGGAACCCATAAAGGATTAGTGGTGAATTAGTTTAGTAAAATATGAAGTTAATTTGAGTGGTGGACATGTTAGCCTGTTTTTGGATTGGAAAGGATAGTGGGGTGATAGAAGAGGGAAGGATTTAGAAATGTTTTATTTTTGTTTGTTTTGTGGCTCATAGCTGTAGAAGGAGGCTTGGGATGAGTAAAAGGGTAGTGGAGGAGGAAGAGTCAGAGGGAAGGGTTTAGAAAGGCTTGTTTTGGGGGATCAGAATAGTAAAAGAGGTATGAGATGAATCAAGGAGGGGTAGAGTAGGGAAGAGTCTATAAAGGGTTATGTTGGGGATCATAGTAGTGGCACTATCCAATAGGCACACACACATTTTCAGTATGCGTCATCCTTTTAGTGTACAATGGAAAAAAAAATAAACAAAGTGGGGAAAAAAATAATGACAGTTTAACACTAATTATGTTAGATTAATACTTCATATATAAACAAACTATATGTTCTGAGCTCAACCTAGTCCTTTCTTAAAACTGCAGACAAGGCAGAAAACAATGCCAAAATCTTAGAAATTAAGCTATCCTAAGATGTTGCAAACAAAATATTTTTTCTTCCAAGATAGATTAATAACACAAATGCATAGATGAAGTCAAGACTATGCCAGAATATGACTCAGATCGCTATGCAGTCAGATAATGGTACTTTAAAGAATTAGTATCTTCCAAAATTGGTCCTTCGGTACGATAATTGAAAATAGCCCACTGCCAGTTTGACAAAACAATGTGTCTACTGGGCCGCCACTACGAACTACTATAAAGATTAAATGACTGAAATCAGATATACTGATTCTGACCCTCGCAATGGGGACCACTGGCTTGGTGCAGACTAGGTATGGCTTCTAAGACACCACCTGGTGGACGGTTCTGAGCAGAGCTTAGTGTCCTGCATGCTGTTTGGTCTGAATTCAAATATGTTGAGGACAGAGTCATCTATATTCTCAAACCTGTGTAACATGTGGGCTCTTCATCTTAAACTTATAATTAAATCTTCAGACAATTAAGTCACTCACTTTCAGATCTACTGCAACAGATGCACACAAATCCACTACTTCAGCTCTACATTTCTGCTAATCAGATACCCAAGCCAACCAACTCCATCCAAAGTTATAGACTGGGTTTTATTGCTTTGTGGAGCATGCATCAAGGCTTTACAATATTACTTTCCAATTTTAACTAACTTCAAGTAAGTCTACACTTCATACGCTCTAATCTTGTCTGGATTCACAACACCCCCTGATCAACCTTTGCTTGTTACTCCCCCTGCATTGATCCTCTTTGCACCAAACTTACTCTGGCAGATTGGTGACCTAATGTTTCTGTTCAAGCTGTACACCTTGTAATCTAATGACCCCTCTTTACACTCAAAATATCCAAAAAACGCTTTGTACCATTTTATAAAACTGAAAATAAAACATCATAGGAATTCAAAGTCATTCACTCTTTTTCAATGTTCAGTACAAGTTAAAATTTGTTTCCGCTTAATTTTCATCACATGACAGGTCTGCCAGTTTGTAAGCCATGCCACCATTTGTGGCCTTCTGCTCACTCCTTTTAGTCACTGGCGAACTCTGGCCATAGCAAAATGCATCTCTTTGAGGGGTGTATGAACTAAACATTTCACAGGCTCAGGAGTGATATTAAATATAGGGCATCACTGCCACTATCCGTAATGGGAAGATCGCTGATTTTAAAAAAGATGGCTTTGCCGCACCAACTATACCAGCTACAAAAAAATCCTTTCTGATATTGCATATGTTCTTTACACAGATGGATTCCATGCTTCTTTCGAAAAAGGGCTGCCCTTTAATAGCCTTCAACAAATGCTTCAGAGCTACATATGATGATGAGGTGGTGGCGGCTGACATCACCTCCTATTACAGGGCAGTTTTTTGGTGATTCTTAAGGAGAGGTGGAATGACACATGCTGTGACCCTGCCCCTGTGTCCTAAAAAGATGGGTGATGCAAGGGGTTTCAGATACTATACCCACTATATAGGGTTGAGGGGGCAGTTAGCCGCTCTCTCCCCAACATACTATTGGTATTAAGAATTTGAAAGGACACAAATAAAGACTTGGAGTGAAAGCAAAAACTGAAAGGAGAAAACACACTTTGGGTTAGCAAGAGACTACGTCAAGTCTCTGAATTGGAGGGATTTAAGTAACGAGACATCATAGGCATCTATCAACTGATTTATAATGGCAGGCACCATTATGAGACCTTTCACAGATTTTACATGATGAATTGGACCTCCACTGAAGTCAGCTATTTCTCTATCTCCAGCTTTACACACACTCACCCCTCTGGATAGCTGACCTGGTGCAACTCCCATACTTCAGCAGACTAGAGACCTATTATTGATGGCGGAATTGAAGGATCACAAAATAACACAAACTTCACTCCTTAGTTATAAACATCCCAGACTCCTATGATCAGCTGCATCGCTCTTGGGAAGAGGACTTGGAATCATTTTCTAAAAACGACCGGTGGGAGGCAAGGACATCCCCACAAAACTCAGCCATCGCAGCCCAATTTTGATTTAGCCAAATTAAAGAGTGTCATCATACTTACCTTACCCGTGCGGAGCTGTGGAAATTCATTGTTACTACTTCTCCAATCTGCTTAAGATGTGCAACTCATACTGGGGATTTCATCTGCAAAATATGGATCTGCAATGTAATCGGGCCCTTCTGGAAGGGGGGTGTGTACAGTCTTGGGCAAGGTACAGGGTTGGGGACTGCATACAGGCCCCAAGATTACTATCTTGCATGGATATCTTCACCAGGACTCAAACAGATATAAAATTGCCTTATTGTGGCTGGGGCTTCTCATTTCCAAAAGGGACATTGCCAAGCACTGGAAGGAGGCTGATTTCCCCAGACACCACCGACCCCTGGTGGCGGGATGGAAGAGGGGACTGATTGTGGTAAGCAACTTGAGAAACCAATTTACCAGGCGAGGGTTGCCCAAAAAAACATAATAAAATCAGGAAAGATTGAGGCCAGTTTTTGGGGATTGAAATTAATTAGTGTGTGCCACAGCCCCTATCTAATGTAACAAGATTTGGTGCCACAAACATGAAAGAGAATTCATAAGCTTATTTATCTCAGTAGATTTGCAGAAGTCCTATTTTGAATAATTGTCATTGTAAATTACTTTTTATGTTCACTTGGAAAACTGCCTATTTTCCGTTCTGATTGAACTCAAAGTGTTTTATAAAAAATGTTCACAGACTCACAAACGAAAACATAGAAGTGAACAGCCTTACAAAATAGGAATGTTTCTTTTCCAATCCTGAAAGTTTGTTCCCATATCCCAACTACAAGAAAATACAAGCACACGTAAGTCGGGCTGAAAGTCTCTGGCACTGTGTTCATACAACCACATGCTTCTTATGGTCTCACTCTGGCAGAAAAACATGTTTTTATGTGCGGGGGTGCCTTAACACAAATCTCCTGACAAGTGCTGTACCATGGTTTTGTAAGTTACACACCATCACAATGCTGGACTTGTTTGGATGATAGGGGATCACCACAAAGTGGTGCCCCTTTTGACACTGGTGGCTACCTACCCCATGACCATGCAATGACAGTAACACTTGGTGATAGCGGATAATAGTTTTGAGCTACATGCCTTTTAACCTGAACTGCTTACCAGCTCTCCCTGGAAAAATCCTGTTGTATGTTATTAATGTTTCCCCTTGTCCCCACAGAATGTATGCTGTATGCATGAGAGTGCTTGTATACATTGGTGGTGGCTACATGAGTTGTGGCTACCCTTTAGTTAGGTCCCACCCTAGAGATAGGTGACAGCTGGGTAGGAGTCTCACCCCTTAGATGTATACAGGCCCTAAGATTGTACGGTACACAACAGGGTTTTGTGGTAGTCAGTTCAGCTATCTCCTCTTCTCCCTAAATGCCCCCTATGTGCTGCTCCTCTGATTCCCACTCACTTCCTGTAGTGTTCATGGTGAACCCAAGTACTTCTGCCCAAATTCAGACATACATCCAATGATATAGCAGAAAGGACCTTTCCTTTGTCCATAGGCCTGGACCAAATAGTTCCAAAAGATCAGTCTGTGATCATGCAAGAGCAACACTTGATCAATAAAGTAGTCAAACGGCAAGGGCAAGTCTGCACACCTAATTCAGATAAGATGAGGGACATGACCATCAACCACATCCTGCACATCCCAGCAACAGCATCGGATTGCCTAGAGCTGTATTAGATGCCAAAACACAAATTAAGAGAGCTAGTTGCTCTCTATGGAATTGTGGGCATCCGAAAAAAATGCAGTTTTTTCAGAACTAGTTCCCCCTAATGTATGAGGTTAGCGTGGAATCTGAGTGGACAATTGGAACCAGGCCAAATGCCCATGCCCAGGACTGGATATAAACAGAATCTTTGTGCTTCACAATTGTTCATCTTTCATATAACAAAGGCCCGTTCACCTGTATTAAATCAGGGCAAGGACCAGAATCAGAATCCTTGCCTGTCCCCTGTTCCGGGGCAAGAACTATGTCCCTAAAAGTGATATCTATGATTCTGAGCCATGCTGAGGATATGCCTTTGAATTGTCAGAGTCTTAGTTCTAACCACATCTTGTGCTACTATTAGGTTCTTGCATTGCTAAATCAAACTGGTGTCTCTGCTTCCCTATGGAGCCTGACACAAAGAAGCTGAACTTCTTGAGCGGCACGTTTGAGAAGAAACAAGTTTCTTACCTGTAACAACTGTTTTCCAGATAGAATCTAGAAGCTCTTCTAGATTCACAAGCTATGCCCATATCCTGCTATCCTGCTATTTATTGGTTGGAGTTGGAAAGTGGTACTTGTTTCCGTTAAAACCAATCTTTTTGTGTGTGTGAAACCAGAACCCATAAGAGCAGACTACTGAACCACTTTGTGTAGTTCCCCCTAATAAAGAACAATTACAGGTCTGAGGCTGGTGTGTGTGACCCCACAAAGCACTTTGTTTTGGTGGCTGATATCTGAGTTTTGTGTTGCCACTGTGAACTGCGTCCGGTCTTGTGGAGCACAACCAACAATTTCTTAGCAGCAAGAGCAGAAGAGAAGTATTTGCATCACTGGCAAAGACTGCCTAGCAATGCAAGGCCCTTCCAAAGCTGCTCCAAAACTCAAAGGTGACTCTAAGAACCCCCATTTCCTCCAATTAGACTGTGGATCGACTAAAAACTTACTGACGTCAGACTGTGGCAATCCCCGCAACAAGAGAGAGAACATCAACAGTAAGATACTTGTGCATCTGACAAATACTCAAAGAACAGTCAGTTGTGCTTGGCTATGACCACAAAGAATTGCAACGGAAAGAGCACCAGTGAGTTAGAGGGTGACATGTAATGTATGCTAGAATACTGTAATGCCATAAGTTTGTTAAAATTACTAAATATATTACTATATTACCTCAATGATAAAAGTCCCATATCTTTTAGTAAAAATAATAAAACTGCTTGGACCTATTTACTTCGAGTACCAGGTGTGCTGCCTGAATTAGACAATATATCCTACAACACCCGCCACTGTAGGACTTTGTTGCTCACTGAAAGTCAAAGACTAATAGGAGATACTTGCCATTCGTTGTGCTCCATATAGTTTCCGGCTTCTGTGGTTGCAAGAACAATGCCAACACCTGTCCTAAAGTTTACCTAGTTGTCCGAAGAAGGCCGAACCCCCAGGGAATGGACATGACAACACAGAATATGTGTTTCTTTTCCTTACAGATAAGGGAGTCTTTTTACTTCGCTTATCTCTCAAACAGATGGAGTGATGCTCTAGAGAACATCAGTCAGAACTATATAGCACAACGGTGACTGTTCAAGATGCCAGGTCAAGAAGAACTGAAAGACCTAACAATGAGCAGTTGTGCCCCAAATTTAAAAGGCTACCAGTATATGGTTTTCGTTCAGCAGTCATTTGGTATATAGGGGAAGGAGGAACAGGGAATATTAAGCATGGTGCTGACCTCCTTCCAAAAGGGTTGCACCGAGGAGCAATCACAGAGGATGTGTATCATGTCACATCGGTCGTGGGAACAGCGCTTGCTGCACGCAGTTCTACTGAAGTCCAGTGCCAGTCATGCAATGTCTTAAAGAGATAGAACTTCAATCGTGCCTCCCAGGCTCCACAATCCAATACCTCCAGAAGGTCCACCTAATTGTCCAGTTCATTTTCTGTTTGGAGTGTGGTTTACCATGTGATAAGGAGGCAATTTAGAAGGGGTAGAGAGAAAAGATGGCGGGTCAAGAGGCTATAAAACCAGACATCACCAAGAGGAAGCGACCCCCAGTTCTAAGGTAGGAAACAGCAGAGGAGGGCTGGAGGACCCAGGCCCGTGCACCCAGGCGATGATGGAAGCAATGTCGAAGCTGCAAATATTGTGTCATAAGCCACCTACCTGGAACCCAGATGATTCCAATGGGGCAGCAAAGCTAATTCCTGTATCCTCCTGAGACTTGCCCTCGGTTTACAGGAGGCGACACTGCTCTGGTGGCAAATTCCAGAGGGAAGGGGGTTGGGATGGAGAGCGCGTGTAGAGTCAAAGATGCTGTGGCTCGTCTACTCAACAGCAACACTGCAGCAGGCATTCACACCAGTCTGATGAATGGTACCGGCAGATATGGTACCTATAAAAAAACAAATAATAAGACTTTAGTCTAGTATTTAACTCTATCTCTTAAGGTATCACCTCATGATGCTTTTCAAATCTCAACCAACCTTTAGTTTTGTTGTTGTTTTGTTTTCATTTAGATTGTTCGTAGAGGCCCCTTCATCAAAGTTCTCAAAACTGTAGTGAGTATGATTTCAGCATCAAACCCACAAGCAAATTTAGACCGGGTTAGCTTCATCCTAGTCCTCTCTGGCAGAGCCCTGCCAACAGTATGTACAAGTTGAACAACAAACACTAGTTACCTTTGTTTGCAGTACGATGTTGTGACTGAGCTCAGCGTGTAATAAAATCAAGTCTGTTAATGCGTCTCTCCTTTTCTTCTTGTTCTTTTTTCCATCCAGGTGCAAGACTAATGCGGGATGTTCTTTGCAGTGAGGTCAAAGCGGGAGGATCAAGGGAGCTGGCAAGACAGAGTCCTGGAAGACAGGAAGCAGTTAAGTGGCAGGCGAAGAGGCTAAGCGATTGGGATGAATGAGGACTGTCTTTAAATAAGACTGCTTTCGAACGTTCATAAAAGTCATATTCTAATTGTTTTTAACAAGGAACGGATGCAAATAATTAACTTGATGAGGCTGCCTTCTAGAATGTGCTTTAGAATGTTCACAAAGGTTGCTTTCTAATTTTGTATAGCAAGGAACAGGTGCAGATGATTAATTTGATGAGGGTGTTTTCTAGAAGGTGTTTTAGAATCTTCACAAACGTCACGTTCTAATTGCTTATAGCAAGGAACAGGTGCAGATGATTAATTTGATGAGACTGTCTTCTAGAAGGTGTTTTAGAATGTTCACAAAGGTTGCATTCTAATTGCTTATAACAAGGAACAGGTGCAGGGTATTAATTTGATGAGGGCTGTCCTCCGGAAGGTTCACGTGGAGATCATGTATGCCGGTTGCTTGATGCTTATTCTGGTGGATTTTCTGGATGTTTCCGTGGCGCCTGAAAACTGACCTTGCATATGCATGGTAAAACATTTGTAAAAGCTATTAAGCCTCTTCAAACAAACCATAGAACACCAGCTGCAGCTAAGTATTACCAACAGAATGTAATATGGTCAAAAGTCAGGGTACAAGACGTTTGTTCATTCATAAGTGTTGGGAAGAATGATATGAGTCATGCCACTATATTGTGATAGCCAAGAGAGGTGAGCTGTGGCAGGAATCCTGACATATGACCAGGACAGATGGGATGGGAGACCGAATTCTTCACAGAGCGCCGTAAAGGATTTAAGGACACCCTGCTTGAGGACTTGATGGAGGCTGTGGATGCCCACAGAACGTCATGCCTCCCAGTTCAACATCTCACCACCCATACGGATGCTGGAGTTGCCCCAAAACGGTGCATGATCGTGAAGAAGGGGATCCACCCCGAAGAGGCGGTGGGCCTCCCACCATGATTTGACCGTGCCTTGCAGCATTGGGTTGGTGGGGCTCGGCCTAGGTGCGCCACTCTTCTAGAGTGGGTGCAGTCCCTGTGGGCAACTCAGCAGGGTGTTCTCCACTAGCACCCATTGTGGCAGATCCAGAGTCCAGAGGGGCATGCAAGCGACCTGTGTCAAATATAGGGCCAGAGCATAGTGGTCAACTGAGGGAAGGCCCAGGCCCCCACAAGATTGGTATGCCAGGAGTTTGCTACTGGTTAACTGTGAATGGGAGGTCCCCCAAATAAGACTGTATGCTCTGTTCCACTGAACACAGCAATGAAAGTGGGACCAGTAAGGGCAACATACGAGGACGTAGGTGTATTGTGACAGTGTCACCATCCGAACAGCCTGTACCCTGCATCATAATGAGAGTCCAATGTGGGCCCACTTCTGGAAGTTCAACTTCATACGAGCCAGCAGAGGATCGAGATTATCCGCCACTATGAACACACAGTCCTCGGTTTATGTAAACCCCTAGGTACTTAAGGCGTGAGGACTTCCATTGAAAGGGATAAGCAGATATTGTTGCTCTGGTGGTTACCCATGACATGGGTAGCACCTCGCTTTTGTCCCAATTAACCTAGTACCCAAGAGTCACCACAAAGCCAGAAAGGATGTCCAGGAGGGCTGGGAGAGAACGAGAGAGTGAAAAGGTGAGCAATATGTCATCGGCGTGAAGATAAACAGTGGATGTCCCACCGGGGATGGTAATACTGGTGAGGTGCGGGGATTGGCTAAGAGAAGCTGTGAGGGGTTCCAGGCCAGGACAAGAAGGATCAACAAGGGAGACAGTGGCCAGCTCTGCCGGGTCCCCCGCTGGACTGCAATCGGGTCTGGAAGAAAGCCCCCACAGTTAACTTGGTCAGTAGGCGAATCTTAAATCCATCAAACTTTGGCTATAAAGTCTTCCCCAAACCAAACCGTTGGAGGGTCGCAAAGAGATATCCCCACTCAATCCTATTGAATGCCTTCTTGGCATGTAGTGAGAGGGTGAGGGCATCATCCTGTAGATACTTGGCCAACCACAGAGCATGAGCAAGTGTGTGGAGGTGAGTTCTGGAGGAGCAGCCGTGGACGAACCCCACCTTTGTATGGTGGATCAATACAGGGATCACCATTTTGAGGCAAGCCACCAGCACCCCATCAAGTATCATGATGTCCTCGTTAAGCAGATAGATGGGCCGGTAGCTCCCTTAGAGTAGGGGTTCTTTCCCCGGCTTAGAAAGAACTGCTATTACCACACTATTGGAGACAGAGCCGAGGGAGCCTTTTTGATCAGCCTCACGAAATGCCTCTCAGAGGGAGTCCAATACGTCTTCGTCAGTACACTATAAAACGCTACAGGGAAGCCTTCTTCTCTAGGGGCCTTGTGATAGGGGAGTCTAGAAATGGTCTGCACAATCTCTGTTTACTAATTTCCCCCTTTAGTAAGTCCCTGCCACACTTATTGAGGCTGGGGAGGTGTACACAATCAAAAAGGGCCTCCAAATGGGCGGGGGTGTTCGCCATCTCTGGGGAGTAAAGGGTCCGGTAGAATTCCGTGAACTCATTGACAATGTCTTGTGGACGAGTGACAATAGTGCTATCCATGGATTTAATGGCAAGTACCACCTCCCTTTGATGCAGCTGGGCCACCAACAGCCGGCCCACCTTTTCGCCTTGCTCATAGGGCCAACTTTAAGTCGCTGAAGTGCATATTTGACTTTAGAGCTGAACAGGGTGGTGAGGTTTATGTAAGCTTTCTCCAAGTGGAGGTAAAGAGTGGATGAGGGCTTGTCAGCATAGAGGCGTGTGAGGGGTGCTATCTGGTCCTCCAGGGCCCTCTGCTGGGTCATCCTCTGGGCGTTGGCACGGGCCGCATCCCTCATTAGCTGGCCTCCCATAAGACCTGGTGGGGGGAAGTGACAGACCCCCTATTATGTTCCAGATAAATGGAAACATGGGTTCGGAGCTGAGATTTGCCCTGTGGGGTATGGTAGTGCAAGATGTTTAAAAGCCACGGCTTATGGTTAGGGGAGGAAAGTACCAGGTCTAGAAAGAGCAGGATTTGGGAATGATCGGAAAGCGTGCTCTCCAGAATATGGAGATCCCAAGAGAGGGCAACCACTGGCTGGAAGACCAACAAGTAGACCAGGCAGGACTGGGTGCCATTGTCCTCAGGGTGCGAGAGTTGCCAGAGATCCACAAGGCTATGGTCAGAAATAACACCTAAAGAGGGCTCGATCTGCGTAATTGCCTATATCCAGTGTGCCAGTGTGGTTGAGTACCATGTCCCAGGCTAATTTCCAATCCCCCTTATGAGATAATGCAAGGTCCTGATTTCCATCAGGACCTTGGCTGAGCCAGAGAAAAAATCGGAGCTCAGATTCCATAGGCACATACACAGAGCCAAAGTTTAGCAAAGACATAGCGGCCATCTGGATCCGTCAATGTTTTAGGGATGGTGAGAGGTAGGAATCTGGGTAGAAGAATTGCGACGCCACTCTTACTAGGTTGCCAGAGGCTGTCTACCGGCGCTGCTGGACAACTGCTGTGGACTACCTGCCCCACCCCATTACGATGCAACTTTCCGGACTCTGCATGAGTCAGGCCATTAACATTCCAGGAGACGACGTGCAGGGATGAGGGGGGTGGAGGAGCAATGTTGGCCATCATGACAAGGTGGCATCTGGGGGCGGTGTGGAAGGACAGAGAGAAGGGAGCAAGACCACTAACTTATTGTCAGTGAAATTGCTCTCACACCCTTGCAGCTCCACCACAAAGTGAGGCCCTCCTGAGCCCCTGCACTCTCGAGTGTTGGTGTTCGAGGCCCTCCTCCACCCGCAGGCTATACCTGCACCTCATCCCTGGTGGTCCAGTAGACCTCTCACTCCTTCTCTCACTCCGGTTATTCTGCCTGCTTTATCCTCTCCTTTCACCTTAGTTTTTCGTTTTTCACCCTTTATTTTCTCACCCTTTTAATCTCTTTCTATCACTTTTCATCACTTTTCTATAATTTTCCATTTCCTACTTTTGCGCTGTTTTTGCTCCTTTTCCGTGCACCTCCTGCCCGTTTTTCCCGCCGCTGCTTCCCCTGCGGCCCCTCCCCCCCAGCGCGACCAGGCCAAGCCAGTTTCCCCTCCCCGCTCCCACCTCCCAGTTGTCCAGCCCTCCCCGACCCCTACTTAATGGCGGCCGCTGCGCTGCTGCAAGCCCGTCTGCACCCGTCCGCATCCCGAATGCGACCAACGCCAGAAACCCTGGACCTCCAAACCGCCAACGCTACAACCCAGCGGCACTCTACGCACTCAACCCAGGTCGCTACAACAACTGCAAGCTAGCATCACCAGCCGACACCCCTGGACCCTTCAGCTGTCACCACTGCCGCAGCACCGCCAAGACCACGGATCCAGCACAACCCGCCCACAAGAACGCAACAGCACCAAACCCCCTGCAATGCATCCTCCTCAACGTCCGATCCCTCCACAAACACACCACCGAAATCTGGGACCTCCTCGACAGCACCACCCCGGACATCGCATTCTTCACTGAAACCTGGACCAACACCACCTCGGGACCTGACATCGCCATCTCCATTCCCCAAGGATACAAGATCTCCCGGAAGGACCGCCCCACCCGCCCTGGGTGGGAATCGCCATCGTCCACAAATCCACCCTCCGGCTGAGCACACTTCCCGACGAGCCCACAGACCTGATAGAACACCTACACTTCAAGATACAGGCCAGCCCTACCACCACCCTCCGGGGAACCCTCATCTACCGACCCTCTGGACCCCGCGGACCATTCACCAACTCCATCACGGACAGCATCACCCCGCAGGCCATCGCGTCCACCAACTACACCTTGCTGGGAGACCTCAACTTCCACCTCGACAACCAACAAGACCCCAACACCACATCCCTCCTGGACAACCTCCACAACATAGGACTCCGCCAGATCGTAACTGAACCCACGCACTCAGCAGGACACACCCTCAACCCTATCTTCACAATAGGAAACTCCATCACTTTCAGCCACACCACCGAACTCCCTTGGACAGACCATCGCTGCATCCACTTCACCTTCAGAACACCCACCATCCACAGAACCCAGCACCTGCTCCCACGAAGAAATTGGGCCAAAATCACTGACGACCAGCTCACCTCCTCACTCGGCAACTCCACCCCAACCATCGCGGACAACGACGACCCCAACACCTCAGCCCGAACCCTGCACAGATGGATCTCCGACTGCGCCAACACCATAGTCCCCCTCAAGAAGAACAGCAACACATACGCCAGGAAAGCCAGCTGGTTTACCACCGAACTCCGAGAGTCCAGACGCACATGCCACCACCTCGAAAAGACCTGGAGGAACTCCAAATCTACAGAAGCCCAAAACAACTTCAGAGCCGGCACCAACTCCCACCACCAACTCATCAGAAATACAAGAAAGAAAGCGATCAAAGACAGAATCTCCACGCACGCGCACAACAGCAAAGAACTCTTCAGCATCATCAAGGAGTTCGCCCAACCCATCAGCGAGTCTACAGACATCCCTCCCTCACAAGACCTCTGCGACAAACTCAGCATCTTCTTTCACCACAAAATCAAGAACATTTACGACAATTTCGACGAAGACAGCCAACACACAGAACCCTGACCAACTACCCCCAACACCTTGAAACCAACAATTGACAGCTGGACAGCCCTCACCACTGAAGACACACTGAAGACGATAAAGTCAATCCACTCCAGGGCCCCCACGGACCTCTGCCCCCACCACATCTTCAACAGAGCCGCCGACACCATCGCACCCATGCTTCGCCACACCATCAACCGCTCCCTCGCGAACGCCTCCTTCCCCTTCGACTGGAAGCACGCCGAGATCAACCGCCTCCTGATTAAACCCTCGGCGGACCCCACTGACCTCAAGAACTACAGACCCATCTCCCTACTCCTGTTCCCAGCGAAAGTCATCGAGAAAGCCATCAACAGCCAAACCGCCACCTTCATCGAAGAGCACAACATCCTCGACTCCTCCCAATCCGGCTTCAGAAAGAACCACAGCACAGAAACCGCCCTCCTCGCCACAACAGACGACATCTGCTCCCTCCTGGACACAGGAGAGACAGTAGCCCTCATCCTCCTTGACCTCTCAGCGGCCTTCGACACAGTCTCTCACCGCACCCTAACAAGCAGACTTCACGACGCAGGGATCCGGGACAAGCCCTCGACTGGATCCGCTCATTCCTCTCCGGTAGAACACAGTGGGTCAGACTCCCTCCCTTCCTCTCGGACCCTACACCGCCCACCTGCGGAGTCCCACCTGCGGAGTCCCTTAAATGGCCCCCTTAAGTATTCCCTTGTCCAAAGCACTCCTACTCCCCTTGTTGGGGATGGATCCAGCATTTTTGCCCTGGAGTCTCAGAGACCCTTCTGAGAGAGTCCACAGTGACAAGGGAGTCTCACATTGTAAAGGACTTGGATTGATCCCCTTACCTCTGGGAACTGTCTCCTACCCGCCGGAAGTCGGACACTGTGTTCACGCTGGGTTTTCTACCCCCTCCCCCTCCTCTTCCCTCCTTTATTCTTCTAAGTGTGCCCGTGACCAAAGCACTCCTCTCCCCTTGTTGGGGAGGGATCCAGCATCTATGCCCTGGAGTCTCAGCGACCCCGCTGAGAGAGTCCACCACGTCAAGGGAATCACACAAAATGGAAGACTGGGAATTACCCCTTTACCGCAAGGAGCCGTCTCCCACCCAGCCGGACATCGGACACAGTTACTTCCTCGTCTCCTCGCTGTGTCTCCTACCCCCTCCCCTCCTCTTCCCTCCTTTCATTCTTGGCTTGCCTCCCCTTTTCCTTTCCTCTCTCCCCTGAATCTCTCTCCCTACCTACTTTGTTTTTCCTTGTGCCTATTCTCCGCTTAATCTCCCTCCCCGTCGCCCTTTTACATTACCCCCTTACCCTTCTACACACCATGAACCAACGGATGTAACTTGTAATTGATGTACCTTTGGATGTAACTTGTAATTGATGTACCTTCTGTAACAATGTGTAACGTGTAACCTATGTAACTCTCCTCATGTAAAGCGCTCTGATACCTCCGGGTCTAGCCAGCGCTATATAAAACTCAAATAAATAAATAAATAAATCCTCCCTCAGCCCCACGCTGTTCAACGTCTACATGGCTCCGCTCGCCCCCATTGTCAGAACCCACGGACTCAACATTTTTTCATGCGCAGACGACACCCAACTCATCCTCTCCCTATCCAACTAACCCAACGCAGCCAAACACAACTTTCAAGAAGGCATGGAAGCAGTCACCAAATGGATGAAGAGCAGCTGTCTACAACTCAACACGGACAAAACAGAAGTACTCATCATGGGCCCACACCCTGATGCCTGGAACGACACCTGGTGGCCCCCTGCCCTCGGAAGCCCGCTGTAGGAGAGTAGGATCTGCCTCTTATGTTGCCCCCACTTTTTTTCTGATGTTTACACTGGTTTCTGGCTATAGTCGGGCTGGGTCCCTGCTAATCAGGGCCCCAGCCTCTCTGTTCTCTCTAAACGACTTGGAGTGCACTTTAGGTGCACTAGTGATTGGATACTGTGGTGCCTTATGAGTCCCTAGTATATGGTACCTTAAGTGCCAAGGGCATAGGTACTTCACAGGCCTACCAGGGGCTGAAGCATGTCTTATGCCACCCCTGGGAAGCAGACTAAATCTGACACCACAGGTCTGCTACTGCAGCCTGGGTAAGGTGGTGCATGCACCCCTTACTGTGGTATGGGCTACCTATACCACTACATACATACACACATACAAACCTATAAGTCACTCCTATGGCAGGCCTTATCAATCCTGAAGGCAGAGTGCTTGGTTCTTATGTGGGAGGGTGTCCCTGCATGAGCAGAGCCCTCTGCAGCGTTCAGAGACCCTTCTCTGATGCTGTTTGTAGTGCAGCCTGACCATATACTCTTAAGCGCATTATAACCTCGCGTTAAATGCTAACTTTGGGATGGCTGCACGGAAACATGTCGTGTTTGGTGTCAAACATCTTGGAATACTACCCCCCCGCCAGTTCTGGCGGCGGGGGTAGCATTCCACCCTTCTAGAGGGAGAGACATGTACACACCGGCCTAACCGGTAACTTCTTTCCAGAGCCCTGGCATCACAAGATGGATGCCACCAGTCACAGACACTGGGCTGCCCTCCTGCTGATGACCGAAACTCACAGTGGAGGAAGCCCAACAATAGATATCCTGTCACAAGGGGGTGTGACCACCTCCCAGACAGGGTTTAGTGTATTGGGGCTGGGTGGGTGCACTCTTAGAGTGCTTTGAAGTCCTGCACTGGGGGAGCAGAAGGCTCCTCTGTGCATACCCCAGTTCAAACCGGCTCAGGGGCTACCTGCCCCTGCTCTGGCGCGAAACTGGACAAAGGGAAGTGGGTGTAGCCACCCACTCCCCTGACCCTCCCATAGGTGGGGTCATAGAGCTAGTCCCTCCCTTCTTTTTAGGATAAGAGGGGGAACCTGTGCATTGCAACCCAGATCTCCCTGGACGACGCTCTACAGAAGAATCCTGGACCTTCGACGTTCCACTACCTTTGGAAGACTGAAGAATCTCCCTTGGAGTCAAGGAGTGACTCCCCTGCTTGGCAGGCACCAAAAACTACAACGACGGTCGCAAACTACGCCTCTCCCGCCGGAGCCCAAAGTCCCTGCAGCCCAGGAAGAGGATTTCCTGACTTCGCCAAGGCCATCGTGAGTCCCCAGTGAAGCTGACGCAAGTGGACCCCACGAGCGACGAGGAACCACAGCCCCTGGGTACCGTGCACTATTGTCGAGTGCAACCCCTTCAGGACGTTCTACGAACTTGTGCTTTGGACCACGTATGGTCCTAGCCTCTAGCAGAGACCCCTCCTGAATTCAGAGGCCTACACCGTCCCGAGTAACCGTGGGCCCCTGTTGAGTGGATCCTCCTGAGGTGTCTTTGCGATCCCTTGCCAGCCAGCTTGTGGGTCCCCAGAAGACTTTCCAACAAAACCAAAGGGCTCCCCTGGTTGCTCCAGGCCTGCCCTGACCTACCCTTGCTGGGTAAGTCCCCCAGACCTTGCTGGTCTGCACCATGGACTTTTCCTCCTCACCATGAGACTTGCTGCTACCAAGGCTTGTTGGCTCCAATCGAGTCGCCGACACCTCAGTAAGCTGCAGACGTTGTGGGACACACCGAATCTAGCTCCTGGTCATCATCGACGCTGCCTGGACCACGTGGTCGAAGAGTCAAGACACCTGTGAACGACCCGAAGCTGTCGACGACGGTGGGCATTCATCTTCCTTGCCCAGAGTCACTGCCAAGTGACTGTGAACACTGTCCCCTCTGCTTTCAGGTCTTCCTCCTTCCGAATCCAGGCTTGGATTCCAACGGACACTTCTTCTGTCGTCGCAAGCAGCAAGTCTTCACTGGCTCCCATTGAAAACGACGCCGCGACCCGACACCAAAGGACACCTATGCACCCGGCTCCCCTGGGTGAGGTAACTTCAGCACTACGGTGCTCCTGTGGGTTTGGGCCCTAGAAATACTTACCCTGTAAGTGGCTTGCTTGTAGCTACCCTAGAAGTGCCCTAAAACTCCTATTTTCCCAGTGCGATTATCGCACTGGCTCGTACAGGGCTCGCGTCTGTGTTAGACACATCGCGTCCAACTCCCTTGTAACTCTATCAGTATCCGCGTCCTTCGACTCGTACTGACCGATCGGTGTGTTCGCCTCGAACACGCCAGGGACCTGTAACATTGATAACTCAATCGCGTTCTCTCGCATAGACTCGTACAGGACTCGCACCAGTGTCTGAACACCGCGTCCGTCCCCTGTGGGTCTCCTACAACTACCTGGGGTGGTTCTCTGGGGTCCCTCGATTCTAAATGCTCTAGACCACGGTCTAGCCAAGATAAGATTGTGATATTTACTTGTGCTAACTTATTTTGATAAAACATTGACTTGTACATATGTTCCTGGCTTCTAATCTCATAAAGAGATTAGTAGAGAGTTGTTTATTAATAAATACATATATATTTGATATATATACCTGTGTGGTGTCTTTTCATTTGGTGATTCAAGAGATTGTGTGGTAAAACAAGCTGCTTTACATTCCTCCAAGACTTAGCCTGAAGGCTGCTCTCCACAGCTACCACTAGGATAGCTTTCTATAAAGGTTGTCTTAAACCTACCTACCATAAGAGTCGAATTGGACTGGTGCAAGGTGTCCACTTTAATTAGTGAACAGCATATACCAGGCCAACTTCTCACATTGGTGGCAGCGTGTGGGATTCCAGCTTGCTATTGTTTTACCAGAAAATCTCTATTTGAATTACTAACTGAAAACCACTATAGGTACTCAAGGTACATATAAAGTCAAGCTTAGTATCAATAAGTTCTACTGAACTTAGAGCTGTGTGCCAAGGGATAGCACACCCTTTCTACAGCTCAAGCTAGGATCAGTAGGCCACAAACTAGTGTAGGTAGTACAACACTGCACAACACTAGAATGTCCTTAAGGGATGGACCCAGTGGATCCACCCAGCTTCAGTATAAGGACATGACTTTCTTTGACTTGAAAGCCATGTGTGCTGAGAGGCACCTGAAGATAGGACAGAGTCCCTCCACACTACACCTGATAGATCTGCTGACAGCAGATGATCTTAGATTAGCTCTAGGAGCTAATGGGTCTGAATCAGGGGGTGGGTCAATTACAGTGTCTGGGTCAGATGATGAACATCAAGTTGACCAAGACTCTGTGATTGTAGGGCCAGGCCCCAAGGGGTCTGAAAAGGACAGAGGAATTCTCCCTAAGAGAACTGACACAGTGGAGGAGAGGCACAGGTCCCTTTCTAGGGACTCTGACCGCTCCTATCACTCTGGCAGAGAATTTGTCCAGCAGAGGAACTCCTACTTTCCAAGAAGAGAGACCTCCTCTGAAAGACTGTGCAAACTGCTGCAGTATGAGGAAGCAAGATTTGCCCTCAAAACCAAGCAGTTGGCATTAGATAGAGAAGCCTTTGAGCTCCAGAGAGCTTCTAGAAAAGAGGGGTTAGAACCCCTGGTGGCAGCAACAGTGTCCCTAGAGGCAGAGAATATATTCCAGACCATAGGAACCTGAGCAAGGTTGTTCCTCCCTACCAGAGTGGGGATGATATCCATAAGTGGATAACTGCTATGGAAAGGGCCTGTAGAGTACAACAGGTCCCCCAAAAGCAGTGGGCAGCAATCTTGTGGCTCTCCTTTTCAGATAAAGGTAGAGACAAGCTCCTCACTGTTAGAGAAGAGGATGCTGATGACTATGAAGTCCTGAAGAGTGCACTGATAGATGGGTTTGGCTTAACCACTGAGCAGTACAGGTTGAAGTTCAGAGACACCCAGAAGGCACAGACTCAGGACTGGACTGACTTTGTAGATTGTGCAACCAAGGCTCTGGAGGGTTGGCTGGTTGGCAGTAGGGTTACTGATTTCAAGGGATTGTATAATCTAATGATGAGAGAACAGATCCTTAATAATTGCCAGAACCAGTTGTTGCATCAATACCTGGTGGACTCCGATCTGACCTCTCCCCAAGAATTGGGAAAGAAGGCAGACAAGTGGGTCAGAACCAGGGTGAGGCAGAAAACCCAGAACCAAGGGGGTGACACCAAGAAGCAGGATTCTAAGGGCTCTGAGAAAGGTGGGGATAAGTCAACAGACCAGAAGTCTTCACAAGGGCCCCAAAAATCTGCATCTGGTGGGGAGTCACAATCCAACAAGGGAAAAGGCCAAAAGAAGCCCTGGTGCAAATTCTGTAAACAGAAAGGGCACTGGACTTCTGACTGTAACAAGTCCAAAGACCAAACCACCACCACTCCTGCCCCTAAGGCAACTGTTCCCCCTAGTCCAGCTACTGGTGGAGGTGGTACTCAGAAGAAGGGTGTAGTAGGGTTGACCCTGGGTTCTGAAGTGGACTCTGACCTAGTCAGAGTAACCACTCAGGCATTGCTGATTTGTGATGGAGACATTGACATGTCCTTCCTAGTAAGCCCCAGTAATCTGGGCAAATACAAACAGCAGCCTGTAATAAATGGCAAACAGGCTTTGGCATTTAGGGACACAGGTGCTAGTGTCACCATGGTGGCAGAGGATCTTGTGGACCCTGGACAGATCATCCTGGGCGAAATGTACCAGGTGACCAATGCAAGCAATGTCAGGACCAACCATAGTCTGGCAGTTGTGAATTTCTCCTGGGGAGGGGTAACTGGCCTCAAGAAGGTTGTAGTCAGTGCAGACCTCCCTGTAGAATGTCTATTGGGCAATGATCTAGAAACTTCAGCCTGGTCTGAAGTAGAGTTATGGACTCATGCTGAGATGTTGGGCATCCCTGCAGAGGTATTTGCTGTGACCAGGTCACAAGCCAAAATGCATGACACTGAATCAGCTCTGGATCCTGAAATTATGGACCAGATGCTTCCCAAGAGGAGGAGCAGTAGGGTTAAGGCAGTGCCTTCCCCTCGGTCTCAGATCACAGATTCCCCTCCCCAGGGAGGAGGAGCAGACCCTGAAGAAGGAACTGCCCCAGAGGAACTTGAGCCTGATCAGGTTGAGTTCTTGGGGGCAGGGGGCCCTTCTAGGGAAGATCTGAGTAAGGAGCAACAGTGCTGCCCCTCTCTTGAACCCCTCAGACAGCAGGCTGCTGCTGAGGCTGCTGGGAGAGCTAGTGGGTCCCATAAAGTTTATTGGGATGAGGGACTCCTATATTCTGAAGGTAGAGATCCAGCCCCTGGAGCCACCAGGAGGTTGGTCATACCTCAGAAGTTTAGGGGGTTCCTCTTGACCCTAGCACATGATATCCCTTTGGCAGGTCACTTGGGCCAAAACAAGACCTGGGACAGGCTTGTTCCACATTTTCATTGGCCACATATGTCAGAGGACACAAAGGAGTTTTGTCGCTCCTGTGTCACATGCCAAGCCAGTGGCAAGGCAGGTGGCACAACAAAGGCCCCCTGATACCACTACCTGTGGTGGGGGTACCCTTTGAAAGGGTAGGGATTGACATTGTTGGTCCCCTTGACCCTCAAACTGCATCTGGGCACAGATTTATCCTGGTGGTAGTGGATCATGCCACCAGGTACCCAGAGGCAATTCCTCTGAGGACCACCACAGCCCCTGTGGTGGCAAGAGCCCTCATTGGAGTCTTCTCCAGAGTGGGTTTCCCAAAGGAGGTCATCTCTGACAGAGGTACTAACTTCATGTCAGGATATTTGAAAGCAATGTGGAAGGAGTGTGGTGTGACTTATAAGTTCACTACCCCCTATCACCCACAATGCAATGGTTTGGTTGAACGCTTCAACAAAACCCTTAAGGGAATGATTAAAGGACTCCCAGAGAAGCTTAGGCGGAAATGGGACCTTCTTCTTCCCTGCCTGTTGTTTGCCTACAGAGAGGTTCCACAGAAGGGGGTTGGTTACAGCCCATTTGAGCTTCTGTTTGGGCATCCTGTAAGAGGTCCATTGTGTTTGGTCAAAGAGGGCTGGGAGTTACCTCTCAAGCCCCCCAAACAGGATGTGATGGACTATGTACTTGGTCTCCGCTCCCGGATGGCTGAATACATGAAAAAGGCAACCAAAAACCTTGAGGCCAGCCAAGAATTACAAAAAGCTTGGCATGACCAAAGGCTGTGCTGACTGTGTACCAGCCAGGACAGAAAGTGTGGGTGTTGGAGCCTGTGGCCCCAGCAGCCCTCCAAGACAAGTGGAGTGGCCCCCATACAATAGTTGAACAAAAGGGAGAAGTCACCTATCTGGTGAATCTTGGAACTCCCAGGAGCCCCCTGAGGGTGCTCCATGTCAACAGATTAAAGCCATATGTTGACAGGGCTGACATGGGCTTGCTCATGGCAACTGATGAGGACCAGGAGGAGGAGAGTGACCCTCTCCCTGACCTTCTCTCACAGAACCCTGATGATGGGTCAGTCGATGGTGTTGCTTTGGCAAGCAGCCTCACTGACCATCAGCAAACTGAGTGCAGACAGGTTCTGCAACAGTACAGACATATGTTTAGCCTGACCCCCAGTCAGACTACCTGGTGCACCCATGAGGTGGACACTGGGGACAGTCTGCCTGTCAAGAGTAAAATCTACAGGCAACCTGACCATGTCAGGGACTGTATCAGGACTGAAGTCCAGAAAATGTTGGAGTTAGGTGTGATTGAGCCTTCAGATAGCCCTTGGGCTAGCCCAGTAGTCCTAGTACCCAAGCCTCATACCCAGGGTGGTAAGAAAGAAATGAGGTTTTGTGTAGACTACAGAGGCCTCAATGCAGTCACTAGGACTGATGCCTATCCCATACCAAGGGCAGATGAGCTGATTGATACTTTGGCCTCAGCCAAGTATCTAAGTACATTTGACCTAACAGCTGGCTACTGGCAGATCAGGTTAGCTGATGATGCAAAAGCCAAAACAGCATTTTCGACCCCTGGTGGGCACTACCACTTTGTGGTGATGCCCTTTGGATTGAAAAATGCACCTGCCACTTTTCAGAGGTTGGTGAATAAAGTTCTGGCAGGGATGGAAACTTATTGCTCAGCTTATCTAGATGATATTGCTGTCTTTAGTTCCTCCTGGCAGGATCACCTGGTCCACCTCAGGAATGTTTTGGAGGCTCTGCAGAAAGCAGGCCTCACTATCAAGGCCACTAAGTGCCAGATAGGGCAGAGTCAGGTTGTGTACCTGGGCCACCTTGTAGGTGGAGGCCAGGTTCAGCCTTTACAGAGCAAAATCCAAACCATAATGGAATGGGTTGCTCCAACCACCCAGACACAGGTGAGAGCCTTCTTAGGCCTGACTGGGTACTATAGGAGGTTTGTAAAGGGATATGGATCTATAGTGACCCCCTTGAATGATCTAACCTCAAAGAAAATGCCAAAAAGGTTCAGTGGACAGCTAGCTGTCAGAAGGCATTTGAAGACCTAAAGCAGGCCATGTGCACTGCCCCCATCTTACAGAGTCCAGACTACACCAAAAAGTTCATTGTCCAAACAGATGCTTCTGAGCTGGGTGTGGGAGCTGTACTGTCTCAACTGAATGATGAAGGTCAAGATCAGCCAGTAGCTTTCATTAGCAGAAGGCTGACCCCTAGAGAGAAACGTTGGTCAGCTATAGAGAGGGAGGCCTTTGCTGTGGTGTGGGCCCTGAAGAAGCTGAGGCCATACTTGTTTGGCACTCACTTCATAGTTCAGACCGACCACAAGCCCCTCCTATGGCTTAAACAAATGAAAGGAGAAAACCCAAAACTTTTGAGGTGGTCCATTTCCCTACAGGGGATGGACTATACAGTGGAGCATAGACCTGGGACCCAACATGCCAATGCAGATGGACTCTCAAGGTATTTCCACTTAGAGCACGAAGACTTAACTGGTCAAGGTTAGTTTAGTGTCCCTGCGTTTGGGGGGGGTTGTGTAGGAGAGTAGGATCTGCCTCTTATGTTGCCCCCACTTTTTTTCTGATGTTTACACTGGTTTCTGGCTATAGTCGGGCTGGGTCCCTGCTAATCAGGGCCCCAGCCTCTCTGTTCTCTCTAAACGACTTGGAGTGCACTCTAGGTGCACTAGTGATTGGATACTGTGGTGCCTTATGAGTCCCTAGTATATGGTACCTTAGGTGCCAAGGGCATAGGTACTTCACAGGCCTACCAGGGGCTGAAGCATGTCTTATGCCACCCCTGGGAAGCAGACTAAATCTGACACCACAGGTCTGCTACTGCAGCCTGGGTAAGGTGGTGCATGCACCCCTTACTGTGGTATGGGCTACCTATACCACTACATACATACACACATACAAACCTATAAGTCACTCCTATGGCAGGCCTTATCAATCCTGAAGGCAGAGTGCTTGGTTCTTATGTGGGAGGGTGTCCCTGCATGAGCAGAGCCCCTCTGCAGCATTCAGAGACCCTTCTCTGATGCTGTTTGTAGTGCAGCCTGACCATATACTCTTAAGCGCATTATAACCTCGCGTTAAATGCTAACTTTGGGATGGCTGCACGGAAACATGTCGTGTTTGGTGTCAAACATCTTGGAATACTACCCCCCCCCGCCAGTTCTGGCGGCTGGGGTAGCATTCCACCCTTCTAGAGGGAGAGAAATGTACACACCGGCCTAACCGGTAACTTCTTTCCAGAGCCCTGGCATCACAAGATGGATGCCACCAGTCACAGACACTGGGCTGCCCTCCTGCTGATGACCGAAACTCACAGTGGAGGAAGCCCAACAATAGATATCCTGTCACAAGGGGGTGTGACCACCTCCCAGACAGGGTTTAGTGTATTGGGGCTGGGTGGGTGCACTCTTAGAGTGCTTTGAAGTCCTGCACTGGGGGAGCAGAAGGCTCCTCTGTGCATACCCCAGTTCAAACCGGCTCAGGGGCTACCTGCCCCTGCTCTGGCGCGAAACTGGACAAAGGGAAGTGGGTGTAGCCACCCACTCCCCTGACCCTCCCATAGGTGGGGTCATAGAGCTAGTCCCTCCCTTCTTTTTAGGATAAGAGGGGGAACCTGTGCATTGCAACCCAGATCTCCCTGGACGACGCTCTACAGAAGAATCCTGGACCTTCGACGTTCCACTACCTTTGGAAGACTGAAGAATCTCCCTTGGAGTCAAGGAGTGACTCCCCTGCTTGGCAGGCACCAAAAACTACAATGACGGTCACAAACTATGCCGCTCCCGCCGGAGCCCGAAGTCCCTGCAGCCCAGGAAGAGGATTTCCTGACTTCTCCAAGGCCATCGTGAGTCCCCAGCGAAGCTGAGGCAAGTGGACCCCACGAGCGACGAGGAACCGCAGCCCCTGGGTACCGTGCACTATTGTCAAGTGCAACCCCTTCACGATGTTCTACGAACTTGTGCTTTGGACCACGTGTGGTCCCAGCCTCTAGCAGAGATCCCTCCCGAATTCAGAGGCCTACACCGTCCCGAGTGACCGTGGGCCCCTGTTGAGTGGATCCTCCCGAGGTGTCTTTGCGATCCCTTGCCAGCCGGCTTGTGGGTCCCCAGAAGACTTTCCAACGAAACCAAAGGGCTCCCCTGGTTGCTCCAGGCCTGCCCTGACCTACCCTTGCTGGGTAAGTCCCCCAGACCTTGCTGGTCTGCACCATTGACTTTTCCTCATCACCACAAGACTTGCTGCTACCAAGGCTTGTTGGCTCCAATCGAGTCGCCGACACCTCAGTAAGCTGCAGACATCGTGGGACACACTGAATCCAGCTCCTGGTCATCATTGACGCTGCCTGGACCACGTGGTCGAAGAGTCAAGACACCCGTGAACGACCCGAAGCTGTCGACGACGGTGGGCATTCATCTTCCTTGCCCAGAGTCACTGCCAAGTGACTGTGAACACTGTCCCCTCTGCTTTCAGGTCTTCCTCCTTCCGAATCCAGGCTTGGATTCCAACGGACACTTCTTCTGTCGTCGCAAGCAGCAAGTCTTCACTGGCTCCCATTGAAAACGACGCCGCGACCCGACACCAAAGGACACCTATGCACCCGGCTCCCCTGGGTGAGGTAACTTCAGCACTACGGTGCTCCTGTGGGTGTGGGCCCTAGAACTACTTACCCTGTAAGTGGCTTGCTTGTAGCTACCCTAGAAGTGCCCTAAAACTCCTATTTTCCCCGTGCGATTATCGCACTGGCTCGTACAGGGCTCGCGTCTGTGTTAGACACATCGCGTCCAACTCCCTTGTAACTCTATCAGTATCCGCGTCCTTCGACTCGTACTGACCGATCGGTGTGTTCGCCTCGAACACGCCAGGGACCTGTAACATTGATAACTCAATCGCGTTCTCTCGCATAGACTCGTACAGGACTCGCACCAGTGTCTGAACACCGCGTCCGTCCCCTGTGGGTCTCCTACAACTACCTGGGGTGGTTCTCTGGGGTCCCTCGATTCTAAATGCTCTAGACCACGGTCTAGCCAAGATAAGATTGTGATATTTACTTGTGCTAACTTATTTTGATAAAACATTGACTTGTACATATGTTCCTGGCTTCTAATCTCATAAAGAGATTAGTAGAGAGTTGTTTATTAATAAATACATATATATTTGATATATATACCTGTGTGGTGTCTTTTCATTTGGTGATTCAAGAGATTGTGTGGTAAAACAAGCTGCTTTACATTCCTCCAAGACTTAGCCTGAAGGCTGCTCTCCACAGCTACCACTAGGATAGCTTTCTATAAAGGTTGTCTTAAACCTACCTACAATAAGAGTCGAATTGGACTGGTGCAAGGTGTCCACTTTAATTAGTGAACAGCATATACCAGGCCAACTTCTCACACCTGCCCACCCCCACAGACCATGCACGCAACCTCGGAATCATTCTGGACTCCGAACTCAAAATGGACCGCCAGATCAACTTCATCGCATCCTCCTGCTTCCACACCCTCCGCCTCCTATGCAAGACCTTCAAATGGATCCCCCACCAATACAGAAAGACCGTCACTCACGCCCTCGTCACCAGCAGACTTGACTACGGCAACGCACTCTACGCTGGAATCAACAAAACCTCACCCGCAAGTTACAAAACATCCAGAACCCCGCTGCCAGACTAATCCTCAACCTGCCACGACATTGCCACATCGCCCAGCACCTGCGCACACTCCACTGGCTCCCCATCGAGGCAAGAATAACCTTCAAGATTCTCACCCACGCACACAAAGCCCTCCACAACACCGAACCAGCAAACCTGAACAGCCGACTCAAATTCCACGCACCCCAAAGGACCCTACGATCAGCCCAGCTCTCCCACGCCGTGGTCCCCCGCACCAGGAAGTCCAGATCAGGAGGCCACTCCTTCTCCTTCCTCGCGGCCAGAGCCTGGAACGCCCTCCCACTCCACCTCAGACAGACAACATCACTCCCCATCTTCACGAGGGACCTCAAAACATATCTCTTCGATAGACCTCCTCCTTGATGGACAGGATCCTGCACCTCCCTTCCACCACACCGCATTGAGACCCTTACGGTGAGTAGTCGCCTTAACAAACCCATGATTGATTGATTGATTGAGGGACAGAAGAGAGTGGGATTAGAAATATATGGGAGAAAAGAAAAGAAGGTAGAAAAGAAATTGAGAAAAAGTGAGAAGAAAAGAGAAGAAGAAAAAGAAAAACGAGTAACTGCTCGGGCGAGTGAGGGGGGAAGGTATCCTGAAGCGCAGGCAAGTGCTAAATGCTAAAATTAGGGAAATAAGAAGGGAAAAGAAATGAAGGCTGGGTGTAAGGGGTGGGCAAAAAAAAGGGGGAAAAGAAAGCGGAAATAAATTGGCAAGGAACAGAGGACAGAAGCCTCAGGGGAAGTCGGTAACCGTACACTGCGGTTCTAAGCCTGTGAGTCCTGCAAAGATGGGCAGATATGGCTAGTGTTAATGAGTCAGGTCAGTGACAGAGCCGTGGGGCTGGAAAGAGAGAGGAAGAGCGTCAGGGCCAACAATCCCAAGGAAGGGAACGAGGGCATGAACAACAGCAGTTGTGGTGATGAATATGGAAAAAAAGAAGGGGTAATAGAAAAAGGAAGGAGAAGGCTCTGCTATAAGACCCAGGGCATACCTGAGGTGTAACAGTTGTAATAAGTGAAACAGCGGTGTTTGAAACAACAACAAGCTGTTCGGAAAACCTAGCATCATAACTTAGCAGACCATGGCAATGCATACCACTTTAAATACAACTAAACAGAAACAGGCATAATACAATACAGCATTTATACAGAGCAGGGGTGAGACATACAGGCAGTAGTATTATACTCAGCTGTCCATCCTGAGGGTGCTGGAAGCTGGGACAAAACAAACAACAAACATGGCAAGTAAGAGGGTGTCTCAAACCCCAGGCTGATCGGGTTTCAGCAGAGAATGGAATTTGTCACGGCCCCTGTCCTGAGAAAGGACAGCCACCGCTTTGAGGGCCATGTCCTTGCCATCCTGGGATCGATCCACGCAGTCCAGTTCCCTGCCCTGGTTGCGACCCTCACCGGGACTCCGATGACCACCAGATGGGAAGGGGAATTTGCCTGAAGGGCAGGGTTCAGCAGATTAGTTCAAATGTGTGGAGTCCATCTCTTGTTCAGAGAGATTATCCAGGAAGCAGCTCAGTGCACCCGGGTCACAAAAGTCCTTGGTTCAGCCATCCTTCAGGATCCACATGCGTGGAGTTTCGAATAGTCCAAACTTGATGCCCAGTTTCTGCATTTGGGGCCACAAAGCCAGAAAGGCCTTCCTCTTGTTGTTGGTCTCCAGAGAGAAGTCGGCGGCTATGCAAATCTGATGCTCCTCATAGGCATATGGACCATGGGAAGGGGCTGCGATCAGGAGTTGTCACACCTGCTCATGACAGAGAAAGCAGGCAATAAGAGGGCATGCCCTTTCCGCTGTGGCGGGGGTGGGTCCTGAACGGTGATCCCATTGTATTTCCATGGGAGATGAGAAGGTTAGCCCTGTGAGTGTGGGGAGTAGGTCCCGGAGGAAGCCCCTGACATTCGATCCCTTTCACATTCTGGCAATATAAAAAACCGGACATTGTCTCTTGGGCTTCTATCTTCCAGGTCTTTGAGCTTTTCTGCAAGTGCCACAGTTCCTGGTCTCTATCTGGTATGCAGTTGAGATGTTCTTCCATGTTTGAGAGATGACTCTCTAACCCACCACCCTGTCCTGAAAGCCTGCGATGTCAGATCGTATGGATTTAGTCTCAATAGTGAGGTCTGGTATCTTGGAGTCCATGCATTTCAACTAGTGACTTATCGCAGTGATCTCCGGTAAGATGTGACCCACTGTAGTATCCAGTGGCAGGCAGGGGGTGACCAAGGTAGCCTAGGCGGTAGACATCACTGGGGGAGCGGCCATGGATGGTGGTTGGGAGATCGCCTCCAGGAAGAGTAGCTGGTGAGAGGATTTGCTGGAGGATTTACCGGAGGGCATCGCCAAGGCAGAAGATGAAGAGGAAAAATGTTTGGTCACCCAACAATACGAGAAAAAATGTGGCCCATTGGTGTACAATCCCCTGTGGTGCTGCTCGGTATAGACAAGACATCCATGGACAAACAATGCCTGGAGGGCGATGCGTCCAGGTGGCGGCGCTCAGGGTATGCGGCACTCTCCAAAATCTGCCAGGTTCTTTTCAAGGGAGACTGGTCAGCCCCTCCACGGGTTGTGTTCTGGTGTCAGAGTCAAAGAGGTGGGGGAGGAGCAGAGCACTGAAGGTCCGAGCACAAGAGGCTCTGCAGAAAGCCCCAAAGGACAATGCAAAGGGGGCAGAAGAAGTTTACCTGCCACTTACTAGACCGGTGTGGCTGTTGTAGACCTGTGGGCACAGTCCCAGATTCTCTGTGGGCTTGTGGTCCAAAGATGGTGGGTTGTTGCCTGAAAGGGGGCCCTCTAAGTGGCTATGGGTAGAGAGGATCAGCAGTTCCCAACGAGTCTTGATGGGGCTGCATGGCTAAAGTAAAAGCAGTGGCACAGGTGTGTGAGTGCGCCAGGGACCACTGTGTCCTTGAATGTCCTCAGAGCTCATCCCCTGTGCGTGATGGTCTCTCCACCTATGGGAATGAAGCCCAACAGTAAATGTGCGGCCTCAACTGTAATAGTAGTAGTAGTATCAGTAGTGGTGGGGGGGCCTCCACGGTAATGCTGCCACTGGGGGGAGAAGATGGTAAGAGGTAGCGGACTAACCTGGGCGTGGGATTGTAGGATATTCACCGGGCCCTGGAGGTTGAAGGCAGTGGTGTAACAAAACTTGAGGGGACCCCCCCGCAAAAGTACATGAAGGGGGCCCCCTCTGATCTCACTCAGGAGCTCTCCACCCTGGAGCTAGGGGCCCCCTCGCACCACGGGGGCTGCAGGGGCCTATGTTTCATCACTGGTTGAAGGGTGAAGAGTGAAGTGGGCACCTGTGTGCAGCTGGGGAGGGTGGCAGCTCCACGTGGATCATGCGGAGTTAGTCAGGTTGCATCTGGAATTACCTGACAGGCCGCGGTGAAGTTCTGCGGCCTGCTCAAAGTCAACAGTGCTGTGTTCTGCGGCAGTCGTAAAGTGGCCAGCAGGTGTGCTGTAAGGTGGTCCAGACCCCCCCCCCAGAGGGTCACGAATGAGGACCTAGTAGCGCGCTTTTCAAGGAGCCCTCGCTTTTCAAGGTGCACTCCTTCCAAAACCTCAGCAGCAAATTTACGTACAATTCTCCACCGGTTGATGTCACCGCTGAGCCTGTCAGAGAGGAATTAGGCCATGTTACAGATCATAAGTCTGTCAGAGCAGCTGCCAAATCATACTGACAGAAGGGATGTAGAGGCTTCTGGAAGCAGCAGAGACTTTAGACCTGGAGACTATCTTTTATTGGTAGAAAATGAAGCAACTTCAGTGTCTGATGTGATATTTCGGGCTGGACATTAGCCTAACATTTAGGGGAGAGGGTGTTTGCCTAACCGCTTGAAAGGTCGACCTCGAAACTGGGGAGCCAGTTTCGAGCCTCGGCAGGGACTCTCAACATCCTGTGGTTCTGGGCAAATCACTTATTCTACCTGTGCCTAATAAAATGAACGTGTACGTCTGAAACGCAACTGGTGCTCATGTAAAGCGATCTAATACCTTTGGGTCAAGTTTGCACTATATAAAACTCCCCAAAAAATTATGATTCCACACTCTGTAGTTTAAAGAGAGATTTCCTGTAGAGGGCTGGAGATGAAAGATTCTACTAAGAGGTAGTTGGTGGACAGTTGGTTTAACAACATCATTTATTTGAAGCAGGAGTCAAACTTCACTGCCAAACCGTACTTCCGATGAACCCATGTCCTCCAAATGCTTCTTGCCGAACTGCTTTTTAGGTCTCGCATAGGCAGCACATGCGCTGCCTCTCCGAGGCATCAAGTAATCTGTATGTTGGGTGAAACTCCGCCTATTGCTGGGTAATTTCTCCTGCCCCTTGCCATTTGTTTAAGGTTGGCATAGCTTGTGTTATCTGTCTTTTTACTGGCTGTTGATGTGATACTGACTTCTGTTTAGTCCGGAAGCAGCAGCGCCTAACTACTGTTTTCGTGCGCTTGCATGTTTAATGTGTGTTTGAGGGGAAGTTTATTTTTTAATTTTGTGTTTCTGTTGACTTTTTAGCAGTCAGGGCGTGCGCGTGAGTGTTTTAACGGCAGGCAGCGTATTGGCTTCCAGGCGGCATCCACTTCCGCTGCCCTCCTTCATACAGCCTCTCCGGCCTGGCCCGCCCGCTGTCCCCGTATTATTTTAAAATATGGCGGCGCTGAGCACAAACACCAGGAGCTGCTCGCCTTACTTTGTACTTTATGCCGTCAGTGTTTAAACATATTTAAACATTTACATTCTGTGTGGTGGTACTGTTGTTGGAGGGGCTGAGGCAGACATAGGGTGGAGAACGGCCATGCCGAAAGAGAAGGATTGTATAGCAAGCAATCACCTCTAGGTGCTACATCGTTCTGTTCCGCAAGGTGTGGTAGGTGGTGTCCCCCTGGCAGGGCGCGTGAATACATTAATGGGAGCACCATTGGGCGCTACATTAATTACACTGTGGGGCAAGCGCAAGGACCGCGTACAATAGTTGTTCATTTAAAGTGCGCTAAGATGTTCGCGCATCCACTTCCGCTGCCCTCCTTCACACAGCCTCTCCGGCCTGGCCCGCCTGCTGTCCCCGTATTTTTTTTAAATATGGCGGCGCCGAGCACAAACACAGGGAGCTGCTCGCCTTACTTTGTCCTTCATGCGGTCAGTGTTTAAACATGTTTAAACGTTTACATTCTGTGTTCAATTAAGGTTTCACGACATAGCACGATAATATTCGCTTCTAGGTGCTACAATATTCAGCGCAACATCTCCACTGTTGAGATGCCACTGGCGCGTAAAAATACTGCTTGGACGAGAGGGTAGGTGGGATTGAATGAACGATGTAGGGGACAGTTGCTTGAATTAACTGCACAATGCGAAATACGTTTTGTTAAGCTGTGGTATTATGGTGCCTTCTTACAAGCTGAACCAGTGAAGCAAGAATTGAGTGAATGAATTAATAAACAGTCCCCTGCCTTGTATAGAACATGTCCATGGACTGAATTGTCACCTGCCGCTATAGTGTACCAAATGACAGCCGATGTACTGAGAGATGGGACAGCAGCATGCCTTAGGACGTGTATTGGAGATGTTGAAAAAATGAATGAATGAACGAATGAGCAAATGAAGGGCTTCTATAGCGCAGTACCTAAAACTGTGAAAACTCTGGTGATACATTGTTCGAAGAAATAACAGTAGCCTAGAAACATTTTACCGTGGTTTATTGATTTAACAAATCTCATTAAGTAAAATCCATTAAAACAATGATTTGCAAGAGGAATGGTGGGGTGTCATCTAGCACCACAGAGTGGGTGGAATGCTGCCTTATTGGCGCTGAAGTGCTCAATGAATGAATGAATGAATGAATTCGAAGACTTGCATGGCACTGGACCCTCGACTGAATCCCGTTCAGGTGCCACTCTGCCCAGGGCTATAACTTTAGCGCGCAGAGAGATGTGAGGTGGTACTGTTGTTGGAGGGGCTGAGGCAGACATAGGGTGGAGAACGGCCATGCCGAAAGAGAAGGATTGTATAGAAAGCAATCACCTCTAGGTGCTACATCGTTCTGTTCCGCAAGGGCAAGGTGTGGAAGGTGGTGTCCCCCTGGCAGGGCTCGTGAATACATTAATGGGAGCACCATTGGGCGCTACATTAATTACACTGTGGGGCAAGCGCAAGGACCGCGTACAATAGTTGTTCATTTAAAGTGCGCTAATACGTTCGCGTCGAGTTCGCGCTATATACGAAAAAAACAGATGGTGACGTGTATCTTTTAATATTGTTATATTCCTCCAGTACCATACCGACTGCCTGCCTTCCTGTCCCTGCACTTTTACCCCGCGGTGCAGTCACAGGACAATGGCTACATCCCACACTTCTGCCCTGCAACATGTTGTTCCTGCAATGAAGGTTACCCGCAGCCGGGTGCAATTAATCAGTACAGGGACCCGAAGGCATGTGGCATCGCAGAATAAGAACTGCACTTTTATACATCGCATACTTTACCCGAAGGTATCACAGCGCTTAACTCACTCCTTTGCGCTTTTCCCTGCACTCTCTCTTCTGTTTATCTTCCATCACGTTTCCTTTTAATCCTTTCCGACACTCCCTCTGTTCTTTATCTCACTATTACATATTTTTCTTGTTTCTAATTTTCTCAAACGCATTATCTTTGCACCTAGTAACAGCCTGTGTTACTGCACCTTTTCCTTGCTTCATGCATTTGCTTTTTTTCTTATTTGCGTTTGGCCTTGTGGAAAAAGAAATTTGCTCTCGCATTGCTGAAAGTTTGAGCTATTGGCGTTGCATTATTATTAGCAACGGCAATAGCTAAAACTTTCAGCAATGCGAGACCTATTGCATTGCAAATGCTTGTTTTAAAGTGTGATCGTGTCTGCAGTCTAAGGCAGCATCCGACATGTGCAGTCAAACGCTGCTCATTAAGGCCTTCTTGTGCAGCAGAGGGGCGACTGATGCTTTGCCATCACTATTCCCGGTAACAGATAAGACTCCCCAGTGGGGTCACAGGAGCAAGGAGGCAGTGGGAGCTGGCACAGATTAGGCTCCCACAACGATTAGGGTTCTGCCGCCATCTCTAAGAACGCTCTGGCACACAGAGCTCTTCA
This sequence comes from Calotriton arnoldi, assembly GCA_963921515.1. Taxonomy (NCBI): domain Eukaryota; kingdom Metazoa; phylum Chordata; class Amphibia; order Caudata; family Salamandridae; genus Calotriton; species Calotriton arnoldi. Next base: position 962,182 of record CAWUFW010005753.1, read on the forward strand.
GTTAGCGGCCATCTTTGTTTGTGGCCAGACCACGCCCCCCTTGCCATTTCTCATATGTGAGGTCCTGTTTTGATCTGGGACTGGAACATGGTTCCCCATTCCAACGTCAGCAGGTTAGTCCATAACTCCACATCATCGCCCGATTTGCTTTTATTCTGTAGACGCACAGAGATGGTACAGATAGTACAATGTAAAAAAAAGCAACAAAAAAAAACACCACAAAACTTTTTTTTCAAGAAGAGACAATTTGTAACGGGTGAACTGGAATTTCCACCAGGGTTTAAGAGCATTAGCCTTTTCATTGTCTCCAGCAACATTTGCAGTGTACCCGAGGTCAAATGTCAAGCTATGTTTTCTGACAAAAAGTTGCTTATTTTTTTTAAAGTGGAAATTGTTGTTTACAATCTCACTTTGCAATCAGAGGAAGAAAAGTAAAGTGAATTATGTGACATTCTTGCTGGGGGTACAGAGAGTGTGAAAGGAAAGACTGTAGGATGTCATTTTTGTTTTTGGAGAACAAAATGTAAATACCAGTGAATGAACTGTACACATTCAGCAGGTAGGAAATCAAAAATGAACCAAATTTTTTGTAATTCTGAAGTGTGATGGAAAGAAAGATTTTAATAGGATGAAAAAAAATCAAAACTCTAGACTTGGTGATGCAGAAATGATAAATATTTATTGAAATCTTCCACACATTATCATTAACTATATGCTCTATAGTTTTATCAGTAAAATTGCATATCTGTGTAAATTTAGGGTCCATTTCAATGGACTGTCTGTAAATGACAGTGTGCTACCACATAATGCTTTAGTTACAATAAAAATTGTCCACCTAATGTCCATTAAAACTAGGTGGGTTGCAAACATTTGTCGTTCTAAAAATTGGGTTGTGGTTCTAAAAGGTTTGTGAACAGGGCCGGACTGGCTACTGGGCATTCCTGAGTAAACAATGCAAAACCAAATGGTTTTAAAGTATGCTTTAAAACCATTTGTTTTGCTTTGTTTATATAGAAGTGCATACAGGTCCCCATCCACAAAATCAGCCCCCACCGCAGTGAAATCGGCCCCCAGCTCGGCATCCCACCAAAACGCCCGGTAGCCAGTCCGGCCCTGTTTGTGAAGCACTGCACTAAACCGAGGCTTTTGCTATTTTTCTCTTGCAAAACTGATTTTTAGTGTGGTTTATTATTATTTGCAATGCTACTGTTTGAAAAGTTTTTTTTAAAAATCACACATTTGGAGAAGGAAAATTCTACAAGTTCACAAACTTCCTAATTCAATATTTGAGAATTTTTCTGACCGTAAGTCACCTTTCTGATTGCTTAAAACCAACAAGTGTGATGGATTTTCTCCTCGCCGCTGTATTTGGGAGGGCTGGGAACATGTTTGTCTGGGGAGTGTTATCAGAAATGCAGTGAATACTGAGGGGGAGATTTATTAAGATTTTGCTCTGTGTTTGCGTGACAAAACTGACGCAAATTGGCACAAAATCTTTTTTTCCCTATTTACTTTCCGGCGCTAAACTTGTTTAGCGTTGGAAATAACAGAAAAGTAATACGGAGCAGCGCGTAGTGCGTGCCAAGGGTGGAGCATGGGCATTCCCATGCAACCACCCAAGGTTTCTCACGCTAAACCCAATTACTAAATAAAGTAGTAGGTTTAGCGTGAGAAACTGCGCCCTTTTCATGTAGGTGCACGGAAGGAGAAATGCTTTCATTTCTCCTTTCTTTGCCTACTTTGAATGCATGCTGCACTGTGCAGCACACATACAAAGCGGGAAAACATTGCATTGTGTCTGGGCATTGTATTTTGTACAGGAAGAGTACCCTTCGTGTACAAAACCTATGGTAGACTAATGCACACACACTAGCGCTATGGCGCTAAGGTGTGTGTTTGGCGCACGGCTGCTGTAATCAGCGCTGGCGCAAGGGAAAGGGGAGGAGAGAGCCATATCTCTGAAGATATGGCCCTCTCCTGCTCCCTCCATGTCGTGCAACGCAGCGCAGCCTCGCGGGGGGCTGCTCTGCGTGAATTTTTTGTAAATGTCCCCCTGAGAGTTTTACCTTGTTGGGTGACCACAAACATTCCAAATAGCTTTTCATTACTTGGAATAGGCGTGCAACTTTACTGATAAAGTCCTCCAGTTACCTTCACACAGGGGCGTCCGGCATGGCGGTGGCGGGGTGGACGAGGTGGGTTCGCGGGGGGGATCGAGCATGGTGAAAATTAAAAATTAAAAAAGAAACTTACCTTGCCGCTGACCAGGTTCCATGTCTCTGCTCCTGCTCTCCTCGTGGTCATCGAGGAAGATGAAGCAGGCCCCACTAACCAATCACAACGCTATAATGCAGCGTTGTGATTGGTAAGCACCCAGGCTCCCCTGACCAATCACAACGCTGCAATGCTGAACCAGGGAATGGGGGCCTGTACATGTTCTCCATACAGGCTGTAATGTAACGAGAAAAGTGCGCATGACTGGTTTGGGCAGCCCGAGCGGGCCGACCAAACAGTCATTGTGCACTTTGGAGTGGGCAAACCACTCCTCCCCTGCCCTGCTCCAAGAGCAGAGCAGCCCCGCCCACCCACCCTCCCGCAAAGCAGCAGGAAGCAGCATAAAATGATAATAACGCAAATTTGTTATCATTTTATGTTTCTGCTTCGCACTGCTTAAAAGCAGTGGGGCGACGCTCTTCACATTTTTAGCAGTCCTAAAGCATAGCTCTTGCGTTTACCATTTCCAGGCATGAGTAGCCCATTTAGACCAGTTATTTTTCTTTTTTTCCTGTAGTCCTGTGTATTATATTAGACAGTCATGCCTCCAAGAAGAGAATGCAAAGGAAACTAGCACTGACAAGGCCAATAGGTCTCAACTATGCAAGATATATCGGCTGTGTCAAAGATTTTTTAACAATGTTATAGAACAGCCGTGCTGCTGTGCAGCATGGTTCAAAGTAAAAATGAAATGTTGCCAGCTTTGCTATTTGACGGTGGGGGCAGGCCAAAGGGAGGGGGCAAATAACACAAGGGACAGCAGGAGGAGAGCATGAGGATCCTACAAGATGGTGGAGAGTGTGGGAAGGGCAGGAGAGGTCAGCAAGATTATAGAGAACGAGATGAGGGTGGGATGGGTCTGCAAGACCAAAGAGAGCGGGAGGAGGTAAAGGGGGGGACGACTATAGACAGCGGAAGGAGGGCAGGAGGGGGCAAGCAACATGATGACAGACAGAAAGAGGAGGGCGCAGGAGGACAGGCCATGCAACGACACGTTATGAGGGATATGAATTGCAAACAAATGCCCTCTTATGGAGTGCTACACCTAAAGTTAAAAAAAAGAAAGTAACTCCAAAAGCAAGAGTGGAAGGACACGACAAGGAAGAGGTACTTGGTCCTTGGTCCAGGGAAAGCAGAAAACATGAATAGAATATGAACCTGACCCGAGCTGACCCATAAGAAGTAAAGAAATGAGAGTGAGGATAAAGCCAACCAAATATAAGTAATAGGTGGGCTCTAAGCCTTTTTTAAGCTTTATTTTTTAACAAATATTAACAAAAGATTTTGCAAGCAATAGCACATGCGCTGACTCAGGCGAGACCTAAATACTGGACTAAATTAACTACTCAGGTTATTTCATAACTATTTAGGCACAGAGGTCTGAGAAACTTGAAAGCTCTGCTACAGGTCACCATACCAAGCTACTAAGGTTGGGAAAAAATGGAGTCAAAATATCGCTTTTTCCATATCCAGACTACCCCAAGTTCCTGTCTGGCGGCGGCTTTATCATGACTGGAGACGCCATCCCTGGCCTGTATCGAGCCTCCATCGAGCTGCCTGTTTTCCCACTGGACGATGTTTACTTGGGGCTTCTGGGATTGGCAGCCAATGTCACAATGGTGCACAGTCCCCTCTTCTACACGTTTGGTTTAGAGTATAACATTTGCCAGTACAAGGAGGCGCTGGTGATCCACCAGTTTTCATCAGAGCAGCTGGTGAGAATCTGTCAGGAAGTGCAGGGTGCAAAGTGTGGCCCACATGTAGAACTATCTACCTAAGATAAGCAATGTGCATGTCTAGTCGATGTGATAGAATCCAGCACAAGCCCTAGACAGGGTGCAACGAGAGCCACGCCCATTCCCCACTAGAAATAACAGAACGCCTTACTGCTCACTGTGGTTAGTGGGGTGTTGTACAGAGTACAGAGCACAGGGTTAGGCTTGGCCTTGTCCTGCAGCTAGCATCAGCTGGGCAGGATGGAACAAAGTGCATAGCAAGACCTGGATTAGGGGTTCTGGGCCTAATAAAGTGTATCTTTACAAAGCCAAAAACAATCTCTGAAAAAAACTTATGTTGCAATGTCATATGGTTTGATATTAATATCATCACATTCATAAGGTCATTAAAACTGAAAATGTAGTGGAAAGACACTCTATGATTATGGTTCAAAATGTAAAATACCGGGAGACATTCTCCATCTATGGTGTGCGAAGAAAATATAACGCCTTCTTCGATGCATTGTTTATGACCTCACACATGACATGACAAATTACATAATCCACAACATCATATATATTGTGGCCAATAATGACATTGTCACCAAATTTATTACACATCCATAAAAAAGTCCTAAACAGATGCGGTTACAAAGAGGCTATGAGAGCATGGCTGCAGTCACTGTTAATAGATGTCCTTGTACATCTAAAGTAGTCATGAGATGGCAAGGAACATATTTCTTTAAAAAGATGACTTAGAGATGAAAAGTTGCAGAAGCTTTGACCATTATGAGATATCTGTGCAGCTGCTATTGGGCACTGAAAGGTCATAACATCCTAAATGAGACCAGTGACAAAATGTTTACATATTTACAAAAAGTGACTTAAATGATGCATGATATTTTAGTAATGCTCAAGGATCTTTGTTCTGGTCACTAAAATTGTACCAATATTTTTATATACTATCAACATGTATGCAAGAAACTCTATAATACGCCTGTGTACCTATGATAATCAACATGCTAACATAGACGTCTCAAGAATAGAGTCCAACAATCCTTTTCCTCTGCCAAATACTGCTTTATAGTGAGAGGAAATTGTAATTTCTGCCGCCTACGCTAGATCACAGTTTTACTATAGTCACTCTAATACTAAACCTCCTCATCACTCCAAGCAGGCCCTAATGCCAAGGATTCCTCTCCTACTTGATAGACAGAATCAGTTGCAGCAGGGAACAAAGTACCCCAGCTTAACTCTCTCTGAACTACTCCCTCCTCAAATGAAGAACACCTATGACACAGCAGTTGTTCTTTCTCCTACCTCACTCCCAAAGCCTAGACCCACCTACCACAGCACACCGGGGCTGCCTCCTCAGCTCTTGAGTTCTGCAAGAAGCTGGATATGTGGCTCTTCACCTAGGCCAGGCCACAGCTCAGACCAGGTTGTTCCAGCATTAGCCCCAGAATACCCTTCTGGGTGATTTGCGCGCTCTACAAATACACACAGAACGTATCATAACATCTTCTGCCACAATTTCAGAGATAAACTCTCCAATATTATAAAACATCTCTCACCAACCAATTTCTACTTGGACCTCCTTCCTGCAAATATCATCAATGCCAACTGGCTCTTCTTCTGACTAATAAGTAGTTCAATAATCAGTACTTGGCATAACATGATCTGCTAAAACCATGTCAAATCTGTCCAAATCACTCCCATCTTGAAAAACGCAATGATGAAGACAATGTGTCTGGGATATTTTAAGTGACTATACTGTTTGCTGTGATGGGTAAATATCGGATAGACGAATGTTTGCTGAATATTGCAATGCAAATTACAGGCGCCACTAAACCTTCACTGCTGATAGCTGTGAGCCACAAAGAAATACAACTCCCAAAAACATTTTACTCACAAAGAGAAGCATGAGATGGGAGTCACACAGAGCAAAGTTAAATATTAGGACCTGATTTAGTGTTTGGCAGACAGGTACACCATCACAAACATGATGGATATCCCGCCCACCTCAATAGCAGTGCTTTTGGGTATATTACACTTGTACTAGGGCAGATGGGTCACCCATCACATTTGTGATGGAGTAGCCTTCAGTCAAACTCTAAATGATGCCATAGGAGCCTCATTTAGAGACTGGTGGGCTACCTGTTGTCCATCAGGGTGCGAAGCCACCCTGGACCGTCTATGGCCCACCATATTTGGAGACCTCCACAGGTACGGTACCTTCAGAGGAAACACAACCACAGCTGCTACTCTGAAACTTTGCTGTGTGGCAGCCTGAAACAAAACTGAAGATTGTTTTTGAAAAATAAAAATGAGTGACACTGCCACCCAGGGTGTGGGGGCATTTTTAATTATTTTCTATTCAAGACCCTCAGGTTTTAACTAGTGTTTCAGAACTCTAAAAACTCCATCAGACCATCTGCTCTAAATAATGCAGATGGTTTGATACAATCTACACCCAGGGCCCCAAATCTGTTGGGCGATTGGTGTAGTGTTTCTGCCAGCAGAGCCAGCATGGGCATCGATATTGGAAACATGACAGTCCACCTATACCTTAATAGAATTTTAATGTAACATAAAGGATCTAATGTGGTGCACTCAGTTTGAGATGATATTCAATGAGAAAACTGTTCATTATCAAAAGGTTTTTCAATAGTAAATCCTTTATGTTTTATCATAGGATCACAGTAAAAATACACACACTGACATCTAGCTACCTACTCGTGTCCTTAGTCAGTGGGAAATGCACTCATTCACTTAAAGTACATATAATAATGCTTCTATTCCTTTTGATGAATGGGTTTTAAAGAGATGTCTAGGACTGAAGTGGGTGATTCATCGACCTTTGGGTCTTCTAAGTCGAAAAGTACATGAGACCATTTTAGGACTAGGTTTTCAAGAAACCCTTTAGGTCCGAAAAAGGGGAAAAGGTGTATACAATTGAAGATTGTGTGTGTAGATAAAATATCATAACATAACACCAAAAACAACACAAGAGAGTAAACTTCTCATAGTGAAAATCCTCAAAGAATAATGTGGACTACTCACTCCCAGCCAGTAAGCATTTGTTCTCATCTCATTACATGTGTATTGGTAAAACACCCATTAACAAGTGTAAGTTGCTAAACAGTCCTGAAAAAGAGCATGGGCGAAGAAAAGAATCCTGCTCAACAAATAATTGAAAATTAAATGAATTGAGTATTCTTCCAATGCAAGGCACTAACAATATTCTGGGAAACAAGTGACAATAATTCAAACTGCCAACCCACAGGGAACAACCAGTGAAAGCCCTTCGCCGCACCCGACATCGACCAGGGGTTTGCAAATTCCCCAGGACTTTAGCGACAGCCTCAGATGTGTCTGTAATGTGATTGTTTTGGGGGCAGTGGTGGTGCTAAGCCTTGCCCAATCTCTATGCCACTTCTGCATTGTTGGCCAGCGATAACTGGTTCACAGCTGCCATTGCCACATTAGACATCTGCCCTCTACCTCAAACGGTAAAAGTGATTTCCGAGGCTGGTGTTTTGTGCAGAGCTCTCTAGTGTGTTGCTTTCTCACCAGCATGCAGCTTCGGTATGAGACTCTAACCCGCTAGAACCGGCTACAGAAACAGGTTTCACAGAACGGAGCGTTGCGATGAGTTTGCCTACAGGAAAAAGAAGATGTTTGAAAGAGAGTCAGTCTGCAGACTGGGAAAAGCTTCACAGTTTAGATAAAAGTGAATTTCCTGCTTGGACTTACCCAAATTGGTGGCAAGTGTTCCATATTGGTTTTTATATTCAACTATTTCCTCTACAAAATATGTTACCCATTTACTTATGACACACCTTTTACACTGGACTGGAATTATGATTTGATCCAGGAATGGAAGCACTTTTGTAAGTTTTGTTAATGATTCAGGTCCAGCTGTAGGCTTCTTTATTTGTTGGCATCGTTTCCTCATGCTTTTATTGCTGTTTGGACTTTGTATCCTGCCCGCTCCCCCACATCAGCTCTTTACCACAACCCAGGCTGTACTCGCATCAAAGAGTGATGCAGGAAGCGAAGGGTGTTTTTCTTTGGTGTTTTTTGCTTCAGTGTGCCATGTATGTTGACATGTGCACGTATGAACATTGTTTGACCTGCACTTTCACTTGCTCATAGTGCCCTGCCCCTCCTGCGTTCCCTCCTGCAGCAGCCGCGGTTTCTTCTTGAGGGCACTGCCCACTCTGAGCTGCAGTAAATGTGAACAATAAAATGGCAATGAAATTATTTCATTGCCATTTTATGTTTCATGAGGTTCGCCCCAGCTGTCAGTCAGTCGGCCTCTGAGGGAGCAGGAGAAATGGGGGCGTGTCCTGTCCTCTGTTGCCGATTGGCAGCATGGAGGACTAGAGAAAGGCTGACCAGACACTGCAAAGCACACATGTCAGTCAGTTTGGCCAGCTGTCTTGTGACAGCCAGCCTGACGTGCACTTTGCAGGTCTCCACCCAGCTGTCTTACACACCTGGGTGGAGACCAAGCACAGGCCTCCAGGTCCTGATGGAGCCTCTAGCCGGCCCACTCCATCGAATCCTGGTGCTTCTCTCATGAACAGCGTCAGAATGGCTTAGGGAAGTTTGCAGTTTTAATCGTACTCGGGGCCAGACAGGACACGGAGGACGCAGCCCGGGAAAAGTACATTTATTTAATTTTTAATTTTTAACCCGAACCAGAGAGCTTTGCATGATTGAGTGAGGAAACCATTGGAAGCCAGATTTCACTGGGCTTCATTACAGCTAACAATGGAGGATAAGAATGATGTGGCACACACACAGGAGACAGCAAACTGTTACCTGGTAATGAGAGCGCTGTGACACACACACAGGAGACAGCAAACTGTTATCTTGTACTGAGAGTCCTGTGACACACACACAGAAGACAGCAAACTGTTACCAGGTAACGAGTGCTCCAACATGCATGCAGGAGACAGCATACTTTTATCTGGTAATGAGTGCACTGTGACACACAGGAGACAGCATACTGTTACCTGGTAATGAGAGCGCTGTGACACACACACATACAGGAGACAGCAAACTGTTATCTGGCAATGAGAGGTCTCTGACACACACATAGGAGACAAAAAACGGTTATCTGGTAATGAGAGCGCTGAGACACACACAGGAGACAGCAAACTGTTATCTTGTACTGAGAGTCCTGTGACACACACACAGAAGACAGCAAACTGTTACCAGGTAACGAGAGTGCTCCAACATGCATGCAGGAGACAGCATACTTTTATCTGGTAATGAGTGCACTGTGACACACAGGAGACAGCATACTGTTACCTGGTAATGAGAGCGCTGTGACACACACACATACAGGAGACAGCAAACTGTTATCTGGCAATGAGAGGTCTCTGACACACACATAGGAGACAAAAACGGTTATCTGGTAATGAGAGCGCTGAGACACACACAGGAGACAGCAAACTGTTATCTTGTACTGAGAGTCCTGTGACACACACACAGAAGACAGCAAACTGTTACCAGGTAACGAGAGTGCTCCAACATGCATGCAGGAGACAGCATACTTTTATCTGGTAATGAGTGCACTGTGACACACAGGAGACAGCATACTGTTACCTGGTAATGAGAGCGCTGTGACACACACACATACAGGAGACAGCAAACTGTTATCTGGCAATGAGAGGTCTCTGACACACACATAGGAGACAAAAAACGGTTATCTGGTAATGAGAGCACTGAGACACACACAGGAGACAGCAAACTGTTATCAGTTAATGAGAGTACTGTGCACACATACAAGAGACAGCAAACTGTCATCTTGTAATAATGAGAATGCTGTGATACACATAGGATAGAGCACACTGTTATCTAGTGCTGAGAGTGCTGTGACACACACACAGGAGACAGCAAACTGTTATCTGGTAATGAGAGGTTTCTGATGCACACAGTAGACAACAAACTGTTATCTGATAATGAGAGGTCTCTGACATGCATGCAAGAGACAGCAAACTGTTACCAGGTAATGAGAGTGCTGTGACACACACACACAGGAGACAGCCAACAGTTATCAAGTACTGAGAGACTGTGGCACCCACACAGGAGACACCAAACTGTTACCAGTAATGAGAGCGCTCTGACATGCATGCAGGAGATAGCAAACTATTACCAAGTAATGAGAGCGCTCTGACACGCACACAGGAGACAGCAAACTGTTTCCAGGTAATGAGAGCGGTGACGCGCATGCAGGAGACAGCAAACTGTTACCAGGTTATGAGAGTGCAGTGGAACACACACACAGGAGACACCAAAATGTTATCTAGTACTGAGAGTGCTCTGACACACAGCACATTTTTACCGGGTAATGAGAGTGCTCTGGCACAGACACACACACACAAGAGACAACAAATTGTTACCAGGTATTGAGAGTGCACTGACATGGATGCAGGAGACAGCAAACTGTTACCAGGTAAAGAGAGTGCTCTGACAGGCACACAGGAGACATCAAACTGTTATCTAGTAATAAGAGGTCTCTGACACACACACAGGAAACACTAAACTGTTATCTAGTACTAAGAGCACTGTGAAACAAACACAGGAGACAGCAAACTGTTATCTAGTAATAAGAGGTCTCTGACACACACACAGGAAACACTAAACTGTTATCTAGTACTAAGAGCACTGTGAAACAAACACAGGAGACAGCAAACTGTTATCTAGTAATAAGAGGTCTCTGACACACACACAGGAAACACTAAACTGTTATCTAGTACTAAGAGCACTGTGAAACAAACACAGGAGACAGCAAACTGTTATCTAGTAATAAGAGGTCTCTGACACACACACAGGAAACACTAAACTGTTATCTAGTACTAAGAGCACTGTGAAACAAACACAGGAGACAGCAAACTGTTATCTAGTAATAAGAGGTCTCTGACACACACACAGGAAACACTAAACTGTTATCAAGTACTAAGAGCACTGTGAAACAAACACAGGAGACAGCAAACTGTTATCTAGTAATAAGAGGTCTCTGACACACACACAGGAAACACTAAACTGTTATCTAGTACTAAGAGCACTGTGAAACAAACACAGGAGACAGCAAACTGTTATCTAGTAATAAGAGGTCTCTGACACACACACAGGAAACACTAAACTGTTATCTAGTACTAAGAGCACTGTGAAACAAACACAGGAGACAGCAAACTGTTATCTAGTAATAAGAGGTCTCTGACACACACACAGGAAACACTAAACTGTTATCAAGTACTAAGAGCACTGTGAAACAAACACAGGAGACAGCAAACTGTTATCTAGTAATAAGAGGTCTCTGACACACACACAGGAAACACTAAACTGTTATCTAGTACTAAGAGCACTGTGAAACAAACACAGGAGACAGCAAACTGTTATCTAGTAATAAGAGGTCTCTGACACACACACAGGAAACACTAAACTGTTATCTAGTACTAAGAGCACTGTGAAACAAACACAGGAGACAGCAAACTGTTATCTAGTAATAAGAGGTCTCTGACACACACACAGGAAACACTAAACTGTTATCTAGTACTAAGAGCACTGTGAAACAAACACAGGAGACAGCAAACTGTTATCTAGTAATAAGAGGTCTCTGACACACACACAGGAAACACTAAACTGTTATCTAGTACTAAGAGCACTGTGAAACAAACACAGGAGACAGCAAACTGTTATCTAGTAATAAGAGGTCTCTGACACACACACAGGAAACACTAAACTGTTATCTAGTACTAAGAGCACTGTGAAACAAACACAGGAGACAGCAAACTGTCATCTGGTAATGAGAGGTCTCTGACACATAAAGGAGATAGCAAACTGTCGTCTGGTGATGAGACATCTCTGATGTACACAGGAGACAGCAAACTGTCATCTGGTAATGAGAGGTCTCTGACACATAAAGGAGATAGCAAACTGTCGTCTGGTGATGAGACATCTCTGACGTACACAGGAGACAGCAAACTGTTCTCTGGTAATGAAAGGTCGTTGAAATACATGCAAGAGACAAGCAAACTGTTACCAGCTAATGAGTGTGGTGTGACACACACAGGAGACAGCCAACTGTTATCAAGTACTGAGAGCGCTGTGGCACCCACACAGAAGACACCAAACTGTTACAAGTAATGAGAGTTGCGCCACTGCCCCCAGCACCTCTCTGTCCAGGTAGGTGTTCGAGGCCCTCCTCCACCCGCAGGCTCCTGCCCGTGCCTCAACCCTGGTGGTCCAGTGGGAGAGCCTTGCTCTTCTGCTGGTCCGCTCGGCCAGCCTCTCTCTGTCTTTTGCCTTAGTTTGTCTGTCTGGTTTTGTGTTAACTGTGCCCGTTATCTGTTGTTTTTCTTATTCATTTTTATTTTCCTTTTATTCTTTTCCTCACTATATTCTTTCTATTTCTGTGCCTTGTTGTGTCCTTTTTTGCCCTTGTGTCCTTTGTGCAGTTTTTCCCCGCCGCTGCTGCCCCGCAGCCCCTCCCCCCTGCCGATTCCCGCGCCCGCCTCCCTGCTGCGTTTCCCTCCCCCGTTCCCTATTTTTTTCGTTTTGAAAAGAGTAAAGTTTATTGAAGTAAACAGGGAAGGGTAAAAGAGAGGGGATTACAATAAAGATACATATATATTATGTTTCTGGAAAAACAAAAAGAGAAATAAATATACATAGATGAGTGGTTATCTTAACAATAAAGAGAAAATATGTGAGAATATATTACAAATCTGGTCAATTACCTAAAACATAACAACATAACTAATATAAAACCTATACAAACATTATTAAAAATAGAGAAAGATCAGAATGTCAAGGAGGTTTCGACACTTCTTGGTCAGAAGTTTTGCGTGCATATGAAATTTTAGCATGGCAATCAATAAAACTTGTAACTGGAGACCATATAATCAGACGTTTTACAGCCAAAGATAATGGGTAAACATAAACAGTATCCAATCTGTGATTATAGGATACAGCGTACCACCAAGCCTGGAAAGAGAGGTCAGACAAATGTTTCCAGTGTTTAGTAATCTGCTGAAACGCTACGCCCAAAAGCAAATCTAAAACCTGTAAATGTAAAGGACACTGCAACCAGTCATCAGAAAGAGAACCCCAAAAAATATTAGCAAAGGAGAAAGGCACCGCAAGCTGAAAAATCTGGGTAATTTGTTTCCAGACACTCTTCCAAAAATCTTGAACAAATGAACAGGAAAAAAGTAAGTGCTTTAAATCAGCATTCATGGATGAACATGACCAGCAAGTGTCGGGCAATTCAGCGTTAATCTTATGAAGAAATGAGAGGAAAAGGAGTAGCCTATTATAAATGAAGAAAAGCGTCTGCGTGGTGTTAGCTGCTGTAGATGTTTTTCTAATTTTAAGCCAGATTTTATTCCATATTTGAACGGATCAGTTGACATTAAGATCACATTCCCAGTCTAATTCCACTTTAGTTTTGTTTCTAACGGGAGTCAGGTTACGTAAGTATGTATAAATTGTTGATGCCTTGGACCCAGAATTCAAAAATGTATGGGAAGTGTTAGAAGTAATGTTCGATTGGTCTAAAATTGGAGCAGACTGATCAACTGCTGAAATCAAGGCTTGTTGTAGCAAAGGATATTTATTAGAAAATGAAGTAGGAAAATTAAATATAGTTCTAGCTTGGGGAAAATATATAATTGTATTATTCTGAAATAACTGGTGTACCCAGAGAAGGCCCTTTTGTCTCCATGACTTCCAATAAATGGGTTTGTCATTAATCGTTATCTGATGATTGTGCCAGATGGGGGTTTGAAGGAGTGATGTTATATTAGAAGAATTGTCAAATAGAAGAGAATATAATAACTTATATGTATGTTTAACAATGGGAGTAGATAGTTTCTGAGGTTTTCGGGTAAATGATAGGTATTCCTGAAAAGAAAAAGGGGCGATATAGGAATGTTCAAGTGTGACCCAAAGAGGGAATCTGACGAGATATCGGTAAGCCAATGAGATGATTGACGTAAGATAAAAGCTTTATGGTAGGTAGGAAAATCAGGAAAGTTAACACCACCCTCTATTTTAGGATGGATAAGCTTTGTTAATGACATATGTGCTCTTCTCTTATTCTAGAGAAAGGAAGATAATAAAGAGTTAATTTTTTTGAAAAACTTTTGGGGTATGGTGGCTGGAATGTTAAACACAGTAAATAAGACAATAGGGGATAACATCATCTTTATTGTATCCAACCTTCCCCACCAGGATAGGTACAAGGGATGCCATCTGTCAATGAGGGAAGAAATCTTTGAGCAACACTTGTCCAAATTTATGGAAATTGATGAATTGATTGAAGAAGAGAAATATATGCCTAAGTACTTTATGTGTTTAGTATTCCAATTGAAATTAGTTATTTTAAAATCATCCTTAAAAGTAAATTTAATTAAAGGCAAGATTTTGCACTTGTCATTATTAAGTTTATAACCAGATACAGAAGAATAGGACTCTGTCTCAGAGAGAAAAGCAGGTAAAGAAGAGAGAGGATTAGAGAGAAATAACAAAATGTCGTCCGCATAAGCTGCGAACTTAATATGTGTGCTATCAAAATTGAAACCTTGAAAATCTGAATTTTGACGAAGTCTAGATAGAAAGGGTTCTAAAGCAAGATTAAACAAAAAGGGGGATAGAGGACAACCTTGCCGAACGCCTCTATTCAACTTAAAATACGAAGAGGGATGGCCATTAACAAATATAGCCGCTCAAGGATTTGAATATAAAGAGAAATTAAAGTATTAATTTTAGGACCAAAGCCAAACCTCTTAAGCGTTGAAAAAATAAAAGGCCAATAGACTCTGTCAAAAGCTTTTTCCGCATCTAAAGCTATGGCTGCCAGAGATTCGGAAGAATGAGAAGACTTGGAAAGTATATAAAAAAACAGGCGTGTATTGTCAGTAAGAAAGCGACCCTTCACGAAACCTTATTGTTCCTTACCTAGGAGATCTGGAAGAAAAGATTCTAGACGTAAGCCAAGGATTTTGAGAACATTTAATAATCGATATTTACTAATGAAATCGGTCTGTAATTTTTACAAAAGCGTGAATCTTTATTTTCCTTGGGAATGAGGCAAATTAGGGCTTCTAAAAAGGAACCTGAAGAAGTACCTGTTTGTAAAAAGGAAGTCAAGAGTTTTTGTAACTTGGGAAGAAGAAGTTGGGAAAAATGTGAAAAGAATTCGACAGTGAGACCATCTGGACCCGGGGCTTTATCCTTCTTGAGAACGCGCAAAGCAGTATATAGTTCTTTCACTGAAACATCTAGCTCTAATGAGTCAAAATCTAAATGTATATTAGAAGGTTTAGTAATAGAGGAGAGATAATTCATAATGGACTCGTCCGTAGGAGTAGTTTCGGGTGTATACAGAGAATTATAGAATGTATGGAATTCTTGCAAAATTTCTGAGTCCTTAAATTTGGGTAATTGTTGATTATCAAGGATTGAATCAATAGAAAATTTGTTTTTTTTAACTTTGAGATAATTGGCCAGTAATTTGTCTGACTTATTTTGGCCGCCATAAAACTTTGCACTGGATTTAAGTAAATATAAAGAAGCATTTTCAGTGGACTCCTTATTAAATTGAAGCTTGGTAGCTAATAGATCTGTTAAACAATCCTTTGATTTAGAAGTGTAATAGGTATGGTCCAAATTTTTTATCATAATGAAAAGATCCGTGGCGGATTTTCGGGCAGTATGACGCTTCTTAGAAACGTAATTAATGATAAAGTCCCGTGCAGCAGCTTTAAACGCGTCCCATATAACATGAAAAGGAAGGGTGTCAGATTCATTAAAAGAGAAATATTCATTAAAAAAAGAGGTGAATGAGGATGTAAAAACAGGATCAAGCAGTAATGAATTATTAAAACGCCAGCGTCTAGGGGCAGAAGGTTTGTGAAGAATATCTAAAGAAACAGAGACGGGGCATGATCAGAAATCAAGATGGAGCCAATGTCTGCAGATCTTATGGATTGGGAGAGGTCATGAGAGATAAAGATATGATCAATACGTGACTGTGTGTGATGAACTGGAGAAAAAAATTTGTTCTCTCAAGGTGGGATTGCACAATCTCCATGTGTCGATTAAATGTCTCTGTTGAAAGGAGTGTAAGAATGATTTATGTGCTTTAGAAGGTATAAAGGGAGATGAAGAATTGCGATCGATGAAGGGATCAATAATTTGATTGCAATCTCCAGCTAAAATCAGATTATCTTGAGGGAATTGCATCAATTTTTCAGCAAGGTGGGACCAAAAAAGGCAATCACCTGTAGTTGGTGCATAAATGTTAAATAAAGTGAGTGGAATTTTCCCAATCAATAGGTCTGTAAGTAACCAACGACCTACGTCGTCTTTTTCTTGAGAAATAAGCTTAACATGGAGAGATCTATGACATAATGTGATAACACCATTGCGCTTACCATCACCTGGAGAAAAGAAAACATCCCCAACCCAGTCTCTCTTCAACTTTAAGGATTCAGATTCTGTTAGGTGAGATTCTTGAATCCTAGCTATATCAGCCTTCATTTTAGACAAATGTGATAATACGCGTTGCCTTTTAATCGGTGAGTGCAAACCTCGGACATTCCAAGTAACAATATTTAATGACATCTAATAACCATTAAGTGAACAAGTCAAATTGGACCAGATATGACAGCAAACTTGATACAAAATAAACCACAAGAGCAAATAGATGAAAAAAAATCTAGTAACATATGAAGGAAGAATCGTGTAAAGAAACAAGGAATTAACTATAGAGAGAGCAATTTAACTTAAGCCAGACCCAGGAAAAGCGCGATAAATGAGGAGAAACATTAGAAAAGAAGAGTGAGAGAAAGAATAGGAAAAAAAGTAAGAAGATGGAAAAGAATGAAAAGAAGGGGATGAAGAAAAAGGGAAGAGGATATAAAAAAGTCTAAGTCAACAAAAATTGAGAGGAATAAGGGGACAGAAAGGGAGAGGCAAGTCTCTTTAGTCTGGAGAGTAATAGAGAAAAAGGAAAAGAGAATGATACCAAAGAAGGAAGCTTAAGAGAACAGATTGAGAAATGAGAAACCATATAAGTAAAGAAAGGGTACAGAGTGAGAAGAGAAATAGCATGAGAAAAAAGGAGTAAAAAAACAAAAAGGAAAAGACGCATACCTACAAATGTCCAAAAATGAGAGGGGGGAGGGTGAAACCACATGGAAGGGCAGTATAAACGGAACTCACGAAAGGAGGCACAGGTATGACTGGATATTACATGGTGCGAGACAACAGGATGAACACACAACGGGGACACATAAAGGGAAAAAAGAATACAATTAAACTGTAAAAACTAACAACAAAAAGGTTCATAATATACTCAGAACATCAAGAATAAAAAAAATAGCTGGAATAAAGTAGAGAAAAGAAGGAACTTGTTATTCCACCATGTGAATGATATAGAGGGCAACAGCAATAAACAACTTATTATAATCAGCCAAATTGAGAGGTGGAAGCATTAGACATATCCATAGTATCTGCTTTACAAAAATTGAGAAAACTTTTCAATTTGACAGGATCTTTGTAGGTAGTTGTTTTGTTCTTGTATGTGACCTTAAAAAGACAGGGATGAAAAAGGCCATATCTAGCGCCAAGATCACGAAGATCCGGTCTCATCTTTAGAAAGTCTCTATGTCGGTCAGTAATACTCTTAGCATAGTCTTGTGAAAAAAACAACGTGTGTCCCAACCATGAGATACATGTTTTTTTTTTAGAAGCTGATAGAACCTTAATAAGGTCAGTATACTCCAAGAAATACAAAATAACGCCTCTTCGACGGTTAGGAATAGAGATATCAGTGTGTTGACGGCCCAACCTATGAGCACGTTGTATATTTAGGACCGTTTTCACAGGCAAACCCAGCACTTTAGGCAGAAAAGATTTGAAGAAGGAGATAGGGTCTGCACCTTCAGTGTTCTCTGGTAGGCTGTAAATGCGTAGGTTGTTCCTTCGAATTCTGTTTTCTAAATCTTCGACATGCTTCTGAAGAAGAGATACCTGTGATTGAAGAGCATGTACTTTAGATTCAGTCACATTATAAGAAGAAACACTCTGCTCCACCGCCACAAGTCTCTCATCTAGTTGGGACAATCTATCAGTCAAAAATTGAAGTTTTGAATTTGTCTCTTCCATAAAAGGTTTTAAGGCCCGTATTTCCTCCAAGAGTAAATCTAATGAAGCAGGAGGTGGTGATTTTGCAGGAGAGGGAGGATCTTTTTTGAGGCGTTTAGAGTTAGCTTTGACTGAATTTGCTGGTACGGGTACCATCGACTGCATCTGCGTGGGTGGGCCAGGGTTTGGTGAAGAGGCAGAGGCAGACTCCATCATGGCAAACTTGGTGAAAATTGTAGAGTTTTTGATAAGTTTGTTAGATGAAGATGAAGTAGAAGAGGAGAGTCTCCGCAACCTCCCCATAAAATGAGCAAGGGTAATCTGAGAAAAATGTAAATCAGCCGATAGTTCCCAAAACAATTGTAGAGGAAGGCCAAAAAACAAAAGGAATTAAAAAATAATCGGCGTATTAAAGAACAGCAGGCTGATATGACACAAGGAGCAATTATACTTGAGTATGAAAATGCCACCTGTTGTTGAAAGTAGTAATGTTCTGCACACAGGATAATGTTGAGGGGTGAAAAATATCAAGTTAGACAGCGTGTATAGCTTCAACACTTCAAACATTATCAACATTGCGACCGCATTTGTGAGGAGGGAGCAACGGTCGATTTAAAAGCAGATAAACGTTACAACATTGTAGTGTCCCAGCAACAGCTCATACAATGAGATAAGAACCCAGCCATGCAAAGTTAAAAGATAGGAAATGGCATATTAAAAGGAGCTCAAAACACTAACCGGTGAGGAATGCGCATTGTTGCAGCTGAGCATCGACACGTCACAATGAGGAAAACAATGTAGGAGGAAGAATATCAAATTAAACAGCTTGTAAAGCCTTAATAACAGTGACAAGCGTTGCGATCGGATACTTGATGAGAGAAAAATGGTCGATACAAAAATAGATACACGGTGCCTCAATATCAGCAGCCAGTCCAATTCAAACGACACTCAGCCATGGGTTGTTAAAGGCCAAGGAATGGCAAAATGAATTCAAAATAATAGCAGGTGAAATATTCGCACTGCAGCCCTTTGCTAAGGCGGGTGACTCCAACGCGCGAGCCGCAAAATGGCGGCCGCGTCTGTGGTGACAGCAAAAATGCAAAAATACCTGCTGAAATCAAAGTTGACGGCTGCTGGGTCCCGGAGTTCGCGCATAACGGACTTTCATTGTGCCGGTCCGACGGAGCTCACGGCGTATCCGCCATCTCCCGTGGGTGTCAAGCCACGCCCCCTCCCCCGTTCCCTATTTAAAGGCGGCAGCGCACAGCAGGTGCACCGCTGGCGCACCAAAGGCAAGCCCGTCTGCGCCCATCCGTGACCCGACTGCAACCAGCGCCAGGGACCCTGGTTATCCAACCACCCACCGCTACAACTCAGCTGCCCTCCATGCTCTCAACCCTGGAAGGAACAACAACTGCCAGCTGTCTATGCCAAACACCACCCACAGTCAGTTCTCCTGCCGACACTGCCGACAAACCTTCATCAACCTCCGCACCCCCATGGCCACCGCCCTCCCGCCCGACGCCAGCGCACCCGAACCCCTGAGGTGCATCCTCCTCAATGTATGCCCCCTGCACAGACACACAGTAGAGAACTGGGACCTCCTCGACACCCTCTTGCCAGACGTCGCCTACTTCACAGAAACCTGGACCAACTCCACCTCCACCCCTGACATCGCTATCGCCATCCCCGACGGACACAAGATCCAGAAGAAGGACCGCCCCAACCACCCAGGAGGAAGACTCGCCATCGCGCACAAGAACTCCCTCCTACTCATAACCTCCAGCACGAATGACTCCTTGTCCCTCAGGGAACACCTCCATTTCCAGATCCAGACCAGCGCCAGACCGACCCTAATGGCACTATCACCTACAGACCTCCCGACCACGAACTGCATTCACCACAACCATCACCGACCTCATTGCGCCCCACGACATCGCCTCCATGGACTAAATACTGCTCAGAGACCTTAACTTCCACCTCGACAACCTCAGCGACCCCAACTCCACCGCCCTCCTGGACAACCTCGCCAACATCGGACTAAAACAGCTCATCACCACCCTTACCCACAAGGCAGGACATACCCTCGATCCCATCTTTGCAGGAGGGAACCACACATCCACTTCAGCCATACCACGCAAACCCCCTGGACGGACCACCACTGCGTACACTTCTCCTTCGATAAAGCCACCTCTCACAAACCCACACCACACCCTCTATGAAGGAACTGGAGCAAGGTCACCAAGGAGCACCTCAACTCCCCCCTTAAGCACAATCCCCCTCACACTACGACCGATGTCAACTCTACAGCCAACAAACTACACAGATGGATTACCAACTGCGCAGACAAGCTTGCCCCCCTCCGCAACTCTGACAGACAACGCCCCATGAAAGCCACCTAGTTCACCACTGACCTCCGAGAATCCAGGCGCACCTGCAGATGTCTTGAGAAATTATGGAGAAACAGCAAAACCTTGGAAGATCGGACCACCTACAAGAACGCCATGACAGAATAACACAAACTCATCAGATCCTCCAAAAGCACCTTCATCCAGAACAAAAACCTCGCCAACTCCAGCAACTCAAAGGAACTCTTCAGCATCATTCAGGAATTCACCAAACCCCCCAGCAAAGCCTCGGACTTCACACCCTCCCAAGACCTCTGCAACAAACTCCACTCCTACTTCCATCTCAAAATCAAGTTCCTCTATGACAACTTCAATGAACAGACACCAGACACCAAAACCACACCTACCTCCAGCAGCGCCAGCCAGCCTACCATCTCCGCCTGGACCCCGGTCACCACCAAAGACACTGCCACGATCATGAAGAGCATTCACTTAGGAGCCCCTTCGCACCCCTGCCGGCCACACATTTTCCACAGAGCCGCCGCCGCGATAGAACCAGAGCAACGACGCACCATCAACGCCACCTTCGAATAAGGATATTCCCCAATGACTTGGGACGCCCAGAAGTCAAGCTCCTCCTCAAGAAGCCCTCTGCAGATCCCACGGACCTCAAAAACTACAGACCCACCTCTCTCCTCCCCTTCACGGCTAAAGTCACCGAGAAGATTGTCAACACCCAGCTAACGAACTTCATCGAAGACAACTCCATTCTCGACCCTTCCCAATCCAGATTCTGCAGCAACCACAGCACCAAGACCGCCCTCCTCGCTGCCACAGACGACATCCGCACTCTCCTCGACCAGGGCCACACTGTGGCCCTCATCGTACTAGACCTCTCTGCCTCCCACCGCTTTCTCACCGCCAGACTCCACGACGCTGGCATACAGGGAACCGCCCTCTACTGGATCTGCTCTTTCCTCACCGGCCAAACCCAAATAATCAGACTCCCGCCTTTCCTCTCCGAACCCACAGAGATCAACTGCGGAGTACCCTAAGACTAATCGCTCAGCCCCACATTCTTCAACATCTACATGGCCCCCCTCGCCGCCATCGTCAGACAGCATGGACTCAGCATAGTATTCTGCGCCAACGACACCCAGATCATCCTCTCCCTCAAGAAGGATCCCCACACCACCAGACTCAGCTTCGAGGAAGGAATGAAAGACGTCGCATCCTGGATGAGCAACAGCTGTCTGAAGCTCGACTCGGAGAAGACAGAAGTCCTTGTCCTTGGACCCACTCCCTCAGCATGGGACAACACCTGGTGCCCCACTGGCCTCAGCAACCCCCCCACTCCCACGGACCACGTCCACAACCTCAGCATCATACTCGACTCCTCCCTCACCATGACCGACAGATCAACGCCGTCTCCTCCATGTGATTCAACACCCTCTGCATTCTTCGCAAGACCTTCAAGTGGATCCCCCCGAATCCAGAAAGACCATCACCCACGCACTCATAACAAGTAGACTGGACTACAGAAATGCCCTCTAAGCCGGATTCAACAAATCACTGCTCTGCAAACTCCAGACTATCCAGAACACCGCGGCCACACTCATCCTCGTCATCCCACGACATGAACACATCACTCAGCACCTTAAAGACCTCCACTGGCTCCCCGTCGAGAAGAGGATAACCTTCAAGCTACTCACTCACGCCTACAAATCCCTCCACAACACTGGACCCCAATACCTCAATGAAAGAGTCTCCTTCCACATACCCATGAGAACTCCGCTCCAACGACCTCGCCCGCGGCGATACCCTGCACATCCGCTGAGCCAGAGCGGGTGGAAAAGCCTTCTCATACATCGCAGCAGAAACCTGGAACAAGCTCCCGCTCAACATCAGACGTTCCCCTACTCTGCACACATTCAGGAAGAGCCTCAAGACCTGGCTCTTTGGCTGACTCAGAGCTGCACACCCCTCCCACCCAGAGCCTTGAGACCCTCACAGGTGAGTAGTGCGGTTCACAAATCCCTGATTGATTGATTGATTGATTGAGAGTGCTCTAACATGCATGCAGGAGACAGCAAACTCTCTCCAGGTAATGAGAGCGTGGTGATACGCATGCAGGAGGCAGCAAACAGTTATCTACTACTGAGAGCGCTGTGACACACAGACAGCAAACTTTTACCAGGTAATGAGAGTGCTATGGCAAACACACAGGAGACAGCAAACAGTTATCGAGTACTGAGAGTGCTGTGACACATACACAAGAGACAGCAAACTGTTTCTATGTAATAAGAGAGCTCTAAGATGCACGCAGGAGACAGCAAGCTGTTACCAGGTAATAAAAGCGCTGTGACACATATCTAGGAGACAGCAAAATATTATCTAGTACTGAGAGCGCTGTGACACGCACACAGGAGACAGCAGTGTTACCAGGTAATGAGAGAGCTCTGACAGACATGCAGGAGACAGCAAACTGTTACCAGAGAATGAGATCACTCTGACATGCACGCAGGAGACAGAAAATTGTTTCTAGGTATTAAGAGAGCTCTAACACACACGCAGGAGACAACAAACTGCTACCAGGTAATGAGAGCGCTGTGACATATATCTAGGAGACAGCAAAATATTATCTAGTACGGAGAGCACTGTGACACGCACACAGGAGACAGCAAACAGTCACCAGGCAATGAGAGTGCTCTGACAGGCATGCAGGAGACAACAAACTGATTCTAGGTAATAAGAGCATTATGACACGCACAAAGGAGAGAGCAAACGGTTACCAGGTAATGAGAGCGCTCTGATATGCACGCAGGAGACAGTGAAATGTTATCTAATACTGAGAGTGCTGTGACACGGAAACAGGAGATATGCACACAGGAGACAGCCAACTGTTACCAGGTAAGGAGAGTGCTGTGAGACACACACAGGAGACAGCAAACTGTTATCTAGTACGGAGAGCGCTGTGACACACAGACAGCAAACTTTTACCAGGTAATGAGAATGCTGTGGCACACACACACAGGAGAAAGAAACTGTTATCTTGTACTGAGAGTCCTGTGACACACACACAAGAGACAGCAAACTGTTACCAGGTAATGAGAGTGGTCCGACATGCATGCAGGAGACAGCAAAGTGTTACCAGGTAAAAAGAGTGCTATGACATGCACGCAGGAGACAGCAAATTGTCACCAGGTAATGAGAGCACTCTGACATGCATACAGGAGACAGCAAACTGTCACCAGGTAATAATGAGAATGCTGTGACACACAGGATAGAGCACACTGTTATCTAGTGCTGAGAGTGCTGTGACACACATACAGGAGACAGCAAACTGTTAACTGGTAATGAGAGGTTTCTGGCGCACACAGGAGACAGCAAACTGTTGTCTGCTAATGAGAGGTCTCTGACATGCACACAGGAGACAGCAAACTGTTATCTAGTAATGAGAGGTATCTGACACACAGGAGACAGCAAACTGTTATCTAGTAAAGAGACGTCTCTGACACGCACAGAAGACATGAAACAGTTACCTGGTAATTAGATTTTTCTGACACACACAGGAGACAGCAAATTGTTCTCTGATAATGAAAGGTCTCAGACATGCATGCAAGAGACAGCAAACTGTTACTAGGTAATGAGAGTCATGTGACACACACACAGGAGACAGCCAACAGTTATCAAGTACTGAGAGCATGGTGGCACCCACACAGGAGACACCAAACTTTTACCAGTAATGAGAGCACTCTGACATGCATGCAGGAGAGAGCAAACTATTACCAAGTTATGAGAGCGCTCTGACATGCACTCAGGAGACAGCAAATTGTTTCCAGGTAATGAGAGCAGTGACACGCATGCAGGGGACAGCAAACTGTTACCAGGTAATGAGAGTGCAGTGGAACACACACACAGGAGACAAAAAACTGTTCTCTAGTATTGAAAGTGCTCTGACACACAGACAGCAAATCTTTACCAGGTAATGAGAGTGCTGTGGTACAGGCACACACACACAAGAGACAGCAAACTGTTACCAGGTATGGAGAGTGCTCTGACATGCATGCAGGAGACAGCAAACTCTTACCAGGTATTTAGCATGCTCTGACATGCATGCAGGAGGCAGCAAACTATTTCCAGTTAATGAGAGAGCTCTAACATGCACGCAGGAGACAGCAAACTGTTACCAGGTAATGAGAGCGCTGTGACACACATCTAGGAGACAAATGCAAAAATAACAGTTGATGGACAGAATGCAGAACGATGTCATACATTCACCCCAGTACAGAGATCTGGGCCTAAATCCATCGTTTTTTGCTCACCATGCCATTCCAGTTTGGACCCAGCCATATGCAAATCAGTCTTGACCCTGTGCCTCATGGGAACAGTCCAGCCCGAACTGCCAAGCCAGGTCCTCCCTGGACTGGAAACAAGCATCCTAGGACCGGTTTCGGGGTTTCACCCCTCTTCAGCCAGGATAGCTTGATTCCAGTGGCATGGAGAGCACGGGACCCACGTCTGGGCATACCCGTCCCACTCGGGGTGACAAATGCAAAAATAACAGTTGATGGACAGAATGCAGAACGATGTCATACATTCACCCCAGTACAGAGATCTGGGCCTAAATCCATCGTTTTTTTGCTCACCATGCCATTCCAGTTTGGACCCAGCCATATGCAAATCAGTCTTGACCCTGTGCCTCATGGGAACAGTCCAGCCCGAACTGCCAAGCCAGGTCCTCCCTGGACTGGAAACAAGCATCCTAGGACCGGTTTCGGGGTTTCACCCCTCTTCAGCCAGGATAGCTTGATTCCAGTGACACGCACACAGGAGACAGCAAACTGTTACCAGGTAATGAAAGTGCTCTGACAGACACACAGGAGACAGCAAACTGTAATCTAGTAATGAGAGGTCTTTGACACACACACAGGAGGCACCAAACTGTTATCTAGTACTGAGAGCACTGTAACAAACACAGGAGACAGCAAACTGTCATCTGGTAATGAGAGGTCTCTGACACAAAAAGGAGACAGCAAACTGTCCTCTGGTAATGCGAGGTCTCTAACACACAAAGGAGAGAGCAAACTGTTATCTGGTAATGAGACATCTCTGATGTACAAAGGAGACAGCAAACTGTTCTCTGGTAACGAAAGGTCTCTGAAATGCATGCAAGAGACAGGCAAACTGTCACCAGATAATGAGAGTGCTGTGACACACACAGGAGACAGCCAACTGTTATCAAGTACTGAGAGCGATGTGGCACCCACACAGGAGACACCAAACTGTTACCAGTAATGAGAGTTGCGCCGTTGCCGCTGCCCCCAGCACCTCTCTGTCCAGGTATGTGTTTGAGGCCCTCCTCCACTCGCAGGCTCCTGCCTGTGCCTCATCCCTGGTGGTCCAGTGGGAGAGCCTTGCTGTTCTGCTTGTCTGCTCGGCCAGCCTTTCTCTGTCTTTTGCCTTTGTTTGTTTGTCTGATTTTGTGTTAACTGTGCCCGTAATCTGTTGTTTTTCTTATTCGTTTTTATTTAACTTTTATTTTCCTTTTATTCTTTTCCTGCCTATATTCTTTCTATTTATGTGACTTGTTGTGTCCTTTGTTTCCCTTGTGTCCTCCGTGCCATTTTTTCCCGCCACTGCTGCCCCCATGGCTCCTCCCACCCTGCTGGATCCCGCTCCCGCCTCTCAGCTGTGTTTCCCTTCCCGTTCCCTATTTAACGGCGGCCGCGCTCAGCAGGCACACCGCTGGCGTGCCAAAGGCACGCCAAATACAAGCCGGTCTTTGCCTGTCCGCTACCCGACCGCAACCAGCGCCAGGGACCCTGGTTCTCCGACCACCCACCGCTATGACTCAGCTGCCCTCCATGCACTCAACCCCAGAAGAAGCAACAACTGCCAGCGGTCTATGCTGAACATCACCCACGGCCAGTTCTCCTGCCGACACTGCCGACAAACCTTCACCAACCTCCACACCCCCATGGCCACTGCCCTCCCACCGGACACCAGCACACCTGAATCCCTGCGGTGCATCCTCTTCAACGTATGCTCCCTGAATAGACGCGCAGTAGAGATCTGGGACCTCCTCTATACCCTCTCGCCAGACGTCGCATTCTTCACGGAAACCTGGACCAACTCTACCTCCACCCCAGACATCGCTACCGCCATCCCCGACGGATACAAGATCCAGAGGAAGGACAGCCCCAACCACCCAGGAGGAGGACTTGCCATCGCGCACAAGAACTTCCTCCTACTTACCACCTCCAGCATGAACAACTCCTCGTCCCACACGGAACACCTCCATTTCCAGATCTAGACCAGCCCCAGAACGACCCTAGGTGTCAGCCTCACCTACATCCCTCCCAGACCATGAACTGCATTCACCACAACCATCACCGACCTCATCGCGCCCCACAAAATCCCCTCCATGGACTACATACTGCTCGAGACCTTAACTTCCACCTCGACAACCTCAGCAACCCCAACTCCACTGCCCTCCTGGACAACCTTGCCAACATCGGACTAAAACAGCTCGTCACCACCCCTACCCACAAGGCAGGACACACACTCAATCCCATCTTCGCAGGAGGGAACAACATCCACTTCAGCCACACCACGCAACCCCCCTGGACAGACCACCACTGTGTACACTTCTCCTTCGATAAAGCCACCTCTTTCAAACCCACACCATGCCCTCCACAAAGGTACTGAAGCAAGGTCACCAAGGAGCACCTCAACTCCACCCTCAACCACGATCCCCCTCCCACAATGAACTACGTCAACTCTACAGCCAACGAACTACACAGATGGATCACCAACTGCGCAAACAAGCTTGCCCTCCTCCGCAACTCCAACAGACAGCGTCCCATGAAAGCCACCTAGTTCACCACTGACCTCCGAGAATCCAGACATCTTGAGAAATTATGGAGAAACAGCAAAACCTCTGAAGATCAGACCACCTACAAGAACGCCATGACAGAATACCACCAACTCATCAGATCCTCCAAAAGGACCTTCATCCAGAACAAAAACCTCGCCAACTCCAGCAACTCGAAGGAACTCTTCAGCATCATTCAGGAACCCACCAAACTCCCCAGCAAAGCCTCGGACGGCACACCCTCCCAGGACCTCTGCAACAAACTCCGCTCCTACTTCCATCTCAAAATCAAGTCCCTCTACGACAACTTCAACAAACAGACACCAGGCACCGAAACCACACCTACCTACAGCAAAGCCAGCCAGCCTACTATCTCCACTGGGACCCCGGTCACCACCAAAGACACCACCACGATCATGAAGAGCATTGACTCAGGAGCCCCCAAGGACTCCTGCCCGCCACACATATTCCACAGAGCCATTGCGGCGATAGCACCCGAGCTACTATGCACTATCAATCGAATCGGCACATTCCCCGACGACTGGAAATGCTCAGAAGTCAAGCCCCTCCTCATGAAGCCCTCTGCAGACCCCACAGACCTAAAAACTACAGACCCATCCCTCTCCTCCCCTTCGCAGCTAAAGTGACAGAGAAGATCATCAACACCCAGCTAACGAACTTCATCGAAGACAACTCATCCTTGATGCTTAAAAATCTGGATTCCGCAGCAACCACAGCACCAAGACCGCCCTCCTCGCCACCACAGATGACATCCACACTCTCCTCGAACAGGGCCACACCGCAACCCTCATCCTACTGGACCTCTCTGCAGCCTTCGACACCGTCTCCCACCGCACTCTCACCGCCAGACTCCACGACGCCATCATACAGGGAACCACCCTTGACTGGACCCGCACTTTCCTCACTGGCCGAACCTAAAGAATCAGACTCCCGCCTTTCCTCTCCGAACCCACAGAGATCAACTGCGGAGTACCCCATGGATCATCGCTCAGCCCCACGCTCTTCAACATCTACATGGCTCCCCTCGCCGTCATCGTCAGACAGTATGGGCTCAGCATAGTATCCTGTGCCGCCGACACCCAGCTCATCCTCTCCCCACACCACCAAACTCAGCTTCCAGGAAAGAATGAAAGACGTGGCATCCTGGATGAGCAACAGCTGTCTGAAGCTCAACTCTGAGAAGGCAGAAGTCCTCGTCCTCACCCCCTCAGCATGGGCCAACACCTGGTGGCGCACCGCTCAGATATCTACTACAAAGAGCGCTGTGACACGAATCACTGACTAAATATTGAAGGTCACAATATCGACCCACAAAAATATCGCAGCAAAAATATCGAAGACAAGAATATCGACATCCTATCTAGATTAAGGTAAGTACAAAAATATCAAAAAAAAATATTGATGTAAAAAATATCGTTGTTAAAAATATCGTTTTTAATTTAAGTTAAAAAAATATTGTAAAATAAAATAAATAATACATATAATTAAAAGAAACATAGTTAAAAATATTTTAAAATGCCTAAAAATTATAAGTAATATATATATAATTTAAAAATACATTAAACATATACATATAATATATAATATATATATACTTATTAATATGTTTTAATATTTATTTTAATAACTTATAAATTGTTTAATTTATTTTCTATAAATTATAAATACATCTATACACATAAAACAATATTAAAAAAATTAAATAAATATTTTTAAAAATAATTATACAGTACATTAGCTCAAAAAATACAAAATATTAGATAGCGGAGAAAATAAAATTACTATTCCAACTGCAGTAACTACAACAGTACGAAAAGTGTTGGATAGCGGAGGGGTTAAAATTACTATTCCCACTCCAGTGAGTGCAACAGTAGGGAAAGTGTTGGATAGCGTAGGGGTTAAAATTACTATTCCCACTCCAGTGAGTGCAACAGTAGGGAAAGTGTTGGATAGCGTAGGGGTAAAATTACTATTCCCACTCCAGTGAGTGCAACAGTAGGGAAAGTGTTGGATAGCGGAGGGGTAAAAGTACTATTTCCACTCCAGTGAGTGCAACAGTAGGGAAAGTGTTGGATAGCGGAGGGGTAAAATTACTATTCCCACTCCAGTGAGTGCAACAGTAGGGAAAGTGTTGGATAGCGTAGGGGTTAAAATTACTATTCCCACTCCAGTGAGTGCAACAGTAGGGAAAGTGTAGGATAGCGTAGGGGTAAAATTACTATTCCCACTCCAGTGAGTGCAACAGTAGGGAAAGTGTTGGATAGCGTAGGGGTAAAAATTACTATTCCCACTCCAGTGAGTGCAACAGTAGGGAAAGTGTTGGATAGCGTAGGGGTAAAAATTACTATTCCCACTCCAGTGAGTGCAACAGTAGGGAAAGTGTTGGATAGCGTAGGGATAAAAATTACTATTCCCACTCCAGTGAGTGCAACAGTAGGGAAAATGTAGGATCACGTAGGGGTTAAATTAACATACTTATAATTTTTTTTTTTAAATAAATAACATATTAATAATTATTTAACAAAATAATTATTAATAAATACCTATTGAATTAAATTAATATTTACTTAAATAACATTAAATTACTTCCCACCCTATTCCCCTATAAACACACAACACGCTACACATAAAAAAACACAATTAATTTAATTATCAATTAATCAATTAATAAAAATAAATTACCAATTAATAATTAATTAACAATAAATTAATTAACAATAACAATAAATAAAATATAATAATAAATTAATTATCATTAATATATTTTTTAATTAACCAATTAATAAAAATGAATTACCAATTAATAATTAATTAACAATAAATTAATAATCAATAACAATAAATATACACATAATAACTAATTAATTATATTTAAATTACTTCCCACCCTATTCCCCTATAAACCCACAACCCACTACACATTAAAAATAACATAATTAATTTAATTACCAATTAATCAATGAATTAAAATGTCTAATTATTAATTAATTTACAATAAATTAATTAACAATAACCATAAATAAAAATTAATAATAAAATAATTATAATTAATATAATTATAAATTAACCAATTAATATAAATTACCAATTAATAATTAATTAACAATAAATTAACAATCAATAAAATATAAAAAAACATATTAATTAATTAGTTATAATTAAATTACTTCCCACCCTATTCCTCTATAAACCCACAACCCGCTCTGATACTAAAACGCAAAATTTCCTTTAAAAAATTACTATTTTCTAAACATTTAATACATATATTTAAAAATAATGAAAATACTTTAAAAATAATGTTAAACATACATATAAAATACATAACACTAAAAAAAATCGATATTATTTACAACTATATTTTTGCTAACGATATTAATTACTTCGATATTACTTACTTCGATATTAAAAAATAGATATTACTTACCTTAAGGTCGATATTCTGGTCAACGATATTCTTGACTTCGATATTCTGTCCCTACGATATTAAAAACTCGATATTAGTGTAGGTCGATATTTAAAATTCGATATTTTGACTGCGCACCCTGTGACACACATGCAGTAAACTTTTACCAGGTAATGAGAGTGCTGTGGCAAACACACAGGATACAGCAAACAGTTATTGAGTGCTGAGAGCGCTGTGACACATACACAAGAGACAGCAAACTGTTTCGATGTAATAAGAGAGCTCTAAGATGCACACAGGAGACAGCAAGCTATTACCAGGTAATGAGAGCGCTGTGACACATATCTAGGAGACAGCAAACTATTATCTAGTACTGAGAGTGCTGTGACACGCACACAGGAGACAGCAAAGTGTGACCAGGTAATGAGAACGCTCTGACAGGCATGCAGGAGACAGCAAACTGTTACCAGAGAATGAGAGCACTCTGACATGCAAGCAGGAGACATCAAACTGTTTCTAGGTATTAAGAGAGCTCTAACACGCACGCAGGTAATGAGAGCGCTGTGACATATATCTAGGTGACAGCAAAATATTATCTAGTACGGAGAGCGCTGTGACACGCACACAGGAGACAGCAAACAGTTACCAGGCAATGAGAGTGCTCTGATATGCACGCAGGAGACAGTAAAATGTTATCTAATATTGAGAGTGCTGTGGCATGGAAACAGGAGATATGCACACAGGAGACAGCAAACTGTTACTAGGTAAGGAGAGTGCTGTGAGACACACACAGGAGACAGCAAACTGTTATCTAGTACTGAGAGCGCTGTGACACCCAGACAGCAAACTTTTACCAGGTAATGAGAGTGCTGTGGCACACAGACACAGGAGACAGCAAACCGTTACCAGGTAATGAGAATGCTGTGGCACACACACACATACAGGAGACAGCAAACTGTTATCTTATACAGAGAGTCCCGTGAAACATACACAAGAGACAGCAAACTGTTACCAAGTAATAAGAGTGCTAGGACAAGCATACAGGAGACAGCAAACTGTTGCCCGGTAATGAGATCTCTCTGACATGCACGCAGGAGACAGCAAACTCTTTCCAGGTAATGAGAGCACTCTGACACACACGCAGGGACAGAAAATTGTTACCAGGTAATGAGAGCACTGTGACACACACACAGGAGATAGCAAACTGTTATGAAATACTGACAGCTCTGTTACACGGACAAAGGAGACAGCAGACGGTTATTAGATAATGAGAGCGCACTTACGTTCATGCATGAGACAGCAAACTGTTTCTAGGTAATGAGAGCGCTCTAACACGCATGCAGGAGACAGAAAACGTCTGACCAGGTCTTGAGAGCCCTCTGACACGCAAGCAGGAGACCGCAAACTGTTATCTATCCCTGAGAGCACTGTGAAACAAACACAGGAGACATCAAACTGTTATCTATTAATGAGAGGTCTCTGAAGCGCAGAGGAGATAGCAAAGTGTTATCTCGGAATGAGATATCTCTAACGTACACAGTAGACAGCAAACAGTTATCTGGTAATGAGAGGTCTCTGACACACACAGGAGACAGCAAACTGTTCTCTTGTAATGAAAGCTCTCTGCAATGCAAGCAATAGACAGCAAACTGTTTCCAGGTAATGAGAGTGCTGTGAAAAACACACACACACACACACACACACAAACACGCACACACACAGGAGGCAGCAAACTGTTGTAAAATGCCAAAGGAGAGCTGTACAATAGCGTGTTCAACTTCTGGATTTGTCCTGGAGGCCAAACCTCATAATGAGAGTCTGTCACTGTTTTTCCAATCCAGCTTGGAGGAAAAGATAGTCAGGATGCAATTGTATAGATTTCAAAAAATAATAATAACATTTTACATGGCTAGTGAAGCTGCCATTCGGTAACTCTGTGAAAATGAAATCCAGACCACTGCTAAATACATAGGATTAGAGATGAACCTAATTGGAGTTGTGGAAAATCATTTCACTTTAGTTGTAGCAAATGTTACTAGGGGAGCGCATCACTAATTTCTCTATCTACGGTCTCAAAATGATAAAGGCATTCAAGCGTAAAAATAATAAAACAACACCCCAATACCTGTGATAAATCAGTGTGGAGAGAAAGAAATTAATAGGCACACGAGAAAGAATTCAGTTAACAATAAAGGTATTAAATGTGTTTGTTTAGTTTTTGCTATACGCCAAATACTGTTGAAAATGCAGCTTCTAATGTGTCAAAGAGTTGTACATAGTTGAGAAGAGTGTGCTAGTGAATGGAGCTAAGAAACACACAGTTATATACTCAGGTTTAACAACTCTGGGCCCAAGAGTTTTGTAATGTTTTGCTATTGGCATTTGTATAGCAAACATTCTTGCACTGGCCTGTCCTTGCAGAGATATTAGCTGCAGAGTGTCTACGCAACTGGCTCCAGGGTTACCATAACAAGTGCAACGTGGAATGCAAATTTATCACACTGCTGCTTTGCAAGCCTTTTGTCTTTAACATATAGCATAAAACAAGGAGAATGATGGCCCTACCTCTTGGTTGTCACAAATAATAATCTGAATTATTCATTCCTGAACGGTTCTAAAATGGAAAGTGATATCAACAGCACAGAGAACACAGAGGAACATGAATATGCACAACCTTTTTCAGGTTGTAAGGAATTCTCACCCTTTTCATGGACAAATCAGACTCCACAGGTATAAGAAAAGGACATGGAGAATGTAGAGACCCATAACACAGTTTTTGAAGCGCCAACAATGTTAACATCCTTCCTATTACACAAGGGGAATTTTTTCCATTGGAGAGTATGACGACTTGCCAATCCAAGATGGAAGAGGATAGTACTTCCAGGTAAAGGGGGGTAGAGGTAGTATTTAACTCAGCACAACTAAGAACACCTTGTCTGGTTTGCATTTTATTGGGTTTTTCAGGTCTCGTACCAGTTTGCACAAGGCCTTGCCTCTGTGTGCACCTTTATTGTTTGCTTGCTCTCTTCAGTGCTAAAACTCAGTACTGTACTGTTCCAGTAAGGCACTGACCTCAGGAGGAGAAGATGGTAGCAATGGGTCCTCAGGAGTCGGCTCCAAATTTTGTAACTCTTCTGCAGCTGTTATGGATACAGAATTAACTGGGCCAAGTCTGTGGTTTTTCCCCTGCCGCGCCCTTCCCCGAGACTCCCTGCAGGATGTACAGCCCCGATTGAAACAGTGGGCTTTAAGTACCTCAGGATATTTGTGACTCGAGATCAGCAGCTGTTCATGAGGCATAATCTTATCCCGCAGTTAATACGGCTCCTGACAGATGTGGTGCACTGCCGTACCCTCCCTCTGTCTCTGATGGGGAAGGGGGCTTTATGCAACATGATGTCCTTGCCAAGCTTTTTATATGTCCTGCAAGATAGATCAAGAGCTCAGAATATTAATGTGGCAGGGAGGTGCGCTGCACATTAAACTAAGTAAGCTACAGAGGGGAGATTATGAAGAGGGCCTGGCCATCCCAGACATTAAAAAGGACTATTGGGCCTCACAGCTTGTAGTGATCAATTACTGGGTGTATTCAGACTGGGACGAACCGGCCTACAGGGTACACAGGGATGTGATGCCCACTAATAATTATGAAACTATCATATACACCTGCCGGAGGGGGGAGGGCCTCCCAAGACACGCATCTACTGTCGTTGAGAGCTGGACTGGGGCTGAAACCTACCTGGGATGGCATGCCACATTGACAGCCATGACCCCCCAATGGCATAGTTATAGATTGAAAGAGGTGTCCAGCCTGTGGGGTTTCTCGCTGTGGGCAAAGATAGGAATTGAACATTTGGGAGATGTATGGAGGAATGGTGTTACAGCAAACAAATGATGGACGGAATGCTGACAATGCAAACATTCTCCCCCAGTCAAAAGATCTGGGTTAAATCCATTGTTCTTTTGCCCACTACGCCACCCCAGTTTAGACCCAGCCATATGCAAATCAGTCTTGACCCTGTGCCCCATGGGAACAGTCCAGACCGAACTGCCAGGCCAGGTCCTCCCTGGACCGGAAACAAGCATCCTGGGACTGGTTTCAGGGTATGTCACCCTTCTTCAGCCAGGCTAGCTTGAATCCAGTGGCACAGTGAGCAAGGGACCCACGTCTGGACATACCCATCCCACATAGGGCGAAAAGTGTTACAGCAAACAAATGATGGACGGAATGCTGACAATGCAAACATTCTCCCCCAGTCAAAAGATCTGGGTTAAATCCATCGTTCTTTTGCCCACTACGCCACCCCAGTTTGGACCCAGCCATATGCAAATCAGTCTTGACCCTGTGCCCCATGGGAACAGTCCAGACCGAACTGCCAGGCCAGGTCCTCCCTGGACCAGAAACAAGCATCCTGGGACCGGTTTCAGGGCATGTCACCCTTCTTCAGCCAGGCTAGCAATGGCACGGTGAGCAAAAAAACGATGGATTAGGCCCAGATCTCTGTACTGGGGTGAATGTATGACATTGTTCTGCATTCTGTCCATCAATTGTTGTTTTTGCATTTGTCACCCCGAGTGGGACGGGTATGCCCAGACGTGGGTCCCGTGCTCTCCATGCCACTTGAGTCAAGCTATCCTGGCTGATGAGGGCTGAAAGCCCGAAACCAGTCCTAGGATGCTTGTTTCCAGTCCAGGGAGGACCTGGCCTGGCAGTTCGGGCTGGAATGTTCCCATTGGGAGCAGGGTCAAGACTGATTTGCATATGGCTGGGTCCAAACTGAAATGGCATGGTGAGCAAAAAAACGATGGATTTAGGCCCAGATCTCTGTACTGGGGTGAATGTATGACATTGTTCTGCATTCTGTCCATCAATTGTTGTTTTTACGTATGGAGGAATGGGGCATTTATCACCTTTGACACTCTCAGGCAAATATAGGACCTGGCGATCTCCCAAATACTCCACTACCACCAACTCGGGAATGATCTCCGAGCACATATTCAGGAGGGGATGAGCCTGCCAGACTCCTCCCCCCTGGAAGACCTCCTGCTTGCCAATCCCATCCCACATAAGGGAGTGTCAGTGATTATAAAAAGTTGATGAATAACACCCGAGATCTCCTGGATTCTCTGAAAATGGCCTGGACTGGCGAGCTGGGTGATATGGAGGAAGAGGAATGGGTTTAAGCACTCCAAAGTCCCCGAGATATAGTGACCTGAGCATGTTTTAAGTTCATACAGCTCAATGTCCTACATAGGATATACTACCCACATACCCTGCTGCACAAAATAGGGGTGGTAGACACACCACAGTGCGCAAGAGCATGTGAGTCGGTGGGCTCCTTTTATCATATTCTGTGGGAATGCCCAGTGATCCAACATTTTTGGCAGAAAGCGAGTACTGTAATGTCGATAGCCCTTTCAGTTAGGGTACTAATGGATGCTAAGTAGCTGCTTCTGAGGATACAGGGTGAAGAAGACTGGCCCAGGAATACTCTACTCTGGCTGGTGCTGGTGGCGTGGGTGGCCAAGCACAACATTGCAAGGCGGTGGGGGGCTCTGCTCCCGCTGTCTAAGATAGAGTTGGAAATGGATTTAGACTGGTGCCAGAGAGCATAAGAGGTAGTATATCGCAGCAGGGGATGCCCTAAGAAATGGGAGAAGGTATGGGACCCCTTGGCAAACATATCGAGATGCGACTCTCGACTTGTTTTTTTCCCAAGGGATGGATGTGGGCCCCCTCTGACTGAGTGAATGGGGGAAAGTGAAATGTTGTCACCCACTGACTTGCCAAATGTTATAGTATTGTATTGTTTTTATACACCTCGAGAGTGAGGCAAGACAATGCCTAGATGTATCAGTTATATCTTATTGCACTCCTGTACCTGCTTTGTATTCTCAGACCATGTGCTGTATGATGAGCATGTTTGATAAAGAGTTTAAAAAAAAAGAAATGATATTGTATAGTCAAGGAGAAGGACAGAAGGTAAACTTCATGAGAAGTGTACCAAGAAGACTCAGAGGAAGAGCAAGAGCATAGTCAGTTGCAATCAATCATTTTATGACTCATGCACGATCAATTAAGTGAGAGACATTACAACAACCAACAATCACAGACAAGTGGCTGATCAAACTCACAACTGTCATGATTATCATCATAACATTTAGGCTAGCGCGTGCATAATGTGATGATGTGACATTATCACATGTCTGTCTCCAGTTACCTACAACCAACAACAGGCCCCCCACCTAACCACATAGTTTCAAATTTGAGCCAGCCAGCACACACACTCAGCAGCATTGTATTTTCCAAATCAAGTAATCAACGCACCTCTCACAAGTCCACAGAGCTGAGTAGGCCTCTTAGAGTCATCAACCATGTTGATTTTCCTGAAGTTGATAACTTCCTTCTTTGGCAGTTGTTGTGGTAGTCACACCCTGAGCCCATCCATCATACTCCTGACTCCGAGTAACGAATATGTCTAACTCCGTTCCGACTCCCGACCCAAAGAGAGATTGACCTGTAGTGCAATGCTGTTGATGAACAACAAGAGAAACACTGAGTAATTTGGAGTGTGAACCAGAAAACAAAGCAGAGTGGACCTGGCAAACACATCTCGCTAAGTGTCAAAGGGGAAGGAAAAAGTCACCTTCAGGAGCAAAAATGATCACCATTTAATAATGGCCACCAACATTGTAAATCATCACTAACACAATCAAGCTTACAAATCATAGTTGAACACCCATCATCACTGTCTGCCATCACATGAATTATCTCAACACTCACAATCACTCATTTATCACTCATTGGTTCATTGGTTTATTACTTACCTTTTTCAATTCAAGCACAGTGGTACATTGCCGATCCTCTTTGATTCACGCAATACGCATTGGCCAGTCTTGTAAATCAAATATTCTAGGGCAGTCCTGCAAAGGGATTAAAAAAAAGTATAGGCACGGGATGGAGGCAGGCATTGTCTCTCCAATGTCTTTGAAGGGAATGGAGAGGAATACTGCTTCACTACACACTGGTCCAACTCCAATCTGGCCATACATGTGTCTAAAACAGTGGGGCTGCATTAGCCAGTCAGACACAAACAAACACAGGAATATATAGTTCCCCGAGCTATATTCTCCTATTTATTTATTATTTTTGTCAAAGCACTTCGGCGATAGAAAGTTCTATGGTGGGCAAGGCCTACTCAGTAGTCAGGGAAGTAGAGTTTGTCCTCAAACTCAGATGGTTTACCCAGAAGTTGGTCAGGTTATACACTACCATGACCTGAATCTGAACAATCACCCTCATCTTCCTCCTGTCAGGTATGGTGCAATTCGGTGGTATAAACTGCTGATTCATTTTAATCATGGCTAATCTCCCCACTTTTTGAGGTGAGAGACTGGTCCTTTTCACTGTGACAACTGTACCAGCTGCACTGAACGCATGCTCAGCAGACACACTGGGAACCAGACAAGCCAGATTCTTTATTGCTAGCCTGCTGAGCACTGACCATTGGCGATTCTTCCCATACCAATACAACAATGGGTTTTGATCCAGATAGACCTCTGTTGGATCATCCAGATAGGCCTGACCCATCCTCTCAATAGTCATTGGTGCTCCAACATGCTCGACCTCTTTTGCCTTTGCTTATGCACTGGACTTAAGTCCGGCCTTTAGAAATCAATCAAATGCTAATTTTGGGACTAATGCTCCTGTTCCTTTTGTTGTTGCTGGTGTTCTTGTTGTTGGGGTTGGCTGCTGTGAGCCAACAGCACTGCCCTCAGGCTCTGTAGAAGTTGAAGGCTGCACCCCAGAACTTCTGCCTGAGAGTGGGCCTCTAATTCCCAGCTGTTCTTTTTCTAGGTCACTGGCTTGCTCAACAAACCTCATCTTGTAGTTTGAAACACCCCCATCTGAAAAAGGAATGAAAGTGGCCAGTAATTGCCTATACCGGTGATCAGGAATTGTGGCACAGCTGTAACGTTTGGGTGACACCATGTCTCTTTGCATCCTTGTATTAGTGGCCAAGTGAAGGACTAGGCTCTCCACCAACTCATGTGAATTTTTTTTTTGTCCACACTTGTGTACATTGCAGATACCTCCTTTAGCTGTTACTGTAGCATATGCAACAACGGGATAGCTTCGCCCATGGTACTGCCCCCTTTGCTGACTTCCAATGTGAAAACCTCAAAAGGAAGCAGCATCTCTATCAGGCATTTGACTAGGCCCCTTTGGTCCATCTCAATGATCATGCCTTTCACAGTTGCATCCCCTATTTGCATGACATATGGTATGTGACATATGACAGATCGGTCTGTACTGCTCAAACAGACATGTAGTGTCGGCGCCACCCGGTCCGCAATCGACAATGTTGCAATGTAGCATGCACCCGGAGGGCGGGCTCGCACGAACGGAGAAATGAAGGAGCGCAAGACCGCTCGGGGTCTTGGCTCATACATGCCAAGTGTTGTGTGTATCTATATTGCCACAGCATGAGCCAAATGCCTAGCCTTAATCGCAGCACGAGTTCAACCAGGCATGAACTCTACATCTGTGTCTGCCCTATCCATACCATAGGCCTACACTCACGTGGCCGCCCACCTTCAATGGCCAACATCACAGTGTCGTTGTCAGGCTTGTGGACATGCGCAGACAGGCATGACAATGGTGTGCCGTAGGAGTGCAAGTGATGCAACCGTGCAGCGCACACAAGTAAATAGGCTCGGGGGAGGGAGGAGCAGCTGTGAGGCAACGTAACCCACAGTGATGTCGCTCATTTGCCACATGCAAGACATGTCAAACATGAATCCCAAAGTCGCACACATCCCACCCCACCCCCAACAAGCCACATCACATTTCCTGATTGCAAGCAGATGACAAAATAACATTAGGGATGAAAGCTCCTTTGTCTGAACTATCAGGAGGAAACACATCTGCACCTCCGACCTCGGAATTGAATGTGCCCGGCACCTCCTGACAGATACTATAGCAGCTGATGATGACTCCCACACTACGCACAGCCCGACGAAAGACCAAAGTATACACACACCACACACAGAAGTCCTTGCTCGAAGTTATCTTGCATGGAATGACCTTCACACTTACTCCCACACCATCCCAGGCGTACAACTGTTGCACACTAAAACCACTCATTGATCCGAGCTGTGGTATTTCATCCACAGAACTGGCGCAGGTCAGAACAGTGCAGCTTCAACCAGAGCCACTAACGCAATGGCAGAACATCCCGGACACATGCACAACCCCTGTCACGTGGAACTGTACCGTGCACATATGCTGCATTTACTGGGGGCACTGCCATTGGCAGTGCTGCGGATCAGTTACCGGCTAAGCTTCCGCCTTGCCAACGTCACCTGCATTCAACCTGTGTTGCATTGTCGATCATGCATATTCGAGTGGTCCATGGATGTCTGTCTATCCAACAGGACAGTAGCTGAACTGGATTTTGAAATGTGTGTGCGCCCCCTGTTGGCCCACAACCAGGAGTGTCACCGTGATACCCGTTTATGGGATGCCTTGATACTTGGCATACATGCTGGCAGCTGGAC
This sequence comes from Calotriton arnoldi, assembly GCA_963921515.1. Taxonomy (NCBI): domain Eukaryota; kingdom Metazoa; phylum Chordata; class Amphibia; order Caudata; family Salamandridae; genus Calotriton; species Calotriton arnoldi. The sequence goes on from CAWUFW010005753.1 coordinate 1,002,550, forward strand.
CTGGGAGATTGCACAACTCCTCGTGTGCAGTGACCACATTGAACCGCTCCCCTATTTGGCTGTAGTGCTAATTGGTGAAAGGGGGTGTTCGCAGCACATCTGTCCGGACCTGCTAATGGATTGCCTCGCCGTCCTGTTTGATGAAGTCGACAACAACCTCATGTTGGAAATGATAGCCTACGAAGCTGCAATCGCTTTCATGGATGAGTAACTACCTACCAGCAGCCACAACAGATTGTAACCCATTGCACATGTCCCAACACCTTGTTGCATCTTGGAGATCTGGTCACATATCCCATGACAACAGTGGACATGGCTGCATTCACCTGGACTCCGAATACATGAGCGGACAACAACGCGGGTTAACACACACCTGTGAAAGGTGAGGCACTCCCCTGGAGTGGACAGCGGCGCTTGGCAACGTTCCTCATTCTGACATACTGCTGCATTGGTCTGCATGTTGTGGCACTTATCTTGCCCATACTGACACGCTTATGCTAATAAAGTCTACGCACCTTCACTTGGATTCAACTGTGATGTGTGTTGATTTGAATGACAATGTGTGTATCACTGGCTATCTGGGTCAAGGCCATACATGTGCATTGATAGCATTATCCAGGGAGTATCTTTTTGTGGAATCACTGTCCCTACATTCATCCATACTTTCATATTTAATTGCTCATAGCCATGACACATCTGTGTGAAATAGAATGTTCGCATTCATTGGAGTGTTGAAGCTGGACCAGTACAGGGCCATGCAAACCCCACTTTACATTGTTGCCCCGTGGAGGGCCAGCCAGAGTCCTTTAGGGATTGACAAGTTCATCGGAAGAGGAAGACTTCAGTCCCCAGTGTGATTGCTGTGTCATTGGTAACCAAACAAAATATGGCAGTCCATTTCGAGGTCCAAGGTGAGTGTCACTGAGTGTATCGGGGAACAGTGGAAGGTGTTATTACAGGGCATGATGCAGAGGGCAGAACCAAGCTGAAACAGGCCATATGGCGGAGATGAATGCTACCACTTCATTCTTACCACAAAGCCAGATTCATCATCATCTTCGTCCTCTGATGTGTCAGGTGCCTCACATGTGGGTGGTGGTGTTTAGTCTGCATCACTGTGTGGCACTGACACATCAGGGGCCGGAGGTGGAATGTCTGCCGCACTGTGTGGCACTGACACTTCAGGGGGTGGAGATGTGGATGGAGTAGCAGCAGCAGCATTCATCCGCGCCAGGCCCTGTGGCGGCAATGCCATGACGAGGATCTGCAGGGCATGTAAGATCACAGCTACATCTCGCTGGTGTGCAGCCGTGGCAAACATTCTTTCCGCCTGCATCCGCTCCAAGCTCTCCATCATTCTCCTTATGTGTCCCAACTCCCGGCTGACATCGCTGGAGCCACTCTGACTAGACAGTTGTTCTTGGCTCAGAGTCATGACTCCAGCGATGTCAGCGATGGATTGTTGGAGAGCATGGAGCGGACAGTGGGTGTCCGTTAGGGACTGTAAGTCGTCCCTGATGGGACTTAGACACCCACGTATGGCATCTAGTTTGGCTGCCATGAGGTCGAACCCCACCCGCAGCTGATCAGCCATCTTCTCCTGGCACCCTAACACACAGCGTTGGAATGCCATGTGTTGGTCGTGGGGGTCCTGGGAGACAGCAGTGGTGGTGGGTGCTTTCTGCTGTGTGGTCTGTGCAGGGGTGGGGTCTCCTCGATGCAGCTGGGCTGCCCTGCTCCTGGAGGTGGGGTGCCGAAACTGTCCATTAGCTGTTGGAGGGCATTGGTGTCGATGTTGGGGAGGTCCTCTTCATCATCAGTGCTGAGTTGTTGGGTCTGCTCTGCAGGAGGTGTTGATTCTCCCTCTGAAATGTGAAGGGGAGTTACAGATTGACATTGTGTTCACATGTATGTTCACGCATTGTACAAGTTTACTAACAGACTGCATGACAATGTACATTGTGACTGTTTGTGAGGAGATGCCTCTTTGATGCGGGACAGTTGACATTTCTACATCATCAGGGATGTGAGGTTGTACTTGTACATTGTCATCTCACAGTTTCCTGTCTTGCCAAATGCGAATGGCCATTTTCTACACACAAGCGGCAGCAGTTGTGTCCTCTGTTCTGTTGTGAAAGTATTGCAGTTTGTACCACATTGTTGTCAATGTTGAGGTGCTCTGATTCTTATGTGTGTGTGCTGCATTGTGGGTGTGTTGCCCCTTCAGCTCTGATTTGTCTGGCCCTTATCCCTTTCAGGCGGTGTGCCTTTCACTTCTGTGCTTATACAGTGCTGAGATGTTGCAGACTTGGGTAAATTTGGCTCTTGGTCGGAGTTGTGACTCTTGGGCATGGTTTGTCCGCAGATGTGCTATACTTAACTGTGCATGTGTGCCATTGTGCCCATCTCCCCCGTCCCCCCAGTCCCTGGTCGTTACTCACCCTGTTGCTGTTGGCTCAGGTGATGTTGTGCAGTGTCCGGTCCCCCAACTCCTGCCACCGTCTCCCCACTGATGACTTGGGTCACCATTTCCTCCATCTCATCCAGATCCTGGTGTATCGCTGGACTCCCACCTCCAGTCTGCATTGCTGCTTTCAGGTTGGTTGTGAGTTTCAGCTTGGTTTGCGCTTCACATCAGTCCAGCGCTTCTTGCAGTCGTCCACTTCCCTTCTCTTCACTCCGACTGCATTCACCTTGGACAAGATGGACTGCCATATTGTATTTTTAGTTGCCAATGACACAGTGGAGGTGATGAACAGCTGTTGGTGGTGTTCTATCACCTCCGTAATGAGGATCTGGTTTTCCTGCGTACTGAAACGTGGGTTCCTCTTCTTCTTCTCCTTTCCCTTCTCTGACCCCGACGTCCCAGGCTGGTCCTCCGTGGGGCTTGTGGGGTTCTGGTTGTCCTCTGTACTTGCTCCGGCTACCTCCATGGTGCTTCGCAGTTGTTTGTGTTTTGTTTGTGTTTTTTGTTGCCACTTTTATAGTGGTTTTTCCCACCTGACTTGTGGGTCTTGCAGGCCTGGCGTTTCTTATCCCTGAATTTTTTATCGCAGTTGGGCCCATCGCAACTTTTTTCACGTTCGGGTTTAGCTTTTTATCGCCTTCCCGGTAATTTTATCGTGGACATTTGACGCGTTATCGGGAAACTATCGCATGTTACCGCCGTGTTGAGAATACGATGTTAACACAGAGTTATTTTCCCGCGATTGACGGCGATATGAAAAATTGCGTTAACCTATTTTGGCGATGATTATCGCACGTTCTTGAGAATATCCCCCCATATGTGGATAATGATACAAAGACATGTCTACTAGATGTCCTGGAACATGGATTGAACCTATACGCAGAACTGAAGCAGTAGAGATTCGAACTGAAAGGGAAAAAGCTGTTTGACATAATCACTAAAGCTAAACTTCCATGCTTTAATTGCCAAAGTAAGAATTTTGTCCAACCAGCCACTATAAAACAGGCTACAAAAAAACAACTTTCGTGAGCACATAGAGAGATGGATGTAGCAAAAGAAAGGGGTGAATTTATCAAAGACATTCTGTCGCATGATCTTCTTCTAACAAACGCATTATATGATGGAGATGCTGCAACCAAAACAGTGAATTACAAACTTGTTCAAGATCTGAAAAAAAACTTTCACCTGAAGAATTTCAATTCAAAAAGGTGTCCTCATTGAAAACTGCTGTTGTTGTGGACTATATGTCACAATTATGAATGGTCAAGATTTCATTCATGCAAAACTTCGGAGAGATAGTTCAGACTATTATACAGATATCAAAGTCAGTGTGCACCTCTCAAGAACTGCACATTGTCTTTGACAGTTATCTTGAACTATCTGTCTAAAAGAATGTGAGAGAATCAGATGAATAGCTACAAGTGGAACAATTGACCTTGCCTACATCAAATATTCAACACCTATACCTGTGCAACTTGATAGATTCTGGTTATCAACATCAAACAAGATGAAATTAGAAATGTTAACTCACCAAAACATTGCTGACTTTCAGTGAACATTGAATTTCCAATTATTACAAGTGGAATGATTGTCAATGAGGAGTTGTTGCCTGCAGAGATAAATATTTAAAAGGTACGGGCCATATTGCTCAGGAAAGAAATTGGAGGAAGCTAACCTTTGTGTTGTGCCACATGTTGAGTGGGCTGTTCTAAATCGTTCCACTTGAGTCATTGTACTGTCAAATGACACAGATTTTAATATTGTGCTACTTAGATTTGCTGCAATGTTCATAAGTCAAGGATTGTCAGAGTTATGGATACGTAAAGAAACAGTTGAGAAAAGACACATAATCCCACTTCATATGCTGTACAAGAAATTTCATTCAGAGATGCCCAGTGTTCTTATCAAGGCACATATTCTTACGTGTGATGACACTATCAGCAAACCTGGAACAAAACTTGGAGCTTTAACTGCTGAACCTGTGAAGTTTCTAAAAGGATTTGCTGAGACAGAAGAAGAATGTGACTTTAAAGACGTAGAAAAATACCTTGTACGTGTGTGGAAAACGAGTTCTGACTGTCACACATTTGAAGATCTTTGGTACATTGAGTTCATGAGATCAGTCCCCTAAGTGACCTTCCACCAACGTCATATTCTGTGCGTGGACACATTAAAAGAGCATTCTACTTGATCAGAAGATGTGTAAATGTTTTGGATCATGCATATGTAGAGAAAGATCCGTGTAAATGTGGTTCGGAAGATATTGATGGGGTGCTAAATCCTACGAAATTTATAAAGCCTCTACCCACAGAACTTACACATACGTGTACTTGCAAAACCTGGGCTTCAAAAAGATGTCCCTGTCGATAAGCTCTTCTCAAATGTTCAACATTCTGAAAATGTACCACAAGCGATTGCCCAAAAAATAAATAAAGTGAAGTGTGAAAATGTGTCTAAAACAGGAGTGATAAACATTTTTTCCATATTCAGATCATAAATATTATTTGGTGTATGCTAAAAGGATTGAAAAACATTATTATTTGTTTCATTTCTATATATGTCTCTTCTTCCTCTATTATAGCCGCCATTTTGGAAAAAGACTGCTTGACCCTCAAAACCTATGTTTTGACACCACAATTAAGTATGTAGGCCTCATGGTTCCTGAAATATTACATCATCACTGCAACACATCTGCCATTTTTTTAAATGTTGTCATGAAAAATTTGGCCCGATTAAGCAATGTCTTCCCAAGCTAAATTACTTCTCTAATGACCCAAAAACAGAAATAAAAAATGAAAATCTCTGGACAACAATTTTTTTACAGAGGTATATCTGGGGGCCAGGAATAATAGTTTGTTAAAATATATTGCATATGATTCCTAAGATGGGCACAACACCAGAATGAGTTAAACTACCTCTAAGTGTGACACCCATACATTCTACATTATTCAATAATCTACACTGCCTCAAAATGTTCAGTAACTGTTTTTAGCCACTTTAAAAATATATTAAGCCTCAAATTAATAAACACCCTCACTTCCCTTCACACTTTCAACCTTCTAGTTTCATGCCTGCACTAACATCTCCATGCTCATTTATCTCAGTCTGCTCTTCATAAAGGCTTTAAACTCAACAGCACCAATTCCACCAAAATTGCATTTAGGAGCACGTCATTTTTGTCTTGAATACAAAATGTTAGCACTCTGGTTGTTCATTAGGACTCTGGTGATGCTGCAGTTGAATACTATGGAGTTAACTGAGTGCTGCTGGTGTTTGAAATACATGGTTGACTCTGCATGTCAGAATGTTTTACTGAAATATATACAGAAGATATTTGAGAACTCACAGAAATTGTGAACTCATTTTAGCTTTCTAGAGCAGTAACCGTGACTCTATGACAAAAAGAAAGCCCTCATATTTTTATTTACTGCAGTATCCCCTGAAGAAAATACTTACAGCTTTGATTCCTTCAAAATGGCATTCAGGTGTGCCACGCCTTTTTTGTAAATACAGAATGTTAGCACTCTAGCTGGTCATTAGAACTTTGTGGTAAAGCTGAAGTTAGGTTTTCCACCTTTCGCAGAAAAAAATCTGAGCTGCTTGTTCATGTTTACTTTTTACAAAAAATGCTTGGAACCAAGAGAAATACTTATAACAAGAACAAAGGTTCCATATGGGAATACAATAACCAAATCAATAATCAAGATACAATAAAAGTTTAAATGAAAGGAAATGAGAAAGTCACACACTTTGCATTTGTAAAACATTTTGTAGTGGGCTGGCCCCACGTGTTCAGGTGACAAAGTAGACGTAGCCGAGTTGTAGTTGATGTCGTTTATTCGGTAGTTACAATAAGCTGGAACAGGCCCCACCAGGAGCAGCCTCCTAGCTGCTCAGCCCATCTTCTCAACTGTCTCTCACACACCCAGGCACCCAAGCATTCCACTCACACTGACATTCTGACAGGAACACTCACACTTGCTGAGCAGCTAGGTAGAGGGAATAGAATGACATGACCTGAGGATACTACATATCCTATCCCTTTTATACTGAACAATAAAAGAACCAAACTAAATTGAAAACAACTATACACAGAAATGTACAAGAGATGTAAATAGTCCGTAAACCCAGGGATGCAAAGAATGACATCACGAGAGGGAAAACAGACAAGCAAAAAGGAGGAAGGAAGGATGAAAGGATAAAAACACACACTAACACCATCCTCCTCCTTTAACAGTGAACAAAGAAAAATGTAAGAAGACCAAGAAGAGCTCACATACAACAAGTGAGCAAAATAAACATTACAGAAGAAAGGGTAAACTTAACCCAGACTAGAATACAATGGGTGGAACAGCACCCAAGGAAGTACACCTCACGTGAGGAGACTGTGGCGAAAACACCATACGCCACCCCTCATGTGAGGGACACTGTGGGACTAAAACCCCAGTGAGAAAAAAAACCGATGATTGGGACTGACACCCAAATGTACAGATTACATCACATGGGTATAACCCCCAAGGACATGTGCAGCATGGGAATACAGATGCAGCACAGTGTGGCATCACAAGAGGACTTACCCACACACATGACAACGTACAAGGAAGTGAAGGGACTGACACCCGACACCAAAATAACAAAGGTGGGACTAACACCCCCTTTACACTAAGTAAATAGGACTCACACCCATTACTACTAACATAGGTGGGACAATAACCCCCTATAACTGCGTAAATGGGAAACACCCCATAACCCCACCACAAGCGGGTTAACCACAAAGGTGTGGAGACTAATGACCAGGAAGTGGGGCTGAAACCCCTCCCAAATGTAAGTAACTGTGAACGTGGGGTCATGGGACTAAAACCCACTCCCATCCCTAGGCAGGGATAAAATATCTGAACAAGGGGACATGGGGCTGAGAACCCACTCCCATCCCACAGCAGGAAAAAAATATCTACACGAATTCTAAAAAGTGGTCAGCAGGATTACCAGAATAACATAAATAAATTCATTCGTATATGAGCATAAATGTAATGAACTGCCCAATATTCAAAACCTTCCCTCCTGTAAGGGACATGGAACCACCCAAAAGTAAAAAAGAAATACTCCTTTAAACAGTTACCATAAACGTGGTAAAGAGATGTGGGACTAAGACCCACTCCCATCCCGTAAACAGGGATACATGAACAGTAATGAAAACATGCATGAAACACATCACTGTAGTACAGTCGTGAGGGTGAGAGAACCCAGTAGTTAAAACACACACATTGTTTTTTAAACGACTTCTAGGCATCGAACCTTTAAACATGCCCGAAAGAAAAACACGCCGGTGAGCGACCTCTAACCCGATTTGGACATCCTTAGGAACGTTAAAATATAGCGCTCAAACTTTCAGTTATCAGACACACCAGATAATAATAATTCCTGTAACAACTTATTTTAGGAAGCATGTCCAACATGTCAGCGTTAGAAAAATAGTAATAATGTTCAAAAGTGATAATGTGTGCCTTCAGAGAACCTCAAGAGACAGTACTTGCGCCAGAAAAAACAAATGTACACTCCTACAGTGAGCACCAAAGAAACTGCAGAACACAGGAGGTAGAGATGCTTGCAAACTCGCATGCTGACTTACAAGCGTAAAAACGAAAAGTACCTTCCCATGTTAGTCCACTGTTTGTCCTCTTCGTACCATACTGACAAGAGTACTTTAAACCATCTTCAGAAAAATCTTCTGTCACGCCATTCCAACGTAGATAATTGCCGTTTGAGCAAAGAAAGACCACTTTGGTTTCCTTACGATACCTAAAGATGCAGATCAAATTGTTGGGCAGAAGACATCTACTCGAAACGGAGCAGATGAAGGATAGAGCAGCCAACCCCATATTGAAAAGTAAAACTTGACTTCATGACGCTGCTGATGACGATGCGTCCTTGAATCAAAACTTTATTCGTTGAACAATGGTTGGCAGGTTGCTGGAGGACACCTTCATCCATCCATAACACAGGATGCAGAAGGCCTGGATCCGCCAACTCCAAGATGGCGGGACGCACAGGAGACGCATGCCGAGTGGCTCACTGCGCGCTCCTGCTGCAAAACGTCATGGGCAGCACTGAAGAGCTTTGCACGTCATGAAGGGCTCTGGAGCGGCTCCACGCGACACCAATGACACGGTAAGGTGCTCGAGCTGTGTTTGATTTTAAAATCACTGCGTAACTGTTTCTTCTTCTTACTGCCCTCTAAGTATTGAACTGAGAAATACTTCTACCACCACAAAAGTAAACAGTCAAAATTTAAGCTTCTCAAATCGTGCGCTGACACAGAGGCACATAGAGTAGAGTTCATCATCCAGACCCTACGCATAGGCAAGACTTTTGTTTGTAAGTCATACATGTGCAGCTTGTATTTAAACAGCATGCCGTTATTCAAAGACACTTCATTGCGCACTCAAGACACATACGTTAACAGCCACAGATTACCTTGCTTTTTGAGGCACTGTAGACATTAGTTATGACACTGTAGACGTTTGTTGCCGCATGTAATCTTCTGCAAGATGTAGACAGCCTTTCTCAACATATTTAAAGATGTTGTAGAAGCAGAGATCAAGGCACAGCACGCCTGGGCTGGGCTGTCCGTTGTTGGGGACACTAGTGGGGCTACTGCGCGTGCTTGTCCTGGTTCCTTTTTCCTGTGTTACTTGTAGCTTGTTACATGCTTCTAAGTCCTTGTTTCTTGGCTCCATCAGCTTTAACTTAACTCCTGTTACTTTTCGCGTTGAGTTTTAATAAAATCCCATCCTCGTCGCCATAAATATGTAGTGGGCTGGCCCCACGTGTTCAGGTGACAAAGTAGACGTAGCTGAGTTGTAGTTGATGTAGTTTATACGGTAGTTACAATAAGCTGGAACAGGCCCCACCAGGAGCAGCCTCCTAGCTGCTCAGCCCATCTTCTCAACTGTCTCTCACACACCCAGGCACCCAAGCATTCCACTCACACTGACATTCTGACCGGAACACTCACACTGGCTGAGCAGCTAGGCAGAGGGAACAGAATGACATGACCTGAGGATACTACACATTTACTTCTTCAAAGAATGTGCTCACTGATAATATGTGTTCACACAGTGATAAACATATAAGAAAATGTAGTGTGTACAAAAAACATTCTGGCAAAGGAACTACAATAATATTTAATCAGTGACACTGAAAAAACAATATTTGTTGGTCGCTGGGTAAGAAAGGCAATGGCGACTTCCTCGTTGAGGGCGTTTCGATCCTTGGCAATTATTGGGTCATCCTCAGGACTGTAGGTTCAATTGAAGAAGCAGCGAGACAGTCTTTTGTCTTACGCCTGCTATGGCTGCATTTGCGTTATCCAGTTGTCAAATAGCTGGCTGCTCCATACCGTAAGTATAGATAAATCTACTTCAACATCATAAGTACAGCATCCTCCAAGATTTCTATAAGTTGGAATAACAGCCCTAAAATGTAAAGTAGCTTATCTAGACAGATTTAAAGGGCCTTATCAATACATTTCAGGGTTTTCTCCTTTTATTGACAAAAACAAGACCATTGCTGGGTAAACTTCTGGGGTTTAAGCCAATGTTTGTGGCATGATTGGTCTCAAACATTCTGCCAGGAGCTTATTTCTGTTAGTTTTATCTATAGTCTCTTTATCCAGTGAGTCTTGAATCCAGACATCAAGGGAGGAGGAGCCTATTCCCCGGATCTAGGGGGTGTCATTGCCTCTGGCTCAAAGTAGGGAAATCCTAAAGCACCAAGTATAACACCACTCGCTTCTGCGACAGGACCTCCTGCATCTCTAGTGTTGGAATTTCCAAAGTTCCCTTAAAGTACTGAAAGGAAAAGATGCTTTGCTTGTTTGTCCCCTTTGAAAGGGGTCCCCCCACATAAGTGACATTCCTGGATTTTTTTATTAGATTTTAACTTTGAACCTGTTCTTTATAACAAGATGGGATGATAACCTCTTCTCGAGTTTGAGATGCCTCAGCATTATTTTCCTTGAGGGGCATCTTTCTGCTACGTAGATGGGAATCTATGGCCCTGGGTTCAATATGTCTCATCATAAACACAGGGGGTAAATAATGTATGAGTCTGGTAAAGGAAGCTGCATGGAATAGCAGCTAGCCACCTACATAGATCAAAGTGGTGCAGTCACCGCTGGCTGAATTACTTCATGGACCGCAACTTGCCCATCCCTGATGGACTCCTGTCTAGATTGCCCTTCCTGGCCATCCTCCTCCAGAGGATTCAGACCCACCTTGGTCTGAGTTCCATGGAGGTTTATTAAGCGAAAGGGCCTTTATGCACCACCTAACCCATTTCTTAACCACCCACCAGTTTAGGAGTTGCCTACACTAACATCTCCATGCTCATTTATCTCAGTCTGCTCTTCATAAAGGCTTTAAACTCAACAGCACTAATTCCACCAAAATGGCATTTAGGAGCACGTGATTTTTGTCTTGAATACAAAATGTTAGCACTCTCGTTGTTCATTAGGACTCTGGTGATGCTGCAGTTGAATACTATGGAGTTAACTGAGTGCTGCTGGTGTTTGAAGTACATGGTTGACTCTGCATGTCAGAATGTTTTACTGAAATGTATACAGAAGATATTTGAGAACTCACAGAAATTGTGAACTCATTTTAGCTTTCTAGAGCAGTAACCGTGTCTCTATGACAAAAAGAAAGCCCTCATATTTTTATCTACTGCAGTATCCCCTGAAGAAAATGCTTACAGTTTTAACAGCTTTGATTCCTTCAAAACGGCATTCAGGTGTGCCATGTCTTTTTTGTAAATACAGAATGTTAGCACTCTAGCTGGTCATTAGAACTTTGTGGTAAAGCTGAAGTTAGGTTTTCCACCTTTCGCAGAAAAAAATCTGAATTGCTTGTTCATGTTTACTTTTTACAAAAAATGCTTGGAACCAAGAGAAATACTTATAACAAGAACAAAGGTTCCATATGGGAATACAATAACCAAATCAATAATCAAGATACAATAAATGTTTCAATGAAAGCAAATGAGAAAAGTCACACACTTTGCATTTGTAAAACATTTACTTCTTCAAAGAATGTGCTCACTGCTAATATGTGTTCACACAGTGATAAACATATAAGAAAATGTAGTGCGTACAAAAAACATTCTGGCAAAGGAACTACATTAATATTTAATCAGTGACACTGAAAAAACAATATTTGTTGGTGGCTGGGTAAGAAAGGCCACGGTGACTTCCATTGGCCTTGCTCGTTGAGTGCGTTTCGATCCTTGGCAATTATTGGGTCATCATCAGGACTGTAGGTTTAATTGAAGAAGCAGCGAGACAGTCTTTTGTCTTACGCCTGCTATGGCTGCATTTGCGTTATCCAGTGGTCAAATAGCTGGCTGCTCCATACCGTAAGTATAGATAAATCTACTTCAACACCATAAGTACAGCATCCTCCAAGATTTCTGTAAGTTGGAATAACAGCCCTAAAATGTAAAGTAGCTTATCTAGACAGATTTAAAGGGCCTTATCAATACTTTTCAGGGTTTTCTCCTTTTATTGACAAAAACAAGACCATTGCTGGGTAAACTTCTGGGGTTTAAGCCAATGTTTGTGGCATGATTGGTCTCAAACATTCTGCCAGGAGCTTATTTCTGTTAGTTTTATCCATAGTCTCCTTATCCAGTGAGCCTTGAATCCAGACATCAAAGGAGGAGGAGCCCGTTCCCCGGATCTAGGGGGTGTCATTGCCTCTGGCTCGAAGTAGGGAAATCCTAAAGCACCAAGTATAACACCACTCGCTTCCGCGACAGGGTCTCCTGCATCTCTGGTGTGGGAATTTCCAAAGTTCCCTTAAAGTACTGAAAGGAAAAGATGCTTTGCTTGTTTGTCACCTTTGAAAGGGGTCCCCCCACATAAGTGACATTCCTGGATTTTTTTATTAGATTTTAACTTTGAACCTGTTCTTTATAACAAGATGGGATGATAACCTCTTCTCGAGTTTGAGATGCCTCAGCATTATTTTCCTTGAGGAGCATCTTTCTGCTACGTAGATGGGAATCTATGGCCCTGGGTTCAATGTGTCTCATCATAAAGACAGGGGGTAAATAATTTATTAGTCTGGTATGCATGGAATAGCAGCTAGCCACCTACATAGATCAAAGTGGTGCAGTCACCGCTGGCTGAATTACTTCATGGACCGCAACTTGCCCATCCCTGATGGACTCCTGTCTAGATTGCCCTTCCTGGCCATCCTCCTCCAGAGGATTCAGACCCACCTTGGTCTGAGTTCCATGGAGGTTTATTAAGCGAAAGGGCCTTTCCCATGTCTTAATTACCCACCAGTTTAGGAGTTGTCTCCTGTCTGGCGGGCTGTTTTTTGGCGTTCCCACGGCAGTGCCTATGAAATAGGCACTGCAATAGGAATGTCAAAATCAGTACCTGCACGGCATGGACTGCTGCAGTCCATGCCGAACAGGTATTGGTGTGCATGCATGCTGACAGAAGCCTGCATATCTCAGTTTGTGATGAAGAGGATTCCTCGCAACATGTTCAGTGAAGCACGTGCCTAGCTGGGTTACAGGCCCCCATGGCCTTCTTAGAATCAGCAGATCTGAACCTTAAAAAAATGTAACACAAAAGCACATTACACCATAAATAAACAATGAAAAAATTAGTATGAAGTCGAAGAGCTACCTCTAGAGGCAGTTACGTAAAACAACTGCCACTACCCTAACAAGCCAACAACAATCTTCAAAACAATACATTTTTAAGGTGTAGGCAAACCAAAACCAACTGTTATCTCTGTTAGGGAAGCAGAGAAGAGGAGTTCTGGTGCCCTGCAGGGTTTATGATAGTATTGGATGTGTTGTGATTGGTGATCTTATTGTGAGGTCATACTGATGCTAGTCTGTGGACCTTCATTACCTGGTACAGTGTCTCTTTTTTCTTCCACTTTCTATTAATTTGCAATAACATATTTTTTCCATCTGCCAGAGATTTCAGTAAAGAAAATTTGATCGTAACTGAGCCTCTGGTCTTGTAAAAGAATCTGTGCAGCGATTCTTCATCAAAGCAGGAATGTAGCTTCAGGGTGGAGTGTTGGGGTGTGACAACCCCCCAAACAAATACATTCTTTGCTTGGTAAATGGGTCTGGGGTCCCTGAGTCAACCCTGCTATGTCTGTGTCAGTCTTTCTTGTCATCCAGATTTCATTAAGAGATTGTAACTTGTTCATTTTTTTGATCATGTCAGAAAAAGTAACGCAAGGCAGCACACTTCTCTGCCGTGTGTTACTTTGCATCAGGTAGGCATTCCGCGTATCCACCTATAGATTTTGATGCAAACCCATATCTACAAATAGTTGTAAACACGGGTTTGTGCCAACATGGTGCGCCTGCATGAGGCTGGTCCAACGAGGAGAAATATTGTTATTTGTCCTGGTTATTTCCTCTTTGCATGTGAGCTGCACTCCACAGCACATATACAAAGAGGAAAAATTCTCCAAATATAGTTTTTGTGCAGGAATGTGGAGCAATGTAATGCTGGATCCACCTTTTTGTTTAATTAGACCACATATATGTTTACATATCACTTCATGTGTTCGTGTAACTTCACATTATTAACATAATGTAGTGCACTTGAACAGATACAGAAAGTGTATTTCCTGTATAATCTTGATAATTATATATGTGTGTGCATATTAACATTTTCTTTGCAGTGACATCAAATTGCAGTTCTCATATATACCTTCACTTGTGTGGATTGAAAAATATTGGTAATTCTTATGTATTTGTGTACTCATTTAAATAATACTCTGCATTTTTATAACTGAAAATTTATCCATTTGCATAACACACTAGGGGCCTCATTTATGAAAAGTGACGCATCGCTGAGTGAAATCAGCGATGCGTCACTTTTCATTGCGACATGCTGGATGCGTCATATTTACAGTATGACGCATCATGTCGCAAGGAGTTACAGATACGTCAGTATTTCTGACTTATCTGTTGGCGCAAAAATGACGCATTGCTGGAGTGTGTCACAAAAGTGACACAACTTCAGCAATGGGTCATTTCACATGGGCAAGTCCCATTTCAAATGTGCCTGCGTCAATCTCACGCCTGTTGTGAGGCAGGCGTAAGATATTGACGCATTTGCGTCCTAGAAGTGGCGCAGGGAAATCTCATAGATTTCACTGAGTCACTTCTACGAGGCTTACTTGCTTCAGAACGCCCACCATGCATACATTATACCTGGCGCAGGTATAATGTGGTGCAGGGGTTTACAAAGTGACGCATCTACCTAGATGCGTCACTTTGTAAATATGACGCAACATGGTGCATTTTTTACGCCGATGGTGCGTCACAAAAAGTGACTCACCGGTGGCGCAAAAGTGACGCAAGGGCTCATAAATAAGCCCCTACATTTATATTATAACTGTACATGTATCTGTAATTATGCATTTAAACATATATTGAAATGCTTGCCACACTAACTTGATCCAAGGCCTTAAGCATTTGGATTTCCTAATGTTTAACCTTCTACGTGAATGTTTGCTTTGGATTAAATGCTTTTCTCTCCTCTGCAGGTGCAGTTGTGTGATCATATGAATAGAGAAGGTGAATTGTATGAAACAGGTAGTGAGGGCCAGGAGGAGTATTTTGGCAAGGATGAGAAGCCTTAACAAACAAAGGGAGGACTACTGTCCATGCGGAATGGGGAGACAAGAGGAAACCAAGGGCGTTCTGATGTTTCGACCAAAGGAAAAGAGTTTCAAGTGTAGTTGCCAACTTTTACTGTTTGGAGGTGGAAAATAATGAGACATGCGGCATGGGATACTCGAAGGTTCGTTTGTGTGTATAGTTGATGATCACACTTCAGCTTTATTCAGATTCTTTTAGACTTTGAGCGGTACAAACCTCTTGCGACATCTCTGTTGTGTGGCTTCATGCTACACAATATTCTTCCTTCAGAGAACTTCTATAGAGGTTCTGCTATGCTGACACCTTTCTCCTTTAATGGATTTAATTAGGGTTTCCCCTTCCAGCACCATTAAAGTAGGTTTAGGTCAGGAGATTTTGATTATCCTCTTGCATAAAAGGCAAGAAGACCCCAAATCTTATATAGATTATCAGATCCTCTTTTTAATCTTTTGCATCGTGATCACCGAATTTCTTGTATGTTTCATGTTGCTAGGGTTAAAATTAGTTTGTCTTTTTGGCTTGCCTGTAGTGATTCTGTATTGTTACAATATATTCCTGAGACTTGTGTATATCAGTCTGGCTTTGAATTTGTAATAAATCCATACTTAATCCCTTCTATCGAGTCTGAGCTTTACTGTGTGACCAGATGGGTTACACTGTAGTGTTAAATTGTTATCAATCCTAACTCCTTTTATTCCTCAGGCACCTAGCAAGTTCTATTGCAGGAAGCAACGGAAATCGGGCCCAAATATGGTGTGTTGGCAAAGGTAACCCTTCCTCAGCAAAATCTATCCTGATCATAACACAGACACTCTTGCACTATGGCACAAGGGTGCCTTCATTGGCACCAGGCAGTTCAAAGTGTGCCAGCACATGGAGACAGCAGAATTGCACCATTTCTTTGGAGTTATGGCATAGTTCTACTCTTTTTAAGCAATGCAGCGTGGCACAGAAATTTTGCTTACTGTGCTGCGTTGTGCTGCTTCTTTGTAAATATGCCACTTACTGGCCAGATTACGAGAATAGTAGCAAATATTCACCCATAGAAGTACATCTTACATGGATGTAAATAAACTACTCTATAGAATTCACAAACATTGGCAGTAGTAGACTTGGAAATCCATGCCAGTCTCAGGTTTCCAGGAATGCTACTGGCAATCAAACACCCAAATGGTGATGGGACGAATGCTTGCAAATAAGATAACCACAGGCAATCCCACAAAGGTAGCATTCCAAACCAATGTTTTTTGTCCACTCTGCCACTCCAGACCGCAGGCCTGATTTAGTATTTAGCAGATGGTGGAGGACTTTACTGCCTTTACTTCGTCTGACAAATTTATATATGACCGCCAGCTTATTGGACATCTAGGGGTGGCTGCAAACTCTACTCCGCCGGCAGAGTTTGCAGAGTTTTGACACTTTGCACTTCCCTTGGAGGGCGAAGTTCGACAAAAACTCTGCCAATTCTAGTGGAGCAGAGTTTACCTGCGCGGTCACCCAGGCAGTGCTACATTAGTGTTCAATTTAACTTGTGTAATTACATGACATCTGATCTGCAGCCACAAGAGGGAGCTCCGTTGTTATAAATGGAACTAGTTTTTAGTTAGATCTCTTCTTTCACATCGTTTGACATACTTCTTCGCAAACGGAAAGGCCGTCATTATCGGTATCATAATTGATATTGCAGCTGATTCTTTGAGAGATACTCAAGAAGACTACAAACCCCAGAACACATTAGTAGGTTGTGAAATGAAAGGCATGAACTTGAAATGTGTTTGTTTTACGACGTGGAGAGAGGTGGCAAACTTAGCATTGAATTTAGGGCTTGCAGCTTCAGTCAGTTTTCAAAATAATGATGTAGAATTTCATGTAGGCAAATTATGTTGCCTTCATTGCTTCAAGAATTGATCCTGGGTTATCTCACCCCTGGCACCTCTCAGGGCCTCAGAAAAGAGGCTCTGCGTTACCTCAGCACTGGGACCACACAGAACTTAGGGGCATATGTACAAGGAGTTAACGCCGCCGCAGCGGCACTTTTTTGATGGTGCAGCGGCAATTTTTTTATCGCCATATGTTCAAGCTGTCGCTAACCTTAGTTAGCTACAATTTTCCGGCGAAAACGTGCATTTTAAAGATCGCCACTTCTGTTAGCGATAGTTAACGAAAATGAGATGCAAAGTAGGCGTTCCCATGCAAAAACGCCGCTAACCTCACTTGGCGATATTTACAAGGAATTCCAAGACCAAACTGCAGTTAGAGGCAGTATTTTAAGACCAGAAAATAGCTGGTCTAAAAATGGTGCAAAGACTTGGGGCCTCATTTCAGCAGGTTTTGGTGCTGGACTGCGCTGCAAGGAATGTTGCTGTGCTGCCCTCTGACAAAGCTACAGGGCAGGAATGCGCACCATCAATAAGATAGGGCACATTCCTGTGCCTCATTCATGAAAAGTGTTGCAGCGCTGCGACAAAACAGCGTTGCAACACTTTTCACTACGCCCTTCTTGCAACACCATGGATGCGCTGTATTCACTGTACAGCACTCCATGTCACAGTTAATGACAGATATGTCTGAAATCCTGCGTATCTGTCAGCGCTAAAGTCACGCATTGCTGCAGTTGTGTCACTAGCATGTGTAGGACGGCACTGCGTCCTAGAATTGCCGTCCTACAGTGCCGTCCTACAATTGTCGCAGTGAAATCTGATGGATTTCACTGTGCCACTCCTATGAGGCTTTGTTGCGTGGGAGCGCACACCCTGTATATATCATACCTGATACAGGTATAATGAGGCACAGGGCTTCACAAGGTCACGCATATGGCTACATGCGTCACTTTGCAAATACAGCGCAACGTGGTGCAAGAATCACGCTGCAAGTACATCAAGGAACTGTGGCACTGTCAGGGTGAAACTGCCAGAAGGGGCTCATGAATAAACCCCCCTGTCTTTATCACCTTCATTGGCGTACAATGGCTGCCATGCGCCAATGGAGGCACCCTTGCGCCATGGTGCAAGGCTGACTGTGTTGCGGAGTTGATTGATGTTGTGGCTCCATCACTTCTTGAGACATCTGCAGGGCATCTGGACTAGTGGAGGGCGGGAGTGAACCAGTTGGCCTTCTTGGAGTGTTGTTTGCCTGGTCTTTTCTTGAGGGGTGCCAGGGTGTCGGCGCAGTTGGAGATCCATCGGTGGAGGTTGTGTGTTGCAGTGTTATCGTCTGTAAGTGTTGGCGGAGTGGTGGTGCTGAGGGAGTTGACAAGAAGTTTTTCGGTGGCCTTGATCCAGCTGCGAGGGGGGACGATGATGGCGGTGGTGTATGGTGGGTATGGTGAAGACGTGATGTATACATTGATAGTCAGTCCAGGAGAGTCCGGTGGTGTGGCTGTAGTTGAAGTTCCCGCTGGCGGAGGAGACATGCTCGAGCATGTGTCCTGCTATGTGGGTTGGTGCAGTGACTAGCTGCTTCAGTCTGATGTTGGTGAGCTTCCCCAGGAGGGGGTTGTGTTCTGGTCACTGGGGTTGTCCAGGTGGTACTTAAGTCCGAGTAGGATGGGAGAGCCTGAGGTGCAATGAGGTCTACAGTGGTATTGGTGAATGGGGGTCCATGGCCCAGGGGGGCTGCAGATGAGGGTGCCGCAGAGGATGCGGTTGGGGTTGGTCTGGATCTGGAAGTGGAGGTGTTCCATGGTCACCGTTGGGTCATTAGAGTGCGTGGTCAGTCGGAGTGTGCTTTTGTAGGAGATGGCAATGCCTCCTCCTGGATGGTCAGGGTGGTCCCTGCAGTTGATTTAATAGCCATCAGGGATGGTGATGGCGATGGTGATGTCTGGTCCGGAGCAGAGGTTGGTCCAGGTTTCCGTGAAGAAGGCGATGTCTGAAGAGGTTGCGTCGAGGAGGTCCTAGATTTCTCTTGCGTGTTTGTGCAGTGACCGCACGTTGAGGAGGATGCAGTTGAGCGGGTCGGTTGCACTGTTGGTCGGTTGGGCGGCACGAGGCACTGGTGTGCTGATGTGGCAGAAGGTGCGTTTGTAGTTTCAACAGGCGCAGGGTTTAAGAGAATTCCAGTGTTGCTAGATGGCAGGCGATGTGGCATCCAGGGTTGATGGCGAGTAGGGTGCTGGCGTTGTAGCGGTGGAGTGTCCCAGAGGAGGGGTCATTTGTGCTGGGCATGGTCCAGGGGCGGACGGCGGCAGACGGGCTTGCCTATGGCTTGCCTTTGGAGGGAAACAGCGTTTACATCGCATGCGCTACAACGCATGTGATTACAACACGGTCGTTACAAAGACGGCGTTGTTACAACACAAGCCATTACATCGCAAGTAATTTCTACGACTTGCTGTAGGGGGCGCGCTAAACCAAGGAATAGTATAATTTACTATTCCAACACCTTCCCTACTGTTGCACACGCTGGAGTTGGAATAGTAAATTATGCTATTCCTAAATCCAGCGCACCCCCTACAGCAAGTTGTAGAAACGACATGCGATGTAATGGCTTGCGCTGTAACAATGCGGTCGTTGTAATGACCATGTTGTAATCGCATGCGTTGTAGCACATGCGATGTAACATCGTTTATTCGCCTTTGGCAAGGGAGACGTCCATTACAACGCAGGCATTACATCGATGCCTTTACAACGCAACTTTTACAATGCAGTTGCCTTTACAACGCATGCCATTACAACACATACCATTACAACGCATGCCATTACAACGCATTGTAAGGTTAGTAATGGAGAATTCTAAGTTTTAGGGTGGGTATGGGTTTTGGGGTGCCAGGGTTAATTTTAGGGTTCAGGGTGGGTATGTATTTTGGGGGGCAAAGGTGAATTTTAGGGTTCAGGGTGTGTTTTGGTTTTGGGGTGCAAGGGTTAGTCTTAGGGTTGCACTCACTGGAGTGGGACTAGTAATTTTTAGCCCTCCGCTATCCAGCACTTTCCCTACTGTTGCAATATGCGTAGTATTAGTATGCATTGTAATGGAATGCAATGTAATGATATGCGTTGTAACGTCATATATTCCTTTGGCACACCAGTGGTATGCGCGCTTTGCATGGGCACACAGCAGCCGCCATTGAGAAGTGCTGCGGGGGGGACTGGACAGCTGTGAGGCGGAAAATGCAGTAAAGGACACTGAAGGGTGCGGGGACACGGGGGGATGTGCGTGGGGGTTGTAAATATTTTTTCTAATGAATTCTTACCTCGAGGCCGGGTCCCGCGTCTTCTGTGCTCATGCTCCCCTGAGTCTGCTTCCAGGGACAGAAGCAGGCAGGCAGGTTCCCTCCCCTAAGCCAATCACAATGCTGCAATGCGGCATTGTGATTGTTCTTGAGTGCCGTAACAAGGCGTTGAGCCAGGGGCTAGAGGGGTGGGCATGTCCTCCATGAAGGCTGTAATGCAGCCTGCATTGCGAACAGGGAAGTGCGCATGATTGCTTTGGGCGCCCTGAGAGGGCCGACCAAACAGTCATTGTGCACTTGCGTGGGTATACCACTCAGCCCCTGCCCTGCTCGGAGTGGAGCAGTCCTACCCACCCTCCCGCCCGCAAAGGAAACATAGCATGTGTGCATCAGAAAGTCATCATCATGTTATTATTTTGCCACTTCTTGCACTGCTTGAAAGCAGTGGGGCGACGCTCTTCCGCCATTGCGGATGAGTCGCCACTGGGGGTGCGTCATCCACAGGTGCTAGGCCTGGGCGACTCGACCCCCGGGCATCCTCCGCTACACGTCCCACCTTCTCCTTACCTGGACATTGACACTGTGGCGCAATCCGCTGCACTCTCTCCAAATCTGTGACTCAGCCAGCAGGAGCCTCAGCCAGGTGGGATTTCACAAGCCTGGGTACAGCAGTCGCTACCAAGTCTGCTGGGGAACCTCCCAATGCAGGTGATGCAACAGGGCCCCCTTAGGCGTGAAGTTGCAGCGCTACTGCCACACAAGTTCGGCGGGGGCCTCACCCTCCACAGCATCTGGCCAGTGCAACATAATCCGGCCTGTGATGCACAGAGGCGCCGCCCACCATTGGTAATCTCCTCCGTGCACCCCGATGTAGTGGTGGATCATAGTATGCGATGCAGGCCTCCCTACGTTGGTGCGCAGGAGCGCCTCTACTATTCACAGCTCCAAGGGGCTTAAGGCGGTCTTCTCACACAGGTCAGCAATGTGTCTCCATGGGACCTGCCAGACTTCACCACCAGGTAAGGACGATCGCCGCACCGCAATGTCTACTGCCACAGCCCAGCGACTCCACAGCACCTCCGCATCCCACTCCGGGTCCCAGGCACACGACCAGCAAGGCCTCCAGGCCCCAGACGCAGGCCCAGCGAGGCCTCCAGGCCCCGGGGACTGTCTGTGCTTTCAAGGTTTTGGATGCCATGGTGTTGCAAGGAGTGCGCAATGAAAAGTGATGCATCACTGGTTTTGCAGCGCGATGCGCCTCTTTTCATAGAAGTAGCCCTGAATTTCCTCTTCCCCTGGGACTCTGGTTGGTCATCCTGGATGTTGGGGGGCTTGAGGGGGTTGTTGATCTGTGCTGCACTTGGCCCTGGCTACTCCATTCTGCATTCCATTGTTTTTTTTCCCTATTTTTCATTGGAGGTGGACTGATAGACTATTTTTGCCTACAGAGGAAAAAAGACTCACGTTGGGCTGACTAATGTGCATTTTTTGCTGCTAATGGGCCTTTTGTTAGTTTTCTCCCACTAACGCCAGAATTCCTATCGCCTTCACGCTAGTGTTAGCGGCAATTTTCACCGCGGCTCCCTGAAACTATCGCCATGTAGCAACGTCTTGTAAATACATCGCTAACAGGGCGATAGTTTTCAGCGGTACGCGGCGGTAGGAAAACCGCTGCTAACTAGCGTTAGCGGTAGTTAACGCCATTCCTTGTACATACGGCCCTTAGTTTTCTTTTTTTACACACTTATCCGATATTTTATTTTATATTCAAATGTTTATCTTTTTAACGGTTGTACGCTAAGCTCTGAGGTGGGCGAATCTAAACTGAAAACTGACAAAAGTCTACATTGAAAAATAGACCAAATGTTATCATATTTGCAGTGAAGACACATTGTTTATTTTCATGAATTAAAAAATCATGATTTGGTGTTGTTTACCGCTCTGCTGAGAAAAGAAGTTTGACAAAGCATCCTAGCTTCGCCAAGGCATAGTTTAATTATTTTTCTGCACTATAACAGGTATCACAAAAGTGTCTGATGCTGATTGCTGTACTACACACATACTCCTTTACACATCAGTTATGCCCGACAGCCGAGTCAAAGAGCTCGCAGTGTGTGACCCTCTGCACAGAATTTTACACGGCTGTGCCTCGTTGCCCGCAGGCATACTGAACAGATGATCTTACTTTCGGGCATGGTTAGCCACCACCCTCACACACCATCTGAACTCTAACTTCTCCACCGGACCACATTGTTGCATTCATTCACCCGATTCTCAAGTGCTCCGAAGCATCCTAAAGGAGACATGTAGCACTTTTAAACACTTCTCGGTGACTGAAAGTAGAGCAATACACTTAAAATAATTGTGGAGCAGAGCAGAGTAATGCTCATAAAAATGTGATGCCTCCATGCCCGGGAAGAAGGGAGGGGGTCAGCACACTATACAAATGCTATACAATGTGACCCATAAACACAAAGATTTTAACATCCAATCATTGTATCCTGTTGCCTGGACTGATAAACATGTGATTAATATACCCACATGGCCCAGCGATGCACATATAATCTCTTAGCTTATTGCATAGAGACTGATGACAACATCACTGTGCAGTGCTCTATAGTGTAAAGAAGTGGACAATGCCTGTACCGCTCTGTGCATAGTTTGGCGTGGGCATGCCTACATTAATTCACACCTAACTGTCAGCCACAGTGCAGCTTGAGAGTGAGAAACATGCTTGAGGTGCCCACTGAAACATTACACTGACACATGTACAGTGATACAAGCAATATTTGCTTTGGAATAGTTACCTGTACAGGAAATGCCCAGCCTGTAACACAGAGGATCCGAGGAGGTGCAGTGTGCCACATAAAATAAAGAAACTGCTTATGCAAGGGGCACAGTGTGTGAGACCTGCAGTGCCAGCATTGGGCCAGGACTGCTTTTTAAAAAATATCCTGTCACATTCCATGCCCAGGACAATTTTCATGCTTGGGGCATTCTCCAGTACAAGGGGAGATGAACGGGGGCATTTCAGCCTGGTGAGACAGGCTTGCACAGTTCCCCCATGTGGTGGTCACCAGTGACAGTGATCAGCACCCTGAATACACACCCATTACCCCACCCAAGGCCACCCGGCTGCTCAAGAGTACAAGACTGTTGCCTGAAAGTAGCTAAGCCTTTGATCTGCTCATGATGGGTCAGTATGGGAGCAGCGTGTGTGTGATATCTAGGCCTGGGCGGTGAACTCCGCTCCGTTCACTGAGTTTTACGCACTCTGTGCAGAATGGGGAGTTCTAAAAAACTCCACTCCGCGTAGCAGAGTTTTTTCCTCGCTCATGCTCCCCAATGTCAAGTTGGCGAGCGCAAGCGAGGAAAATTCTCAACGCGGGCGGTCGTGGATGGTCGCGGATGTTCGCAACCGCTCGCATTGAGAAACCTTCCATTCGAGTTGTTGAAGCTACCGCTCGGGTAGAAAATCTACTTGAGCGGCAAGAAAAGAAGCAACGCCCTCTTGCGCTGTGCATGGTGCCGTTTACTCTGATTTTACAGTGCAGGACAAACACCTGCCTCTGAAAATCAACACGAACGGCATGATCAAATGCACTCTGCCACTGGTGGAACTCTATGTAGCGTGGTGGAGTTTTATGGTCACTTTGCAGAGTTCCACATAGTGGCACTTGGCGAACTTTGCCCAGGCCTAGTGATATTGCGTTCATTATGGAGACAAGCATCAGCTAACTCTTCAGCAGGAGGTTTGTGGCCGGGTTGACAGTGCGAGTAAACCACGCCACACGAGCCTGCATGTTTTACTGGCACTGACTGCATGCACTGCGGCTCGAGTAGATCTGTTGTGTTTTCCCTGCAGCGATGCACCAGGGCTCCCATGGGTGCTGCTGCTGTGGGTGCACAGTGCCAGTTCAGGCTTAGGGGTGGATTTGGTACAGGCCAGGGTAGGCCAGTGGTGTGGCTCATTTTTCTCCAGTGCCAGGCGCTCCTATATCAATAGGGGTAGCCGAGCAAATAATACTCGGCCTGCTTGCGGAACACCGCAGAATTTGACGGAGGTTTTCGGTTACCCTGTGAAATTCTGTGAAGTAAAACTCCGCCCAGGACTAATCTCTATACACTAGCAGGAACTGCAGGCATGGTGTTTCCTGTCAATGTAGGAAAAGTATAACGGACAGCTCCATCAAACATGATGGCTGGCTGGCTATCAAACTTTTCAAAAGCTTTTATTTTTCAGAAATAGGCTCCATAGCAGGAGTTTGTTTTGGAAAACTATAATAAACTAGTGATCCCCACACCCATTTTTTCTCATGGTGCAAGGGTAAATTTCTTTTTTTACCATCCCTCACCACCAAAAAATACCTGTCGTTGATGAACAGTAGAAAAAAAAGCCATCTGACGATGCACTCAAAATAGGGTGGACAATTGGATGGCTAATGTCCGATGGCACCTACTGTGTCTACTCTGTTATAATGACAGAATACATTTTATTTCATTGGTGTAAAACTTGAGGTACGCCTGACTCAAAATCGGATGGGCGGACCTTGAGTTTGGTAGACAGTACACTCCTTCACCATTGCAAAAGAGTACCTGTCCTCCAACTCTAAATCAGCCCAAGAGGTCCACCTAAGGCAGATCAGTACTGACCCTTCTCCTCATTGGAATAGTCCATTCTGAACCTCGGTCACTTCACACATTTACCCTGCACCCCACTGTTTTTATTAGTTGGGTAATTTGAGGTTCACATCCCCTGCATCTCTTTGATATAGCTATGCCCCTGCATCAGAGATGTCAATAAGGCCATTCTTGTGTTTATGTAAACTGTTTGGACTGTTTGGATTGGTCATGAAGTTTGGAAGTTTCATTGATGGACAACAAGCGATTCTGTGCACTGTTATCATTTTTATTAATATCTACAGTATTGGATCAAGTGTTATTATCAAATACATCAGTATTACCTGTTGCATCTAGAACATGAGCTTTTATTTGCTGACTCAACAGTTTGCACTTCTTTGATGTAGCCATCTCCTTAACCCCGTAAGCTTGGCTGTCAATAAGGTTAGGGCAGATTAGCAACTGAGCAGAATTAGCAACAGATGAAGTGACCTTGGAATGAAGATAGGTAGTGTTCCCGCTTTTGCACGTACCCTAACGCTCAATTAGATAAGACATGAGTCCTGCCGCTTCCAACTCTGATCATAGTGAATCACTATTGAAGTAACATTAAGATTCACCTCTGATGCTTTTGAAATACTACATTTAATTAATGCTTTCCCATCCCATGTAACTCCTGACAGTTTGGCAATATAGATGACTCGCTGCTTCTTGGCAGACTTTGAGCCAGGTCCTGGCCATTTTGTGAAAGACATTTCATCATATATTCAGACTTTCACATCTTTGCATAAGGCCCAGCAGAATCTCATGAAGGTGTTGTGTCCATGTGTTTTTTGGAGGGATGGACAGGTCAGTGCTCACTTTCCCAGACCCTATCACAGATCTCTTACCAACCTTTTATGCCCCAAGACACACTGCTGGCTTCAGTGACAGAGGAGGATATACTCTTTTCTTCCCACAGAGAGGAAGCCACTTCATGGGCAGATTTCAGCTTGGCAGAGGACGTACTCACCCCTGTATTGGTTGGTCAATTCAGTTTAAAAAAATTTCCCCAAGAAAGTTGGGTTGCAGACTCATCCTCTTTGTTCATAACTTGAGTTTAATCAAAACAGATCAATGGGTATTGCTCCTTCTTGACCTATGGTGTTTTACTGTTTTGTGTTGAAATTTGTTTTCTATGGATCTCTTTGACAGATACACACCAAGTTGTAGCCACATGAAAGACAAGTTAAGTGAAATATTGGGCACTGCATAGTTGATTTGAAGGACACAGATGAGCGGCTACACCTCCTTATTGGCTTTTGGCACTAGATATATCTAAACACCTGATGGCAAAGTTGAATTTCTTAGAAAGCCATTTGCTAGATTTTTATCAATGTCTTTCTAAAACTTCCTCTTTCCTTTGTGTAAGACTGTAGACCTGACCACGAATGAGGGTACCAAGTCAATTGCACAGTCAGAAGGTTTATAAGGGAGATTTGCTGATCAGCTCCTTTCTCAAGAAATACATCCTCGTTGTACTCAGAATGCAATGTTGGCAACAAGGTTCCCTATGTACCATTTACTATACAAATTTTGGACGGAAAACAGACTTCTTGGAAAGGACAAGAAAATGGGTCCTTTAGTCCAATTGTGGGCTGTCCTTCCAAAGCCAGGAAGATCCTATGATTGTAAATGTAGGTGTGCATCAATGACATCAAAAATTATCTCTTGCAGGTGGCAAGTAAGCAACGCCATGATGATAGCGTCAGTCTCCTTTATCACGTCCTCGGAGGCTAGTGGCTTCTCATCAATGGCCATTAGTAGTTCCACTTTTTCCTTTGCCACTAATGCAATGCCAATTTTCTAGGCAAACGCATAAATAATGAAAGAGCCGGAGGCTCCTGAATCCACTGATGCTGGGTCAGAGAGCAGACCTGTTGGCAACAAGATAATCATGTCCGCGAAGAAGTGTGCTCTGTTTTTAACAGGCATTACCATCATAGAGCTCCATTCAGTCCTGCTACTCAAGGATGAGGTTGGTAGTTTTCAGACAGACTTGGGTAATTCTTTACAAAGTGGCCAGATAGACTGTAGTACATGCATAGATACTCTCTACATGTTTACGTCCTCTCCCGATTAGATACATTTTTCATGACTAACCCAATCTGCATCCACTCTTCCTCAACAGAGAAATTAGTAGAGAAGTTTAAATCCACCACTAAGGTGGGTTTGTACACATTTGTGGGTCTTCCAGGAGGTGTTTTCTTTTCTCTCTTTTTCCATGTTAGTTGTTATTCAATTTGCAGGTTCAAATTAATTGAATCTGCTGTAGAGGTTGGCCAGTCAGGATAAGGGATCTTTAATTTCCTTTGTTGAAAGTGACAGCTGTCCAAGCAGCTTCAGAAAGAAGCCATTGAAAATGTGCCATTCAAGCTATGAGTTGTGCTCCCTGTGTGAAAGGAGTGCCACATAAGCATGTTGTTTACTCTGATAAAATTCGCACTTTGCAATGGAATGGAGTGCACACGGGGAACACGGAGAGACTTACTGGGTGCTTGCAAGCGCCAACGAGATTTGCCAGCTGCCCACGAGCACCCACAAGATTTTGTGCCCGCTATTGTGGCTTTAGGCTGTGTCAGCGACTTCCGGCACATCTTTTGTGATGTAGGCTAGCGCGAGCTACTGCGGGTGCAACCTGGAGAAGATTCTCTCCTCAAGAAACAGCTAAATCTCCTCAAAAGACAATTTGGAGTTAATAGACTCCCCAAATGGACCATCTGCCTTGGTTTTTGTGCGGGAGCCCTTTTTTAAATTTACTTTTTTTTTCATAAAGGAGGAAGTGCCCTAAGGACTCCAACTTCCTGTTCCATTCCAGCAGGCTCTTCCCAGTGCTTTGTCCACTTCCTGGTCACTTTTCATTTGGATTTGGAGCTCGAAGGATCGTTCTCTTTGTCTGCTGCATATACATCAGTGAATTCAAGAACTTTGGGGCCAATTCACAAAGGTAAAGTTAGACAAAAGTCTAGCTTTATAACTTTTGGTATTCACAAAGGGCATTTACTACTTGTAAATGCCCTTTGTGAATACCGAAAGTCTAACTTCACGACTTTCAGTATTCACAAAGGGCATTTAAGAGTAGTAAATGCCCTTTGTGAGTTCCGAAAGTCGTAAAGTTAGACTTTCGTCTCACCTTACCTTTGTAAATTGGGCCCTTTGTTTTTGTTATATCACCAGAAAGTTCAAAAACTGTAGAATAAGGGTGTTGTTTGTTTGATAGAGGGCATGCACCAGGATTTATTTGTACTTTTATTTTATTTTTTAAATTTATTGTCGTGGGTAGCCTGCAGTTTCAGTAGAGGCCTAGTTATTTTTTGAATGTCATTTTTCTTTTTTTGTAAAGGAAATATGTCGCCCAGTTCAGGATATTTTCTCCATATTTTTTAATAAATTTGCAATATTCATTTAATTCACTGTGTGGTTAGTCTGTCAATGGACCTTCCGGCCACTAGGCCCAGCACTAGTCATTGGAGCATGAGCGTGAAGCAGCTATTTCTGTGGTTGAGACATCATTTAGGCCATGGATGGCATTGGATTAAATTACTAAATACGTTTTTTTGCGGTATTTCATGTTTTTTCATGTAAACAGTATATAGGTGGGGTAAAATATTTGATGTCTTTGGAGGATGTGTATTGTTTTATATATATGTTTTTATAGCCAAATTAATTTTCATTTTTGGCATTGCTGAATTAATGATGTTTGCTCCTGTGTTACCATGCCTCCTCAGGATTCCTGCTACAGCTCACCTCTCTTGAGTATCACAATATACCTGCATGACTCATATCATTCCTCCCAATACTTATGAATGAACAAACGTCTTGTACGCTGAATGTTGACCATATTACATGCTGTTGGTAATAGCTAGCTGCAGCTGGTGTTTCCCGGTTTGTTTGAAAAGGCTTCATAGCTTTTACAAATTTTTTACCATGCATATGCAAGATCAGGTTTCAGGTGTCACGGAAACATCCAGAAAATCTACCAAAATAAGCATCAAGCAACTGGCATAGATGACCTCAAAGGAACCTTCCGGAAGACAGCCCTCATCAAATTAATCCCCTCCACCTGTTTCTTGCTATAAACAATTAGAATGCAACCTTTGTGAACATTCTAAAACACCTTCTAAAAGACAGCCTCATCAAATTAATCATCTCCACCTGTCCTTGCTATAAGCAATTAGAACGGGACCTTTGCGAACATTCTAAAGCACCTTCTAGAAGATAGCCTCATCAAATTAATCATCTGCACCTGTTCCTTGCTAAAAGCAATTAGAACGTGACCTTTGTGAACATTCTAAAGCACCTTCTAGAAGGCAGCCTCATCAAGTTAATTATCTTCACCTGTTCCTTGTTACTAACAATCAGAATGTGACCTTTATGAACGTTCTAAAGCAATCTTATTTGAAGACCGTCCACACTCCTACCCTTCGCTTCGCCTCTTTGCCTGCCACTTACCTGTTTTCCGGCTCCCAGGATTTTGTCTTGCCAGCTCCCTTGATTCTCCCACTTCGACCTCACCGCAAAGAACGTCCTGCATCAGACTTGCACCTGGATGGAAAAAAGAACAAGAAGAAAAGGGGAGACGCATAAACAGACTTGATTTTACTACACACTGAGCTCAGTCGCAACATCGTACTGCAAACAAAGGTAACCAGTGTTTCTGTTCAACTTGTACATTCTGTTGGCAGGGCTCTGCCAGAGAGGACTTGGGTGAAGCTAACCCCGTCCAAATTTGCTTGTGGGTTTGATGCTGAAATCATACTCACTACAGTTTCAAAATTGTTGATAAAGGAGCCTCTACGGACAATCTAAATGAAAACAAAACAACAACAAAACTAAAGGTTAGTTGGAATTTGAAAATCTTTTGTGAGGTGATACCTTAAGAGATAGAGTTAATATTAGACTAAAGCCTTATTATTTGTTTGTTTATAGGTGCCATTCATCAGACTGGTGTGAATGCCTGCTGCAGAGTTGCTGTTGAGTAGACGAGCCACAGCATCATTGACTCTACACATTCTTTCCATCCCAAACCCCTTCCGCCTGGGATTTACCACAGGAGCAGTGTCTCCTCCTTTAAACAGAGGGCAAGTCTCGGTAGCATTTGGGGAACTAGCGTCACCGCCCCATTGGAATCATATGGGATCCAGGTAGATGGCTTATGACACCTCCGTTGTCTGGCCAGTGTGTGAGTGTGTTTGCCATAGTCCATCATTTGTCTTTGTTCCCCATGCTTTGTGGCCAGGGGCCATTTTGTCAGTGTCTATAGGACTGCATATGTTCTTTGTTGTGGCCATGCCTCCATGCTGGTTGTTCTTGTTTGCCCATGTGTCTGATGGCCATTTTGTGTAGCCAGCCAGTGTGCTTTTGCTAAAGGCCTGCATGTGATATTTGTTGTGGCCATGCCTTCTTGCTGGTTGTTGCTATTTGACCATGTGGCTGGCAGACATTTTGTGTAGCCAGACAGTGTGATTTTGCTATAGGCCTGCGTATGTTCTTTGTTGTAGCCATGCCTCCTTGATGGTTGTTGTTTGACCATGTGGGTGGTGGCCATTTTGTTAGCCAGGCAGTGTGCTTTTGCCATAGACCTGCATGTGTTCTTCATTGTGGCCATGCCTCCTGGCTGTTGTTGTTGTTTGACCATGTGGTCGGTGGCCATTTTGTTAGCAAGCCAATGTGCTTTTTGCCATAGGCCTGAAATTGTTCTTTGTTTTCCATGCCTCCTTGCTTGTTTGATCGACCATGTTGCCATTTTGTGCAACCATCCTTTTTTCAGTTTCCAAAGCCATTTTGTATGTAGAGGCATAAGCATTTTTGGTGGTAATAATTTTTTTTTAACTTTTCCTTGATATCAGTTTAATAATATGCTTGAGGCCTAGTTGCTCAATGCTCATAGTTAATGTACTGTCTGAACAGTGTTTATATTACGATATACTTTTCTGCATTCACTCCTTGTCTCCCAAATCCCAATGGGCTTCTCAATGTAGTCCCCTAGTACATCAGCAATTATATTTGTTTAAATTTTCATTTTTTAATAATTTTTTCACGTAATTTTGAATTATTTAAAAAAAAAAAACTATTTTGTTTTATTTTTGAAAAAAAATACATTTGTTATTACATTTATTTTTATTTATTTTAAATTTGTAAAACAAAATTAAAAAATATTGTAAATTTTAAAAAAATGTTTTCTTTTTTTTGCAATTTTCTTTTTCACATTTTCACAATATCCATTAATTCCCTGTTTGCCATAGGGAGCACAGCCACACAATAGCATTTATTTTCTATGGATTATTCCCTTGTCACCTTGATGCACATAAACAAACAGTTACATCTGTATGTTGTTGCTCTTTCTTATCCTTCCTAATTGTAAATGAAACTTATTGTTGGTGTGGTTTTACTTTTAAATGGATACCCTGTATTGTTGTTAAATATTATAACTTAAGAAACCACACTAAATTATATTGTTTGTACTAATAATTCAAACTGCAACAATGCCATGTTTTACAAAAAATGTTCTTGCTTGTTTGCTTTTAGGTGCACAAGAGAAGAGACATCATTCATAGTACTGCCAGACAGAAGGCCTGTGCACGTGGCGCGTGACCGCACAACACATGACATTAGTATTCACATCTCTTCAGCTTGTGAAGCTAAGTGCCACTGTCACCTGACAGCTTCACGATGGCCTCAAAGAAAGGTGCTTCCAAGAAAGTGGGCAGTGATTAACCCTGGGCGTCATTCACGGAGTTGCACTATGTGGCACTACGCGAAGTGCAAAAACAAATCTGCCGCACTGCGCGGAGCTACGCGAGCGACGGAGTACGATCGAAAAATGCCATTCGCGGTGATTGCACAGTGCCAGATGCTTGTCCGCACTGTGCAATCATTGCGAACGGCACCATGCACAGTGCAAGCGGTCCCTTCTTTCCTTTTCTGGCACTCGAGTAGATTTTTACTCGAGCGGCAGCTTTCTCAATGCGAACGGGCAGTTTCTCATTGTGAGCTGTCGCGAGCATACGCGACCACTCGCAATGAGAAACCTGACCCCCTCCCCCCGCGTTGAGAAATCTCGCCGGGATGTTGATTTTCCCCGCTCGCGCTCGCCAACTTGATGTTGACGATCGCGAACAAGGAAAAATCTCGCCGGGAGGTTGATTTTCCTTGCTCGCGGTCGCCAACTTGACGTTGAAGAACGCGAGTGAGGAAAAAAACTACGCTACGCAACGCGAAGCAGAGTGTTTCGGAACTCCGCGATCTCCGTGTAACGCGGAGTGCAGGAAACTCTGCAAACTCCGCGAGCAGAGCGGAGTTCACCGCCCAGGGTTAGCTGTGATAAGGAGCTTACCACCACTGGTATGTCACCCCAGACCTTTTTTGGGCAACGTTGTGTCGCTGCCGCACCGGCCTCTGGGGAGCAAGCTGGGAGCAGCACTCCCGCATCAATGGCCCACCACATCCTAGGCCCAAGCCCATATCTGGCACAGTGGCAGCACCTGTAATCACGGCAGCGCGATGAGCAGTGACTTTGAATTGGAGTTATCTCTTTCGCAAAGTAGTACCCAATCGTTGCCGGAAACTCAGCTTAGTGGACAACAACTGCCACAGCCAGCAAAAGTAGTTCCTCCTGAAGTAGGAGCACTTCAGAAGATTAAGCTTTATGCTGAGGAAATAGAAGAAACCCCTCTTTCAGAAAATCCATTGTTTTCCAGATCTCCAGCAAGAAAAATAAAGGGCACTCCACCATCTTCTTCTCCAACCCCCCATCTGATGATCAAGACTCCACTTGGATCCCCCCTCAGTCTGAGACACGCCGGTAGAGGCAAGGGAAAAGGAAGGTTCCTAAAAGCCTCAGCCTTATGGAGGAAGAAGAGGAGAATGACGATGACCCAGTCATCATGGATGTTAGCTTAGCCTCAGAGGAGACTGACGCTCTCAAACTGCTCTGAGGGATATGGCACAGATACCACTACAGCCATCTTCCATTTTTGCAAGGCCCCTGCAACCTGCATCCACAACCACCTCAGTAGAAGTAGGCACTGCAGAGAGGCTACTGTCGAAACACCCACCTACAGGCCATCCCAGGCAATCACCGTCAGAACCCTGTTTTAATGACTCACTTAGAGCTTAAAAACAAATCTGCTGCAGGCTGGAAAAGAAATGGAGATTAGATGACAATCCTCAGACACAAACAGATTATAAATTATCCATTCAAGTCTATAAAAATCTAATCTTGAAGGAGAAGGCATCATACTTCAAAGAAAAAATTGAAGGAGCCAACTATTGTTCGAAAGTTTTATTCACTACTATCAAAAAACTTTCGAAGCTTCCGGATCCACATGATCATAAAGCTAGCCAACAATTCTGTAACTCACTAGCTGTGTCATTTCAACAAAAGGTTAAATCAGTTAATGATGCTTTTTCGCCCCAGGACAATCGTTTGGCCCAGTCTCCGCCTCATCCCATCCATTTTTCTCCTCCGTTATCCATCCACGGAGGCCCGGTACTGCCGACGCTTTCGTCATTCACCGCCTTAACCTTAGATCAGATTATAAAAATAATTTCAGTAGTTAAGTCCTTATCACCCATGGACCCTTGCCCTCCGAGAATTATCCATCTATCCCCAGAGACTGTAGCAACATCGCTACTGCCGATCTTTAATCTTATGTTTACATCAGGACACTTACCCATTGAAAGGAAAAAAGCATCCATATTGCCACTTTTACAAATTCCAACTTGGATGTCCATGACACTCTGAACTATACGCCAATTTCGGGAATGCCGTTTCCCGCAAAGATAATAGAAAAGATTATCAATCTAGAACTAACCACCTTCAGCTCTGATAATGGCATTCTCGATCCATCTCAATATGGATTTCGGGCTCATCACAGCACCGAACTGGCCCTGATCATGGCTACTGAAGAGCTTAGACAAACCTTAGATGTAGGGGGAGTGCAGCCCTGATCCTGTTAGATCTGTCAGTGGCTTTTGACACGGACACCCACGATGTGTTGGTTGACCGTCTATCGTCACTCGGGATCAGAGACAAAGCTATCTCCCTGCTAAGCTCCTTCTTATCAGATCGGTCCTAAGTGGTGGCACTTGGAGAATTTGTTTCCCCTCCTTTTTCTCTTCCCTGTGAAGTTCCAAAGGGCTGTCGTTGAGCCCTACCTTATTCAATCTGTACGTCACTCCCTTGGCCAAACTAATTAAAAGCTATGGCTTTACCCTGGTGTCCTATGCGGATGACACACAGATAATCATGTCAATCAATAGTGCACCTGATGCAACAGCAGTCAGATTTCATGACTGCATGGGTCACATAGGACATTGGATGCAAGACAACTGTCTTAAATTGAATTTATCAAAGACTGAAGTCCTTCTTTTTGGGAACTCATCTTCAAACTGGACACACCGCTAAATTGGGTCCTCTGCCAATCCCCTCAAATAAAGTAAAAAATCTTGGTGTTTTCTTTGACACCAATCTATCATTTGAAACTCAGATCAATCACACTACTTCCACCTGCTTCTTTTTACTCAAAGTCCTGAAGAAGGTGCTTCCTTTTATCCCTTTCAATCTGAGAAAAACAGTGGTCACTGCACTTATTGCATCTAGGCTTGACTATTGTAATGTGCTATTTACTAGTGCTAGCAAGCGAAGTATTCGTAAGCTCCAGATAGCACAAAATGCAGCAGCCAGAGTCCTCTTAGGGCTTTCGCACTTCGATTCTGTCTGTAAGGCCCTAACCCAATTGCACTGGTTGCCAATCACAAAGTGTATTCAATTCAAAGCCTTCTGTATACCCTTCAAAGCTTTTCATGGTCGTGGTCCGGTGCAACTGTCACACCATTTTAAACTGTACACCCCGGTCAGACCACTAAGGTCAGCGGATTGTGGAAACTTGATTATCCCTAGATTGCGCAAAGTAAAATGGGGGGGTAAAAGTTTCACCTACACTACAACTAGACTTTGGAACTCCCTGCCAACAACTTTGAAAAAAGAAACCAATCTGTTTAAATTTAAGAGAGGGCTGAAAACTTGGCTTTTTTAGATGGTGAGTCCAATGTAATACCTCTAATTCCACTAGTCTGAAAGTAGCGCCTAGACACCCTTGGGTATATGTAGCGCTTTACAAATACTTCATTTCATTTCATTACTGCCACTTCTTCAGACATTGGCAGTGGCACCAGTGTCAGAAAGTGGACTGACCCAGTTAGGGACTTCTATACGGTTAGCAAGCAGGAGGCAAATATTGCCATATGCTCCCTTTGCAATGCAAGTGTTGGTCATGGTAAGCTTGCTACAAACTATGGAACCGGAGGCCAAACAACCCATTTGAGAAAACACTACGCAATCCACTGGGAGGTGCACCTTAGCAAAAAAACTGCAAGTGGTGTTGGTGAAGGTGGTGAGAGCAGGGAATCTGAATCTGCTCCGATCACAGTGGAAGGTGAAGAAGAGGGTGACATTTTCTTTATGCAAATCAGCCCTGTCTCCAATAGTGCAGTAGTATCGCCAACGTAAGCAACATCGCAATGGCACAAGACCCAGAGTCAGGTAGAGTTACCAAGGCAAGAGCATACAGTGATTGCCCCACTGAGACATACATTGAGTCTACCACCTTCTCCTCTCAGGAAGTTGCTTGTGTCAGTGGCACCAGAAAAGAAAAAAATCCAGGCTACTATTCCTGCCATGTTTAGGAAGGAGGGGCAGTATGAACACAACCACTCAACGTCACATTTGTTCAATGGGAAAGGTGGCCAAAATGTTACCGCTGGATGTCCTCCCTTTTTCTTTTGTGGAAGAAATGGGTTTTCTAGAATTTGTGGCAGCCATCTACCCGAAATGGAAGATTCCCGGCTGGACCTATTTTGCCAGACTTGCTGTATCAGAACTAGATTGGTTGGTCAAGCTTTGCAGCAGAGTGCTGTTAACACTGTCCACCTGACAACAAATATATGGACAAGTTGTCAATTCACTTATTACATGTGCATCACTGCACACTGGATTTCTTCTGTGGGGGATAGAGAAATGATATCTGTAGGCCTGGGCGGTGAACTCCGCTCCATTCACAGAGTTTGTGGAGTTTTGAGTTTTTTACTCGCTCGCACTTATCAACGTTAAGTTGGTGAGCACGAGCGAGGAAAATCTAGTGCTAAACCACCTCCCAGCAATATTTCTCAACGCGAGCGGTCAGGTTGAGAAACCATCCGTAGATGTTGTGGAAGCTGCTGCTCGAGTAGAAAATCTACTCGAGTGGCAGAAAGAAGCAGCGCCCTCTTGCGCTGCGGATGGTGCTGTTCCAGCGCGGAACAAACGCCCGGCACTAAAAATCAGCACAAATGGTGCAAACAAACGCACTCTGTCGCTTTGCGGAACTCTGCATTATGCAGCAGAGTTTTGGGGTCACTTTGCAGAGTTCTGCATAGTGGAATTCCATGAACTCCACCCAGGCCTAGATATCTGCAGGTGTTGACAGCTCTGACATTTTTAATGACACTCAGAAGCATGCAACAGTAGCCACGTTCGCCATGGAGAAATCCCATACTGCTGCAAACATCTTGGAAGACTTCAACAACAAGGTCTTTGAATGTTTGTGACCAAGAGGGCGTAACATTGGATTTGTTGGCACGGACAATGGCAGTAATATGGTAAAGGCAATGGCAGATTGTGGCTATTTCAGGGTCCTGTGTTTGGTGCATTGCATCAACATCATTGTACAGTACAAAAAAGAAGACCAAGTCAGCAACTTACTGTCCACCTGCAGAAGAAGCTGCACTAATTTCAGCCATCCTTTTAAAGTCCAGAAGCAGCAGAGGGTCATTCAGCGTGATACCAGATTGCTAGTTAAAGCACTCATACAGGAGGTGCCAACACGTAGAAACTCAACTTATTACATGTTGCACCCTTCACCCTCCCGTTTCCCGCCGCTGTGTCCCCTACGCCCCGCCCCCCTCGCTGACCACTCGCTGCCCCTGCCTCCCGCCTCCCAGCTGCTCCTCCCTCCCACCTCCCCATATATGGCGGCCGCTGTGCGGCCGCGCAGCGGATGCGCGCAGTGGGCGCGCCGCTGGCACGCCGAAGGCAAGCCCGTCAGCGCCCATCCGCGCCTGGACCACGCCCAGCGCCAGAACCACTGGCCCCCGCATCCGCCACGAAGACCACCTCCGATACGACGCCAGCACCCTCATCGCTCTCAACCCAGGACGGACCTCCACCTGCTTCAAGGCCGCCCCGAAACGCACCCATGGTCCCTTCACCTGCCGGAACTGCAGCTTCACCTGCCTCGGAGAGCCCCAGACTCCCGCCAAGAAGGACCTCAACCATCTCCGGTGCATCCTACTAAACACCCGCTCCGCACGCAAACACGCCGTCGAGCTCTGGGACCTACTCGACACCTCATCACCGGACGTTGCCTTCCTGACAGAGACCTGGAAACCGCTCACTCTGTTGCCGGGAACGCCGCCACCATCTACACAGGGGGACTCCAACTTCCAGCCTGCCCCGCATCGCGCCTGGAGGCGCTGACGAAGGCTGCTGCGCCCGGAGGCGCATAAATTGAAATCGCGGCTCCCGCAGCGGGAACCGCTCACTCTGTTGCCGGGAACGCCGCCGCCATCTACACAGGGGGACTCGAACCTCCAGCCTGCCCCGCATCGCGCCTGGAGGCGCTGACGACGGCTGCTGCGCCCGGAGGCGCATAAATTGAAATCGCGGCTCCCGCAGCGCGGGAACCGCTCACTCTGTAGCTGGGAACGCCACCGCCATCTACACAGGGGGACTCCAACCTCCAGCCTCCCCCGCATCGCGCCTGGAGGCGCTGACAACGGCTGCTGCGCCCGGAGGCGCATAAATTGAAATCGCAGCTCCCGCAGCGCGGGAACCGCTCACTCTGTTGCCGGGAACGCCGCCGCCATCTACACAGGGGGACTCCAACCTCCAGCCTGCCCCGCATCGCGCCTGGAGGCGCTGACGACGGCTGCTGCGCCCGGAGTCACATAAATTGAAATCGCGGCTCCCGCAGCGCGGGAACTGCTCACTCTGTTTCCGGGAACGCCGCCGCCATCTACACAGGGGACTCCAACCTCCAGCCTGCCCCGCATCGCGCCTGGAGGCGCTGACGACGGCTGCTGTGCCCGGAGGCGCATAAGTGAAATCGCGGCTCCCGCAGCGCGGGAACCGCTCACTCTGTTGCCGGGAACGCCGCCGCCATCTACACAGGGGGACTCCAACCTCCAGCCTGCCCCGCATCGCGCCTGGAGGCGCTGACGACGGCTGCTGCGCCCGGAGGCGCATAAATTGAAATCGCGGCTCCCGCAACGCGGGACGCGCGCGGGCGAAGCCCGGGCCAAGGGCGGGCCCGTCTGCGCCCGTCAGCGACCGGAGGAGGCCGGGCCGGGCCACATCTCTTGGTTACATCTGAGGTGATACAGAAGTAAGGAGTGGGGGCTGAAAGGCCTGCGGAAAAACACAAAAAGTCCTTATATTTTTTAGGGTCGAGTGTTGAGATATGGGGAGAAAGAAACCTACGCCCACCTAAAAATGCACAGACACAACATTAGATGGCTACTTGCAAAAAGCTGTGGGGGCACTCAACAAAGAAATCGCACAGGCAGAGCGTAGACTATCTTTGGCTCCCTTACCTGTAGCTGGAAACTTGGATATACATCCTGCACAGACTGCCCCCTTAACAACAGCAGAGACCCATCAACAAACAACATTTGTAATCCCCCCCATTAGTCAAGAGGATCCATCAATTGCACCAATTGTACTTTCACCAACAGTCATCGTCTTGAGTCAGGGTCCCCAGGGTGGAGAGGAAAAAGATGTGGACACTGCAACATTGTCAAGCACGGGGGACCCAATTTCAGCTGGGGGGAAAAGAAAGCGCACTGACCTGACGGGAACTGAACAGCGGTCACGGGGTCAATTGCCCCGGGTTAAGAGGCCCAAGCAAAATCCTGTGGTTTCCGCAGGATAACCTCGAGGGGGGGGGGAGGGAGGAGGGGATGGAAAGCACAAAACTTTACCCGAATTGGACATAATGGCAGCTCAATTTGGGAAAGTAGTGGCAGACTTATTAGAGCCGATACTATTGCGATTGTCCCGCATAGAAGAGCAGCTTGGTCAACTTTTGCCCTCTCTAGGGTGTTTCGTGAATCAAACTGGGCCTAATGTAAGCGGCCCTCTGGGCAAATGACAGATAGATAGGGGAGAAAATGCCACCTCCAATGTAACTGAAAGGAGAAGGTTAGCCATAGATAGGCAAATAGACACAAGTGCAGAAGTTAATATATTACGTCCCCACCAGGGCAGTGAAAATCAGATAGTCTCCCTACCACCAGGGCTGCAAATACAGGCAGGAGGTCATGATAGGAGGGCCAACAGCACTTATAGAGAATTTAACTCACCGAATCCTGAAAGGGATTATAGTAAGAGTAATGGGTTTGGAAAAGGGCCTAAGAAATGTCTGGAACAAATCCAGAAAGGCATGGTTTTAGACCTCCCGCCAGAATGTACTCCTTACTCGTTGATCCTGACAGGGGTCCCACATCCTCACCAAGGTCAAAATGAAAGTTGCCAGAGCCTTATCAATAAATCTGCTTTTTGGTGTGCTAGTAGAATACATTCCCAGGTGAACTGGAGTGAGCATATTATAATGGCAAGACGGGTGAGCTGGTTGGGGAAAACGGAAAAAAATATTGAAGGTGATTGCGTGGTCTTGAATTTTAATAACAAAAGATGGGTGGAATTTGCCTTAAGCCATCTTAGAGACTCCCCTGTGGAGTACATACAGGCCCGTCCATTGGGCTTTTTCTACCCGCCACATCAAAGGGGCATTATGCCCTGCACGCGACCCCTGAACAGAATCTCCCCTCCTCACCCCCCCAAATGGCCTCACCCTAATCGATTTGAAGTATTGTCGGGATTAACGGATATTGATTGACTACCACTGGGCCCACATAGTTCATGTAAGCAAATAAGGACAGGAGGGTTATCCAGGGAAAACTATTGCCCAGCGAATAGAATAGAAGGGATTAGGCTGGGGCAAAACAATATAGACCATAATATACACACATCATCTGATACCCCTAGCATAACTGAGAAGCGGTTGAGTGGGAATGACCCTCCCGGCCCCTCTACATTACTTGACCCAGGGAGGGGGGGGACCCAGCTCAGATTTCGCGATTGCTAGTAGAAGGTTACACACAACCAGACCCCTTAAACTGGTCTCCGGGAATATCGCAGGTATCCGTTCTAAACTAGAGATTGAAATGTGGCTAAATTACGTAAAGGCCTTTGATATTATTTGTACCCAGGAGACATGGTCAAGGGAGAATATTGATTTAGATGGTTATTGTTCTTTTAATGTGCATGCTATCGCCTCCCCCGCAGGAAGAGCGAAAGGAGGACTGTTGACCCTGATCTCTCTTAAATATGGGTCTATAAATGTTAAGTCTGTTTGTAATTCACCCTGGTATCAATTGATTTTGATTTCTAATTTGTTCCAGGTTAAGACCCTTTTGATCAATTGGTACTATAATGTTTTTGACTCAAGCAGAAGTGACATTATTGTAAACCTTAAGGAGGAAATTGATAAGATCGCCGGG
The DNA here is from genome assembly GCA_963921515.1 of Calotriton arnoldi. Classification (NCBI taxonomy): domain Eukaryota; kingdom Metazoa; phylum Chordata; class Amphibia; order Caudata; family Salamandridae; genus Calotriton; species Calotriton arnoldi. The sequence goes on from CAWUFW010005753.1 coordinate 1,043,151, forward strand.
AAGTGGCAGCCCCTGTGTATCTACTGGGTTGGGGATTTTAATTGCACTTTATGTAGGTATAGCACAGATAAAGTCTGCGGGATAACAGATACTGAGGGTCAACCCCTAGTACATTTTATACATACTCCCCAGGGAGACGCCATAAATGCTATAATTGTTGTGAATGACTTGCTCATTGTTGATAACCAGGTCAGTAACCCAGATCACCAATATCCCACCTATATGGGTAGAGGTAGGGAAAGTATCATTGATTTTATGCTAATAACTAGAAATTTTGCCTTTTTGGTAGATAGCTCCGCGGTGGAGCTAAATAACGCCAGCGACCATAACCCCCTTACTGTGTCTCTACATGCAGTTGCCCAAGAGATTGAAGGTGATGGTCGCCCCCTGCAGTATAATACAAATCAAGGAGTCAGAATGAAGTGGAATAAGATCAATCCCCCACAATTTGAGGAGAGTACAGTCAAGGCGAACTTAATTGATATTTTGAAATGCCTTGAATATGACTCTCCCCTGAAACAGTCATACAAGGATTTCAGATAATTTGTAGGGACGTATCTAGAAATCTAACAAACACATCTGCACCAAGGGAATCCAGGGGTACTAAATGGTTTAGCGCTGAGTGCACAAGGGCTCAAAAGGATCTAAAGAAGGCAGTACACACGAACCCACGAGATAAAGCCTTAATTAAGAGCGCAAGGCAGCGCTATAAAACCATAGTTGCGGATAGGAAACAGGATCTGAGAAAGCTGGCCTGGGAGGACCTTGAGAGAGCAAGTGCACTCAAAGATTCCAAAAGCTTCTGGCAGGTAATAAACCGCCCATTGTTCTCAGAGGATTCAAGGGGTATGGATTCATTAATACCAGGGGATGTGTGGGAATCCCACTACACTAAGATATTCAACCCAAATGGCATCACTACCAAGGAAACAAGCCAGGAGGTCCCACTAAATTTAATATCTGCACTTCACTTGAGCAACTCCCTCTCAGTGAGTGAGGTGGAAGATGCCCTCAAAAAAGGGATACATCTAAAAGCTGCAGGGCTGGATGGGGTACCCCTTGACCTATTTAAAAGTAACCTCCAACTTTGGGGACCCCTTTTGACAAATGTTTTCAGAGCAGCAATTATCGGCCCCATACCAACGTCATGGAAAGAGGCCATAGTGGTCCCTGTGTATAAAAAAGGAAAGAAGGAAGATCCGGCCTGTTATATGCCCATTTCCCTAATTGACGCTACGGTCAAGGTTCTGGGGAGGGTGATTTTAGCCCGCCTTGATACCTGGGCAGACTCTAAAAAGCTGATATCCCAAACTCAATACGGCTTTCGAAGAGGCATGGGGACAAACGAACAGTGCCTAAACCTGGCATTGATTATGGGCAAGTACATGAAGGCAAGGAAGGGGTCGTTACACCTTGCCTTTATGGACTTGTCCAGTGCTTTCGATACGGTTAACAGAGGCAAATTGTGGGCAATGATGGGGGAAATGGGCTTCGAGGAACCTCTTGGCACTTTATTGCGGAGGTTGCACGCATCCACCACGGTAGCCATACGCTTTGGTCCAGGTGGAGAAAGGACGAGGCCCATTGTGTCAACAGAAGGAGTCCGTCAGGGCTGCATATTGGCCCCCTTTCTCTTCCTTTTGTATACAAATGGCCTTGAATCCGCCTTGAAAGATCAGGAGCCGATCCCGTTGTTGTCATACGCGGACGACACGGTTTTAATGGCTTTAACCGCTAACAGCTTACAGAAGTCTTTAAATATCTTTACTAATTTTATGTGAGGCCTGGATCTAAAGGTCAATTTCACCAAATCTTATATCATGGTTTGCGGACCTAATAATACCAAATCAAGAAAGTTTACGGTAAATGCCAAGACAATCGACAAGGTCTCAAATTTTAACTATCTGGGGAATGTTTTTAATAATAAATTAAACTGGGAAAATCTTATCACATCCAGAGTTCAGAATACTAGTCGTGCTGTGGAAGGTCTCTTCCGCTTTGCGTGCAAATTGGGCCATAAGCCAGTGGCGGAATTGTTAATCCTATACAGATCAAAATGTTTATCTATTGCCACTTATGGGGCGGGAGTATGGGGACATTATAAAAGCACGCAACTACAAACGTTAGAAAATAAGTTTTTTAAAAGATTGCTAATGATCCCAAATAGCGCTCCCACAGCATTCTGTCACTCCGAGGTAGGGGTGGACTTTATTACTGATCTGATTAATATTGCCCCATTGATCCTCTGGGCCAAAGTCTTGTTGTCAGAGGATCTAAAGCTAACAAGAGAAATTCTCAAAGATTGTATGGCGCTGGACAATTCTGAGACCATTCCATGGCTAGGCTATGTAAAAAGAAAATGTAATGAAATAGGTCTTGGGCATTATTACGACAATCCAACTAGTATAGATACAAATATGAAATCGACCATAAAAAATGCATACTGTGGTGAGCGTGATAATTGCCGGCGCCTAGCAGGGTTGCAACCTCTTATCGATCACCTATTTTTACATCCCCAATTTTATTTATCTTTTACCACGAATGTGCAGTTTAGATTTTACCTGACTAGATTTCGGCTTTGCACATTGCACTTTTTAGTGGCCTTTCCTAAACAGGCCGGATGGTGCAATAATCTCATTCCTTGCCCTTGTGATAATATAGCACAACAAAGCACTTTGCACTTTACCCTATTCTGTGCTTTGTATAAGGAACCTAGGGCCCGGTTCCTTATTCCTTTTTTAAGAAAAACTCACCCTAGTAATTACCAGGAAGGTTTTAATAGATTATTATCCCTGTCTACCGAGGCAATCTGTACGGTAGTACTAAATTTTATCAGGATTGCTTTTTTAATAAGAAAACGGTATGAAATGTAATTAAAATTGGCGTCTCCCTTTTAGAATTTTAGAATTTTCGATTTTAAGAATTTTAGAATTTAAGAATCACGTATTTTAAATTTCTGAGATAAATCAAGAAGTATTTGAGTCATGTAACATTTTATCGTATTTGATTCGATATGACATGTAATTTTGTATATCTTGTATGAATGTTATACTTTTATGGTTATTCAAACCGAATAAAGTTATTCTTGAGACTTGAGACAGAGACCTGGATGAACGAATCCTCCGCACCCAACATCGCCATAGCCATCCCCGACGGCTACAAGATCACCCGCAGAGACCGCACCAACGGAATCGGAGGAGGAATCGCCATCGTCCACAAAGACACCATCAGGGTCTCGAACAGCACCGACGACACTCTCAGCACCGCCGAACACATGCACTTCCAGATCCACATGGATCCCAACACCACCGTAAGAGGCACCCTCATCTACAGACCCCCCGGACCCCGACCCCAGTTCAGCGACTCCATCGCCGACTTCATCAGCACGCACGCCCTGACCTCCACCGACTACATCCTCCTCGGAGACCTGAACTTTCACCTGGAGAACAACAACGACAGCAACTCCTCCACCCTGATCGACAACCTCGCCAACCTCGGACTGAAACAGCTCGTCACGACGCCGACCCACATCGCCGGACACACGCTCGACGCCATCTTCTCCTCAAGCTCCCACGTCTCCTTCAGCCACACCTCCGAACTCACCTGGACCGACCACCACTGCATCCACTTCACCTTCCGGAAACCCGCCGTACACCACCGTACCCTACAGATCCCCCGCAGATGCTGGAGCAAAGTCACCGAAGACCAACTCCAGACAAACCTCGCACTCAGCCCACCCAACGACCCCTCCAACCCCCACGCCGCCGCCCGCAATCTCAGACGATGGATGGACGACTGCGCCAACACCTTAGCCCCGCTGAAAAAACCAACCTACAAAGACACCAGCAAGAGAGCCAGCTGGTTCACCCCGGAACTCCTAGCATCCAAGCGCACCTGCCGGAAACTGGAGAACAAATGGCACAGCGAGAAGACGCCGGACAGCCGCGCAGCCACAAAGACGCCATCCGCAACCACCATCACCTCATCAGGTCCGCCAAGAGGACCTCCTTCAAAGACCGCCTCGACAACAACGCACACAACAGCAAGGAGCTCTTCAGCATCGTGAAGGAACTCTCCAACCCCAGCTCCAACGCCAACGACATCCCGCCGTCGCAGGCCCTGTGTGATTCCCTCGCCACCTTCTTCCACCGCAAGATCGCCGACATCTACGACAGCTTTGACTCCCGGACGACCCCAACAGGCCCCGACTCATCAGACCCGCCGCACCCCATCGAACACGACCCCCTGACAGTCTGGGTCAACGTGAACACCAAGGACACAATCAAGACCATGGGCACAATCCACTCCGGCTCCCCAACAGACCCTTTTCCACACCACATCTTCAACAAAGCCGGCAGTTCCATCGCACCCCACCTGCGCAACGTCATCAACCTCTCCTTCGAGACCGCGACCTTCCCAGAGAGCTGGAAACACGCCAAGATCAACGCCCTACTCAAAAACCCAAGGTGGACCCGAGCGACCTCAAGAACTTCCGGCCCATCTCCCTGCTTCCATTCCCAGCTAAGGTCATCGAGAAGATCGTCAACAGACAGCTCACCCGCTACCTCGAAGATAACAGCATCCTGGACCCCTCCCAGTCAGGATTCCGCAGCAACCACAGCACCGAGACCGCCCTCATCGCCGCCACAGACGACATCAGGATCCTGCTGGACAACGGTGAGACGGCGGCCCTCTTCCTCCTGGACCTCTCCGCCGCCTTCGACACTGTCTGCCACCGCACACTACGCACACGCCTCCACGACGCAGGGATCCGAGACAAGGCCCTGGATTGGACCACCTCCTTCCTTTCCGGCAGAACCCAGAGCGTCCGCCTCCCCCATTCCGATCCGAAGCCTCCGAGATCATCTGCGGCGTACCCCAGGGATCTTCCCTCAGCCCGACACTGTTCAACATCTACATGGCTCCACTCGCACGCATCGCCCGACAGCACGACCTCAACATAATCTCCTACGCCGACGACACTCAACTGATCCTCTCCCTCACCAAGGACCCCCTCACCTCCAAATCCAACCTCCACGAAGGAATGAAAGCCGTCGCCGACTGGATGAAGTGCAGCCGACTTAAGCTGAACACAGACAAGACGGAGATCCTCATCCTCGGCTCCAACCCATCAGCCTGGACGACTCCTGGTGGCCCTCGTCACTAGGGGCACCCCCGACACCAACCGACCATGCACGCAACCTGGGAGTCATCCTCGACTCAACACTCACCATGACCAAGCAAGTCAACGCAGTCTCCTCCTCCTGCTTCAACACCCTCCGCAAGATCTACAGGTGGATCCCGACAGACACGAGAATAACAGTCACCCAGGCCCTCGTCAGCAGCAGACTCGACTACGGAAACGCCCTCTACGCAGGAGCCCTGACCAAGCTCATCAAACGACTGCAAAGAATCCAAAACGTCTCTGCACGCCTGATCCTTGACATTCCACGCCACAGCCACATCACCCCCCACCTGAAAAACCTGCACTGGCTCCCCGTCGACAAGAGAATCTCCTTCAAACTCATGATCCACGCACACAAGGCACTCCACAAAACCGGCCCAGCCTACCTCAACAGTCGACTCTCCTTCTACGTTCCCAACCGTCAGCTCCGCTCCGCCGACTTCTCCCTGGCCACCGTCCCGCGCATCCGGAGAACCACCACCGGAGGCAGATCCTTCTCTCACCCTTCCCCTCAACCTACGACAGACCCAAGACCTGCTGACCTTCAGGAGACGACTCAAGACCTGGCTATTCAACCAGTAGCGGCAACACCCCCCCTCCTCTCCCTCAGCGCCTTGAGACCCTCGCGGGTAAGTAGTGCGCTTTACAAATCTTGTGATTGATTGATTGATTGATTGTGTCTGACAGAGTAACAGAGGTGAACCAAGGAACCATCAGAGCCTTGTTACCTCCTGCAGTGACATTAACCCTGGTCACTGCATGTGAAGGGGACCCTTTGAGTACCAGCTCCTGTAGACCATCACTCTGTGTACGACAGAGTAACAGAGGTTAACCAAGGAAGTTTGGGAGGCCTGTTGCTTCCCGCAGTGACATTAACCCTGAACACTGCCTCCTATCTAGCCGTGCCCACTGCCTCCGAGCACCCCTCCGTCCTCCCAGGACCTACTTATTGGAGGTCGCAGCACGGCTGCGCTGCCAGCGCACCAAAACAAGCCCGTCTGCACCTGTCCGCTCCTGGACCATGCCCAGCGCCAGGATCCCTGGTTCCTGGCCCTCCTGCAGGTACGACGACTTCGTTGTCTGTGCACTCAGCACCGGATGTCCCAGCAAACACTGCTACTATGCTGCACCGAACTCTAGGGTAGGACCATTCTCTTGTGCCAGATGCACCTTCTCCTGCACCAGCACGACCACCGTAATGCCGCAAAGCACTACACTGACCTATCGCCTCACCACACCAGAAGCGACGCACTGACTCCACTGCCTGCTCCTTAACACATGCTCTATGTGCAATAACTCCACCTAACTATGGGACCTCATCACCATCCTTACCCCCAACACAGTCTTCCTCACCGAGACCTGGCTTAACCCCGCATCCACCCTGGACATTGCCACAGCGATCACCGATGGATAAAAAATCAACAACCAGGACGAAACCAACAAGCCGGGAGGAGGAACAGCCATCATCCACAAAGAGACCATACAGTGCACCACCACCACCCCCCTTGAACACCTCAGCTTCAAGCTCCACACTGATGAAAAGATGACCTACAGAGTCACCTTCGCATGCCGACCTCTGGGCCTGTGCTCCAGCTTCTGCAACTCCATCGTATTCTGCCCTTAACCCTGGACTCTAAAGACTACAGCTTCCTCGGTGACCTCACCTTCCACATGGATGACCCCAACGACAACAACACTGTACACCTCCTCAACAGTAAGAGCAGCCTCGGACTGACCCAGATCATCTATGACCCCACGCACACTGCAGGTCACATGGTGGACCCCATCTTCATCTCCATCAATCACGTCAAATACAGCCATGTCACAGAAATCACATGGAAGACCTCTGACCTTCCTGGTCAGTGTCCGTGCTCCCCCCATGCAGCTCCACCTTTAAGGGTCTGCCCTCAAGCCCAAGCTCCTTGCCAGGTAGGTGTTTGAGGCCCTCCTCCACTTGCAGGCTCCTGCCTGCACCTCATACCAGGTGGTCTAGTAGAAGAGCACCCTGCTATTCTGCTATTCCACTCTGTTCTCTTTTTGCCTCTTTTCCTTTTCCTCAGTTCTCTTTTGCCTCTTTTCTCTTTTCCTTTTCCTTTGCCTCTTTTCTCTTTTCCTTTGCGTCTTTTCTATTTTCTTTTGCCTCTTTCTCTTTTTACCTTATTTTCGTGCCCTCTTCCCGCGCTCCCTGCCGCTGCTGCCCCATGATCCCTCCCCCCGCGCGTTGCTCCCACCTTCCAGCTGAACGCCCTCCCCCGACCCCTACTTAATGGCGGTCGCTGCGCGGTAAGAACAGCAAGACCTCTGACCTTCCTGGTCAGTGTCACTGCTCTCCCCCCATGCAGCTCCACACTTAAGGGTCTGCCCTTGAGCCCGAGCTCCTTTCCAAGCAGGTGTTTGAGGCCCTCCTCCACTCGCAGGCTCCTGCCTGTGCCTCATCCCTGGTGGTCTAGTGGAAGAGCACCATGCTCTTCTGCTATTCCGCTCTGTTCTCTTTTGCCTCTTTTCTCTTTTCCTTTGCCTCGTTTCTCTTTTACCTCTTTTCTCTTTTCCTTTGTCTCTTTTCTTTTGCCTCTCTCTTTTTGCCTCTGCTTCGCGCCCTCTTCCCATGCTCCCCGCCGCTGCTGCCCCCACAGCCACTCCCCACCCAGCCACTCCCCATCCAGCGTGTCGCTCCAGCCTCCCAGCTGATCGCCCTCCCCTGACCTCTACTTAGTGGTGGCCGCTGCGCGCCAAAGGCGCACCAAAGGCAAGCCCGTCTGCGCCCATCTGCGACCCGACCACTACCAGTGCCAGGGACCCTGGTCCCCCGAACCCCTACCATTACAATCCCAGCACCCTCCACGCTCTCAACCCCAGACGCAACAACAACTGCCAGCTCTTGATGCCGAGCAACACCCAAGGCCCGATTTCCTGTCGACACTGCCGCCGTACCTTCACCCACCTCCGTACCCCAGCAGTAACCCCCAGCTTACCGGATGCCAGCCCACACAAACCACTGAACTGCATCCTCCTCAATGTGTGCTTCCTGCACAGACACGCCGTAGATATCTGGGACCTCCTCAACACTCACGCACCAGTCATTGCCTTCCTCACAGAGACCTGGCCCAACGCCAGCTCCGCACCCGACATCGCAATCGCCATCCCTGATGGATACAAGATCCTGAGAAAAGCCCGACCCACCCAGGAGGAGGCCTCGCCATCATCCATAAAAGCTCCCTCCACATGACAACCACCGACTAGGACGACGCCTCGCCCCCCATGGAGCACATCCACTTCCAGATCCAGACCAACCCCAGAACAACGCTCTGCGGAACCCTAGTCTACAGATCGCCTGTCCCCCGCGCTCCGTTCACTAACATCATCGCCAGCTTCATAGCACCCCATGCCCTCGCCTCCACAGACTACATACTACTCGGAGACCTAAATTTCCACCTGGACAACCACGATGAACCCAACACCACCGCCCTCCTTGAGAACCTCACGAACATAGGACTGAAGCAACTTGTCTCTGCCCCCACTCACACAGCAGGACACACACTCGATCCCTTTTTTGCAGGAGGAAACCGCATCTTCCTTAGCCACACTACGGAACTACTCTGGGCTGACCACCACTGCATCCATTTCTCCTTTAGAAAACCCACCGCACACAAGCACACATGCTGCCTCCCACACAGAATCTGGAACAAAGTCTCAGAGGAACACCTCACCTCCGCCCTCACCTGCACTCCACCCCCAACTATGACAGACGCCAACACCGCAGCAAGCAACCTCCACCAATGGATTGCCAACTGCGCCAACACACTCGCTCCTCTCCAGAAGACAAGACGAGATAATAGGAAAGCAAACTGGTTCACCACGGCACTCCAAGAATTCTCCAACCCGGCTGCCAGCGAAAACAATGTCATACCCTCACAAGAGTTGTGTGACAACCTTGCTGACTTCTTCCATGAGAAGATCACAAACATATACAGAAACTTTGAACCCCAACCTATGCCTATGGACTTCCTCAACAGACTTAGCTCCACCACACCCAAGTGTCTTGAGACACTTATGGGTGAGTAGTGCACTTTACAAAGCCCTGATTGATTGACATGAATCGCTCACTCCATCGTTCACTTTAACATCTCCAGTCCCCACACCGCCACCACCAAGATGGCCAGCGCCCCCCACTGTAACTGGAGCAAAATATTTGAGACCAGCTGGAAAGGCACCCTCAACACCTCCAACCCAGCTGCAGCCACCAACCTGGAACAGGGAATTAAGAACTTCAACGCCTGGATCACCAACTGGGCTGACAGCATCAAGAGAAGAGCCTCCAAAATGGACAGCTAATGCACTCAAGAACAGCAAAACGTGACAGCAAACAGCCGGAAAGGAGATGGCACATCAGCAAAGGCACCTCTGACAGGGCAGCCTTCAAGACCTTTCTCAACCTTTGCCACCAGCTGCTGAGAGCAACAAAGAAGACAGCCCTAGCTACATGCATCAAAATCAGAGCCAACAGCAATGAACTTTTCATCATCATTAAAGAATTCTCCAACCCGGCTGCCAGCGAAAACAATATCATACCCTCACATGAGTTGTGTGACAACTTTGCTGACTTCTTCCATGAGAAGATCACAAACATATACAGAAACTTTGAACCCCAACCTATGCCTATGGACTTCCTCAACAGATCCAGCTCCACCACAACTGACAAGAACCACAGACTGACCAGCTGGAACCACTTCTTCACCCAGGACACCACCTCCATCATGAAATCCATCCACTTGGGAGCTCCCACAGACCCATGCCCCTATCACATCTTCAATCTCAGAAACCAAAGGATCAGCCAGGACCTTAATTACCACGCAACATTTGCTGATGCCTGGAAACATGCTAAAGTCAGACCACTACATGATAAAACCTCTGCCAATCCCAGCGAACTCAAAAACTACCAGTCATACTTTCTGTTCCCATTCCCAGCCAAGGTACTGGAAAAGAATATCAACAAGCAACTCACGACACCTGGAGCAGAACCAGCTACTCAACGCCTCCCAATATGGCTTCTGCAGCAATCACAGCACAAAGACAACCCTGATCGCAGCCACCAACGACATTAGAATCCTCCTCGACTGAGGACAAACAGCAGCTTTGATCCTCATGACCTCTTGACTAAGCCTGGGCGTAGTTCGCGAAGTAGCACTACGCGAAGCTACGTGAAGTGCAGTTCGCACTACACGAGCTACGCATAGCACTACGCGAACTGCGTAGTGCGCTGTTCGCAATGATTGCACAGTGCTGGATGCTTGTCCGCACTGTGCAATCATTGAAAACGGCATCTTGCACAGTGCGAGCTGTCTTTTACTGCCGCTCGAGTAGATTTTTACTCGAGCGGCAGATTTCTCAACGCGGACTGGTAGTTTCTCATCGCGAGCGGTCGCGAGCATACGCGACCACTCGCAGTGAGAAACCTGACCTCCCCGCGTTGAGAATCTCGCCGGGAGGTTTATTTTCCACGCTCGCGATCGGCAACTTGATGTTGCTGATCGCGAACAAGTAAAAGTCTCGCCGGGATGTCATTTTGCTTGCTCGCGGTCGCCAACTTGACGTTGAGGACCGCGAGCAAGCAAAAATGACCGCTGCACTACGCTACGCTGCGCGTGTTTGCACTGTGCTACGTGCAATTCGCGTTGTGCGAAGTAGCGCAAACTTCGCAAACTACGCGAGCGTAGCGTAGTACTTCGCCCAGGGTTACTCTTGACAGCCTTCAATACTGTATCCCACCACATGCTGATCAAAAGACTCCACCACATCGGCATCAAAGGGGACACACTCAGATGGATCACCTCCATCCTCACCGGTAGAACACAGAGGGTCCACCTACCACCTTTAATCTCCGAACCCAACTATATCATCTGCGGTGCCCCTCAGGGCTCACCCCTCAGTCCCACACTGTTCAACACATATACGACCCCACTGGCCATCGTTGGATCTCATGGTCTCAACATAATATCCTACACAGATGACACCCAACTCATCATCTCACTCTCCAATGACCCCACCACCACCAGGACCAACTTCCACAGATGCATGACAAGCATCACCGACGGAATGAAGGACCGCTGCTTGAATCTGACCCCAGAAAAAACTGAAGTTCTGATCTTTTGCAACAGGAGCAGCCAATGGAAGAACTCCTGGTGGCCATCAGATCTAGTACCTGCACCCACATCCGCCAGCCATACCAGAAACCTCTGAATCATCATTAATAACAATCTCACCATGAAATCACAGATCAATGCCATCTCCTCCACCTGTTTCCTCACTCTGTACATGCAATGTAAGATCTTCAAGTGGCTGCCCCTACACACCAGATGCACCATGACAAAGGCCCTCATCACCAGCCGACTGGACTATGGCAATGCTCTCTACCTAGGAACACCTTCTACAGAGACTTTAAATCATATAGAGCGCCGCAGCCAGACTCATCCTCGACCTCCCCTGACAAACACACATCACACCCCACCTCAGGCAACTACATTGGCTCCCCATACAGAAAAGATGCCAATTCAAGCTACTGACCCATACACACAAGGCTCTACACAACCAAGGACCCGCCTACATTAACCACTGCCTGAACTTCCACCAACCGTTGAAAAGACTATGCTCTGCCTCCCTACCACTTGCCCACACTCCCCGCATCTACCGAAGCAGAAGTGGAGGACGCTCCTTCTCCTACATTGCAGCAAAGACCTGCAACAACCTCCCAACACAACTCCAGACCATCACCTCACTTCCAGAATTCCAAAGGACCCTCAAGACCTGGCTATTCGATTGAGCCTTGCCGGGACCTGCAAGTTCCTGGATACCCTATCGGATGATAAGCAGCGCTTTATAAATCCTGATTGATTGATTAACTGCATGTGAAGGGAACCCCTCAACTACCAGCTCATGCAGACCATCACTTTGTTTCCGACAGAGTAACAGACATGAACCAAGGAACCACAGCAGCCTTGCATTCTACCCAACTGCAAATGTTGCATCACTCCCAATGCCTGCCTTATGCAGCTTTTAAATTTGTGTTGTGCCCAGACTGCACTGTCCCAGAGGGCGCCATAGGCATTCTGTGAGACCAGGAACCCTTAGCTCCATGCTTTACCTCTGAACTTGCATTTGTCACCCCGAGTGGGACGGGTATGCCCAGACGTGGGTCCCGTGCTCTCCATGCCACTGGAATCAAGCTATCCTGGCTGAAGAGGGGTGAAACCCCGAAACCGGTCCTAGGATGCTTGTTTCCAGTCCAGGGAGGACCTGGCTTGGCAGTTCGGGCTGGACTGTTCCCATGAGGCACAGGGTCAGACTGATTTGCATATGGCCATGTCTGAACTGGGGTGGTGGAGTGAGCTAAAGAATGATGATGGATTAAACCCAGATCAGTTGACTGGGGGTGAGTGTTTGATTGGCTCAAGCGTTCCGTCCATCATCTCCTTTTGTATCGCTTTGTTCGCCCTAAGTTGGCGGGGGTATGCCCAGACGTGGGTCCCTTGCTCACTTTGCCACTGGATTCAAGCAAGCCTGGCTGATGACGGCTGGAATGCCAGAAACCGGTCCTAGGATGCTTGTTTCCGGTCCAGGGAAGTCATGGCTTGGCAGTTCGGGCTGGACTGTTCCCATGAGGCACAGGGTCAGACTGATTTGCATATGGCCATGTCTGAACTGGGGTGGTGGAGTGAGCTAAAGAATGATGATGGATTAAACCCAGATCAGTTGACTGGGGGTGAGTGTTTGATTGGCTCAAACGTTCCGTCCATCATCCCCTTTTGTATTGCTTTGTTCGCCCTAAGTTGGCGGGCGTATGCCCAGACGTGGGTCCCTTGCTCACTTTGCCACTGGATTCAAGCAAGCCTGGCTGATGACGGCTGGAATGCCAGAAACCGGTCCTAGGATGCTTGTTTCCGGTCCAGGGAAGTCATGGCTTGGCAGTTCGGGCTGGACTGTTCCCATGAGGCACAGGGTCAGACTGATTTGCATATGGCCATGTCTGAACTGGGGTGGTGGAGTGAGCTAAAGAATGATGATGGATTAAACCCAGATCAGTTGACTGGGGGTGAGTGTTTGATTGGCTCAAACGTTCCGTCCATCATCCCCTTTTGTATCGCTTTGTTCGCCCTAAGTTGGCGGGGGTATGCCCAGACGTGGGTCCCTTGCTCACTTTGCCACTGGATTCAAGCAAGCCTGGCTGATGATGGCTGGAATGCCAGAAACCGGTCCTAGGATGCTTGTTTCCGGTCCAGGGAAGTCATGGCTTGGCAGTTCGGGCTGGACTGTTCCCATGAGGCACAGGGTCAGACTGATTTGCATATGGCCATGTCTGAACTGGGGTGGTGGAGTGAGCTAAAGAATGATGATGGATTAAACCCAGATCAGTTGACTGGGGGTGAGTGTTTGATTGGCTCAAACGTTCCGTCCATCATCCCCTTTTGTATCGCTTACCTCTGAACTTAGCACGCTGCTCACCTCTGATACTTGATGTCTGTACTGGAAACCCAACCTTGTGCGCCCGACTGCAGATAATCTATGGATTAATTCAGGAACTACATACAAGGAATGCTTAAGATTGAAGGGCATGCTGGCAAAACATTCAGGACAGCTCTTGCAATCCTGAACCACAGTGTGTAGACGCAGTAACAATGAGAAAATTCCAAACGCTCCACATGCCCTTTGTTTAATGCGCATACTTAGACTGTACTGCAATGCACAGAAACACCTGAATAGTCGCAAGGTGGGTAGATGGCGTTGGACCTATTAGTGAGCAATCTTTATATTTCTTTTTAAAGTCACAACAATCACATAGCCTTCAACGGACAATTTTTGTTGTGTCCTACTAGTTTGTTTGTTGCGTTTGAGTTTCGCAACCTACATCACCCCCTCAACATTAACCCTTGATTGTTAGACCTCCCTACCCACTGAAAGTCAGGCCCTTGAACTTTAGATTGGGCTATTCAGTGAGGTTGAAGGAGGGTCTAGTCCCTGGTGTTCCAGACGTAAAAGGCAATACTTTTTAGAAGGGTTGGTGAATTCCACTGGAAATCCAACTTAACTGCAAGACCCAGTGAGATGAACCCAGGTCTGTAATATTGTTGTCAACAGTGTGAGGTGCAATATTAACCATGGCCATAGATTCCTGGTCTAGTAAAATGCATTTAGGTCAATCTGTAAATGACACCCAGTAATTCAAGACTCTGAGTCAGTATGTGTTTTCAGTCCATATCAGGACTCTAACTGTACAGTATGTATGTATTGAGGGCAAGATGCTGGTTTGAATGGTTAGTGAATTGGCACAGTAACCTATTAGAAGGTTGTCTGATGGTCCTCATGCAAGAAATACAAGAGGAAGACACAATAATCTCTTTCATGGTTTTAGTCTAAATAACTTCTTGTGCAAATTACTTAAAGGATGTCTATTTTCTATCTCCTCTTCACCCCACCACCTTGGTTAATGTCCCCACCATCTGTTGAAGCTCTTATGCCTCCCTCATAAAGTATTTCTGGTTGAAATGCGTACAAGCAAAAATAAATATACACAAATACATCATAGGAAGTATTGCTTGGAAGATTTGTCATGCAAATTCTGAGTAACCCTGGTTGGGGAACTCCGCTCCGACATCGGAGTTTGCGGAGTTTTGCCAACTCCACACTCCGCTGGGAGTGCGAAGTTGGCAAAAAAACTCCAACTTCACCACGTGGTGGAGTTTCCCCCTGCCACCCACCCCTAACTTTAGTCTGCCCCTGCCCGAGTCCTCCCCTTACCTGGATCTCAGCTTGAGGAATCTTCTTCTCTTCCAGTGGGCTGTGAAAGTGAAACCCCTTCCTGCAGGACTCGCAAGGACTGCGCAAGTGCATGCATGCGTCTTCACTCTCCATGCGCATGCATGCGGAGTCCTCGCGAGTCCTGCAGGGAGGGGTTTACATTTTACAGCAGGCCAGGACTGGTAGAAGAATCCTGCACCGAGGAGGAAGCCCGGAGTTAGGAAGCACCGCCGGCAGAGGTAAGCTGAGGTCTGGCCTAGGGCAGAGCGGAATTTTTAGGCAACTCTGCGGAATTCCGCGTAGTGCCACTCCACCAACTCTGCCCACCCTTAATTCTGAGTCTTAGTTCAGTGTCCTCTACAACTTATGGTCACTGGAGATCCACAGTCCAGGCGCAATTATAGAATAAAAAGCTTAAGCAACTTTCATCATACAACATCCTCACCTTTCTCCTCTTTTCGGCAGGTGACGATGATGAGTACATGAACCCCCCCCACCTTTGTAAAATACCAAAAAGAGACAGTGAATGTCTCTGCAGCAGTCTATGGCTACATCCACAAGGGATCCAAAAGTAAACAATACGGAAAGTTCAAAATCATGGAGGCTATGTACCCCAGTGACAAATACCCAATGTTCCAATCTGGGGAGGGGTACATCATACCAGGGACCTTCACCCCTGGCTTATACCATGCCTCCACTTGGATGCCCATCTTGCCGCTGGATGATGTCTACTTTGGCTTCTTGGGTTTGTCAGCCAGTGCGACGAACAGGTATGACTAGCGCTTCTGCGTCCAAGGCATGCTATGCATATGGTACAGCATATGTGCCTTCAAGGAGGTGCTGGTCGTCCATGGCATCAATCCAGAACAGCTGATTAACATCTGGCAGGATGCACAGAAAGAAGACCCATGCAACCTGTGAGAAGTTGGCCTGGCATATGCTGTCCACTAATTATAGTGGGCACCTTGCACCAGCCCAAATCGACTCTTATGGTAGGTAGGTTAAAGACAACCTTATTGAAAGCTATCCTAGTGGTAGCTATGGAGAGCAGCCTTCAGGCTAAGTCTTGAAGGAATGTAAAGCAGCTTGTTTTACCAGTCTATAATCTCTTGAGTGACCAAATGAAAGAGCACCACACCAGGTATATATTCAAAATATATGTATTTATTACTAAACACACCCCTCTAGTCTCTTTATGAGGCTAGAGTTCGAAGTACATAAGTTATAAGATCTTAAATCACAATAATAGCACAAATACACGTTTGGGCCCTAGGGGCGTACCAAACCATATACCAATAAAGTGGTATGCGAACCACGACTGAACTAGACACTAGGCCTAGAGCCTCTAGAAGTGCTTGGACCACAAGGAACCACCCAAGGTAGTGACACAGGGGACCCACGGGAGACGCGTGCAGTGTAAATACACAACCGCGATACGCCGTTAACTTCTATGGAGAAAGTCGGGATCGGGAAAATAGAGGAAAGGGACACTTAGAAGAGGACTAGGACAAAACCCTTTGAGATCTAGGACTTTGAAGAGTCTCTACCCACGGGAGCACTGGAGTACTCGTGTTACCTCACCCAGGGAAGCCGGGTGCATAGGTGCCTTTCGGGGTCGGGTTTCGTCGTCGATTCGAATGGCCATCTGCTGCAAAGTGCTGCTGGCGGCCAAGAGAAAAGTGTCCGGGTGGATCCAAGAGTGGATCGGAGTTCTGGTGAACCTGAAAGCAGAGGGGACAGAGTCTGGGTCACTAGCCAGTGACCAGGAAGGCGATGGACAGATGCCCACCGATGTCGAGTGCTTCAGGTGCGTTGACGGTCGTCTTGACTCTTCAGCCACGAGGTCCGGGAGGCGTTGTCGGTGACCAGGAGCAGGATTCGGGCTGGTGCTCGATGTCTGTCGAGTGCTGAGGTGTCGGCGACCAGATTGGACCCAACAAGCCTTGGCAACGGCAAGTCTTGAGTAAGATGACGATCGTCGATGGTGCAGACCAGCAAGGTCTGTGGAACTCACCCAGTGAGGATAAGTGAGGGCAGGCCTGGAGCAACCAGGATGCCAAGTAAGGAAAAGATTGGCCTTCGTTAAGGGCTACTAGCCAATGGGCTAGCGACCGCGAAGGAGCCTCGTGACGCCGCACGTGGAGCTGGCTTGCAGGACACTCGTGGAGTGGGGGCCAGTGATCTTCGGTGCAGGTGGTGCTGGAGGCTAGGGCTACTCGGAGCCCAAAGCACGACTTCTTGGGAGACCCAGAAGATGGTGCACTTGCAAATGTGCTTGGTGTCCAGGGGTCACGGTCTCAAGTCACCCACGATAGCCACGGGCCTCAGCTTTGCTGGGGACTCAGGGTAGCCTCGGGGAAGTCTGAGAATCTACCTCTGGTGATGCGATGACTTCGGCGTCCGACGGGAGCTTCAGTAATGCGAACCAGACAGATGCTTCTTTGGTGCCTGCCAAGCAGGGGAGTCACTCCTTGACCCCAAGGGAGATTCTTCAGTCCTCTAATCGTGAGTAGAGCGTCGAAGGTCCAGGATTCAGTGTCAGAGTTTCGTCCAGGTATAATCTAAAGTCCTAAGGACTGGGTTCCTACCTTTATACTAAAGATAGGGGTTGGACTACTCTGTGGCCCCACCTATGGGTGGGTCAGGGCAGAGGGGTGGCTACACCCCTTTCCCTTTGTCCAGTTCGCGCCAAAGCAGGGGCTGCAAGCCCCTGATCCGGTTTGAACTGGGGTATGCACAGGGACACCAAATGTGCCCCCAGTGCAGGACTTCAAAGCACCCGAAAGTGCTCCCGCCCAGCCCCAATACACATTATCCTGTCTGGGGAGGTGGTCACACCTCCCTGGGACAGGAAACCTATTGTCCAGGCCTCCCCTGCCGGAGTTTCGTCCAGCAGCAGGAGGCCAGACTCGTGTCTGTGGCAGCAGCATCCATTTTGTGATGCCAGGGCTCTGGAAAGAAGTTACCGGACTCGTCAGAGTTAACATGTCGTTCCCTCTAGAAGGGTGGAATGCTACCCCTGCCGCCAGGATTGGCGGGGGGTAGTATTCCAAGATGTTTGACACCAAACACGACATGTTTAGGTGCAGCCATTCCAAAGTTAGCATTTTACCGCGAGGATATAATGCGCTTAAGAGTATATGGTCAGGCTGCACTACAAACAGCATCAGAGATGGTCTCCGAACGCTGCAGAGGGGCCCTGCTCATGCAGGGGCACCCTCTCACTTAGGAACCATGCACTCTGCCTTTAGGATTGATAAGGCCTGCCTTAGGAGTGACTTATAGGTTTATATGTGTGTATGTATTTCGTGATATAGGTAACCTATATCACAGTAAGGGGTGCTTGCACCACCTTACCCAAGCTGCAGTAGCAGACCTGTGGTGTCAGTTTGGATGGCCTTATAGGGGTGGCATAATACATGCTGCAGCCCCTGGCAGGCCTCTGAGGTACCTATGCCCTTGGTACATAGTATACCATATACTAGGGACTTATAAGGGCACTCCAGATCCCAATCAGAGATGTGCCTAAGGCACATGGAAACCATTTTAGAGAGGAAGCAGCTAGGCTGTGGTTCTGATTAGCAGGGCCCCAGCCAGACTAATGTCGAAAAACAGTGAAGCATCAGCAAAAAGTGGGGGTACCCATGTGAAGCAGATCCTACTCTCCTACACAACCCCCCCAAACGTAGGGACATTAAACTAACCTTGCCCAGTTAAGTCTTCATGTTCTAAGTGGAAATACCTAGAGAGTCCATCTGCATTCGCATGGTTACTCCCAGGCCTATGTTCCACTGTAAAGTCCATCCCCTGTAGGGAAATGGACCACCTAAGCAGTTTGGGGTTTTCACCCTTCATTTGTTTTAGCCATAAGAGGGGCTTATGGTCTGTCTGAACCAGGAAGTGTGTACCAAACAAGTATGGCCTCAACTTCTTCAGAGCCCAGACCACAGCAAAGGCCTCCCTCTCTATGGCTGACCAACGTTTCTCTCTAGGGGTCAGCCTTCTGCTAATAAAAGCTACTGGCTGATCCTGACCTTCTTCATTCAATTGTGACAGTACAGCCCCTACCCCCAATTCAGATGCATCAGTTTGAACAATGAACTTCTTGGAGTAATCAGGACTCTGCAGAATTGGAGCAGTGTACATGGCCTGCTTGAGGTCATCAAATGCCTTTTGACAGCTAACTGTCCACTGAACCTTTTTGGGCATTTTCTTAGAAGTTAAGTCATTCAAGGGTGTCACTATTGATCCATACCCCTTGACAAATCTCCTATAGTACCCAGTCAGGCCTAAGAAGGCTCTCACCTGAGTCTGGGTAGTGGGAGCAGTCCAGTCCATGATGGTCTGGATCTTGCTCTGCAAAGGTTGAACCTGGCCTCCACCCACAAGGTGGCCCAGGTACACAACCTGACTCTGCCCTATCTGGCACTTAGTGGCCTTGATAGTCAGGCCTGCCTTTTGCAGGGCCTGTAAAACATTCCTGAGGTGGACCAGGTGATCCTCCCAGGTGGAGCTAAAGACAGCAATATCATCTAGATAAGCTGCACTATAGGCTTCCAGTCCTGTGAGAACTGTGTTCACCAACCTCTGGAAAGTGGCAGGTGCATTCTTCAGACCAAAGGGCATTACCACAAATTGATAATGCCCACTAGGGGTTGAAAATGCTGTTTTGGGCTTTGCAGTATCAGCTAGTCTGATCTGCCAGTAGCCAGCTGTTAGGTCAAATGTGCTGAGATATTTGGCAGAGGCCAAAGTATCTATGAGCTCATCTGCCCTGGGTATTGGATGGGCATCAGTCCTAGTGACTGCATTGAGACCCCTGTAGTCTACACAAAACCTCATCTCTCTTTTTCCACCACTGGTGTGAGGTTTCGGTACTAGGACTACTGGACTAGCCCAAGGGCTATCTGAGGGCTCAATTACTCCCAATTCCAACATTTTCTGGACTTCAGTCCTGATACAGTCCCTGACATGGTCAGGTTGCCTATAAATCTTGTTTTTAATAGGCAGACTGTCCCCAGTGTCCACTTCATGAGTGCACCAGGTGGTCTGACTGGGTGTCAGTGAAAACATATGTCGAAACTGATTGAGGACTTGCCTGCAATCAGTTTGTTGCTGGGTAGTGAGGCTGCCTGCCAAGGCTACACCATCAACTGACCCATCGTCAGGGTTCTGTGAGAGCAGGTCAGGGAGTGGGTCACTCTCTTCCTCCTGCCCTTCATCAGTAGCCATGAGCAAGCCCATGTCTGCCCTGTCCACATATGGTTTTAACCTGTTGACATGGAGAACCCTGTGGGGACTCCTGGGTGTTCCTAGGTCCACTAAATAAGTGACCTCACCCTTCTGCTCAACAATAGTGTGGGGTCCACTCCATTTATCTTGGAGAGCTGCTGGGGCCACTGGCTCCAACACCCACACCTTCTGTCCTGGCTGGTAAACAGTCAGAACAGCCTTTTGGTCATGCCAGGCCTTCTGAAGTTCCTGGCTAGCCTCAAGGTTTTTGGTTGCCTTTTTCATGTACTCAGCCATCCTGGAGCGGAGACCAAGTACATAGTCCACTATATCTTGCTTTGGGGGCTTGAGAGGTAACTCCCATCCTTCCTTCACCAAGCACAGTGGACCCCTCACAGGGTGGCCAAACAGAAGTTCAAAAGGGCTGTAACCAACCCCCTTCTGAGGCACCTCCCTATATGCGAATAAAAGGCAGGGCAAGAGTATGTCCCATCTACGCCTAAGCTTTTCTGGGAGCCCTTTAATCATGCCCTTCAAGGTTTTGTTGAATCTCTCAACTAAACCATTGCATTGTGGGTGATAGGGTGTGGTGAACTTATAAGTCACTCCACACTCCTTCCACATTGCTTTTAAGTACCCAGACATGAAGTTAGCACCCCTGTCTGATACTACCTCCTTAGGAAAGCCCACTCTTGAGAAGATTCCCAGGAGGGCCCTTGCCACCACAGGTGCTGTAGTGGTCCTTAGGGGAATAGCTTCTGGGTACCTGGTGGCATGATCCACTACCACCAGGATAAACCTGTGCCCAGAGGCTGTTTGGGGATCCCTGGGACCAACAATGTCAATCCCTACCCTCTCAAAGGGCACCCCCACCACAGGTAGTGGTATCAGGGGGCCTTTGTAGTGCCACCTGCTTTGCCACTGGCTTGGCAGGTTACACAGGAGCGACAAAACTCCTTACTGTCTTCAGACATGTGGGGCCAGTGAAAGTGAGGGACAATTCTGTCCCAAGTCTTGTTCTGGCCCAGGTGTCCTGCTAAGGGAATATCATGGGCTAGGGTCAATAGGAAGCCCCTGAACTTCAAAGGTATTACCAACCTCCTGGTAGCACCAGGCTTGGGGTCTCTACTCTCTGAGTACAGGAGTCCATCATCCCAATACACTGTATGGGGACCACTAGCTTTCCCAGCAGCCTCAGCAGCAGCTTGCTGTCTGAGGGGTTCAAGGGAGGGGCAGCTCTGCTGCTCCTGGCTCAGATCTGCCCTAGAAGGTCCCCCTATCCCCAAGAACTCAACCTGGTCAGGTTCCAGTTCCTCTGGGACAGTTCCTTCTTCAGGGCTGAGATCATCCCCCTCAAGGGACTGATCTTCCTCCTGAGCCAAGGGGAAGGCACTGCCTTAACCCTACTACTCCTCCTCTTGGAAGGCACTTGGTCCATTCTTCCAGAATCCAAGGCCTGTTCAGTGCTAGACATTTTGGCTTGTGACCTGGTCACAGCAAACACATCTGCAGGGATCCCCAGCATTTCTGCATGGGTCCTGAGCTCCACTTCTGCCCAAGCAGAAGTCTCCAAGTCATTGCCAAGCAAGCATTCGACTGGTAGGTTTGCACTTACCACAACCTTCTTAAGGCCAGTTACCCCTCCCCAGGAGAAGTTAACAACTGCCAGAGTATGGTCTGTTCTGACATTGCTAGCATTGGTCACTTGGTACATTTCACCAAGCATAACTTGCCCAGGTAGCACAAGGTCTTGTGTCACCATTGTGACACTTGCCCCTGTGTCCCTAAATGCCAAAGCCTCACGTCCATTAATTAAAGGCTGTTGTCTGTACTTGCCCAGATTACTGGGACTCACAGTGGAGGTCACATCCATGCCTCCATCACAGACTAGCACAGCCTGAGTCAGTTCCCTGACTAAGTCAGAGCCCAACTCAGTTCCCAGGGTGAACCCTACTAAACCCTTTGCTGGAGCACTTCCACCAACTGTACTAGGGGGAACAGGTGCCTTAGGGGCATTGGTGGGTGCTGGACTGGAGTCTTTGGACTTGGTGCAATCACTGGTCCAGTGGGTCTTTTGCTTACAGACCTTGCACCATGGTTTTCTTTGGCCTTTACCCTTGGTAGACTGGGAATCCCCACCAGAAGAAGATTTTTGGGGGCCTGATGAAGACTTTTGATCTTTACCCTTCTCCCCACCCTTGTCAGAGTTCTTAGCATCTTGCTTCTTGGTTTCCCCACCTTGGTTCTGTACCTTCTGCTTCACCCTGGTTCTGACCCATTTGTCTGCCTTCTTTCCCAATTCTTGGGGAGAGGTCAGATCAGAGTCAACCAGGTATTGATGCAACAGCTGATTTTGACAGTTATTAAGAATCTGCTCCCTCATTATCAGATTATACAATCCTGAGAAGTCACACACCTTACTGCCCATCAACCAGCCTTCCAGAGCCTTGGCAGAACAATCCACATAGTCTACCCAGTCTTGAGTCTGTGCTTTTTGGGTGTCTCTGAACTTCAACCTGTACTGTTCAGTGGTTAGGCCAAACCCATCAATAAGAGCACTCTTCAAGACCTTGTAATTGTCAGCATCCTCCTCTCTAACAGTGAGGAGCTTGTCTCTACCTTTGTCAGCAAAGGAGAGCCACAAGATTGCTGCCCACTGCTCCTGAGGGACCTTCTGTACTTTACAGGCCCTCTCTAAAGCAGTTATCCATTTGTGGATATCATCCCCACTCTGGTAGGGAGGGACAATCTTGCTCAGGTTCCTATGGTCATAGGACCTTTCCCTATCTCTAGGGACATGGCTGCCACCATGGGACTCTAGTCCCAACTTTCTTCTCTCTCTAAGGAGATCTAGGGATTCTCTATCTAAAGCCAATTGCTTTTTTCTGAGTTCCAGCTGAGTTTCCTCATACTGGACTAGCCTCTTTCTTCTCTCATGAGAGGATTCTCTCCTATGAGATGAGACAGAGCTCCCTATAGAGGTGCCAGAGTGGTTAGACTCCTGAGAAGGAGACCTAGACCTTCTGGGCACACTCTTAATCCTTCCTGGGGGGACAAAGAGGGCATCATTTTGATCATCCTCATCATCATCCACAGGAGGGATTGGGTTATCCAGGTCAGGATCATTGTCACCCTCCTGGCCAGTTTCAGAGGGGGGGCTGGGGGTATTGGTACCCCTGGCCTCCTCCTCTTCTTCTGCCCCACCCTCAGCTCCTACCCCTTCAGTCCCTACAGGCTTACTAAGGTCATAAGCCACCAACAACTCCTTGAGGTGTTGGGTGGTGGGGCTTTGGCCTGTCCTTATTTTTCTCAAGTTGCATAAAGCTCTCAATTCCAAGAATGGGAGTGTATCATACTTGGAGGTTGGAAGCTCAATGGCTTCCTGCGAGGATTCTTTAGATCCTACCCTTAAAGACATTACTAGTGTGGTGTGGTGTATGCACTACCTACTCTAGTGTGGCCTACTAAACTCTCTTGAGTTGTAGAAAGGGTTGTGCTATCCCTTAACACACAACTCTAAGTTCAGTAGAACTTACTGTTATTCTAAGCTTAAATTATATGTACCTTAGGTACCTTTAGTGGTTTTCAGTTGATCAATTCAATTGAGATTATCTGGTAAAACAATAGCAAGCTGGAATCCCACCGCTGCCACCAATGTGAGAAGTTGGCCTGGCATATGCTGTCCACTAATTATAGTGGGCACCTTGCACCAGTCCAAATCGACTCTTATGGTAGGTAGGTTAAAGACAACCTTATTGAAAGCTATCCTAGTGGTAGCTATGGAGAGCAGCCTTCAGGCTAAGTCTTGAAGGAATGTAAAGCAGCTTGTTTTACCAGTCTATAATCTCTTGAGTGACCAAATGAAAGAGCACCACACCAGGTATATATTCAAAATATATGTATTTATTACTAAACACACCCCTCTAGTCTCTTTATGAGGCTAGAGTTCGAAGTACATAAGTTATAAGATCTTAAATCACAATAATAGCACAAATACACGTTTGGGCCCTAGGGGCGTACCAAACCATATACCAATAAAGTGGTATGCGAACCACGACTGAACTAGACACTAGGCCTAGAGCCTCTAGAAGTGCTTGGACCACAAGGAACCACCCAAGGTAGTGACACAGGGGACCCACGGGAGACGCGTGCAGTGTAAATACACAACCGCGATACGCCGTTAACTTCTATGGAGAAAGTCGGGATCGGGAAAATAGAGGAAAGGGACACTTAGAAGAGGACTAGGACAAAACCCTTTGAGATCTAGGACTTTGAAGAGTCTCTACCCACGGGAGCACTGGAGTACTCGTGTTACCTCACCCAGGGAAGCCGGGTGCATAGGTGCCTTTCGGGGTCGGGTTTCGTCGTCGATTCGAATGGCGATCTGCTGCAAAGTGCTGCTGGCGGCCAAGAGAAAAGTGTCCGGGTGGATCCAAGAGTGGATCGGAGTTCTGGTGAACCTGAAAGCAGAGGGGACAGAGTCTGGGTCACTAGCCAGTGACCAGGAAGGCGATGGACAGATGCCCACCGATGTCGAGTGCTTCAGGTGCATTGACAGTCGTCTTGACTCTTCAGCCACGAGGTCCGGGAGGCGTTGTTGGCAACCAGGAGCAGGATTCAGGCTGGTGCTCAATGTCTGTCGAGTGCTGAGGTGTCGGCGACCGGATTGGACCCAACAAGCCTTGGCAACGGCAAGTCTTGAGTAAGATGAAGATCGTCGATGGTGCAGACCAGCAAGGTCTGTGGAACTCACCCAGCGAGGGTAAGTGAGGGCAGGCCTGGAGCAACCAGGATGCCAAGTAAGGAAAAGATTGGCCTTCGTTAAGGGCTACTAGCCAACGGGCTAGCGACCGCGAAGGAGCCTCGTGACGCCGCACGTGGAGCTGGCTTGCAGGACACTCGTGGAGTGGGGGCCAGTGATCTTCGGTGCAGGTGGTGCTGGAGGCTAGGGCTACTCGGAGCCCAAAGCACGACTTCTTGGGAGACCCAGAAGATGGTGCACTTGCAAATGTGCTTGGTGTCCAGGGGTCACGGTCTCAAGTCACCCACGATAGCCACGGGCCTCAGCTTTGCTGGGGACTCAGGGTAGCCTCGGGGAAGTCTGAAAATCCACCTCTGGTGATGCGATGACTTCGGCGTCCGACGGGAGCTTCAGTAATGCGAACCGGACAGATGCTTCTTTGGTGCCTGCCAAGCAGGGGAGTCACTCCTTGACCCCAAGGGAAATTCTTCAGTCCTCTAATCGTGAGTAGAGCGTCGAAGGTCCAGGATTCAGTGTCAGAGTTTCGTCCAGGTATAATCTAAAGTCCTAAGGACTGGGTTCCTACCTTTATACTAAAGATAGGGGTTGGACTACTCTGTGGCCCCACCTATGGGTGGGTCAGGGCAGAGGGATGGCTACACCCCTTTCCCTTTGTCCAGGTCGCGCCAAAGCAGGGGCTGCAAGCCCCTGATCCGGTTTGAACTGGGGTATGCACAGGGACACCAAATGTGCCCCCAGTGCAGGACTTCAAAGCACCCGAAAGTGCTCCCGCCCAGCCCCAATACACATTATCCTGTCTGGGGAGGTGGTCACACCTCCCT
The DNA here is from genome assembly GCA_963921515.1 of Calotriton arnoldi. Classification (NCBI taxonomy): domain Eukaryota; kingdom Metazoa; phylum Chordata; class Amphibia; order Caudata; family Salamandridae; genus Calotriton; species Calotriton arnoldi. Next base: position 1,068,940 of record CAWUFW010005753.1, read on the forward strand.
GGGACAGGAAACCTATTGTCCAGGCCTCCCCTGCCGGAGTTTCGTCCAGCAGCAGGAGGCCAGACTCGTGTCTATGGCAGCAGCATCCATTTTGTGATTCCAGGGCTCTGGAAAGAAGTTACCGGACTCGTCAGAGTTAACATGTCTTTCCCTCTAGAAGGGTGGAATGCTACCCCCGCCGCCAGGATTGGCGGGGGGTAGTATTCCAAGATGTTTGACACCAAACACGACATGTTTAGGTGCAGCCATTCCAAAGTTAGCATTTTACCGCGAGGATATAATGCGCTTAAGAGTATATGGTCAAGCTGCACTACAAACAGCATCAGAGATGGTCTCCGAACGCTGCAGAGGGGCCCTGCTCATGCAGGGGCACCCTCTCACATAGGAACCATGCACTCTGCCTTTAGGATTGATAAGGCCTGCCTTAGGAGTGACTTATAGGTTTATATGTGTGTATGTATTTCGTGATATAGGTAACCTATATCACAGTAAGGAGTGCTTGCACCACCTTACCCAAGCTGCAGTAGCAGACCTGTGGTGTCAGTTTGGATGGCCTTCCAGGGGTGGCATAATACATGCTGCAGCCCCTGGCAGGCCTCTGAGGTACCTATGCCCTTGGTACATAGTATACCATATACTAGGGACTTATAAGGGCACTCCAGATCCCAATCAGAGATGTGCCTAAGGCACATGGAAACCATTTTAGAGAGGAAGCAGCTAGGCTGGGGTTCTGATTAGCAGGGCCCCAGCCAGACTAATGTCGAAAAACAGTGAAGCATCAGCAAAAAGTGGGGGTACCCATGTGAAGCAGATCCTACTCTCCTACACAACCTATGGCCCTTCTGGATCACTGTACTTCTGATCTTTGCTCTTCTAGTCATGAGCCTTTTTTGACACAGTTTTCAGGATCTTCTGTGAGACTGGGCAGGACATATCCTGAATGACGTATGCTCTAATCTCCCAACCCTTACAGTTAAAACCCCTACTCCTCAGGCCTGGACAGACCATATGCTAATCCTGTTTAGCATTAACTCTCCTAGAGCTCGCCCTTCCCCTACTTCCCTAGCACCCACCCCACTAAGGACTCACAAATGGACCAAGCTGATGGCCGACCCCGATTTTACTAAAAGTGCATCAGCCTCCATACCCACTCTATCAGAAAACACTACAGAGTTTTAAGACCTGGATCACCAAGTTCACTGACAAATTAGCACCACTAGTTCAAATAAAAAAGAAACACATTAAGGTATTGGCAGACCGCCATCTCCACTGTAAACAGTTAGAACGGTGGTGGAGAAGAGCTTACAAAACAGAAGATTTAGTCCAGTTCAGAGTGTCCCTTAAATCCTACCACTTGCAAATCAAGTCAGCTAAAAAGGACTATTTTTCTACACCCGACAAGATCCAAAATCCATCTTTACAATTGTCATATCCTTCCTACTTCCAAAAGCCCTATACAAAGATTTCCCCCCTCTCAGACCCTATGTAAACAGATTTCTTCCTTTTTTGATGAAAAAATTTGAAACATTTAAAAAGAGTTTACTACTACTCTTACATCGCCTTTAGATCGAGATCTGGATCCCTCTCATGTCAGACTATCCCTCCAAGCCTTCCATAGCATTAGCCTAGATCAGTCTCAACAAACAATTCTAGCATGTAAATCTGGCTCCCCTTTTGTTGCCTGCACCCCTGGTGTTCTCCATGCCATTGTGGACATTGTTAATCTTTAATTAATAAAATAATAAACTCTTCACTAGCCACAGCAGACATCCCTGCCGATTGGAAACTCGCTGAAGATCCCTCCACCCTCTCAAGCCTTCGTCCTATCTCTCTACTTCCTATCCTTGGTAAAATTGCTGAAAAACTGGTTAATAACCAGCTAACAGGGGGGAGTGGTCTGGCCACGAGCGAAGATGGCCACTTGATTCCGGAGCTCCACGTGGAGACGGGCCCCTGAAGGTAGCAGTGGCACTCATGGAATGGCGGGGGCTCTGTGATCTGTCTCCCCATCACGCCTGTCATCCTAGGCACCTGGCTCCTGTCTCCCATCCGCTGCTAGCAATTCCACTGCAGTATCGGCTCCTCCTGGCCCGGCACACATCAATGAGGACCCGCTGGGCCTAGAGGCAAGTAGGAAGCCTTGGCCCACAGTACTGTGGCGCACCCGGCCTGAGTCGCCTCCAGGAGGAGCCTCAACCCCTGCCGGCCTTTGGCCCCATCTTGGACACTGGACCAAGCGGGGCCCCGCGACTGGCCTTGCTGGCTCACCCGCCGTGTGTGGCCCCTGCATCAGTTGCATAATCAAACTGATGGTCGCCCCTCACTGCCCGGCTGTCCCCCACAGCTTCAGGGTGTTGCCGGCCCCTCCCAACCTGGCCGCAAGGAGGGAGTAGCATAGGACATGGAGGAACAGGAGACGCGTCAGCCCTTCACATTCCAGCGTGACCGGCCCTCCTCCTACATAGGGGACCATCATCCCGGTTGGCACCCGGACCACAGCTAAGGGCTGACAGTGGCACGCAGGTCCGCAGCTACACCGGCCCGCATACAAATGACCCTGCGGGAGTGGGACTCATATGGAGTGAGGGCCTGATGGCAATGAACCAGTTGAGCACTTCTGGACCCCCAATTGCACTTCCACCACTCCAGGGGCCCCCACTCGGATCACAGTCACAGCTGACTGGACCCTGTCAACCGTCTCCATAGTGGGGGGTGCTAGCCTGGGCCGGCCTTGGTGTCACCCGGACTGGGCCAGGAACCACCGCCTGCAATTCATTCAGCCACATAATCACTTGTGGGGCTACTGAGCCCTCCCCCGGGTCTTCTTCCCAGGCAACCGTGGTGCCAGGTAGCCCAAGGATCACATACGGCTGGGCCACTTCAGCCAAAAAGCTTTTCTGCAGTGTTACCCCCTCACCACCCTCTGGCCTATCGCTGGGCAGACATCACAGAACAAACCACACTGCTGCCTTGACATCCGGCGGAGGGTAATGCAGCGAGACCAGCACCTCACCGACCCTTGGACCCCTGCACTGGCTGGGTCTGACATGCGGGCGAACTGGATGGCCCGCACCAGCTATGGATCAAGTCACCACCCACAGTCCTCCCGCCTACGGACCTCCACCCAGAGGTCTGTGATCCTGGAGACTAACGGTGTCCCAACCGACACGCAGTGGGTTCCATGGCTCATGACTACAGAGGGCCACGGCCTACCCCGCCCCAAACTGCGCCCCAACATCACCGCTGCTCCAGATTTTACCAGTCTCTCTCAGGTACAGCTGGGTCGGGGCATCAAAGGGTGCCCGGTGGCAGCAGCGTCACAAACCAAGTGAGGGCAGGGTCCTCCTCTCCCGTCCGTGGGCCCGGTGCTGAGGCTGGTGATGTCTCCTGGTAAGATCACAAGCAAACCTGCGTTGCAACTCCTCTTTACTGAAGCCCTCAACCAACCTCGCACCATGGCCAACCGGAGGGGGATGGCACCTCCAGAGACCAGCCAGGACCAAGCACCCCACAGGCAGCACGGAGGATACCACCATGGAGTGCATCCTCCAGGAAATCACAGCAGTGGGCCACCGGTTGGAGGGCATGGACACGACCATCTCCGCACTGGCAGCTGAGACCAAGTATATCAGTTTTGACATTGCGGGTTTCCAGGCCCGCGTAGATGGACTGGACCAGCGAGTCGCTGTGGTGAAAGAACGCCTAAACACCCTTCCGGAGCGGGACCAGAAACTCCTATTCTTGCGCAGCAAGGTCATTGAAGCTAGTGGGACAATGTCCGTTTCTTTGGCTTCCCGAAGAATGTGGAGGGGCCTGATGATATGTGCTTTCTCAGGGACGCCCTCCCGAAGCTCACTGGTCTTATCTTTGATCCTCCACTGGAGATGCCGTGGGCCCACCGCATCGGCCCACCACGACGGGATTCCTCAACACGCCCTCGACATCTCATCGCCTGCTTCCTGCGGCAAGAGCAGGCCCGGCAACAGCTGTTTTCAGCCCGCTCACATGGACCTTACACACATGAAGGCCATGAAATTCATGTAGCAGCAGACTTCTCCAGGGAAACCAATGACTGAGGCAAAGCCTTCCTCTCTCTCTGGTCCCAGCTCCGCCAGTTGGACATTAAATATGGCCTCTTCGAACCTGCCCGTTTGCGGATCACCAAGGACGGCACCTCAAAGAAATTCTTCGACCCGGAGTACTTGCACCTCTTCTTGGATGGACTCTCCAAGCAGGACATAGACATTGCCTCCTTCACGGCCGTGGAAGCCCATCATCCAGCACCGACATCCGTACCCGCTTCCTTCAGCAGGCGCTGGCGAAATGACAGTGGAACCCAACACTGGAACAGAGACCCCGACAGGGCGGCGCCCTTCCAAGGCGACAGGTTCCAGGGCCTACAGGCAGTGGCTGTTCACAATCAGGACCATGACAGAGACAAGTGGCGCTCCCCCCTGAAACTCACTCCCGCTGTGGAGTGACCGCCCTGGGGACTGTTGAGCCTGGCACAGCTGGGAATGCTGCAGCAGGATCGATGGGACCAGATCCTGCCGGACGGCTGAGTATCGCCATGCCTATTTGAATGTTTGATTGCTATTCATGCATTTACGCTATGAGCGTTGTGTGCTAAATTGTTTCGGCTCCCCAGCGAGGGCAATGTTAGACTTCTACGTGCGCTGTGGTATTAGGCCTTTGGCTTGAGGTGGCCCGAGGCACCCCTCCCCTCTTCAACTTCCCTACAAGTTTAGTTGATTTGTTACTGGTAGCGCTTTGAGCCGCAGTGTTGTTTTGTTTCCTAAAGTATGCTAGACTGCCTACCCCAGCCCATTGTTTCAGGTTTCCTGCAGCTGCATGAGGTCTGGGTGCCACTAGCTCCCACCATCCGGGACCGTTTCTTGCACGCTCGTCCTGAAGCCCGCCCATTGACGGCCCACCCCCGGCCACTGCATCAAATTGGGCACTGCACCCTCATCCCACACCGTGCCCACCGCGCCTCGGGTCCATGGATACCTGTCCCCCCTGCTGGTATACCCAGGAATGCCTCTATTCACCTTCTACCCCCAGTGGACCCCGGCAGATGCTCTCTGCCCCCACACAATCCTACTTGCTCACTGCTCAGACTACCCTGTCTTCCCAAAGGGTCCCTCTCGGCGCGCTGTCTCTGCTAGCCTAGACCCATGATACACAGCTCAGTGCTCCCGCACTGTGCCTCACTTAAGCAGCTTGTCGCAACTCTTTCACCTCCTCTCTCCCCTATTCCCCCCACAGCTCACATCCTAAGCATCCCTTGGTAGCACACGCCCTTCCTCCATGTCTGGTACACCCCCAAACCCCCTCTCCTCTTCCCTCCTTCCACCCCATCCTCCCACAAGGCATCCCACCTTTCCTGCCCTCACTCTCCCCGCTTTTACCCACCTACTGCTCTTACCACCTCCTGACCTTCCCATCCTTTTACCTGGGCCTACTCCCTCTGCACCCCTTCCTCACCCCGGCCACCTCGCTGACCACGTCATCTCGACACTCACATAACTTCAGATTGCCTCCCTGCTCTGTACCCCTCCCCACACCTGGATCTCATCATCTGCGCCCCACCACAGCTTGGCACCGATGCGAGTCCCTTGAGAACCCATGTCCGCTCCCACTACACATACCCCACACCCTCTTTACATCCTATGTTGGAATGTTAACGACCTCACACACTATATCAAATGGAAAAAGGTGCTCTCTTACCTCCAGGCAAAGAGAGCATATGTGGCTATCCTACAGGAGACACACTTGGTTAGCCTAGAATCCGACAAGCTGTGCCGCAACTGTGGGCAGGTTGATACACAGTAGTGTTGCGGCATCACCATCTGCCGAGGGAGGGATGCCCCGCAAATGCGGAGTGGCAATACTCATCTGAAAATCACTGCCTGTTACTGTTGTAAAAATATGGTCTGACCAGGATGGCAGATACACATTTGCCAAATTGCGGTTGGGTGACAGGTCCCTCTGTGTGGGATCGGTTTATGCCCCGACTAGGGCAAAGCGCCCCCTTCTTTCTTCAACTGAACCGCCTACTTGTGAAGATTGAGGCATCGCAGTATGTCAATGGAGGGGATTGGAACTTTGCCAAGGACGCAGTATTGGGCAGGACAGGCGATCTAGACAAAGTCAACAACGCGTACAGGGCCTTGCCGCTTGGTGGACCACTGGCGTCTCATCCACCCATCCGATAAGGAGTACACCTTCCTTTCACCGGTTCACGGCATGCAATCCAGGCTGGATTACTTCCTCATCTCCCAGAATATGGTGGCACTTGTGGAAGAATCTCGAATACTGGCAGCTGCGCTGTCTGACCATTCCCCGGTCCTTTTATCCCTTGACATGGGCCTGGCCTGCCCATGCAGCAAACCATGATGTCTGAACGTACAACGATTTTGCACCCCTCAGGGCAAGTCCCAATTGAAAGCCCACATTTCTGCATACATGTTGGACAACAAGAACTCGGTGGACTCCCACAGGGTCCTGTGGGCAGCTACTAAGGCAACAATAAGGGGCCAACTCATGAGAGATGCTGCCGTGTTCAACAAACAGGTGACTCTCCGCCAGACCGAACTGGAGGGGCAGATAGCCTCCCTCACCCACCTCCACTCCTCCCACCCCACACTGCAGCACCTATTGTGCCACCCTTAGCGGCCCTGTACCTTAACACCCACACACTGCCATTGCAGACTGCATGTTTTGGTGCAGAGAAAAGTGAAGAGTCGACATGGCACACATCCCTGTGTGGCATGCCTGCAACCTACTACCTAGGGCCTAGGTAAGTCACCCCTCTAGCAGGGTGCCCTAGCCCCTGGTGAGGGTACAGTGGCATGAGCCCTGTACCTCTACAGTGTCTAAGTCCATTCTTAGACATTGTAAGTGTAGCAAAGCCATAAAGAGTATATGGTCTGGGAGTTGGTCATTATGAACTCCAAAGCTCCATAATGGCTTTACTAAAAACTGGGAAGTTTGGTGGCAAACTTCTCAGCACATTAAACCCACACTGATGCAAGTGTGGGATTTAATGTAAAATGCACCCAGAGGGCATCTTAGAGATACCCCCTGAAAAACAAACAGCCCTGTTGTGGTTCCTGAATGGCTGACCGCCATTTGCCACCACCAGACAGGTTTCTGGGCCCTGGGTAGAGGGCCCCCGCTCTCTGGGTCCAGAAACAAAGTCCATCCTGGGCAGAGGTGTCATGCCTCCGCCCCAGGATGGGCTGGGTCCACGAAGGGGAAGCATCGAAGGCCTGCCCCCTTTGTAAGCTGTCCCTGCCTTTTGCTGCCCCCAGTAACTGGCCCCCACTGGTTCTGCCCCCAATTTGGGTGGGAGAATAGGTGGGAAAACCAAGCTAGGAGGAGAGGTGTGCCCACCTTTGCCAACCCCACCCCTCAGGTGGGGGAGACGAGGTGAAGCACACATCTCAGTCCCCTCCATCTTGAAGAGATTAGGGAGAGGCTCATGCCCCCCTCCCACTGGAGGGCGGCATAATAGGAGGTGTACTCATCCCAAAGGAGGGACCTATTGGTCCCGACCTGCACACCCCTGTAAATGCCCCTAAATTTAGTATTTAGGGGCGACCCTGAACCTTGCCTCCTCAGATTCAAGGAAGAAAGAAGAAGGACCGAAGAGCCGTGCTGACCAAGGAAGAAGAGGACACCAACTGCTTTGGCCCCAGCTCTACTGGCCTGTTCCGACTTCGACTATAGCGAAACCCCGGTGTGTCCAGTAGCCAGCAACCCCCAAGAGCCGGGAGGACCTGCCCTGCAACCATTTTCAAGACTCTGTCTCCAGTGAGCACCGGATTTGCTCAAGCAAACACTCACCCACAGAATCTGGATCCAGGCTGCTCTGCGATTTTGCACCACTCTGCAGCCGAAGCCCACAGCCCGAGTTTGAGTGTTACAACACCACGGGGAGGTCTCCCCAGCAATCATGACCTGTGATCTGGTGATGCCTGACCACCCTCGAGCTTCAAGCCAATGCCTGCAGCCTCAACCTGAAGGGTCCCCCCGAGCGGATCTGGTAAGAAGAACCCGATGCCAAAAGACATCCCTGCACCCAAAGCCCCATGGCCTTGGGTGGCCAAACGACAGTGTCCAGGCATCTGCCAAGAACCCAACTTATCTCTTCAGTCAGTGGTCGCATTCAGGAAGTTTCGTTGCCCGAGCCTGCAGCCTCTTTTCCGAACCGGAGATCCTGATTGAAATACACAGGGCCCCAACACGTCGCCTTGGCACACTGCACCCGGCTGCCCCTGTGCCGCTAGTGGTGCAGCTCCTGTGCTGATTGTTGGCACCTGCAGTGCTGATTTCTGCCCCAGGAGCTTTGCTCTCACAGCCAAGTTACCTGCTTGCAAGCAGTCCCGACCAAAGGCCCCCCTAGCCCCATTGGCTAACACTGGGCCCCTGCACTCTGCACCCGGCTGCCCTAGAGCCGCTGGTGGTGTAATTTGAGGGCCTACCTGAACCTTGGGGAACCTTGGTTCTAACCCCCCAAAACTATTGTTGCAGGTCATTGACTTACCTGCAAAGCGATGACCTTCTTTTCCCCCATAGGAACCAATGTTGTAATGTTTTGTTCCTAAAAATGTTGTTGAGTTGAACTTTGTATGAAAATAAAGTAACTGTGCTTTAGTTTAAGAATTGATGTACTTACCTGTAAGTGACTCCAGCCAGTGTGTGATATCTCGGCATATCACCTAAAGATCTAAAAGTAACTGAAAAGTAATCGAAAGTAATCTCACTGTATTTTAAACTGTGTTAAAAGTAATACAAACCTGTAAAGGATTCCAATACAATACACAATTGCAGTTCTGTGTACAGCTTTGCACTTAAAGTGTTTTTACTTACCTGTGCCAAGTCCTGCTTGGTTCTACAATATAAAATACGTAAGTATATCTTTTTATACGTACCTAACTGCTCTGGATTCAGTCTCTGAGTGTGTGCCATCAGTCTTGAGTGAGTGAATACAATAAATGATTAACATACCCTCTGGATAATCCTAACTGCTCGCCCACACTACCAGAAAGAGAGCTGTTAGTACTTACCTAATTTAGCCTCTGCTATGCCTCTGGGGACTCCCTAGACTCTACACACTATACCTTACTTTGGTATAGTATATACAGAACCAGCTTTCTACACAAACTTTCTAGAAGAGGCCAATATTCTGCCCCCCACGCAGTCAGGCTTCCGTCCTAAACGTTCGACTGAGTCAGCACTATTGGAAATTGCAAATACCTTAAAATTAACCCTGGACTCTGGGAAGAATGCAGTGCTGATCTTGTTGGACCTATCAGCCGCATTCTACACCATCTCACATGACATACTATTACACTGCATAAAAAGTTGTGGCATATCCCATCTTGCCCTGGCCTGGTTGAAATCCTTCCTCTCTGACAGTAGCCAAACTGCAACTCTAGGACCTTATCTATCAATGGAATGACCCATCAGCTCAGGCGTACCGCAGGGCTCTTCTCTTGGCCCTGTACTATTTAACATCTACATGGCCCTACTCATCTCGTTGATATCATCCTTTGATATCGAAACAACTTCATATGCTGATGACACACACTGATGATGCACAGTTGATCTTCCTAGGCAAAGATTCAACAGACTCGGAATACAACTTTAAGTTATGCCTAACGGAAGTCATTCGGTGGATGCAAGTCAAACACCTTAAATTTAATACAGAGAAGACAGAGATCATGCTAGTAGGGAAATCAAACCCTTTCGACCCGCAATTACGGTGGCCTGAGGCTGCTCCCCCCACCCAACACCGTTGAGGGATAAAAAATCTCGGCGTAAAATTTGATGCCTCTCTCTCCTTCTGCTCACAAGCACTTGCAGTGGCAGGGATGTGTTTTAAACTGATAACATCCTTAAAAACGTTCTTTGACTTTATCCATTGCTCAGCAAGAAAGTCAGTGGCCGTTGCATTAATTATGTCAAGGGAAGACTACTGTAATACCCTTTATGCAGGTGCCTCCAAACAAGTGCTACAGAAGCTACAGACAGTGCAACATGCAGCCGCTCGACTTGTGCTGAAATTACCTTGCCGCTCTTCAGCCTCAGCAACTCTTAAAGTTCTTCACTGGTTGCCAATACATAAAAGGGTACTGTTTAAGATCCTGCTAATCACTTTTAGAGCCTTCAGAGCATCAGGACCAAAATATTTAGCTTCCACATTTACGCCTTATGTCACCGCTCGCTCTTTTAGATCTTCATCAGCAAACTTTCTTAAACCTCCTACTTTTAGGTAGAAGACAAAAGGTGGTAAATCTCTGTCCTTACTGGGAACTAGAGCATGGAATATTCTTCTGAGGCATCTTAGACCCATTGATTCAGAAATTTGCTTGAAAAAATTACTGAAAACCTGGATCTTTGCAGCCCTGACTCTCTTATCTAGGGACCTTACTCTGTTCATTTATGCTTTGAATTTTATTTCCATTGCCGCACAGCACCAGGATGCTCCATTTAGAGTGACAGTTGCACTTTACAAATGTAAGATTCATTCATTCATTCAGGCATTGAAACAAATGCTAAAAAAATTATGGTGTCATTGTACGCCCCCTTGGGCAAGTCAGGAATCCTTTCTTATTATTGGCATCTGGCATCTGCACTTTCACTGGGCTCAGAAGGACTAGGAAGGGCTATGACTGTCTCTTCTAGGTGTGTTTGGGGGTTCAGGGAACTAGGAATGGATAGTAGGATGATAAAAAGTAAAACTTATGGGTTCCACTGCTTCTATGTGAGTTTTCCTTTCAGACACTTCCACTAGTTTTTCGATCCAAGTTGAACCATCAGTGCCAGTGTGGGAAGACACTAGTTCATCTATTGCCAGAGTAAGGTCAGCCTGTTGAAGTCATTTAGCAAGTGGGGTTCAAAACTGCATATTAAATCACATACTGGCCTCACATGCAAAACAGAAGAATGCGCTGAATATTAACGTGAACACAAACACTCATTTTAATTTTGTTACAAGGATAAATCGCAAGACTGATAGACAGGTCTATTCTAGAAAGGCCTTGGTCAATCAACAGGCTGGACAGAGCACAAAGGTGGGGTGTAAACCTTCAATGTTGGAGGCCAGATGTGTGCAAGCAACTAGAAACCTCTTCTACTCCTACCTCAACTCAACTTGTGCTGAAATTACCTTGCCGCTCTTCAGCCTCAGCAACTCTTAAAGTTCTTCACTGGTTGCCAATACATAAAAGGGTACTGTTTAAGATCCTGCTAATCACTTTTAGAGCCTTCAGAGCATCAGGACCAAAATATTTAGCTTCCAAATTTACGCCTTATGTCACCGCTCGCTCTTTTAGATCTTCATCAGCAAACTTTCTTAAACCTCCTACTTTTAGGTAGAAGACAAAAGGTGGTAAATCTCTGTCCTTACTGGGAACTAGAGCATGGAATATTCTTCTGAGGCATCTTAGACCCATTGATTCAGAAATTTGCTTGAAAAAATTACTGAAAACCTGGATCTTTGCAGCCCTGACTCTCTTATCTAGGGACCTTACTCTGTTCATTTATGCTTTGAATTTTATTTCCATTGCCGCACAGCACCAGGATGCTCCATTTAGAGTGACAGTTGCACTTTACAAATGTAAGATTCATTCATTCATTCAGGCATTGAAACAAATGCTAAAAAAATTATGGTGTCATTGTACGCCCCCTTGGGCAAGTCAGGAATCCTTTCTTATTATTGGCATCTGGCATCTGCACTTTCACTGGGCTCAGAAGGACTAGGAAGGGCTATGACTGTCTCTTCTAGGTGTGTTTGGGGGTTCAGGGAACTAGGAATGGATAGTAGGATGATGAAAAGTAAAACTTATGGGTTCCACTGCTTCTATGTGAGTTTTCCTTTCAGACACTTCCACTAGTTTTTCGATCCAAGTTGAACCATCAGTGCCAGTGTGGGAAGACACTAGTTCATCTATTGCCAGAGTAAGGTCAGCATGTTGAAGTCATTTAGCAAGTGGAGTTCAAAACTGCATCTTAAATCACATACTGGCCTCACATGCAATACAGAAGAATGCGCTGAATATTAACGTGAACACAAACACTCATTTTAATTTTGTTACAAGGATAAATCGCAAGACTGATAGACAGGTCTTTTCTAGAAAGGCCTTGGTCAATCAACAGGCTGGACAGAGCACAAAGGTGGGGTGTAAACCTTCAATGCTGGAGGCCAGATGTGTGCAAGCAACTAGAAACCTCTTCTACTCCTACCTCAACTCTGCACTGCTCTACCTCCATGCCATCAACACACACAACTAATCCCAAGCTCTAGGAGCCCTCCTTGCCTTGATTGAGGCTTGGATGACCAGGGCCTTCTTCAGACTCACCCACTCCAAAATACAGCTGTTGTTCTTCTTGCCACCGTCCCATCACTTTCACTGACATCCTTAAGAGCACAGCCTGCCAGCTGAAGATCCAGAGCCTGGAGGAACTCTCATATCAGCTTCACCCTTGATACCTAAATGACTTCTTATTTCCCTGTGTTCGGCCTCATTATCTCTGTCTTCTCTGTGACATGAACCTTTTCAGCCCCCAGAAAATAAATCAACATAATTCAAAACCTCTATAGGACTTCTGGCTCAACCACCATAACTCTCTCTACTGGGCCTGACCAAATACCAGGGGCCAGATTTATCAAACTTTGACGCAGCGCAATCCAGCAAGACAATATGCTGCATCAAATAGAGATGGCAGGCAAGTGCCATATTTTCCATTATATTGCGCTTTCCTGCTCTCTCCTTGTGCTGGCACACTAGTGGCTGCTTAGCACAAATGCAGATGCCATTTCACCATGGTGCAAGCAAGATTGTGTTTGTGCAGGAAGGAACACCTTCCTGCAGAAAACAATTGGCAGAGGCATGTTCCTCTTTCTAAATGTGCTGCATAATGCAGCACCCTTAGAAAGAAGAAACAAGAAGAATTAAAGACATTTCTCCTCATTGCACCTCCATCAGGGAAGAGGTACAATTTTAACACATTCCCACCAGTCTTGGTAAATCTGGGAATGCATCAAAATACATGGATGGGTGTGTGAGAACACCCATTCTCCATCCATGTAACACCTTCCCAGGGTAGAGTAACACAAGGCAACAACTTGCATTGCCCTGCGTTGCTCCAGATTTATCAAGCAAAGTAGAGCCAAGCAAGGTGGCCTTGTGTGGCTTGGTAAATCTGATTAAGGATTGAGTTACCCTTGCAACATCCTGCGTGACGCAAGGGCAACACAATCCTTTGATAAATCTGGCCCTAGATCTCCCACATGCATCATGCCCAGAGGGTTGCAGGCAGGCTTGTGCCTGGAAGTGACCCACTCCCACACAGTGAGGGCATTCCACTCGAATTCATTTGAATTCAGTGTCTCCTTCTAGACTACTTCCTTCGTCTACAAATATTGCTAATATTCTGTGAAAATGATGAGCCCTTATGCTCCTGGATTCTCCCACACCTCTCACCTTCAGCCAAAATCAACTCCTCAGAATACACTATAGATCCAAAGGTGTATGCCGCATGCTACCTCTGGGACCCATATTAAGGAACGTGCTCTCTGGACTGAGGAAATTCACAGAGGCTTTAAAAAGAAAACAAAAATTAATCTCTTCCTACTATAATGACCACTTCTTCAGCCAAGAATTGCCTAACAGTAACATAATAAGTGACATTCAATCAATCCCTCATCTACTCACTCCCTCACCATCTAAAGTACTTCCACTCATTCAGTTATCCATTCTCAACCTTCCTCCTTCCATCCATTGCTTGCATTTACAGGAGCTACCGTCACAGTTATTGCTTTAAATGTATTGAAAGTGTCCTGTGTGGCTCCGTCAACATGACAGCGCCAAACTGCACACTTTCACTTTCTTTTTATTTTCAAAAACAAAATCCCAAAGCAGGATTTTGTTTTCAAAAATAAAAAAAGCAATGACCCTCTAACCATTGAAGTTTTCTCCCTTGGCTTGGGGGTACATTGAAAAGTTTTTACTTTTACATACCACACATTTTGGGTGGTGATTTGTAAAGGTCAAAACTGGTCTTGTGTCTGTCCACTCTAAATCAGGCAGGCAGACACATGGCCAAACCTCCGACAGACCTTACTCTGTCGGGCCGTTGAAGGGGTATGTAGGCAGCAGAAACAGAGTAGTCTCCTCGTCTACATACTGAAGGTCCTCTCATCTTTAGCTCAGTCAGGCAGAACTTCAGTTTGGTAGAGAGAGTACTCCTTTGCAATGAAGCACCATCTCTGCCAAACTCTAAGTTGTCGATTACGATGTCGGACAGACCTGAGTCCGTCCGACATCATTTGGGAATTGGGACCGAATGACCTCCTGTCGTTGGTCCCAACCCAGGAATTAGGATGCGACCAAACACTGCTCGGTCACACTCCAATTCTTTACCATGGGAGCATGCATTCTGAATGGAATACATGCTCTCATGGTAAAGAGCTTACGTGCAGTTCATCCCTGCACCCGGTGGCAGGCACCTTATGGTGCCTGCCACCGGGAGCAGGGATTAACAAGGGTGCCCACTAGGCCGCCATCCGGAGGCCTTGCACCCATAGGGGCCCTGCTGGGGGCCCCCAAAGTCAGATTCACACAGCCTTTCTGTGTCAGAAAGGCCGGCACAGAAAGGCTGTGGGAATCATCCATCGTAATCCCTCAGGCGGAAAGAGCCACCCGAGGGATTACTGGCCCCTTTCCAAATGGCAGACAGGCTCTCCGAGCCAGTCGTAGGCCATTCAGAAATCCTGTCTGAATTAATTTCCGACCGACTCCATCGAAATGGCTTGGTCGGAAATTAATCCAGACAGGAGATTATGATGCCATAGGAATGGATCCAACCAAGGGTCAGAGCGGTTTCCTATGGCATCGTAATTGTGTTCTAAATCCGGCCCTTACTTTTATAGATGTTCATGTTGAATATGATCTAATTGCCAGATTGCACATCTTTCTTTACCTGAAATCAATGGTAATAAAAAAATACAACATTATGCATGTGTTCAGTTGGGACCCCTAAAAGAACATTTATCATATTTGTAACTGCTCCATATTAAGAGAATAATTTCAGTGATAGAAACATATGAAAAAACAAATCAAGAACTGACTTAGAATTTCCAGTCAGTCAAGTCAGAATGTATCTGTAAGAAAATACTATCTTGACTTAACACATTAAAAGTAAAATGTCACCGCACATCAAAGGATTTGTTACACTCCCTCCTTTTCCCCTCTGTGACCTCCCTGTCAGAGGATGGAACAAATCATAAAAACAAAACAGCATGGAGTAAGAAGAAAGGCTGCACAAAGTCACTCCAGCTAAAAAGGCAGGTTAGAGCAAGGAGAGAAAGCACACAGTGGGTCAGCGCAATAGGGAGAGGCAAAGAACACAAGCCAAGAGGGCAGGGAGATGAATCTTACAGAGCGAGAAGAGGCCATATACGGAAACCAGCAGAGAACTTAAAAGTCATTAAAAGAACTTAGCAAATCACTTCCGTGTTCCATGTCCTTAAAAAGGCATTAGTTATTTGACCTCATTCCTCTGTTTAGCCATGAAACTCCCCTGTGATGTGCACAATCCTTATGACATACTGTTGGGGTACTTCATAAAATTATAATCATCGCAACATTTCTACTAGCATTATAAAAATATGCAGCATGAACGTGTGTATACTTGGTAAAATGTCAATGTGGGTTTATATATATATATATATATATATATATATATATATATATTACCTACTGGCGGTCGCCAGTAGGTAGTATAATTAGGACCTTGTTTCTATTCAAAAAGCGTTTTTTCTTTTGCCAATATCTTTGGCGCCGTTTGACGAATCTTCGCGAAATGTTCCCAAAAAGAGGTTCACTCAGGTCAGCTCCTGTCTTGAAAGTTTCGGGGTGATTTGTCAAGCGGGGGCTGAGAAAAAAGGGGGGTCCCAAAACGTGTTTTCCCCATGTTAATTTCCATAGGAACTTTAGACACGGCTACAGCCCGAAATGATGAACGGAATTACACTAAATTTGGTAAAGAGGTAGCTCTTGGTCCAGAAAGCGACCTTTTTTTTAAATGGTGTAAATCCGTTCAGTAGTTGCTGAGAATTAAAAAAAATAAAAATTTATATATCTGAGCACCGAGGAGGAGTCGCGACTCCTCCCGAGCACTAGCTGACTTCTGATTGGCTGCCAACACTCCAAACCAGAATGTGTTGGCAGCCATCTTGTGACTCAATAACCGAGTCACAAGAAAACAGTTAAAAAAACATTAAAAAACAAGAAAAGGGGGCAGGGTAAACACCCTGACCCCCTAGGCCTGCTCAGGGTCAAAAAAAGCATTTTTTTAAATCGGCCGGGGACCGCCACCTCCCCGGGACTTAGTTAATTGTATGCAGCTATATTAATTTGTGCAGGTAATTGCTTGATATCACATATATACATATTATCGATATATAATAAGCACCTTTATGGAAAATCGCATACAGATATTTGTATAAAGACATGCCGCGTGTTATACCCACAGTGACCCATAGTCTGCCTATATTTGTGTGTGAGCCTGTGTGTAGTTACCCCACGCAGTTTGTGGTTTTTCCAAACATGACTAAAAGTATATGCACAAATACTGAAATTTAAATACGCAAATTATTTGCTAGTCGTGGCAGCGTTATACACAAGGCGTATGCATATTTGTGTGCCAGTGTATAGTGTGATGACCTAAATGCTACCTTGTGAGTACAGGCATCTCACAAAGAGTAAAAGACTGGTCTCACACACCACCTGGTGTCATGCTTCATCATTGACCAGTCCTCGCCCTCTAAAAACTTGGTTTGATAGAGGGCGGGCATACACCTGAAGACAGGGATGCACTTCTAAAACTAAGTGGGGGCCCTTGCAAAAAAAAATTTGTGAGAATTAAAAGGCCATTACAGATGTCATACTCATTTTAATAACTGGCATCTGTATGGTGTTTAAAAGAAGAAATGGTCGGTGTACTGGGGATTCTATTGTCCCCCACCGTACTGTGAGTGGTCAACATGTTTCTGCCTGCTGGCCCGAGGAGTCCGCGGCATTCATCAGGACCTATACTGTATAAACGGGCTCCGCCCTTACCGTGCTATGCTGGTGAGGGTTCCACTGGGTGAGGTGAACAATTTCACACACCACCGTATGTGCGACTAAAAGTAACGCCTGTAGAAAGAAAACAACATTGATGATACAGTAATAATTCTGGTAAAGGTCATCCGGTCTGCCACATACTCATGCAAAATATAAGTGCGTGGCTATGAGTGCATCTAAATGTGTCATTCATCTGTGCACTTAAAGGAAAAAAGAACAAATTGGGAACACTGTCCCCAATGCTTACCCTAACTGTTGGGACCTACTAGCCCCATAGGGGAGTGAGGAGGGGAGACCCCTTTGGTCAAACGCTATTTAAAGAGGAGAGCTGTCATTGTAATGATCCCCAATTAAGATGATAAATATGGACTAGTTATTTCTCTTGGGCGAACACAATAACTACTCTTGGGTGAATGCAATGGCCATAAGGATCTGCAGTTTTTATTACACGTTTTTTTACTGCAGACTCTGCTATTTGTATTCCCTCCTCCCTTTTCTCTTACTGATTTTGCGTTTACATACTGTGTTTTCGCTTTCTTTGGAAACGCGCTGCGTTAGAAAACAATCAGCAAGTAGCATGTGGATGATTCGTTGTTTATTGTTATCATCTATCACTAGCTTTTATAAATCTCTCTTTAGAATTACCATCTTTTGAGAAAGCGCGCGAAATTAGGACGTATTACTGCTTTTGAGTCATATTTACTCAATCATCTGCATTTACATTCATCCCACAGTAGGCACTGTTTTCCTTGAATCTAAATGCTTTTTAATATCTGCATCCCGTTGTAGCGAATCACAGGACGCATGCGTGGCACTGAGACAGACCTTATGTGGTTAGTGCGCTCGCGCATAGACACAGAGACTGCCAGCTACTCTGACGGCCCCCCGTCATGCCATACTTTTTTAGGCGTGGCACTGAGACAGGCCTCACGCAGGTAGTGCGCTTGCGCCTGGATATAGACACTGTAAGTTACTCCGACGGCCCCTCGTCATGCCGTAATATTCAGGCAATGTAATGTTGGGACATCGGATGTTCCTTCTAAGGGCCGCATTACCCTGTAACCACCTCCAGGCAGGTCAGGCTTTGTTTTCCATGCACGGCGTCTTGACACCGGATCCTCGCTAATTAGTCACATGTAGCGCAGGATCCTTGACGCTTAACGATATTTAAAGCGCGTAGTGATGTTTCCTCATTTACCAGCGAGGAAGCGAGGTGATCGGGTGTAGGTGCAGTGGCGGGAGCCCTCTCCATTCACAGTAAGAGCATGCTTGGACAGTATCATTGTATTATTCCTTCCTGGTATTAACTCCAAGTGCATGACTAATGTTTATATTATCTTGAGCATAACACTGGTATGCCTCTGACTCCACTCGGATTTCTTCCCCTTTTCTCTCCTCTTTAAATAGCGTTTGACCAAAGGGGTCTCCCCTCCTCACTCCCCTATGGGGCTAGTAGGTCCCAACAGTTAGGGTAAGCACTGGGGACAGTGTTCCCAATTTGTTCTTTTTTCCTTTAAGTGCACAGATGAATGACACATTTAGATGCACTCATAGCCACGCACTTATATTTTGCATGAGTATGTGGCAGACCGGATGACCTTTACCAGAATTATTACTGTATCATCAATGTTGTTTTCTTTCTACAGGCGTTACTTTTAGTCGCACATACGGTGGTGTGTGAAATTGTTCACCTCACCCAGTGGAACCCTCACCAGCATAGCACGGTAAGGGCGGAGCCCGTTTATACAGTATAGGTCCTGATGAATGCCGCGGACCCCTCGGGCCAGCAGGCAGAAACATGTTGACCACTCACAGTACGGTGGGGGGACAATAGAATCCCCAGTACACCGACCATTTCTTCTTTTAAACACCATACAGATGCCAGTTATTAAAATGAGTATGACATCTGTAATGGCCTTTTAATTCTCACAATTTTTTTTTGCAAGGGCCCCCACTTAGTTTTAGAAGTGCATCCCTGTCTTCAGGTGTATGCCCGTCCTCTATCAAACCAAGTTTTTAGAGGGCGAGGACTGGTCAATGATGAAGCATGACACCAGGTGGTGTGTGAGACCAGTCTTTTACTCTTTGTGAGATGCCTGTACTCACAAGGTAGCATTTAGGTCATCATACTAGGAGCGGCTCTTTTGTGTTAAACAGTATAGTTTGGAGGCTGCCTACTCCTAGCACCCCGTGCCTCTAGTTCCCTTTCCCCAGGTCCTTCCTGAGGTTTTGTGGTTAAACACCAGTGTATAGTGTGACATGCACGCGACATACATATTTTCGTACCCCGGATTACATGTAAGGCATGCAGCTTTGAACATGCAATGTTATAAAAGTGTTAAAGTTCCTATAAATAAATGAAAATGGGGTTTTCAGCTGCGACTCTGTAATACACATTTCAAACGTTGGTTTCCGTGTTTGATACACGCCTGTCCAGACCTGTGGCCTGCTCCAAGTGTACAGTACACATTTAGTGCGGGCCCGGGGCTGCGAGGCAGGAAGGCATTAGGCTGGAGTCATCTGCCCCGCGGTCTCGGACACAGAGCCTGGGAACAGAGCAGCAAGCGGGACTCCTCGCCGGATAAAATCTGAGTGTCTCGGGCCGAGGCGGCCCGTCTGCGGCTCCCGGAGGCCCTGGAAGTGTCCGACCAGTTACATTGGTGCCAGCGGGACGGGGCCTGGAAGGAGTCCGTCTGGAGGCTGGGGGCGGACAGGGGCCAAAGTCCAGAGGGACCAGTGATCTGTCCCCGTCCACTGGATGATGCGGGTTCCCAAAGCCTCACCAAACACTATACACAGATCTGCACATACACACACAAACACACACTCACTCACACACACAAACGCGCACACGTACCAGCAATGTAAGCGTACTTTCTCAACGAAAGGGGCACTAAAATGCCCACACACAATCCAAAAATACAACGTTGCACACTCAGGTGCATACTACTCTACAATTCAGACGTCGCACGCCAAACTGAGCAGGAAGTACACTGCCCGAGGCGCACACAGACCACACACATACACATAACACGGTCACACATTAAAAATGCACTGCACACACATGCATCCTCACACACAGACAAACATGCGCACAGATACACAACAGTCTACCACACATCAAACAAGGCCACACACGTTCACGTATGTGCACACAAACACAAAATCCCCTCATGCAGAGAAACTGCCATAACCCCCTAAAACACACACACCTCCACACACACACACACCAAAAACCAATAACCCCAGGGGTATTTTCCTATTCTGACCTCAGGGGAGGGAGAAAAGTCCACTCCCGAGAGCGATCCTTCGTGGAAGGAAAGTACTCCTAGCTCTGTTGACATCGAACCTGTCTAAGCCCCGGTCAAGGGTCAGAGGGTGGGCGTTGAGCTTCCGGGTTGGTCAGCCTGACCCTCGAGCAGGGGCAGCTACTTCCAGAGTGAGTTGATCGGCTGGTCCACACTATTGCTCTGATCCTTTGGAAAAGCGTCCATATCTTTTCCTATCTGACCGAGGCCCGAAAAAATGACATTTAATATCTCACTCTGAAGGACTGGAAAATCCGAATTATAACGTCTTACCCGGAACCGCGTGAATCTATCGTTTTATCTCTCACGATAACACACTGGAAAACCGGACTCTTAGCATTGAGATATTACCCCCTGTTAACACTGACATTTTACATCTAACTCCGAGATACCGAGGGTCTGACCCTTAACACCTCAATTTGAACCACTAAAGTATCCCTTGTTTTACATCTGACATCGAAAACCCAAGAAAGCTGCCAATGACGCATTGAAACACTGAAAATGTGAACTTTAAAATCTCACCGTGACCACTGGTGAAGCTGACATTCTATTTTAATTGTGAAACGCCGGGAAAGGTGTTGTTTAGCATCTCAAATCGAGCACCATAAACGCTGACGTTTTACATCTCCCCTGCGGAACGTCGGGAAGGCCCGCGTGTTCTGGCTTATGTCAGCCGGGTCTGCTGGCAAAAGCCAGCATTTGTCTGACATCTCTCGGAGGAGACATACTGCGAATGCTGGCCTTCCCTGCTACATCTCTCGCTCTTCAAGTGAAAAGGATGGGCCCCGCTGCAGGCTGACCTGGGTATCCGGCCTGCCCTGAGCCCGCATAGGCTGCGATCATTCGGGTGTCAATAAAGATGTGTTTAATGCGTCCCTTGTGACAGGGTACACAGATCGCACGTCACTTTGCTTTACTTTGTGAAATGGCTGTTCATTAAAAGATGCATAGCACGAATTCCGTAATAGCAGCGCGTGCAAGCCAGGGTAACGCCAGCTATCTGCAGCGCTTAGAAACTGTGGAGGAGCGGCGCTATAAAATATGTTTTAACACACAGCTATACAAACTCCTTGGGCGGGGGATTAGGGGGTTGACGGCTGGGTCCCTCTGCGCCAGTATAAACTGCAGGAGCCTAAATTACGCCCCTGGCCAGAGGTCAATCCAGGTCGGGCGTGGAATAGGAGCCGCAGGAAACGGCCATCACGATGTCAAGGCACTTTGTACTCCTTGTAAGACACAGAAAACAGACCCGTGAGGGGCCCCCGGGGAAAATGTAATCATGAGTAAAGTCACTATTTGTGTATATATGCTTAGATATAACTCTAACCAGTAGTATATGTAGTAGACCTTTGTACTTACTACCATTCCTAGGAGTTTAGCGTTTATCCGTTTGTATCTCTTCCTTGAGTGACTTTGCAACTTGTACATTTGCAATTTTTTTCTGCTTGTATTTCTTTTGTAACGCATGTAATCCAAAGTCCTTATGTAACGCTACTGGTTCTTTTGTAAAGCGCTCTGACACCTTTGGGTAATGTTCGCGCTATATAAAATCGCATTAAATAAATAAAAATAAATAAATAAACCATAATGCAGAACATGCAAGAGCTAGAACCGGGGTACGGCCTGTATCTTAGGAGAAACAGGAGATAAACAGAGCGAGTGTGGGGAGGCTCCCCCTGACCCCCAAAACTGGGGTCCTCAGACAGGTATATACATCTTGTACATTAGATGCTTTTATGGGTTTGACCATTAAAATGGCTGACATGACGGTATACACTGCCTCTAAAATAATATAATTTAAACGGATATTGTGTGCTTCTTTCCCTGTGTTGGGGACCCACTCCCGGGCCCACGCTGAGCCCTCGAGCCCCCGCGCCATCCCGGACGTGTAATGTTATCGGGTGGGAAACACTGCGCAAGTTCGAGCTCTCATTAAAGGTGAGGCTTCTGGTCACGCGCTGATGGCATCGGCTCCAGGATAGGGCACAGACGGCGCTTTGCGGAATTTAGCTCCTCGCCGGCCCAAGGATAGGACACAGACAGCGCTATGTGGAACATTGTTCCTATCACGTGCCAGGATAGGGCACAGAGGCTGCACAGACGGCGCTATGTGGAACATGGCTCATCGCCGGCCCAGCATAGGATACACACGGCGCTATGTGGAACATAGCGCCTCTTCGGCCTCAGGATACGGCAGCGCTTTAAATGGACATATAAAAGGGCTGGTACTCGGTGTATAGAGTACCTGTTTCCTCATAAAAAGTGATGGTACTCTTCTACCAAGTGTATTGTACTGAGAAGTGCAGATACTCTCCCATTCAAATTAAAGAAGTGCAGGCATGCAGAACCGGAGAATACCTGCCCATTTAAAGTACTGGGATAGGGCTCACAGATGGCGCTATATGAAACATTGCTCCTCGCCAGCCCCGGTGAGGTGCTATGTCGAACATATCGCCTCATGGCCCCCAGGATAGGGCGTAGGATGCGCTATGCGGAACATTACTCCTCATCGGGCCAGTATACGGTGCTATGTGGAACATACTTAGCTCCTCACCAGCCCCTGATAGTGCACAGTCAGCGCTATTTGGAACATTGCTCCTGGCCGGCCCCGGATAGGGTACAACGGGCGGTATTTGTAATGAAGGCCCTTTCCCCCCTCGCCGTCTCCGCATAAGGCACGCGGGCCGCTCTATTAAACGCTTCCCCAGCTCTGCAGTGCCGGAGCCGAGCTTCGTTGTGGGCCGCGGCCCCGGGCTCCACATCTGCTTCGGATTTGCGATGTGATGGGTGCATCTCAGCACAGCAGCGCCTGTGTCTGGAGGTCAGTGGCCCACCGCGGCATATTCCAGTCAAGGTTGGGTCTGATGTCAGCAGGCAGACACTGACCCATCTGCTGCGTCCTGTTCCCGTCTTTAGCGGCGGTCGGGGCGCTTTGGTCACTCACTGCCTGCTTCACGCAAAATAACGGCCCACAAGTAAAATGCAAACAAGCGGGTCAATAAATAAATCGCAGCTCAAATGAACCCTTACCACCTCTGCCCACTAAATAGGTCACTAATCTTTTAAAGCAGTCAGCTACAGATTCTAGCCCAAGCTTGCCAAAAAGTGATACCAACCCCAAAACCACAAAAGAACAGTTCACTATTCCAGTCTAGTTTCAGGTTTAGAGACTCCTGTTCTACACCACGTATGATGTGTGAAACATAACAATATATATATATATATATATATATATATATATATATATTCACTGAAAAAACCATAGGTTTCAGGGACGTTATAGTTAGAAATTAGCATTTAAAAAACCTTTGAAATTCACTGAAAAAACCATAGGTTTCAGGGCCGTTATAGTTAGAAATTAGCATTTAAAAAACATTAGAAATTCACTGAAAAAACCACAGGTTTCAGGGACGTTATAGTTAGAAATTAGCATTTAAAAAACCTTAATAAAATTCACTGAAAAAACCACAGGTTTTAGGGACATTATAGTTAGTTGGGCACTTCACTTGTACAAAACCAGAGAAATTCGGCCATTATAGTTAGTTAAGCTAACTATAACTCGCGCCCCCGCAATGCACTGCTGATGACGTCACATATTACATCATTCATGACATGGTCAGTGACATCACTGATGACATCACTTATGACATCTCAAATGACATCACTGATGACATCATCCAGTGACTATGTGTTTCTGTAAAGTTGAAATATGTTTTATATATATATATATGCCAAGGTGTATTGAAGAATGAGTGGGTGTATAAGTGTCTGAATGGATGATTTAGTAGGTGCGTGACTGACTGTATAAGTGAGTGATTAAAAGTGTCTTACTGAATGCATGGGTTAGTGACTAAACTGTGTGAATGTCTGTATCAATCTGCCAGTTGGTATGTAAGCGGCTGCATGGGTTGGTGAGTAGCTACATGAGTGTCTATATGGGTTATTGATTGGTTGTCTGAGTATCTGTATGTGTGCCTGAGTGTCTGTGTGGGTGGGTGGGGGGTGTGTGACTCTGTGCATGGATGTGTCAGTGGGTGATTCACTGGGTGTATGGGTTCAAGAGTGCACCTGTGAAGGGCTGTATGGGTGGGTGAGTGTGTGTATGGGTGTGTTAGTGAGTGAATGTATGTCTCAGTGGTACATGTGTGAGTAACTACATATGTGAAAGGCAGTATATGTGAGTGTTGGACTATATAAATGACTATATGTGAGAGTGAGTGATTGTGAGAGTGGCTGTATGGATGAGTGTGTGCTTGTATCAGTGATTGTATAAGAGAGTAAGTATGTGTTAGTCTCTGTATGAATAAGTGAGGTGGTGTGTGTATAACTGTATAGGTGAGTAAATGGGAGTGTGATTGATTCTTTGCATGACTGACTAGATGTGTGAGTAACTCTATGGATGAGTGGCGGTGTGTGAGTGTCTGTTTAGGTGTGTGAGTGCAAATGATAGTGCTGTGTTGGTGAGTGACTGCATGTATGAGTGACTGCATGGGGGAATGAGTGGATGTGTGTGTAGACCTAGGAATCAGTGAGTGGGTATGTAGTAACTGATATTGGTTTGTCTATGGTTTTGAAAATGGTAGTCTGTATTTTAGAGTGGGTGTATCAAAGGTTATATTAGGGTGTGAGGAGGGGCATCAGATTATCATGTGGATGATGTCATCAGTGATGTCATTTGAGATGTCATCAGTGATGTCACTGACCATGTCATGAATGATGTAATATGTGACAGTGCATTGCGGGGGCGCGAGTTATAGTTAGCTTAACTAACTATAACGACCGAATTTCTCTGGTTTTGTACGAGTGAAATGCCCAACTACTATAATGTCCCTGAAACCTGTGGTTTTTTCAGTGAATTTCTAAGGTTTTTTAAATGCTAATTTCTAACTATAACGTCCCTGAAACCTGTGGTTTTTTCAATGAATATATATATATATATACACACACGCACACACACACGCACACACATTTATATCAGGAAGGCTAAGTCCCTTTTGACCACCCATAAAACTAATATAAGGACTGGGATTATTGAGTAGTCAGTAGTAGTGCATTACTGTGCTCTGATCTGATCGCTGGAAACACTACATCCTTCTAAAAAAAGGGGGATGGTGCGTTTTTGGTAGACCACTAGTAGAGAAAGAAGCATATTGGATTATCTCTTTAGATTTTCACTAGTCGCATGAAAAACTTGTCTACACATGTTCTAGATGGGGCCTATTCACAATTTGTTTTGTAGTACATTTAGCAATACCAGATTAGTATTACCAATGTACTCTAAAATGCCATTCACTATTCTGTGGTCGGAGGTCTGTGCCTTCACCTCGCTTGTCTTTTATGTGTGGAGATGTTCACCCAGACTGCAAAGATCTCCCACAAGTAGGTACACGTTTAAGTAGTAAATGTGGAGGGGCAGGGTGGAGTGGATGGAAAAGGGGAGTATATACAACTAAAGGAATGGGTTAAAGGAAGAGTAAGGAAGGTTTAAGGGAGGGGTGGAGAAAGTAAGCCCACTGCTATTTACAAACTGCACTTCTATAGTTATTACTTCCAAAACAGACCCAAAACAGTAATAAATGTACTCCAGCTTAGAGCTGGAGTAGGTCCAGCAACACCAATAACCACTCATAAAGACTGCAACACCTTCCCATATAAAATATTAGAGGTATGGGCTTAAAATAAAACGCCATAGGAAATAATGTTGAAATTAATTAACTATTTTTTACATAAATATAATAATTTTTATATAAAAAAATAAAATATACTTTTTTTTTGTATATCAGTAGGAAATCAAATGTTTTAATGGCAAACTTGGTCACGAATAATAACAGGATTTTGAAAGAGTCAAGTAAACAGTGAATGCCCTCTTCCTTTTTTTTTTTTATTTACTACTTCTAAAACAGACCCAAAACAGTAATAAATGTACTCCAGCTTAGAGCTGGAGTAGGTCCAGCACCACCAATAACCACTCATAAGGACTGCAACACCTTCCCATATAAAATATTAGAGGTATGGGCTTAAAATAAAACGCCATAGGAAATAATGTTGAAATTAATTAACTATTTTTTACATAAATATAATAATTTTTATATAAAAAATAAAATATACTTTTTTTTGTTTGTGTATCAGTAGGAAATCAAATGTTTTAATGGCAAACTTGGTCACGAATAATAACAGGATTTTGAAAGAGTCAAGTAAACAGTGAATGCCCTCTTCCTTTTATTTATTTTTTATTTTTTTTATTTTTTATTTCAATACCAGCAGATTAAACATTTACTTGTTACATGAGGAGTAAAGCAGACAAATTACACTTTTAGGGTTCACCATATAGAAAATAAAGTAACTAAAATAGAGCAGCCACATCTGGAAAGAGAAAAGAGTTACAATGGCAAGGAAAAGAAAAGCAGAAAGCAGGGAGCCTGCACAGGTTGCAGGATGCATTAGTTTCCTTCTTTCCATCTTGTAATGGGGGCCCAGATATTTTCCCCAGCCTCCTTGCTCTCACGCCTTTTTTCCCATAAATTTCCTTTTCTAAATTATAAGTGGCTAGT
Organism: Calotriton arnoldi; assembly: GCA_963921515.1. Taxonomy (NCBI): domain Eukaryota; kingdom Metazoa; phylum Chordata; class Amphibia; order Caudata; family Salamandridae; genus Calotriton; species Calotriton arnoldi. Next base: position 1,095,940 of record CAWUFW010005753.1, read on the forward strand.
AATCTCCTTTAACCACTGCTGAAACCCAGGTGCCAGGGGGTCCAGCCAGGCTGTCGCGATACATATTCTAACCACTGCCATGGTTATGAAAAGCAAATAGCGATTGTCTTCGAGACCCTCCTCATTAGTAACTCCCATTCTTATAAGCTGTGCGGAGAGGTTCGCTTTTATATTGAGGGACAATCTCAAAAATGTTTCAATTTCCCCTAGCCAGCCGCGCAACAGGGGACAGGTCGCGAACATGTGCACTATATTGGCGTCGGTGCTACTGCAACGAGGGCAGGTGGTCCCATCCTGCCCACCCCATTGCGCAATTTTAGCGGGGGTGTAGTATAATAAAAATAAAGTTTTATAGTGTTGAGCCTGAAGGGCAGCAGAAAGGAACACAGTCCTTCCAAGTTCCAATGAATCTAAAAATAAATTGCGCGATATACCCAGTTTCTGCTCCCATTTAGACCCATACCTCTCGAGATCGTCTTCAGTAAACAGTGTCAGTTTTGAATAAATTTGGCTGATAGTGCACTCCTCTTCGCGCCGAACAGTATCCACAACGCTATTATTGCTGAAGCCTCTTGTACCTCCCTTTTTTGCCCTAAGAAGCTTCAATCTGTAGATACTTAAAAAAATCCCTGGCGGGTATCCCATATTTATCCTGAATTTCGCTAAATGAGCATATCTCCGTACCGTCTAGCAGATCCCCTATCATACAAATACCTGCGCCCTCCCATCTTGACATAACGTTGTCCCTAAAGATCTCTGGCATCGTTGGGTTTTTAAAAAGCTGTGTATAATAGTTCAGCCTGCCAAGCCCAGTTTTTCTTTTAATGGCAACCCAGATCTTAAATGCTGCCTGAAGGGTCTTAAATCTAACCTTTTTATAATAGCTCGGCTCACTATACTTCAAAAAGCAACCCTTGGCGGCTTCACCGATGAGTAACTCGTATACATCTTCTATCCCATGTATGTTCCTCTGTGCTTCCCCATAACCACCCAGTAGCACCCTCATATATTGTAGAGCAGCCGCCCAGTAATACATTCTTAAATCGGGAACCCCCCATCCTCCTTTCTCCCTTGCTAATGACATAAATTTTAATGCCCTTCTTGTCTTGCCTTTTGACCAGATAAACCTATTAAGCAGATTTTCCATTTCTTTGAACCAACAGCCCTCAAACTCGAGGGGAATAGTCCTAAACAGGTATAGTACTTTAGGCAAGAATAACATCTTTATTACGTTACACCTACCTACTATCGAAAGGTGAAGATTGTGCCACCTATCAAAATCGCTTTTCCCCTTCCTTATTACCGGAACAATATTTGCCTCAATAATTTGTTCAAGTTCAGATGTATTTTTTATTCCTAGGTACATTGCCATATTTGTAACCCGTGTATCTTCCCAACTAACCAAACTGTTAGTTACTACTTGAGTTTTCTGCTGGTTAAGCTTGTACCCTGAAATTACCCCAAATACTGAAGCTTCTTCGCCGATTGCAATGACTGCGAACTAGGGATCGGATGTGACTACAGCTAGATCGTCCGCATATGCTAGGATTTTGGTTTCCAACTCCCGAAATATCATTGGCTTAACTGTTTCATTCCCTTCAATTCTTCGAATAAATGGGTCTATGTATAAGGTGAAGAGTAACGGGGAACAAGGACACCCTTGCCTGGTACCCCTTGTGATCCGAATAGTCTCCGTATATCCTCCATTTATTCTAATGCGGGCCACTGGGTTCTTATATAAACCCTTAATTGCTTTAACCCTTTCCATGCTTATGACAAGCTGGACTCGTCATGGCACACAGTGGACGTGTGCTCATGACGAGTCCAGCTCGTCATGGGACCCACCCACGGGGGAAGCACTGGCGCTCCCCCCACGGGTGTCCAATTTCGCCCCCACAAAGGGGGATGGCAGCAGAAGAGTTTCTGCTGCCACCCCGACTCCCCATGGGAATCCCATGACGTCCAGCGCGCACAGCGCACGCTGGCGTCATCAGGAAGTCCCCGACGCTCGGGAAGCCATTTGCTTCCTGAGCGTCGAGGAACTAAGGTAGGTTTCCTCGTTCCTGGGGGTTTAGGGAATGCATAGAGGCATCAGGGGAGAGGAAAGAGATTTTCCTCTCCCCTGATGTCTCTTTGAGGGCATTTCTGCTTCACGATCGCGCACAGCGTCGCGATCGTGCAGCGGAAATGCCCCCACTAGCACCAGGGATTTGTTTACCTGCGTAATGGAAGCGACCCCTTGGGCAAGGGTCGCTTCCTTGGGGGTAATTTATTTTGAAATGTCTTTCTGCCCCCCCTGGGGGCAAATAGGCCCGTTTTTTCGGCCGTTTTGCTCCCAGGGGGGGCAGAAAACACCACTAATAATAATAATAATAATACCGACATTTGTTGAGCGCGAACAGCTACCTGCGAGGAGGTGTCCCAACGCTAAAGTGACAAGTAACACACGCGCGGCAAGCAGCGATCAAGACACAAAAGATTAGGCCAGGTTAAAAAGCCATGTTTTAACTGCCTTCTTGAATTGTGACTCAGACGAGATCTGACGCAAGGAATTCGGAAGAGAATTCCATAATTTGGACGCCCCAAACATGAAAGATCTGCCACCCAGTCGCGATTTCTTCACTCGTGGAGTGCAGAGTAATTTCTGGGTGTTAGATCTCAGAGCACGTGTCTGCGTGTAAACACCCAGTCTCTGTTTTAGATACGAAGGACACGTACCATGGAAAGCCCGAAAGGCAAGGGTCAAGGTCTTGAATTTAATTCTATTGGCTACCGGAAGCCAATGTAATTCTCGAATATGCGGAGAGATGTGTTGCCGAAAAGGAGCACGTTTGATTAATCTCGCAGCCGCATTTTGGACCATTTGGAGTTTCCTGACAAGGTAAGCCGGTATGCCACTATAGAGGCCATTCGCGTAGTCCAGGCGGGCAGTTACTGTGGCGTGGACTACGGTCCGACGGCAGCTCTCAGGCAGCAGGTGTATAAACTTACGCAAATTTCTCAAACTACTAAAGCAAGCAGAAGTAACCTGCTGAATTTGGGCAGAGAAGGATAGATCAGCCTGCCATTTTACACCCAAATTTTTAGCGCATTCCACTGGCGCAGGTGGCAAGCCCATTTCCACAGGCCACCACAGGTCAGTAGCCGGAGGCTGGGTTTTACCAAAGAACAGCACTTCAGTTTTGTCTGCATTCAATTTAAGTTTATTATTATTCATCCAGCCTGCAATATCTTTTAAGCAGCCTTTAAAGTTCTTAAAAGAGTCTTCAGACTGATCCTTAAAAGGGAAAACCAACTGAGTGTCAGCGGCATAAGAAATTGCCTTAACTCCCCAGTTGGCTATCAGAGTAAATAGAGGGGCCAGATATATATTGAACAGCAGTGGGCTTAGGGCCGATCCCTGTGGGACCCCACACCATAAATGCTTTCGGGTGGACTGATATGGTTGTAGGGCCACCCTTTGCGTACGCAAGTGGAGGAAAGACTTCAACCAAGCCAGGGCTATGCCATTCACCCCGCTGTCAGAAAGCCGTTGAATCAATATAGAATGGTCAACAGTGTCGAATGCAGCTGAAAGATCCAGGAGCACCAGCATAGCTGATGCCCCTGAGTCCAATGCCATTCTAATTGAATCTGATACCTCTAATAGAGCTGTCTCTGTGCTAAACCCAGCTCGGAAACCGGATTGGGTGTCGTGCAGGATATTATGGCTCTCGATAAAATTGGCCAATTGCCGCTGCACTACCTTTTCCAGCATTTTTGCAGGGGCTGCCAGCAGAGAGATAGGTCTGTAGTTGTTCAAGCCCCCAGAATCCACACTGGATTTTTCTTGAGTGGAAGTAAAGTGGCGTGCTTCCATAAATCAGGGAAGACGCCCAAGGAGAGGGAATTGTTCCATATTATGGACATTGCCTCGCAGGTGGAGTCTGCCAACTCTTTCCATAGTTTAGGAGGGCATGGGTCGTCCGGCGAGCCTGACTTGCAGCTCTGTATTGCAGACAATGCTTCCTTCTGAGAAATAGGATTGAATTCAGAAAGGAGAGGCAAGGGTGCTGTCCTAGCTACCACATCAGATTTAACTGTAGCCGTCGTGGCAGAAAAAGAATTATAGACCTTGCTTATTTTACCATCGAAAAAGGTAGAGATTTCCTCACAGAGTACCAGGGAGGGTCGGACGTCAATTAACAGCTCACGGGGTTTGAGAAAAGAGTTGACCACCTTGAAGATAGCCTTGTCCGGTCTATCGGAATTAACAATACTCTTAGCGATATAATCTCTCCTGGCCTCCTTCATGGATTTGTGCAGTACCTTCAAAGATTTTTATATGTCATTTTGACAGAAGCATCATAATCCACCCTCCACTGCCGTTCCAAGCGCTTACACTTGCACTAGGCACCAGGGATTACTTTGGGGGCCATGTTTTTGTGTATGGAAGCGACCCCTTGGGCAAGGGTCGCTTCCTTGGGGGGCATTTATTTTGGAATGTCTTTCTGCCCCCCCTGGGGGCAAATCGGCCCATTTTTTTGGCCGTTTTGCCCCCAGGGGGGGGCAGAAAACACCACTAGGCACCAGGGATTACTTTGGTGGCCATTATTTTTTATGGAAGAGACCCCTTGGGCAAGGGTCGCTTCCTAGAGGGGCATGTAATTAGGAATGTTTTTCTGCCCCCCTGGGGTCAAATCGGCCCGTTTTTCCGGCTGTTTTGCCCCCAGGGGGGCAGAAAACCCCACTAGGCACCAGGGATTAATCTGGGGGCCATTATTGTTGATGGAAGCAACCCCTTGGGCAAGGGTCGCTTCCTAAAGGGGGCATGTGTTTTGTAATGTTTTTCTGCCCCCCTGGGGGCAAATCGGCCTGTTTTTCAGCCGTTTTGCCCCCAGGGGGCAGAAAACGCCACTAGCCACCAGGGTTTCCATTTGGGGGCATTTAAATGTACATGGAAGCGACCAAAGGGAGCATTTTTGTTGATGTTTTTCTGCCCGCCCCCTTGGTGGCAGTCAGTCTTTTTGTCCTTACTGCCCCCGGGTGGGGGGCAGTAAGGACAAAAACCAGGGATCTATTTTTTTTTCCAGGGGGCGACAAATATCTGTCTGTTTTCTGCCCCACCTGGGAGATAGAGTGGCTTGGTGGAAAACCTCACCTAATCCCCATTTTTCTCAGCCCCATTTGAAGGCCCATGTGGCCGAATGATCATTTGGGTAGCGACATTGTGTGTTATAATTTTAATTGTCATATTGTTTGTGAAATGTAATAGTATTTTTTTTATTTCTCTATTTTATTCTAGTTCAAGGCTTTTGCTGTTTACACTGTTCCAGGTTGCGGTTTTGTTACTGCTGGTTTTGCAGCTTTTGTTGTTGCATGTGCTTGGTAAGCAAATTTAGTTCGTACTATTTACTGTAAATTAGATTAATTTCCCTACATGAATGTGTTTTTTGCAAATGGTGTAGTAATAGCAGTATGTTTGGCTTCTGTGTTTTGAGTGTCAAAATCTTTTTGCATTAGTGCTTGATGTGTACTTTGTTGTCTTATGAGTAATTGGTTTTGTTTTTTCTTTCTAGTGGGATATCGTTGATTTTTGCTGTGTCTCTGCAGAGTAGGTGCTGGTGAGTGTAGCTATCTTTGGTAAGAGTTATATTGTTTTTGAGTATATAGATCTTTGTGCTAAAGCCACACTTTGTTTACTACTTATTTTGCACAGTGTTGGTTGTTGTTGACTTGTTTGTGCAGTCTCCTTTCTTAGTAAGGATAATGGCTGGCCGCAGGATTACTGCTCAGCAGGTTGTTGGTATGCTTTTGAGTGTTCCTCTGACCGTGGTTCAGAGACTGACTCTGATTCTGAGGCAGAGGTGGGAGGGGATGATTCAGGCAGTGAGTTTTCTCTCCACATGGAATCATCGGATGATGAAGCTTCTCTCAGTGCGGATGAAGTGCCTGTGTTAGAAGAGGACATTGATGTGCCGATAGTGCGGCAAGAGGCATCTGGGCTGCAGCGTGCAGCTGCAAGGCTTCACGTTGCTGTAGTGCGGCAAGAGGCATCTGGGGCTGCAAGGCTTCCCGTTGGTGTAGTGCGGCAAGAGGCATCTGGGGCTGCAAGGCTTCCCGTTGGTGTAGTGCGGCAAGAGGCATCTGGGCTGCAGGCTGGGGCTGCAAGGCTTCCCGTTGAAAGTGCTGTCCTCTGGGTTGCCCCTGGCATGGTGCAGCCAGCATTGCCAGACTTTACTGGTGTTCCAGGGTGTAGAGTGAATACTGAGAACTTTTTGCCGATAAATTTTATTCAGTTGTTTATGGACGATGTGTTTTTGGCAGAGATTGTTGAGCAGACTAATTTGTATGCCGAACAGTTTTTGAGGGACAACAGTGCCAGCCTTAAGCCCTATTCTAGAGCTACCCGGTGGACTTCCACAAATCTTGCAGAGATGAAGAAGTTCTTGGGATTAACTTTTTGATGGGCTTGCTAAGGAAGCCATCAATGTCTTCATATTGGTCTACTAGTCCCTTGATGGCAACGGCTATATTTCCAGCAGTCATGAGTCGTGATAGGTATTTGCTTCTGCTTCGGATGCTGCATTTTGTCGATAATGGTTTAGCGTTGCCACGAGATCACCCTGATTGTGACCGTCTTTTTAAGATTCGGCCTGTGCTTGATCACTTTGTTGATCGATTTTCTGAGATCTATGCTCCAGGAAAAGAAATAGCAGTGGATGAGTCTTTGGTGTTGTTCAAGGGGCGCTTGGTTTTTAGGCAATACATTCCTAGTAAGAGGGCACGCTATGGAATTAAGCTGTATATGCTGTGTGACAGTGGGACTGGATATGTCTCTAATTTCAGGGTGTACACCGGTAAGGAATCCAACATTAACCCCCTGGTTGTCCGTCCACTTTTGGAGTGACTGAGAAAATTGTGTGGGAGCTTGGTAGAGGATTATTTAACAAAGGCCACCATTTATATGTAGATAACTTCTACACTGGTGTGCGGTTGTTCAGGGAATTGGCCAAAGTGGGCACTGTTGCTTGTGGCACAATCCGCTGTAACCGTAAAGGTTTCCCAAAAGAACTTGTTTGTCAAAAGCTTGTGCGGGGACAGTGCAGTGCGTTGCGAGGAGCTTCTAGCTGTGAAGTTTTCAGACAGGAGAGATGTCTACATGCTGACTACCATCCATGATGAAAGCACTGCACCTGTGACTGTTTGGGGTCAGGTTGCTGAAGTGCGCAAACCTGTGTGCATTTTAGACTATAATAGGCACATGGGTGGTGTTGACAGAGTAGATCAGAGGTTGGAACCTTACACTGCTCTTCGTAAGGCTTACATTTGGTATAAGAAGTTGGCTATCCATCTTTTCCACTTGGCAACCTTTAATGCTTTTGTTGTGTTCAAGGATTCTTGTCCTGAGTCAAATATGACTTTTGCTAAGTTTCAAGAGTCTGTAATAGGCAGCCTTGTTTTAGTGGAACAGGCAAGTGTTCTTAGAGTTGGAGTGGTGGAGGATGTGGCTCGATTGAAAGATCGCCACTTTCCTGATTACATTCCTCCCACATCTTCAAAAGACTTTCCCACTAGGAGATGTAGAGTCTGTTGGCGAAGAGGTTTGCGGAAGGAGACTCGTCTTTTCTGCCCCGAGTGTCCTTCTAACCCTGGGCTGTGTGTGCCTGCTTGTTTTAGAGCGTACCACACGCAAAAGAATTTTTGGGAGCATCCATGAGTGGTAAAGTGAACTGCCTGGTCTGTATTGTGTAAAAAAATGTATTCTGTTTCAAGGTTGGCATTAGTGCAATGTATTTAGTTTCAGATTTTGTGTTAGTAGATTTGTATCTATTTGCAATTTGTTTGTGGTTTTTTTTTGTATTAAAAAAATCCTAAATGTGATGGCGGTGTGTGTAGGCTGGCGCTTGGCTGGCGGTGTGCCTGGACTGGCGCTGGCTGGCGGTGTGCGTGGACTGGCGGTTGGCTGGCGGTGTGCGTGGAGTGGCGCTTGGCTGGCGGTGTGCGTGGACCTTCGCTTGGCTGGCGGTGTGCGTGGACTGGCGCTTGGCTGGTGGTATGCGTGGACTGGCGCTTGGCTGGCGGTGTGCCTGAACTGGCGCTTGGCTGGCAGTGTGCGTGGACTGACGGTTGGCTGGCGGTTGGCTTGCGGTGTGCATGGGCTGGCGCTCGGCTGGTGGTGTGCGAGTAGTGACTTGCTGCTGGTCACTACACACACTGCTAGCTGAGCGCCACTCCACGCAAACCATCAGTTTGTGTAGTTGCTGTGTCAGGAATATGGGCGTGTGAAAGTGATGGGCCCTTGAATGGCGCTGTCTGCGGGTGTGAGTGTTGTAATGTGATGGGCCCGCGGCTGGTGGTGTGAATGTTTTGTATGTGTCACACGTATGAAAGGTGTATGAATGGCCTGTAAAGAGGTTGGTGCCTTGTCGTGGCTTTCCAGCTCACGAGCTGTGAGTCAATGGTTCAGTTTCTCGTCCTTTCAATTATTAACAGTGCATTTCATTTTTGTGACATCACTTGATAATACAATTGTATATACTGAACCATCACTCACCCTCGTGCCAAATCCAACCAGTATGTGTGTGTGCTTGAGGATTAGATGGCTGTGCAGTAATATTTGTCTTTTTTGTCTTTCTGAAGCAGGGTGTACCTTGTCCCTTTTTGTGAATGTTGTGATGTGTTGGTTTTGTGCCTGGTGGTGTGAATGGTCTTGTGTGTATCACGTATGAAAGGTGTGTGAATGGCCTGTAAAGCGGTTGGGGCCTTGACGTGGCTTTACAGCTCACGAGCTGCGAGTCACTGGTTCGGTTTTTTGTCCATTTAATTATTGACAGTGCATTTCATTTTTGTGAAATCTCTTGTTAATAAAAATTATATATACTGAACCATCACTCGCCCTCGTGCCAAATCCAACCAGTATGTGTGTGTGTTTGAGGAATAGATGGCTGTGCAGGAATCTTTGTCTTTTTAGTCTCTCTGCCAAGGTGTACATTCCATCTAAGAATAACCTACCAACTGTAGATAATGTCGTAAACCCATGGGAGTACATGGTGATGTCTCTCTTGTGAATTCCAACAAGTTATTTTATCCACAATGTCCTGTAAACCTCAAAATGTCTGTCAGATTTTCCTTGCAATATTGTGCCAAAATTCTCACGCTGCAGAAATAAACAACTAATTATGTCAAAACGATTTGGTTTTGCAAGGGGGGTCACCTGGGTTTTTGGCCCCGTGCACGGCGGCCAACTAGGGAAACCTACCAAACCCACACATTTCTGAAAACTAGACACCCGGGGGCTTTCAGGGAGGTATGGCTTGTGTGGATCCCCCACGTTTTCTTACCCAGAATCCCCTGCAAATCTGAAATTTTGCTGAAAAAATCACTTTGTTCACACATTTGTGTGTGGGGAAGTTGTGGCATCTCCGGGCTGACACAAATTTCCTCCCACCCAGCGTTCCCCCAGGTCTCCCGATAAAAATGGTACCTCACTTGCGTGGGTGGGTGAAGGACCCGCGACAGGCAAGGGCCCAAAACCTATTGAGGCGACATCAAAATTACCTACCACAAACCAACCTGGTTTTGCATGGGGGTCCCATGAGTTTTGGCCCGGGGCTCGGCAGCCATCTAGGGAAACCTACCAAACCCACACATTTCTGGAAAGTAGACACCCGGGGGATTCCATCGAGGTATGGCTTGCATGGGTCCCCCATCATTCTCCTACCCAGAATCCCCTGCAAACCTCAAACTTTTGCCGAAAAATTCACTTTTTTCTCAAATTTCTGTGTGGGAAAGTTCTGGAATGTGCGTGGATCCACAAATTTCCTCCCACCCAGCGTTCCCCCAGGTCTCCCAATAAAAATGGAACCTCACTTGTGTGGGTAGGCATAGTGGCTGCAACAGGAAATGGCCCAAATCGTACTGTGGAGACTTCAAAATTACCTACAGCAAAACTACCTGGTTTTGGGGGGGTGACCTGAGATTTTGGCCCCGGGCTCGGCGGCCATCTTGGGAAAGTACCAAACCCAAACATTTCTGAAAACTAGACACCCTGGGGAGTCCAATGAGGTATGGCTTGCGTGGATCCCCCAACGTTTTCCTACCCAGAATGCCATGCAAACCTCAAATTTAGCTGAAAAAAAACATTTTCCACATATTTTTGTGTGGAATCACTGTGCCGGCACAAATGTCCTACCACCCAGCATTCCCCTTGTTCTCCCGAGTAAAATGATACCTCACTTGTGTGGGTGTCCAAAGCAGAATTGGCTAAAAAAAGTATTTTTTAAAAATGTAGCGCTTAGAATTCTCGGTGCTATACTCTAAATCCCTATGTTTTGGGCTCTTCCTAGCCACAGGCCTTTAGCCCACCTACACAAGTGAGGTATCATTTTACTCAGGAGAACAAGGGGAACGCTGGGTGGTAGGACATTTGTGCCGGCATGGTAATTCCATGCAAAAATATGTGGAAAATGTGGTTTTTTCAGCTAAATTTGAGGTTTGCATGGCATTCTGGGTAGGAAAACATTGAGGGATCCACGCAAGCCATACCTCATTGGACTCCCCAGGGTGTCTAGTTTTCAGAAATGTTTGGGTTTGGTACTTTCCCAAGATGGCCGCCGAGCCCGGGGCCAAAATCTCAGGTGCCCCCCCAAAACCAGGTAGTTTTGCTGTAGGTAATTTTGAAGTCTCCACAGTACAATTTGGGCCATTTCCTGTTGCAGCCACTATGCCTACCCACACAAGTGAGGTACCATTTTTATCGGGAGACCTGGGGGAACGCTGGGTGGGAGGAAATTTGTGGATCCACGCACATTCCAGAACTTTCCCACACAGAAATTTGAGAAAAATGTGAATTTTTGGGCAAAAGTTTGAGGTTTGCATGGGATTCTGGGTAGGAGAATGATGGGGGACCCATGCAAGCCATACCTCGCTGGAATCCCGGGTGTCTACTTTCCAGAAATGTGTGGGTTTGGTAGGTTTCCCTAGATGGCTGCCGAGCCCGGGCCAAAACTCATGGGACTCCCATGCAAAACCAGGTTGGTTTGTGATAGGTATATTTGATGTCGCCTCAATAGGTTTTGGGCCCTTGCCTGTCGCGGGTCCTTCACCCACCCACGCAAGTGAGGTACCATTTTTATCGGGAGACCTGGGGGAACGCTGGGTGGGAGGAAATTTGTGGATCCACGCAGATTCCAGAACTTTCCACCACAGAAATGTGGGGAAAATGTGTTTTATTGGACATTTTTTAGGTTTGCAAGGGATTCTGGGTAACAGAACCTAGTGGGAGGCAGTCAAGTCATCCCATCCTGGATTCCCCTGGGTGTCTAGTTGTCAAAAATGTATAGGTTTGCTAGGTTTCCCTAGGTGCCGGCAGTGCTAGGGTTAAAAAACTACAGCTAGGCACTTTGCCAAAAAAGAGCCATTTTTCACTGCGAATTTGAGGTGTGACCACGTTGCGTTTTGCGCCGCTTCCTGTCGCGGGCACTAGGCTGACCCACACAAGTGAGGTACCATTTTTCTCAGAAGACTTTGGGGAACGCGGGGTGGGTGGAAATTTGTGGATCCACGCAGATTCCAGAACTTTCCACCACAGAAATGTGGGGAAAATGTGTTTTTTTGGACAATTTTTTAGGTTTGCAAGGGATTCTGGGTAACAGAACCTGGTGGGAGGCAATCAAGTCACCCCATCCTGGATTCCCCTGGGTGTCTAGTTTTCAAAAATGTATAGGTTTGCTAGGTTTCCCTAGGTGCCGGCAGTGCTAGGGTTCAAAAACTACAGCTAGGCACTTTGCCAAAAAAGAGCCATTTTTCACTGCGAACTTGAGGTGTGACCACGTTGCGTTTTGCGCCGTTTCCTGTTGCGGGCACTAGGCTGACCCACACAAGTGAGGTACCATTTTTCTCGGAAGACTTTCGGGAACGCGGGGTGCATGGAAATTTGTGGATCCACGCAGATTCCAGAACGTTCCACCACAGAAATGTGGGGAAAATGTGGTTTTTTGGACAATTGTTTAGGTTTGCAAGGGATTCTGGGTAACAGAACCTGGTGGGAGGCAGTCAAGTCACCCCATCCTGGATTCCCCTGGGTGTCTAGTTTTCAGAAATGTATAGGTTTGCTAGGTTTCCCTAGGTGCCGGCAGTGCTAGGGTTCAAAAACTACAGCTAGGCACTTTGCCAAAAAAGAGCCATTTTTCACTGCGAAATTGAGGTGTGACCACGTTACGTTTTGCGCCGTTTCCTGTCGCGGGCACTAGGCTGACCCACACAAGTGAGGTACCATTTTTCGCGGAAGACTTTGGGGAACGCGGGGTGGGTTGAAATTTGTGGATCCACACAGATTCCAGAACTTTCCACCACAGAAATGTGGGGAAAATGTGTTTTTTTGGACAATTTTTTAGGTTTGCAAGGGATTCTGGGTAACAGAACCTGGTGGGAGGCAGTCAAGTCACCCCATCCTGGATTCCCCTGGGTGTCTAATTTTCACAAATGTATAGGTTTTCTAGGTTTCCCTAGGTGCCGGCAGTGGTAGGGTTCAAAAACTACAGCTAGGCACTTTGCCAAAAAAGAGTAATTTTTCACTGCAAAATTGAGGTGTGACCACGTTGCGTTTTGCGCCGTTTCCTGTCATGGGCACTAAGCTGACCCACACAAGTGAGGTACCATTTTTCTCGGAAGACTTTGGGGAACGCGGGGTGGGTGGAAATTTGTGGATCCACGCAGATTCCAGAACTTTCCACCACAGAAATGTGGGGAAAATGTGTTTTTTTGGACAATTATTTAGGTTTGCAAGGGATTCTGGGTAACAGAACCTGGTGGGAGGCAGTCAAGTCACCCCATCCTGGATTCCCCTGGGTGTCTAGTTTTCAAAAATGTATAGGTTTGCTAGGTTTCCCTAGGTGCCGGCAGTGCTAGGGTTCAAAAACTACAGCTAGGCACTTTGCCAAAAAAGAGTCATTTTTCACTGCAAAATTGAGGTGTGTCCACGTTGCGTTTTGCGCCGTTTCCTGTCGCGGGCACTAGGCTGACCCACACAAGTGAGGTACCATTTTTCTAGGAAGACTTTGGGGAACGCGGGGTGGGTGGAAATTTGTGGATCCACGCAGATTCCAGAACTTTCCACCACAGAAATGTGGGGAAAATGTGTTTTTTTGGACAATTTTTAGGTTTGCAAGGGATTCTGGGTAACAGAACCTGGTGGGAGGTAGTCAAGTCACCCCATCCTGGATTCCCCTGGGTGTCTAGTTTTCAAAAATGCATAGGTTTGCTAGGTTTCCCTAGGTGCCGGCAGAGCTAGGGTTCAAAAACTACAGCTAAGCACTTTGCCAAAAGAGTCATTTTTCACTGCGAAATTGAGGTGTGACCACGTTGCGTTTTGCGCCGTTTCCTGTCGCGGGCACTAGGCTGACCCACACAAGTGAGGTACCATTTTTCTCGGAAGACTTTGGGGAACGCGGGGTGGGTGGAAATTTGTGGATCCATGCAGATTCCAGAACTTTCCACCGCAGAAATATGGGGAAAATGTGTTTTTTTGGACACTTTTTTAGGTTTGCAAAGGATTCTGGGTAACAGAACCTGGTGGGAGGCAGTCAAGTCACCACATCCTGGATTCCCCTGGGTGTCTAGTTTTCAAAAATGTATAGGTTTGCTAGGTTTCCCTAGGTCCCGGCAGAGCTAGGGTTCAAAACCTACAGCTAGGCACTTTCCCAAAAAAGAGTCATTTTTCACTGCGAAATTGAGGTGTGACCACGTTGCGTTTTGCGCCGTTTCCTGTCGCGGGCACTAGGCTGACCCACACAAGTGAGGTACCATTTTTCTTGGAAGACTTTGGGGAATGCGGGGTGGGTGGAAATTTGTGAATCCACGCAGATTCCAGAACTTTCCACCACAGAAATGTGGGGAAAATGTGTTTTTTTGGACAATTGTTTAGGTTTGCAAGGGATTCTGGGTAACAGAACCTGGTGGGAGGCGGTCAAGTCACCCCATCCTGGATTCCCCTGGGTGTCTAGTTTTCATAAATGTATAGGTTTGCTAGGTTTCCCTAGGTGCCGGCAGAGCTAGGGTTCAAAAACTACAGCTAAGCACTTTCCCAAAAAAGAGTCATTTTTCACTGCGAAATTGAGGTGTGACCACGTTGCGTTTTGCGCCGTTTCCTGTCACGGGCACTAGGCTGACCCACACAAGTGAGGTACCATTTTTCTCGGAAGACTTTGGGGATCGAGGGGTGGGTGGAAATTTGTGGATCCACGCAGATTCCAGAACTTTCCCCCCCCAGAAATGTGGGGAAAATGTGTTTTTTTGGACAATTTGTTAGGTTTGCAAGGGATTCTGGGTAACAGAACCTGGTGGGAGGCGGTCAAGTCACCCCATCCTGGATTCCCCTGGGTGTCTAGTTTTCATAAATGTATAGGTTTGCTAGGTTTCCCTAGGTGCTGGCAGAGCTAGGGTTCAAAAACTACAGCTAAGCACTTTGCCAAAAAAGAGTCATTTTTCACTGCGAAATTGAGGTGTCACCACGTTGCGTTTTGCGCCGTTTCCTGTCGCGGGCACTAGGCTGACCCACACAAGTGAGGTACAATTTTTCTCGGAAGTCTTTGGGGATCGCGGGGTGGGTGGACATTTGTGGATCCACGCAGATTCCAGAACTTTCCACCATAGAAATGTGGGGAAAATGTGGTTTTTTGGACAATGTTTTAGGTTTGCAAGGGATTCTGGGTAACAGAACCTGGTGGGAGGCAGTCAAGTCACCCCATCCTGGATTCCCCTGGGTGTCTAGTTTTCAAAAATGTATAGGTTTGCTAGGTTTCCCTAGGTGCCGGCAGAGCTAGGGTTCAAAACCTACAGCTAGGCACTTTGCCAAAAAAGAGTCATTTTTCACTGCAAAATTGAGGTGTGACCACGTTGCGTTTTGCGCCGTTTCCTGTCGTGGGCACTAGGCTGACCCACACAAGTGAGGTACCATTTTTCTTGGAAGACTTTGGGGAACGCGGGGTGGGTGGAAATTTGTGGATCCACGCAGATTCCAGAACTTTCCACCACAGAAATGTGGGGAAAATTTGTTTTTTTGGACAATTGTTTAGGTTTGCAAGGGATTCTGGGTAACAGAACCTGGTGGGAGGCGGTCAAGTCACCCCATCCTGGATTCCCCTGGGTGTCTAGTTTTCAAAAATGTATAGGTTTGCTAGGTTTCCCTAGGTGCCGGCAGAGCTAGGGTTCAAAACCTACAGCTAGGCACTTTGCCAAAAAAGAGTCATTTTTCACTGCAAAATTGAGGTGTGACCACGTTGCGTTTTGCGCCGTTTCCTGTCGTGGGCACTAGGCTGAACCACACAAGTGAGGTACCATTTTTCTTGGAAGACTTTGGGGAACGCGGGGTGGGTGGAAATTTGTGGATCCACGCAGATTCCAGAACTTTCCACCACAGAAATGTGGGGAAAATGTGTTTTTTTGGACAATTTGTTAGGTTTGCAAGGGATTCTGGGTAACAGAACCTGGTGGGAGGCAGTCAAGTCACCCCATCCTGGATTCCCCTGGGTGTCTAGTTTTCAAAAATGTATAGGTTTGCTAGGGTTACCTAGGTACCGGCAGAGCTAGGGTTCAAAAACTACAGCTAGACACTTTGCAAAAAAAGGGTCATTTTTGCATTCTGAAAATGTGGTGTGTTCACGTTGGGTTTTGAGCCATTTCCTGTCGTGGGCACTATGCCGACCCACACAAGTGAGGTACCATTTTTATCGGGAGACTTAGGGTAACACAGAATTGTAGAGCAACTGTTATTACCTAATGACTTTCAATGCATTTCTGCCTTCCAAATGAAAGACAATGTGTAAAAAATAAGTCATTTTGAAAAATGACCTATAATTCTCATGCTAGTATGGGTACTCCCAATTTCGGAAATGTGCAAATATCTACTGTTTCTAAAATCTACATTTTGTTCCCATTTCAGAAATACATAGGTGTCTTTCATAACAATTTCTCCATGTATACATTTTCTCAAAATAATTGCTATATACCCGGTACACAATAAAAAACCATTGCAAGATGCTGCTCAGTTATTGGCTCTGGGTTCTTCGGGTTCTTGGTGAACCTACAAGTCCTATATATCCCCACAACCAGAAAGGTCCAGTGGATATAACGGTATATTGCTTTCAAATAGCTGTCATAATTAGAAGAAGTTACAGGTGAAAACGTTGACACAAATGGCTGTTTTTTTCAACTAATTTTCAATTTTTCCTTTATTTAACTGTTAGTTTCTATAAGGAAAACTTTAAGGATCTACACAAATGACCCCTTGCTGAATTCAGAATTTTGTCTACTTTTCAGAAATGTATGGCCTTCCAGGATCCATTATTGGTTTGATACCCATTTCTACCATTAACTGGAAGGAGGTTGAAAGCACAAAAAATAGCAAAAATAGGCTATGTCCCAGAAAAATGCCAAAACTGTGTAAAAAAGTTGGTTTTCTGACAAAAGTCTGCTTGTCCCTGAAAGCTGGGAAGATGGTGATTTCAGCACCACAACACCTTTTTGATGCCATTTGCAGGGAAAAACCAGACGCTTTCATCTGTAGCCCTTTTTTGCATTTTTCCCCAAAAAAACAAAATGTAGCTGTATTTTGGGTAATTTCTGGGTCCCCGCCAGGGGAATCCACAAACCCTGGGTACCTTTAGAATCCCTATGATGTTGGAAAAAAGGACGCAAATTTGGCATGGATACCTTATGTGGTCAAAAAGTTACAGGGGCCTAAGCTCGCACTACCCCAAATAGCCAAAAAAAGGCTTAGCACAGGAGGGGTAAAGGCCTAGCAGCGAAGGGGTTAATGAATCCTTTTCCTATCCCGTACCTCTCAAGAGTGCCCCACAGGTAGCCCCAGGAGACCCTATCAAATGCTTTCTCAGCATCTAATAGTATCAATGCCATAGGGTCCCCTGAGACAGCTGCGGCATCAAATAGTGTTATGACCCTGCGTACAAGCTCGGTGGTTCCTCTGCCTGGTATAAACCTGTGCTGTCTCGGGTGGATCACTCTGCTGATGAATGAGCTTAATCGAGAGGCCAAGACTTTTGAGAAGATCTTAGAGTCACTATTCATGAGGGTGATCGGTCTATATGATCCAGGTTCCTGCGGAGATTTCCCTTTCTTCAAAAAAACAACTATTGCTGCCTGGCCCCAGGACTTGGGTAAAGAGCCTCCTCCAAACGCCTGCTCAAATGTCCTTATCATATCTTGCTTCAATATATGGTAGAAGGTTTTATAAAATTCCAGGGGTATCTGGTCTGGCCCCACTGCTTTCCCCGACGGGAGGTTCTTTAGGGCATTATGTATTTCCTCTTCTGTCAGGTTCGCCTCCAGGTCTTCAACGTCACTTGGGGTTAACTGCTCTATTTGAATATTATTCAAATACCCCTTGACATCATCAACTGACGGGTCAGATTCCTTCTGATAAAGTTCGGTATAATACCTTCGAAATTCCTCCTGAATACCCAGGGGCTCTTTAACCAAACTCCCCCCTGCATCCTGTATCTCCGCTATCTCCCCCATCACCCTCCACTGCCTCGTCCGTACAGCTAGCATATGTCCAACTTGTTCGCTCAATTCATAGCATCCTTGGCGCCATGTCAGATATTTCTTGGCCACTTTAGTCGCTGTAATTGCCCCAATTTCTGCTTTGGTTATCGCCATTCTATGAGTCCAGCTCTCTACCGGCGCCACTTGTGCTATTGCACTAATCAATTCCTCTTCCAGTTTTATCAGAGCCTTATAAAGTGTGTTCGATTGTTCTACTTCTTTTTTCCGCCGCTGGGCGCTGTAGCTGAGCGTCTCCCCCCTGATCCCAGCTTTAAGTGCATCCCAGACCATTCAACAGCTAGTACTATCCCTGTTAATCTCCAAAAACCAAGTTATCCAGGAATTCATATGAGTAATATAGTATGGGTCCTTCAGGAGAGCTCTCTCGAAAGTCCACACTGATTCTTTAACTTCCGTCACCCTAAAATTCACTGTTAATACTAATGGGTTATGATCTGATATCACCCGAGGATGTTTTTCTATGCTACTTTCTAACACCAACTGATTTGAAGTGAAAAAATAATCTAGTCTTGCTACCATTTTGTGTGGGGCCGAGTAGTATGTACTCCCAGAATCATTCACTTTCGTCTGAGTCCAGACATCCACTAAACCATTATCTTGAACCAGTGTGAGCAGGGCCCTCCATACCCTACTTTTGCGTCCAGTATATTTCCCAGACCCCCCCCAGCTGATGGTCAAACCATTAATATTTAGGTCACCACAGAATATTATTGGTGTTTGTCGTGAAGCTAACTCTGCATTCACCTCCTCCAGGACCTCGGGGTCATCTCCAGTAGAGCCATACACAGAGCAAAGAGTAAAGTTATGCCTGTAGTAGCAGCACTCAGCCATCACCCACCTACCTAATTCATCTGCCTGGCAGTTCTTCCATCTTAATTCTTTTTTACGTGAAAGAATAGCGGCACCTCTCGTTCTGGCACCCTGTGTTGTGTTGACAACCAATGTGTATCCTAGGTGTTCCATTATTTTGCTCCTTGTGCCCTCAATGTGTGTCTCCTGTAAGCACAAAATATCTGCTCGCAGCCTTTTCAGTTCAATTGCAGTTCTTTGCCTTTTATTTAAATCATTCAAGCCGCACACATTTATAGATGCTATTCGGATACTCGACATTTAATATCTATATGATAAGTTCCTGCACTCCTTTTAACCAAAAATTCCCTATTCTCTTCCTGTTTGACTCGTAATCCTACATGTAATTTTTTTTTTTAAATATACATTTCAAATAAATGTTATTTTTAAGTAGTTTTGATGACATTTCGTATTTAAAAATAAATGTAACATTATTTGAAATGAAATTAGCTTCAATTCATTTTATACATAACTTTGAGTAAGTTTTAATAAGAAATACATAACTTTAAACATTTTACTTTAGATGGGTGCTATGTTTTACAATAAATCTTTAAAAATTATTTCAACTTGAATTGCTTTTTTAATTTAAAATTTTGTAAATAGTGCTATTCTAGTTTGTTTTTATTTAGGGAGATATAGCAAAAAGTTCATTTAATAAAACATTTATTAAATATTCTAAGAAATCATCAATTATAGCATATCATTGGCAAATTAATTGACACATCATGTTAACAATGCATACGTGTATGAGACACAGCCTCTTAAATAGATTTTAGAGACAACAAAATATATTGTTTTTTAAATACAGTTTTCCCACAGCCTATACATTTTTTGTGTCACCCCTACTCAAACCGCCTATAGATGTTCTCGCTCTTTAATGTTCTGCATTTGAACCACCTATTCCTGAAGTGCTGGAATTAATTTAGTCTTTTATTTTTGCAGAATTAATGATTATCTGAAAGCCGCAATGAGGAGCACTGCCCAATTAAATCAATTACAGAATCATATGGCAATTGGACATTGAACTTATTTATACAGAAATCCAAAACTGCTTCCCAATAAAGATCTAATTAATTTACAGGATCTGAATAATATGTGGGACCAGTTTCCCTTTTTTTCCTGAATCACATTTAAAGCTGCTCACTGGTCGTTCTGGGTTGATCTTATTTAAGAACTTACGAAAATTGCCCCTCTTAAAACTGAGAAATTCATTTTGTTAACTTTTTCCACCTATCCACTGTGAAAAATGTATGTCTCTTTTAAACTGGCCAGATAATTTCTCCAAGAATTAACTAGCTTTGTATCTGCATTATCAACTAGTTCTGTAATCAATTCCATGTTAAGAGACAAAGGGGATTATTATGATGTTGGTGGGACTGACACTGATGGCACGTCGGGTGTTGGTCCCACCGACATCTGAACAAGTGGTCAGACCGCCGCATTACAATGCGGTCAGTCCGACCGCATGAGTAAGGGACTAACTGCTGCGGTTCTGACAGGCTCAAGGAGCCCGTCGGCCCAATGGTTGGAATGTAATCCCTACAATGAGGGCGGTGCCTGCTCAGACACCACTGTAGGGATTACAATGGCCCTTTCCGACGGTCTTTCAATGGCGGTCTGACAGTCATTGAAAGGCTGTCGGAAACGGACTTTGGGGGCCCCTAGCAGGGCCCCCGTCCCTCCACGGCCTCCGCTATGAAGCCAGGGTGCCCCCACAAACATCCATGCCCCATGTGACAGGCACCATGAGGGGCTAGCCACAGGGTGCAGGGATGTTTAAAAACATGCCTTTTGGCATTGGGGCATGTGCTGTGGCCCTTTTCTGGGCCGCAGCACAAGCCTCAATGCTAAAAGGCATATTTCCGACCACCTCAACGGCCGTCGGATCCTAATTTGTCGGTCGGGACTGCCGACTACCTGTCGGGCAGTCCCTTTACTGCAACGAGAGTCCGACCAACATTGTGTTTAGGGCCAAAGTACTCGGGTCAAACAAAAAAAGGATATAGGACCAACACAGCCCTCTTTTAAATTCCTTATTCAAGGGTTCTAGACTTGTCCATGGTAAGCAGAGTTCGCGTAGCCACGCTACGCGAACCTACGCGAAGCAGTAAAAAAGTTCCACAACGCTATGCGGAGTTCAGCGAGTATGCGGAGTTGCTTGTTCAGCATGCTCGCGCATGCTCGAGAGACGTTTCTGATGTTTGGCAACGCAGATTGCGTGTTCGGGGGGAAATATTGTGTGAACTTCACCACACGGTTGCCAATGGGCGCGGCAATCATGTTTTTCTACTCTTTGCATGGTTCAAGGCCCTGATTTTCATCCCTCTCCAATCTTTTCAATCCTTTGTTTCTTACACTGTTTTTCTGATCTTTTTTATTTATTATCTATCCCTCTCTCTCCCTAAGCGTATATTTTGCGTTTTATTTCTACTTTTACTGTGTTTTTTGTACTGTTTTTCTATTACTTTCTTTTTATTTATTTTTACTTTCCTACTTCTTTTCCTGACTTTATTTTTTACTTCTACATTTTCTTTTCCTCCCCCCGCCCCCCAGAACCACGGCTAAGGCTAGTAAGAAGGGGAAGGCTAAGGCTAGTGTGACCGGGCGGAAGATGGCGCCCTGAAGGGGTGCACCCCCGGTCCCTGTTCTCCGAGGTGGAGCTGGCCACCCTTGTTTTTTTACAGTGCCACCTCCCCTTAACCTTGGCAGCAGGTGGCAGGCCTGGCTCCGGCTACGGTACCCAGGAGCGTCACTGCTGGTGGGCGAGGGTGCGCCGAGCAGTGTTTCGCTGCTCTGAGGTCCGGTGCACCCACAACCAGCTTACTCATCGGTGGTCCAACATCTGGACCTGCTAGGTGTTGAGGTCGTTGGGCTTGGTGAGTAGCTAATTATAGTACTGTTGTGTGTTCTGTTCTGTGTTATTGAGAATATTATTTTATTCCCAAATAGCAAGAATGCTGCTGCATACATGTAGGTAAGTTACAATTAAAAATCTTATATTATGTGATTGTTATTCTTCTAGACACTAGACAGGTGCTCAGCGCTAATAATCTTACTTGTTTGCAAATTTGCGCTCGCTTGGGCTGATTTTGCAAGAGAGTTTAGAGAACTTAAGTTAGGTAATGCTAGAGAGACTCCTTTCCTTTGTCCTGTCACTAAGATAGTGGTGGAAGGTAGGTAGTTTAGTTACTTAGTATTAGTTGGTAATTTTTTAGTGGTCCGCGTGACGCGTCCTCCGTCACATGCTGCTGACTCTAGTCCTTAGTAGAACCTTTTGTAGTTTGTTAGTGAGTGAGTAATATAGCAACTCATCAGCACATCGGCAGCAACCAACCAACAATTTGGTGTATGCAATATGCATGCGTCCATCTATGCATTTTTGAGGACTAAAATAAATGGAAACGCAGACTTAGTGAACAATTGGCCCATCAAAGGGTGTTGATTAATTGATGATTTTGAATGAGATTGAAACTTAGAAGAAGCAAATATATTTTTTTGCAATTCATTTCTAACCCTGGGCGTAGTTTGTGTAGTCGCACTACGCGAGGCTACGCGAAGTTACAAAAGCGCTACACGATCTATTGCTTGTCCCGCCCGTTCGCGATGCGTTTTTCTTGCTCGCGAACGCGTATTGCGTGTTCGGGAGTCTGTTTGTGTGCTCGGGGGATAGTATCTCGTGAACTTACCCATGCGGTCGTCTATGGGCGCGGCCATCTTGTTTTCACTTGTCCCTCCCGTTCACGATGACTTATTTCCTGTTCCGGGTCGCGTATAGCGTGTTCACGATGCGCATTTCATGTTCGGGAACGCGTCTTACGTGTTCGCGATGCTTTTTGCGTGCGCGTGGGGAAATATCGGGCGAACTTACCCACGCGGTCACGATGGGCGCGGCCATCTTGTTTTTTCACTCTATGCTATGGTTCAGGGGCCTGCTTTACTATCCTCCCTCTATCTTTGCCATCCTTAGGTTTTTACACTGTTTTTCTGATCTTTTTTATTTATTATCTATCCCTCTCTGTCCCTAAGTCTATATTTTGCATTTTATTTCTACTTTTACTGCGTTTTTTTCACTTTTCTACTGTTTTATATTACTTCCTTCTCTAAGCTCCTACTTCTTCCCCTAACTTTATTTTTCCCTTCTAAATTTTCTTTTCCGCCTCCCGCTCACCCCAGAACCATGCCTAAGGGTACTGATGGGTGCTCCAAGGGCAAGGGGCCTGCGCCCAAGAGCCGCCGCCTGCCTCGCGGCAGACTGCGCCCTGCAGGGGTGCAGGCCCGGGAGCTTTTTGGAGAGGTGGAGGTGGCCGCCCTTGTTTTTTTTGTGCAGCGCCACCTCCCCTTGACCTTGGCAGCAGACGGCAGGCCTGGCTCCGGGTACCTGACCCAGGAGCGTCACCGCCGGTGGGCGAAGGTGCGCCGGGCAGTGTTTCGTCAATCAGGGGTCCGGCGCACCCATAACCAGCTGGCCCACCGGTGGTCCGACATCTTGGACCGGGAGCAGGACCTGCTGGACCTGCTAGGTGTCGAGGTCGTGGGGCTTGGTGAGTAGCTAATATACTAGTAGTATAAGTATTGTGTATAATTTTTTTCCGAATAGCAAAAATACTGCTGCTTACATTGCAGGTAAATTACGTTTCAAAATCTTCTGTGATTGTAGGACACAGGTGCTCGGCGCTACTCTTACTTGTTTGCAACTTTGCGCTCGCTTGGGCTGATTATGTAAGAGTTTACTTAGAGAACTTAAGTTAGGTAATGCTATTGCTAGAGAGACTCTAGTCCTTCCTTTGTCCTCCTGTCACTAAGAAGAGATAGTGGTGGATGGATTGATAGGTTTAGTTAGTATTAGTTGGTAATTTTTTAGAGGTCTGCGTGACGCATCCTCTCTGTCACTGAGTGCTGCTTACCCCAGTCCTTAGTAGAACCTTTTGTAGTTTGTTTAGTGAGTGGTAAGGCTTAGCAGTGTCACTAGCAGAACATCAGACGCAACCAACCAACAATTTGGTGTATGCACAAATTTATGCATGTGTCCTCCACCTATGCATTTTTGAGGGCTAAAATTTAAATGCAGACTTAGTGAACAATTGGCCCGTCTGGAATATGTGGGCTAGGTTAGGTGGTACATAGGCTTAGTTAGTTTTCTGGAATCAGAATGGAACACTGGATTAGTGTTCATAAATAATAAGTAGACGGACGTGAATCCCGCAATAATACTACTAGTCGATCTGATTAGATAGGTCAATTTTATTGCAATTGTGGTTTCCTAAAATGTTTTTTGAGCGTTTTTTTAAATATTTTATTTGTTTCACAGTACACCAATCATTAATGTTTGTCTCTTTCTTTATTATATCTTACATGATCAGTACCCAGGGGCAAGAAGACGGGGTCACAGCCACAGGCGGCGGGACAAGTAGAACATCAAGATGCCTCCCAGGGCCAGGACCACTCCTCTACCGAGGGCTCTGCTGCTGGCCCCAGTAAGTCCTCCAGTGGTTAATATTAATAATTATATTTCCCTAACTTTTACTGCACCTTATTTTTCTGAACTATTATTTCTGTTTCCTATTCCGAATCCTAATTCTATTTTTTTCCAAATCTTCTTCGATCTAGACTGTTTCTAAATTCTTGTTATCCCTGCCTCTAACTGCCTCTGCTATGAGCCTATGACTCTCTGTACTACTACTATTAGTCTGTCTGTAGCTAAGCTTGCCCAGTTGGCCACTCTTTATTTAAAAGGTTTTAAATAAAACTCAGATTCACCAATAGCTCTAGCGACGTAGTCCAGTCCTTTGGGTTGTCCTCTTCTGGTCTTCTTAATCTTTCTTGAGGCTTTTTGACAATTCCCACCAACAAAATGCCCAACCAGATATTCGACTATTTTTGATAGGATATACTACTACTGTTGTGGGGATTCTGCACAGCCACATACAGAACTATGCACAAGAAAATAGGATGTTGGTGATGGGAGGTTGGACCTTCCTCACACCTCATTCAGAACCCACAATCCCCTGACCGACTAGCTATAGTCTCTCATTAGGTCCCCGAACCCCCCCCGAAGATACCCAATGATTAGACAACCCAAATAACACCCTTTCGCTCACTCACTCGTGTAAGTCCACCACACCAAATACCACAGAGTCTATGTGTAAGTTCAAAAGGTTTATTTTCAACTAACAAGCTCTGTACGTTGTTCTACAATTCAATTCAGCATACTATACAAGCCAGCTCCAACAGCAAAATGCATAGGATTAAAACAATAAACATTGTTACAAGTCCATCGAAGACAAAAGATCTCTGTGTGAATTCTGGGGACCCCACACCTTAGAACGTAGAAGTACTGGTTACATCCTAAGCTCTGCAAAGCTCTGGTTCATAGAAGGGAATCTTCCGCCTGCTTATGAGAAAATGGTGCGCGTTAGATAGTATAATGCAAGCATTTCTCAGTCATGCCAAAAAGTGTAGCATGTTATGGCTAAGCAATACAGACTGACCAGAACTCCATATAACAAAGTGGCTTGTTAATTTTTTGACCTCTTGTACGCAACGCTCAAACAGTAGCTGTAAGACCTCATGTGGGCTTAAAGGCTTCACTCTTACACAACAAGCTGCGAGGTAACGTGACGTCACGTGCGCAAAAGACATGAAGCTAAAATGGTTGCATGGCTCAGGCTAACTTTGCAAAGAGTAGAGTAGACTAGAATGACCCTAGGGACCATAACACTACTAGTGTCTACTCTACTCTAGTACCCGATTTGGACTAGTGATTTATGTTGTATATGATTGTATGTATTAACTTTTTTTTCCAATCTTGCTAGTGAAAAAGAATAAATCGGTGGAGGTGTATATATGGCATCTAAAAATGTGTAATGTTTTTTCTAGGCGTACTACCGACCACCAGTGCCGGGGCCAGCGGCGATGCAGCCATTCCGGAGGGAGCAGGAGATGCGGCAGCGGCACCTGCAGGAGCTACTACAGGGGGTGAGCCAGCAGCAGCGGTGGGCTGTGGTAAGTTATATTCCTTACTTATTGACATTACACTAGCGGGAAGGGTGTACTGTACACTCACTGTACTGTTGAGACTTAGTAAGTATGAAGTTGTAGTGAACATTAGACAATGGTTGAAGGAGACACCCTTTACTTAGCAATGGCATTAGCAATAACATTAGCAGCGTGAGTTGAGTAACCAATGGCCTCTTCTATCTGACTCCAACTCAGCTGTGAAAGTTTTATGGAGAAGACAAAAAGTCAGATCAGATGACCTTGATGGATGTGTTGAACAAAAAGGGAAAGAAGGGTGGAAGGAGGAAGGACGGGCGAGATGTAATATGACTGGCAGAGAAGGATACGTTGGAAGCATGCATAGGTGGCTGATAGGAATCAGATTCATGGGTTGTTGAAGGATGGGTGGAAGGTGATAGAAAAGATGCCTGCCTGGGTGCCGACACCGTATGGGTGGATAGGATAGCAAGAATCGTCAGCGGTGTTTGGGTCAAACTCAAAGGCAAGCAAGGAAGGACGCATGGGTGGTTGTTGGTGAAACAAACTAAGGTTTGTTGAGAGATTAAGAAGAATGATAGACGTTTACTTTGAATGGATGGATGCCTGGATATATTCATCATAGATAGCATAGGTGGAGACTGTCACTGGATGCAGACCAGAGTCTTACTTTGAAGAGAATGTAAAAGAAACCGCGCCACAGTAGGAAAGCCGAGGGGAATATAAGTTGTATTTTCAGAATACTCCCTTGACTCACAGTAGTTTGCAAGCACATCATATATATTTATATATATTGTGTATGTATGTAGTTATCAGCGCCTTCCTCCGACTCCGAGGACCACTCCCTACCTATGTTAATTTTACTGTCAGCCAGCCTGCCATGGGGGGTGGCCTATCTGTTGGTTACACAATCAATCAAAACAAAGTACCTCATATCGTCCCATATATAAGCAATGATCATTGGATCAGATATATAATCTGCCTTTTTGTAGTAGTCAGGGCAGGGTGAAAGTGAAATTGAGTAATTGCCCTTGATGTAACAGAGAGAGTATGGCCAGTGCCACCCGTAATAGAAAAATACGAGCTTCCCCACCTGCAGACAGTAGTAAATAGAACTAACGTGAGTCTGCGTCATGACTCGAGTATGTTTGTCTTGGGCGCAAGCTGACTAAGCTGGCATGCCGGCTACAACAAGGTTATGTAATTTCGATAAACTAAAGAGAAAAAGAAAACTGGTGTACTGTGCCATAGTGCTAGTATAATGCCTGAAACTCCCACAAATGTTAGAGGCCAAGGAAGTGGGAGGACAGATACATACCACAAATGTTATGTACTGTGCTTGCTAGTGCTACTGCTACTATGCCACTATATGTTGAATTAATTTTGTGTTACTGTTTTGCTAAGAGTATTGGTAAAATATTCTTTTTTTCTTTCTTGATATAGCTCCTCCAAAACAAATGAGGAAGGAGTTGGCAGCCATGGCCCGGCGCCGGAAGCTGGAGGCCATCTGCACCGAGTACCAGCGGCTGGTGGCTCTGGCGGAGGAGGAGGAGGAGGCGGCAGCAGCTGCAGCCACTGCAGCCTCCTCCAATGCCCCGGGCCTCAGCCAGGCCCCTCCAGTGGTACGGCGCTGCGGTCAGGCAGCCGCCTGCCGCCGCACAACAACATCTTCCAGCATTACTGTTGCCCCCCCCCTGTGGATGGAACTGCAGGGCATATGCGCGCCGCATGCGCCTCCGAAATGCGCGACTGGAAGAGGAGGTAGAGGAGCTGAAGAAGAGAGTCAAGGTCCTGGAGAGGGAAAACAGAAGAGCCCGCCGCTAAGTTAAAGAGTAGACCCTGTTTGATTGCCCCTTTTTTAATCCTTTTTTTGGTGGGTGGGAATTGGGCGTTGGGCTTTATGGACATTGGTTACCTTTGGACTTTCTCGTTTTGGACATTGGTTGGGGTTAGGGAGAGGGGTGGGTCAGGTGTTGTGGGATTTTTTTACATAGTTTATGTTTGTTAGGGGATTAAACTATATATATTTTTTATACTTTACATACGATGTGGTTAATGTTTTGTGGGGTTACTGTTTTACGTCACACTGTTTCCTTGCTGCTGCAGGGCCACAGCCAGTGTTTGATTTAAATAATTGGCTGACTTTGTAAGACACAAACAGATAGCTGCGGTACCCCTCACTGAGTGACTTGTCCTACTAGTACGGTCAGTCTCCCCTCCTAGTCCATTATTATACCTCCCCCAAACATCTTTTCTTTTCTTACCTGTGATTGATGTTTAAGTTAGGCACAGCGATGGCTGCATGAGGATGCAGGTTGGGTTTCCGAAGAGAATGCAGATGCCATGGTTGTGGTGGTAGTAGTAGACACTGGCAGTAGCATTTACAAAAAAAGAAAATGAGACAGTCAGTCGCCTGAGAGAGACTCTGGGAGGAGTAGTAGAGTGAAGTAAATAAAACATAATGGTGGAGGGGATAGCCTAGTACAACAAGTTACAAACTGTAGTTGTGTCGAGTCACTCAACTAGGCCTACACTCGACACAAGCAGAAGCTTTAGTGCTATGTGTAATAGGATGACAATCGATGCCGGCAATTAATGATGATGGATTAGGTTCCTTTGTTAAAAAAGTTACCTCACAAATATACTGATCGTCATGGGTGGGCAAGCAGAAGAAGATCCTCCCCCTGCCTTGAAATTGAATTAGTGTTGCTTTCGCCACATCCGCCCCAGCAAGCGTGTGATCAATTATTGGTGTACAGTTTAATTTAGTCACACCTCAAAAAATCACACAGCCCAGGGGAAGAGGGTTAGGGTTTGATGAATGGTTGGGAAGGGGGGTTTGGGGAAAGGTTTGACAAAGAAAAACAGTACGCATGGACAAACGACAAAAGAAAACACAATCTTTGTAGACTACCATATCCATAAATCTGTTAAGGGTGAAAAAGGAAATGCATGCATGATGATGATAACTTGATGGTTAATGATAAGTAAAACTTACTAACTACTACTAGACAATTAGACAGTGCAGGGCATCAGTATATTAATATTATGCAATTTGCCTTGCCTGTCTGCCCTCATTGAGACATGGATTACATACAGTTTGTGTTCTGTTCTGTTGTACCGGGCTTACTTTTAAAGATAGCAAAGAAAATTTAAAAATAGCTGTAGGGATGAATTATAAGCAGAGAGCAAACATAATTAATAATAACAACAACACACGGTAGTAATGATTGAAGACAAAAAATGAATCAAATTATTTAAAAGATGATAAAAGTTGATACTGTTACTGTGTTATCCTGGTCAAATCGGGAGTTGCATCTTGGCATTCCTCTTGGTCCTCAGTCCCTTCCATGGATGCTCCGTCCATCAATCTTGGGTGACGCCGCTGCCTGCCTGGCAGATGTAGATTCATTGGTAAGGAAAGTGTGCGTTGTTTTTCCAAGTATAGCACAGGGTAAAAGACGGCCTGTAAGTGTAAATGGAAAAACAAATGGGATATTGAAAAATCAATGAATAAAAAAAATGCATCAATTACGGTGGAGTGCAACAAGACAGAGAAGAGAACACTTTCAGACTGAGGCAGCATGGATAGATACATCATGTCTACTCTGTTTACAGCATTTTAAGCTACAACAACAACAGGACAGAGCAGGCCCACGGCACCGGGCCATGACCACACCTCCATTTAGCTTAAATTTTGACAGAGCCAGACAAAGCACATATGCAGCAACCTAGCATTTTCAAAATTAAGTGACTAAATCAATGCACCGCTGTCAGTCATACCACTGCACTCGACTCCACCACTACACAGACATGTAGGTCTGCTGCGGTTGTTGACTTGACTTATTTACCTTTTATGCCACTTGATTTGAAATGCCCCGAGTTATTCCATCAATCATCTCCGATCCAACTGACTGACTGCGGAGATAGTATGGTCATCATCACTCCAACTCAGTCTGTAGTGTACCGAGTACGACTCCGACTAAGTCCATATTCCATATTAAAAAATGCAACGGATATTGGCCTGCAGTAGTAGGAGTACAATTTGGTTATTAAACAACAAGAAGGGAAACATTGACTGTCACTTGAGTCACTTTTAGTTGGTAGATTAATTACTAGTACAGCTCGACTTCATGCACAACGTCATCAACACAAAAAACAGCAATCACTCTGAGTCTGCATCCAACGCATGCCATCATTACCTGTCTTGCTCTTCTCTTTGGCTGTCAGATGCCTAGTTCTGACAGGTGTGTGTTTTTTTACCGAGGCAGTGGCCTCATTTTTACTCCACATTCATTTTGAGTGTTAGTTGCTGTTTCGGTTTTCTTATTCATCTGTGGCACTTTGTCGCAGTTGAAGTTGGTTCACATGGTCAGCGCTGTGAGATGGTCCGCGGCCTGGGTAGCGGTCATTGGTCAAATTGAGTTTGCAGAAATGTGACATGTCAGCAAGTTTCTTCGAAGAGTCTTGTCTTTCTCTGCCAAGTACCTTCTGTTCTGACATTGATGAGCTTTTGATGCCTGCCGAGGCGGTAGCCTTCTGACAGTGATGAGTTTCGGCTCGGATACAAAAGGAGGATAGCTATAGTCATGTTCCACTTCTTCTGGAGGGACTGTTAGAGGCAACATTTCTTGTACTATTCTCCATCCAATGTCTGGCTTGAGGGAAATGTATTTAGGGCGAGTCAGGAAGATGGAGCAGGACTCTGAGGAGTGGACAGTTAAATGCACAGAGGTGCAACTCCAATATGGAAATAAAAAGAGAAGACGGTGGTGATGGATTTGTTGTGATTCGAACCAGAAAGACAGAGACACACACAAATAAAGGAAGGAAGAAAGTAACAATTTGAAAGCCTAGTTGTCAGGGAAGAGGAGCTTGTCCTCAAACTCTGGTGGTTCGATCAGAAGTAGGTCATCTAATACAGTACTTCCGTCACCTAAGTCGCTCTCCTCTTCCTGCTGTGATTCAGGTATTTTGTACTCTGGTGGTATAAAGTGCTGATTCATTTTGATC
The DNA here is from genome assembly GCA_963921515.1 of Calotriton arnoldi. Classification (NCBI taxonomy): domain Eukaryota; kingdom Metazoa; phylum Chordata; class Amphibia; order Caudata; family Salamandridae; genus Calotriton; species Calotriton arnoldi. Next base: position 1,126,360 of record CAWUFW010005753.1, read on the forward strand.
ATGGTTAACCTCTCCACGCTTTTGGGTGAGAGACTGGTCCTTTTCACAGTTACAATGGCACCAGCAGCACTGAAAACCCGCTCAGAAGAGACACTTGCGACAGGGGAAGCCAGATACTTTATCGCCAGCCTGCTGAGCACTGTCCATTGGCTTCTTTTCCCATACCAATACACCAATGGGTTTCGATCCATGAAGACCTCTGTTGTGTCATCCAGATAGGCCTGGAGCGTATGCTCAATGCTCAGGGGAGCTCCGATTTGCTTGGCCTCTTTTGCCTGTGCATCAGCACTGGACTTACCATACCCATGCCGCAGAAACCAATCAGTTGCCGATAGTACTCTGGCTGATGATCCTGTTCTTGCTGTTGTTGATGTTAGTGGTGTTGTTGGTGACTGCTGGGAGGCAAACGCACTGCCCTCAGGCTCTGAAGTAGAACTGGACTCTGGATGACCTGTAGTACTTGTTCTGGCCTGGGGTGGGGGGCCTGTAAGTACCAGCCGTTCGTTTTTGAACTTAGTGTCTTCCTTAGCTATCAAAGTTTTGTACTTGGCAACATCCACTTCCTAAAAAGGAATTACTGCCTTACTGTTCAGAAATACTTTGTACCGTGGATCCAAAATTGAGGCAGTAATGTAATGTTAATGTGACACAATGTTATTTTGAATCCTTGTATTTTCAGATAAGCGAACGACTAAGGAGTGCGCCAAATAATATGCGTCTTGTTTGTCATCCACACCTGCGTACGTTTCAGACACCTCCTTCAGCTGTTGCTCTAGCATGTGCAACAATGGGATAGCTTGGCCCATAGTACAGTCCTCCCTGCTGACTTCACGTGTGAAGACCTCAAAAGGAAGTAGCATCTCTGTCAGGCAATTAACGAGGTCCCATTGGGCCATCTCAACGGTCATGCCTCTCACGGTAGGATCCCCTAATCTTTGCATGACATAAGCATTGAGTGGTATGTACTGCTCAAACAGACGATCAAGCATGTAATAAGTTGAGTTCCAACGTGTTGGCACCTCCTGGATGAGTGCTTTGACTGGCATTTTATGCTCACGTTGAATGACCCTCAGCTGCTTCCGGGCTTTGAAAGAATGGCTGAAATGTGTGCATATTCTTCTGCAGGTGGCCAGTAAGTTGCTGACTTTGTATTCATTTTTCAGAAAGTCTTGAACAACAATGTTAATGCAGTGTGCCAAACACTGGACCCTGAAATAGCCACCATCTTTCATGGCCCTAACTACATTACTGCCATTGTACGTGGCAACAAAACCAATGTTAAGCCCTCTTGGGCGCAGCCATTCAAAGACCTTGCTGTTAAACTCATCCAAAATGTTTGCAGCAGTATGAGATTTCTCCATGGCAAACATGACTACAGTTGCATGTTTGCGAGTAGCATGAAAAATCTCAGCAGCGTCAACACCAGCAGATATCTTTTCTCAAACTCCCACAAAAGAGATCCAGTGTGCAGTGATGCACATGTAATCAGTGGCTTGGCAACTGGTCCACATGTCTGTTGTCAGGTGGATACTCTGAACAGCACTCTGCTTCAAGGCTTTTCCAAGCAATTCCAGCACGTCGTGATGTAGTGCTGGAACAGCAACTCTGGCGAAATAGTAGCGGCTGGGAACCTGCCATTTTGGGCAGATGGCTGTCACAAATTCCAGAAAACCCACCCCTTCAACAAAAGAAAAAGGGAGAAGGTCCAGTGCTAACATTTTAGCCAGCTTCGCATTGTACAAACGTGCTATTGGGTGGTTGCGTTCATTCTGCCCCTCCGCCCTAAACATGCTGATAATGGTAGGCTGCATGGTTTTCCTTTCTGTTAGGCTCAACGACGCACTTTTTTTCATTGCGGTACTCCTTGCTGTCTCAGGCTGACTCCTACTAGTCTTGTGCCACTGAGATGTTGCTGAGGATGTGGGCGATACCACTGCACTGCTGGGGACAGGGCTACTTTGTGTACCACTACCAGAGAGAATTTCTCCCTGTCCTTCCTCTTCCACCGTGATCGGATCTTCTACTCCTTTATCCCCACCAACACCAATGGTTGCAGTTTTTATGCCGCGAAGGTGGTCCTCCCAGTCGATCAAGTGGTGTTTTTTCAGATGGGTTATTTGGCCTCCGGTACCATAGTTTGTACCAAGCTTACCCCGACTAACAGAGGTATTATAAATGGAGCATATAGCAATGTTCTCCTCCTTTTCGCTAACCGTAAAGAAGTCCCAGACTGGGGAGCTTAACTTTTGTCTCTTGCTGGAGGTACCACTTCCAATGCCGGATGAACTGGAGGGTGTGCGTTGAATTTGACTTTGTGCAGTACCACTACCTACTTCTACTGAGGTGGTGGTTGTGCTGGATGTAGGTCGTAGGGAGCAAGCTAGAAGTCACAACTGCGACCCCTGACTACCTCCAAATGACGTCCATGAGGGGGACATTCACCAGATGCTGAAGTATAATCTGCTATGTTTTGTAGGAGAGGGTTTAAAACTCCTCTAAATACCTTTAAAAAGTCCATGTATGAATGAATGAATATTGGACTTGTAGAGCGCGAACTTAGCCCAAGGGGTCAAGGCGCTGTATGTGGAACATGAGGGTGCAGACAGAGAGACATGCTCATACCGAGGTCTGTGAGAAAAGCAAGGTCTTTAAGGCTTTACGGAAAAGAGAATGGGACGCCTGACTCGAGAGCTTTTCCGGGAGGGAGATCCACAGTTTAGCAGCAGCAGTGGAAAAAGCTCTACCTCCCCATTTAACCTTCTTAAATCTCTGTATTGTTAGCAGATTCTTATCTGCGGACCGGAGCCGCCTGCTAGGAACATAGCGATGGACAATAGCCTTAATCGCCTCAGGACCTGAACCGTAGTAGGCATCGTGAGTCATGCACAAAGTCTTGAAGAGGATCCTACGGTCCATAGGCAGCCAGTGCAGCAACTTGATGGAGGCTGTGACTGAATGGTATTTTGGTAAATTCATCACCAACCTGGCTGCAGCATTCTGCACCATCTGCAGACGTCGCACTAGGCCTTTGTTGATGCCCAAATAGAGGGCATTACAATAGTCCAATCTGGACGTTACCAGAGCAATAACGGCCTGCTTACGTGCATCGAAGGAGAGGAAATGGGAGATTTTTCTTAGGATCCTAATGATCCCGAAACATGTGGAGACTGTCCTGCTGACCTGCAAGCTTAGGGACAGTGAATTGTCCACGATAACCCCAAGGTTTTTCCCATGGGAAACCGGGCAGGGACAGACGCCAAGCGCGTCCGGCCACCAGTCACTGGACCAGATCTCCTGTTTACTCCCAAAGATCAGGACCTCCGTCTTCTCTCCATTTAAATTCAGAAAATGTTCCACCATCCAGGAGGAGACTGCCTGCATACAGTTCCTAAAGTTAAGGGCTGAATCCTTTATACTATGTGAAATAGACACCATTATTTGGGTGTCGTCCGCATAGGACTGCACCTCTAACCCATAGGATCTCACAAACTTAGCAAGAGGAGCGACATAGATATTGAAAAGAGTTGGGCTCAGGGAGGAGCCCTGAGGAACACCGCACAACAAGGGTTTGGGGGCTGAGTAGAATTGACCAAGCTTCACCGTCTGTGCCCGCTCACTAAGAAAGGAAGCAAGAAGCCCCAAGGCCGAGCCCTCGATACCTATCTCTCTGAGGCGATCAATCAGCCTGCGAGGAGACAGGGTATCAAAGGCTGCGGTGAGGTCAAGTAGAACAAGCAGGGTGGTGTGTCCTGCGTCCACTTGAGTCCGGATATTGTTAAATACAGCTGTCAGTGCTGTTTCCGTACTATGGTGGCTTCTGAATCCATGTTGAGAACCATCAAGTAGGTGGTAATCTTTTAGGTAGGTGCTAAGATGAGAGTTGAGGTAGGTTTCCAGAATCTTAGCTGGTACAGGAAGTAAGGAGATTGGCCGATAATTCTTCAGTTCACCAGGATCCAGAGAAGGTTTCTTCAAAAGTGGCTTCACTACAGCCGTCTTCCACAGGGTGGGATATTGCCCCTCTGAGATGGCAACATAGTAATACCATCCTCTCCACTGGCCTTTCCAAAACTATATGCTGATTGCTCAGGCAAAATGGGAATATGCTGCACTTTGAGGAACTTTTCCTATTCCAATATATCGATCGCCTGAAGCTGATGATATATAATTTCATAAAGTTCTTTTGCTGCTTTGTGGATTTCAAAGCTGCTTTCGATCACGTGCCGAGGGTGGCTCTATGGGCTAAACTAACGAAATGGGGAATTCCGTCCAAATTACTGAATTCAATCATCCAGCTCCATACCAACACCTGGATTCAAGTTAAGATAGGCTAAAAAAATACTGATGTCAAGGGGAGTAAAACAGGAATGTGTGTTGGCCCCCCTGCTTTTTAACCTGCTTCTATCTGACCTTTCAGCAGAGCTGGATGCAACAAATAGCCACGCTCCGAGGATCGGTGGTGCGCAGATCAGCAATCTCTTATATGCCGATGACCTCACTCTCTTCAGTCTTACATGAGTCGGACTGCAACTCCTGCTGAATACATTATACACCACCATGAACAACTTGGAGGTTAGTCTAAAGAAAACTCAAGTAGTTATATTTGGCAGGAAGAGTTATAGAGGTGGCGGCTGGTCTTACAACAACCTCCAAATTTCGATGGGTAAAACCTACAAATATCTGTGGTTTTACATCGACTCAAGGGGCACTTTATTAAAACATCGTAGTCAAATTGCCATGAAAGCCCTGGCACTTCAAGTCAGTCTCTCCAAACTCGCTAAAAATTGACAGGTCCTTGCTTAGCGTCAATGCTGGAGGTAATACGGGCCAAGATAGGTCCCACCTTGTCGTATGGCTATGAGATCTCTTTGGGCAAGCTTAGCATTGCACTTAACCAACATGTGACTAAAATCTACAAAAAGGTGCTGCGGCTACCAAAAACCTTGTCTGCCGCCCAAATTCGCCTGGAGCTTGTTCTTGTAAATTACTCTTTACAAAGAGTGGGGGCCTTTCTTAACCTGTGTCACAAGTTGAGGCAGGCTAGAGCTGGCTCACTGGAGTCCCTGCTATGGACTGACATCAGCATCAGTAACCCTTGTGGGTCACACAATCGATTTTTTATTGAATGCTTGCTACAATTATCAGCAAGTGAACTGTGGTCTCTCACCCCAAGTAAAAGAGCTTTTTAAGTAAGCACCAAGAAGTGAATCCAACTGTGCTCCAGAGAGACTTTAGGCAATCAAAAGCATGCATGGGCAGTAATTAAATCTTATCAGTTGGCCCCTCCTTTGCCTCACCTTAAAACAGAGATTTTTGGTGCTTAGGCTGGGTGAGTGGCATTTTTTTAAACAAATTCCTCCCTGGCGGTGTACTTCAGGTCAGGTTGTGTGCAGGGGCTTTGGATAATCAGACGAATCTCTGGTACACGTGGTATGCCCCTGCCCAGCACTGTTGGACTTACACAGATCAAAGCTGAGGCCTGAGTGGAATAAACTGGGAGTCCGGACCTGTAAGCAGGGTATCATCATGGCCTTGAATCCAGAGAACACGCTCTAAACATTATCTTTATGATCTTTATCCATCTGGCATATCGTAAGTTCAAGCAACCCATTAGTACCAATAAAATCACTGCAAAATGAGGGAACTGTAACTGGTGGTCCTGACAATTGGTTCTCAAAAGAAGTAGCTGCTGCTTCGACCTGTAAGCTTGGCAACCTCCAACTAAAGTTCACCACAAGGAACCAGGCTAAAAAAAAACAACAGTTAACCTCAGACTGATCTCCGCTACTGATTAGCACCATTCTACGTGCATCAATGACTTGTTCTGTAGAGTACCATCTGGAACCCCCTGTGGCGGCAACATGCTGAACACCCTTGATCTGCCTAGAGGTTTTCTTACAATTTTTTCGCCGATAAACAGATAGGCCAGTTGGTTCTAAGATTCACAGCAATTCAGCTCTCTTGTCTTGCCAGACTGTGAACATGTATGCAATTTAGAATAACTCTGCTTCTGTTCTCACAATATAGCTACCTCATATTTAGAAGGGACTTCTCACTGAGTGTATATTTGAATATATAAATGTTATACTTTTTGCCTGTGATTGGAGCAGAGAAGCGTAAACTGTTCAATTACTGTTTCTTAACTACCGTAATGACTAGGCCTGGGCGGTGAACTTCGCTCTGTTCGCGGAGTTTGCAGAGTTTTCTGCACTCCGCACTCCGCGGAGCTCGCGGAGTGCAGAAAACTCCGCTCCGTGATGTGCAGTTTTTTCCCCGCTCGCGATAGCAAGCTGTAATTTCGCGAGTGCGAGCTGCTGCTCGGGTAGAATTTATACCCGAGCGGCAGGAATACCAGCACAAACTGCAGTTCGCACTGCACTCCGTTACTCGCGGAACTTCGCAGAGTTTTTTTGTAACTTCGCGGAGTTCCGCCTAGCAAAACTCCGCGAACTACGCCCAGGCCTGGTAATGACCTTACATATCAAACAATAGGTCATCAGCTGTTGCCTTTCAATGAGCTCCGTTTCAACCACAATAGCACTCTTTATAGGATGTCTTTTTTAAACTTCTACTATACTCTAGCTGCTGGAGATCATGTACTGCCTACTTGCACATGGTTATTATTACAAGTGGATACTTTTTTAATTTCAATCTGCACTTGCACTGTGATTGTTATCCTTCTAAAAGGTTGTTAGATGCAGGTCGTAGTTTCTGGTCTTTCTTGTTTATTTTTATATATGTAGGGTTAGGCTAGAAAACTGACACAAGAGAGAGACCCTGTACTAAGATTATTTGCACAAGGATCGTCTTTTCAGGTTAATTACTCTCTGCTTTTAGACAATTATGGCTAGCGCGACTAGTAATTTGAATTTTATATAAAGGTATAACCATGCAGCCATGTATAAATTTAAGTATAACTATTTATTGTTGTTTTGTTAAGTATTGTATGGTGCTTTTAAGATCCCGGAGATCAAATAAAGCTTACTATTATTAAGGGTCATAAAGTTCAAAAACCATTTATTTTATTTTATCTCTATCTACATTTCTAGTTTTGGTTTCTCAACAATATTGTTTCTTAATAGTTTTCGTAGGTGGATTTCCTTTGAACCTACCATTCCAGAAATCTCCCTGACAACTTGTTATCTTTATAGCTTTTCTGGAGATAAGTTGTGTTACTCAAATTGTCTTCCCCATAGTAGTATTTGAAAATGATTTGTTTCGCCTTCTCTAAACTAGCTCTATTTAAATCACTTTTATGTTTCTGATATTCTTAATAAGCTTGGTTAGCCTGTTCTTTCCACATTCACTTTCATTGAGCTGTTCTTCTTCCTTTCCACTATCTCTCAAACAATTATTCGTACTCTGAAAGTAGCATTAAAACCATCCCAGATGATGGCTGCACTAGCTGACCTTTAATTCCATTAAAAATATTCTGATATTGCTATTCCATTCTCAGAAATCCACATCATGTCTTCTAAATAAATGTTATGAAAAATCTCTATTTTCATTAAATGAACTTTATAGATGTTAGCTGTAGCTATTTCTTATGCCGAACAGTTTGCTAAATCTTTTGGGTAGCTCAGACGTTGCACAAATTGAAGATCTAATGATATTGCAGTGAAATCTATCCGTGCAGCCTATTTATGCCAAACTGAAGTGCAGATGTATTCTCTTTTATCAGAGAGAATGAATCTCCAAGGATCTATTAAGTCTAGATCCTTCTGATCAGAGGTCAAGATCCTTGTCCTTCTAATATTACCTTCGATAGGATGTTGTATATCCTATTTCTGGCTGCTGCACGAAGTTAAAATCTCCCCCAAAAATGATCTTACCAGGCATTGGTAAAAATGATTGAAAAGATCTGCTAAAGAGTTTGGATTATTCTCTGTAGGAGCATATATGGTGGCAATTGTAAACAATTCAATGCCAATCGGCAAATAACACAGACCCATTGTCTTTCTTTAACAGTCTGACAATTATGCATCTCAGCCTGCAACCCTTTAGCCAAAAATATAGCCACCCCTCTCTGTGCGGCACCGACTGTGGAATGGCAATGAAAATCTGACTATTTTTTAATCATTACAAAATTCAAATGTCTCCGTATCGGAATGTGATTATTCTGCAAAAGGATGGTAGCCGAATATTTGTTAACACCCAAGTTTCGAAGGCCTGATCCTCACGCCTGTTGTTAAGCCTGTTGACGATAAACACAATTATTTGTAAATCTCTTGATGGCATGATAAAATTTGGCCCTTCGATTACAATACTATCTTGTAGTCTAGACAGACTAAAAAATTAAATGCTCCAGACGAACAACACACGTTCTACATTAGATCCTATGTTCAATCCAAAACTCTAGATATTCTCTAGAATAACTTAAGAAAAATGTTTCTGACCCAATGCTATAAAGTGCTTAAATGCATAGTTCCAGAATCCAGAATAATTTATAAAATGCAGCACTTAAAACACTTCTGCCAATCTCAAATCTAAGTACGACCGTTAATTATTGAATACAGGTGCTATATGTGAAAATATACTCGCTTGTTGTGCTACAGAAACCTGGTGAAATTGCAATAACATTTTTAAACTCCTTATGTCTTTGAGCAGTCTCCACAGTCACTCTGAAAAAATTTGAAATGAAAATTCCTTTTGCACTTCAAAGGCCCGTTGTTGAATTACCTTCAATTCTATCAGTTTCTTGACCCTATAATCCAAAAGGTTTATCAACTTTGTTCTAATACACTTAGCATGTGGTAAAAAGTGTGGGAGTACTCTGTGCCCCATTACGGTGAGGTTTTGAGAATAATCTTGGAGAACATCGGTCTTTATTAGTGTCTCAACATAATAAATAGCCCTGACAGTGTCCTCTTTTTGTCTGTAATGCCTGTGAATCTCAAATTGGAGCTCCTAGAGTTATTTTCCAGCTCTTCCTACTTATTCCGAAGATATACCAGCTCCATATCAAATTGTCCAGCTTGATCTGCTAATTTAGATATTTTATCTTCACAGTCTGATATTACTTGCTCCATTTCCTTCACCTTGTACATTATCTGGGTCACTTTATCATCCATCTTATCTGGAGCTCCTTAACCTGGCCAACAATATCTGTCTGGTGCCGCTTCATTTGCTTGAACTCACCCCAAATATCTTCCAACATCGTGATGAGCTTCTCATCTGTATTCCCGCATCCTTTAACAGTGGCTGCATGCTCGATGTCCTGATCACACTTCTCCATTGAATACAGCCTTAAAACCTCCACATACCGAGTCAGGGGAGGTGTGGGTATCAAAGCTGGTTCATCCAGAGAAAAGAGAGGCAATTACTCAATCAATTCCATTTCCATATCCTGTTGCACATTTTTTGGGATATTGGATCAAGTATTGAAACAGAGAAAATACATTGGGTGAAACTTTGTTATGCTCAACCCTAGCAGTCTGAGCACCCATAATTTGTGCATTATTAGCCTTTGTGTTTATGACATATGATTCAGAACAATTAATGTTTCCATTTGAGGAGCTGCTGGCTTATGATTCTCTTAGGTCCTCTGTATCACATTCAATAACAGCTCCAGTTTCAGACTTCAGAGGAGTCACATCAACCATACTCGACATTCCCATACTGTGTCCCATACTGCTTCACCTATGCTGAGGCTCCTTGTGGAGAGCTAGGACATTGATTTTGGCCTCTGCTGACTGTGGCCGAGGAGCTCTTTAGTATGTGCGATTTATATTATTCTGTAACTCAATACAGATAGCCATTTGTGCGGTGAAGGTGGAGTGGCCTTGGCCCAGATTTGCTATCTTCACTGATTTTGCAGGTATACTTTGCGGCTGTCCTACAAAGCGCTGCAAGGAGCCAATGGCTTCATTTGAGTGACAGTCATTCAATAAAGACAATTTGTTTAACTGGGACACAATGAGCTGAATCAGCAGGGTCTAAATGGTGTCAAGTAGTTTCTGGATTATTTTCATCATTTTTTCTAAACACAGTGGCCCCTGAGGAAGGAACTTACAGATGAAGCAACAAGCACCAATTATTGTCAATAACAGATTGTTGTTATCATTGTAATATTGATGTTTGCTATTCAACCTTGATTTTTGTGAAATCATTTGATGTGATTTGTTAAAATATACATATATGAATAACTTCAATAATTGTGACTGAAAATTCTTTTGGAATATATTGTGCATGAGTGGTAAAAGATTTTGTCAAGTGTTTATGCTATACACACCCCACCGTGCATGTAGGTGTTTCAAGTAAACTTTCACTTGAAACACTTTCACATTCATATACAGGGAGATCGGCAGTTCCCTAATACTGCGTAGCACGCAGTAATTTGATTACACAGTCCTTTAGTTGAGTTAAGTTGAGAAACTCGGTGTGCGCCACTCACAATACATTTGAGTTAATCAGGGTTTGTACTATATCCTGCCTGTTTGGATGAAATTACAAAAAAACAGTTTGTTTTACTCTGACACTATAATTTGAACCAACATGGTCTTAATGTTGTTAAATAGTTTCACCAAAAAGAATCACTGTAAAGCTTCCACACAATAATGACCTCAATATTACAACAAGTCTCTGGTGGGGAACTGCGGTGAGGCCAGTCAATCCCAGCCACCCCTCTCCCCCAATACACCAGACATCACCCTTGTTAACCCTAATGGTTAGCCCTGCAAAAATAACTTAAGTGTCACTGCCATTCTTGCGTTAGAAGATATATTCCATTCTCCGTCCATATTTATTAGACATCATAAACACATACGAAGACCTAAAGTAAAACCTTTGTTAAGATAAAAAAAATTGTATTAATTTACAAATATGTACAGTAGCGTGACTGATGTTTATAGTGTGCAGACAAAATATCAAGTTGGACATATCAGATGCAGATGAATATGAAAAAAAAGTATTGTGGCACAACAATATCATGATGCAGAAATATCTTTGTCAAGAATATCGATTTATTAGGTAAGTAATATAGTTTTCAAGAATATTGTTGTTGTAAATATCATTTTCAATAAAATAGTTGTAAAAAATAGTGTTTTGAAATTATCTTTATGTCTGTTAGTTTAAGTATTACTTTTTGGGTTATTATTATTTGTATAATTGTTAATAATGTTTTTAAATATAGTTTGTAATGTTAAGCGATTTATAAATTTTAATTTAATTATAATAGTAATTTATATTGTTATAGCAGGTTGATTAACTAATAATTAATTGACAATGTATTAATAATTATTCAATTGATTATAAATTATGTAAAATTTGTAATAAACATATTTTAAGTTATTTGTTATGTGGGGTTTACTGGGTTTGTAGGGGTATAGGGTGTGAAGTTAATTAAGTTTTAATTAGTTAATAATTTATTAATATTTATTTAATTGATTATAAGTTATATGTACATTTTGTAATAAACATATTTTTAAGTTGTTTGTTAGGTGGAGATTGGTGGGTTGTGGGGGTATACGTGAGAAGTGACTTATTAAATAATAAATTACTTAATTAATAATTACTATTACTAGGGGCATAGTGTGGTAAGCTAATTAAGTAACAAATAAAGGACAATTTATTTTAATGTATAATTAATTATTAAATTGGTTAATAATTATGTTCAATGTTTAATTTTGTTTTTTATAGATATATATAATTTGATTTTGTTAATTAATAACGGTTATATCAAGTTTTACATTATTATGAAATTAATAGGGTTATGTTTCATATATATTGTGTGTTTGAAGTGAAATACTTTCCCTACTGTTGCATAGATTGGAGTGGGAATAGTATATTTTATTCCTCCGAATTCCACACTTTCCTTACTGCTGCACAGACTGGAGTGGAAATAGTATATTTTACCCCTTCAGAGTCCATGACTTTCCCTACTGTTGCACAGACTGGGGTAGGAATAGTAAATGTTAACTCTTCGAAGTCCAGTGCTCTCCCTACCTACTCTTGCAAAGATTGGAGTGGAAATAGTAAATGTTACCACTCCAAAGTCTAGCACTTCCCCTACGTTTATACAGACTGGAGTGGGAATAGTGAATGTTACTACTCTGGAGTCCAACGCTTTCCCTATATTTGAACAAACTGGAGTGGGAATAGTACATTTTACCCCTCTAGAGTCCAATGCTTCCACTACTGTTGCACAGACTGGAGTGGGAATAGTAAAGCTTACCTCTCTGAAAGCCTATGCTTTAACTACTGTTACATAAACTGGAGTGGGAATAGTATATGTATTTTCCCAGACTTCAATACTTTTGCTAATATTGTTTAAATATATATATTATTATTTGTTTAATTTTATATTATTTGTTTATACACATATATATATATATACATTATTGTCATAATATACAATGTCATTTGAGATGTCATCAGTGATGTCATAAGCAGTGCATTTGCGGGGGCACGAGTTTTAGTTAGCTCAGCTAACTATAACTGCTGAATTTCACTGGTTTTGTACAAATGAAATATGAGCCTAACTAAACTGTCCCTGTAACCTTTGTTTATTTCAGTGAATTTCTAAAGTGTTTTAAATTCTGTTTCCTAACTGTAACATCCCTGTAACCTTTATTTTTTTCAGTGAATTTCTAAGGTTTCTTTTCCACTTGAAGTAAGATGCCTATCGCACTGCACAGTGGGGGTAGGGTTGAACGGAGGGCCTGGCCAGGCATTGTGCTGCCCCCACCCAAGCTTGCTGCTCCTGCCCCCTTCCTCCTTGTCCATGACCCTGCTCCCTCATTACAGCTGTGTGTGACCGTTGTTCTGCGACTGCCCTTCCTGCCTCCCCTAAACAGTTAGCTTGCTGCCCCATCGAACCTCCTCCCTACCCTCTCTTGTCTGAGTCCATGCACCAGCCCCTCCCTCCTGCCCTGCATGGTCTGATGTGCTGCCACTGCCTTCCATTTAGCTCAATGTCCCTGTCCACTCCTCCTGCCCTTTGTTCCCCAACTCTATGCAGCATCATTGTCCTCCTGTTTAGCCGCTGTGCTTAGCTTGCTGTCCCTACTCTCCTTCCTCCTGCCCTCTGATGTCTGTGTGCATGCCTCTGCTCCCTCCTTTATGCCCACCATATTCCATGAACCTGCCACCCTCCTATCTACTCTGAGTGTTCTGTTGAGCTTCCACTGCCCCTCCCACCTGCCTAGCATGGTCAGTGGCTGCCACCTGTCCCTGCCACCCCCACACTGCCTGTCAAAGTTCCATGCCCCTATCCCCTCCCACATGTCCTCCATGGTCCATTTTGCTGCCACTCCCTTCTGCCCTCCATGCGATGTTATGCTGCAACTGCTCCTCCTCTCTGCCCTGCATGGTCTGCTGTAAAGTCCCTTCCCCTGCTATCTTGTGTCTGTGTTCAGCCCCTACCCCTCCCTTCTGTCCTCCATAGTCTTTTATGCATGCCCCTGCCCCCTCCCTCTTGCCCACCATGGCTGTTGTGCTGCCACTAACCCCACCACCTACCATGCATGGTCTTCTGTGCTGCCACAGCCCCTCCCACCTGCCCTGTGTTGTCAGCTTGCTGCCCCTGACCCGCTCCCATCTTCCCTCTGTTGTCTCTGTGTATGACATTATATTCTCACTGCTGCCCTCAATGGAGTGTTGTGCATCCAGTGCCCATCCCACCTGCCCTCCATGGTCATCTTGCTGCTCCTGCCCTGACCCCTTTCCCTCTGCCCTCTGTTTTCCATGTGCAGACCCCTATCCCCTCCCTCCTGCCTTGTTCAGTACACTGTCGTTCCCCTGCCCCCTCCCTCCTGACCATCATGGTCCGTTATGCTGCAACTGCCCCTCCTGTCTGTCTGCTATGGTAGCTTGCTGCTGCTGCCCTGCCCCCTTGCCCTCTGCCCTCTGTTTTCCATGTGCAGACCCCTATCCCATCCCTCCTGCCTTGTTCGGTACACTGTTGTCCCCCTGACCCCTCCCTCCTGCCCATCATGGTCTGTTATGTTGCAACTACCCCTCATGTCTGTCTACTATGGTAGCTTGCTGCCCTTGCCTCTTCCCCTCTGCTCCCTGTTGCCCATGTGCATGGCCCTGCTCCCTGCCTATTGCTTTCCATGGTCAGTTTGCTACACTACCGTACCGCTTGCCCTGTGTGATGTTTTGTGCTGCTGCAACCCCTGCCCTGTAAGGTCAGTTTGGTGCCCCTGCCCATCTCCCTCCTGCCATCTCTTATCGAAGTCCATGTCCCTATCCCATTCCTCCTGCCCTCCGTGATCCAATGTACCAAACCTGCCAACATTTTGAGCTTGGTAAGAGGGAGAATTTGAAAAAAAAACCTGGGGAATTGATTTTCCCCATTGACTTAAATTGAAATAGAGGAGGTTTTAGGAAGGAGACAAATAAAATAAAGGCCTTTTGGGCTTAAAAGCATTGGGAGTCTCCTGCCTGAATCAGGTCTGTTGGCATGTATTGTTGTACTGCCACTGCCTCTTCCTTCTGTCCTCAATGCTCTTTTATATAGAGGAGTTGGCCTAACAGCTACGGCGGTCGACCTCAAATCTGGGGAACTGGGTTCGAGTCTCGGCAAAGACGCACAACATCCTTTGATTCTAGGCAAATCACTTAATCTCCCTGTGCCTAACAAAAATGAATGTGTCCTCATGTAACGCAACTGGTGCTCGTGTAAAGCACTCTGATACCCGATACCTTCGGGTCAAGGTTGCGCTATATAAAACTCCGTTAAAAAAAAAAATATATATATATATATATATAGCCACAACCTCTCTTGCCTGACCTGCATGGTTGGTTTGTTGCCCCTGCCCCCTTTTCCCTGCCTTTCATGGTCCGTTGTGCTGCCACTGCCCCTCCCGCCTGCACAGCGTGGTCAACTTGTTGCCTCTGCACCCTCATCCATGAGAGGGTCTTATTCCCATAGAAATTATGGTTATTGCTCTAAACAACTAAAATGAGAACATATTTTCTGAGTTCTCAGAAAGCAACAAAGCACTTTTAAATAATTTGCTATTTTTATGTTTTTTTATCCAGTTGATCACTTGATTATATGATACACTTAAGAGAGAGGATGTGACGTTACAGCCAGAGCTGCAGACTTTGCAACTGGTGAACCGCGATCGAGTTTCAGTTCAGCTCGACATCCTGTGATTCTAGGCAAATCACTTAATCTCCCCATGCCTAAAACCAAAATGAATGTGTCCTTGTGTAATGTAACTGATGCTCATGTAAAGCACTCTTATACCTTTGGGTCAAGTCTGCACTATAAAACTGCAAAAAAACTAAATAATTAAGGGCCTTATTACGATGACGGTGGGACTGCAGGCAAAGAATAGGTATTACAATGTTCCTTTCCGCCGGCCCATTCATGGTGGGTTTACCGCCATGAAAAGGCAGGTAGAAAGGGACATTGGGGGCCTGTAGCGGGCCTCCTTACTCCCTGGGCCTCAGTTTTGGGTCTGGAGGGGCACCTATGGTGCCCCCCTACATATCCCTGCATCATGTGGCAGGCACCACATGGTTCCTGCCACGTAGTGCACGGATATGTAGTATGTCCATGTTTTGTATTGCGGCGTGTGCTGCAACCGCCAACACCCGCCGCAATACAAAAGATAGACATTGTGACCGCTGTGGTGGCGGTTGCATCCTAATTGGGCTGCACTTGGGCTACATTTGGGTGATATCTGTGCTATATTTGGGCTCTTTTTCTCCGGTGGCCATCTTGAGAGACTTATTTGTTTTGAAGCTCCCTAATTTCATCATTTATTGCAGTATCCTCAGTAGAAAATGCTTTCAGTTTTCTACTTTGAATCCATCAAGATGGCGTTCATATTAGGCCTGGGCGGTGAACTCCGCTTGCGGAGTTTGCAGAGTTTTCTGCACTCCGCGTTACGCAGAGATCACGGAGTTCCGAAAAACTCCACTTCGCGGTGCGGAGTAGAGTTTTTTTCCTCGCTCGCGTTCGTCAACGTCAAGTTGGCGTCCGCGAGCGAGGAAAATCAACCTCCCGATGAGGTTTTTCCTCGTTCGCGATCGTCAACATCAAGTTGGCGAGCGCGAGCGTGGAAAATCAACATTCCGGCGAGATTTCTCAACGTGGGGGGGTCAGGTTTCTCATTGCGAGTGGTCGCGTATGCTCGCGACCGCTCGCGTTGAGAAACTGCCCGTTCGAGTTGAGAAAGCTGCCGCTCGAGTAAAAATCTACTTGAGCGGCAGAAAAGGAAAGCTTGCGCTGTGCATGGTGCCGTTCGAAATGATTGCACAGTGTGGACAAGCATCGGGCACTGTGCAATCACCGCGAACGGCATTTTTCTATCGGCTGAGGTTTTTATGCACTTCGCGGTGTTCCGCGTAGTGCAACTCCGCGAACTCCGCCCAGGGTTAGTTCATATGTGCCACACCTTTGACATAAATTCAGAATGTTAGCACTCTAGTTGCTCATTAGAACACTGTAGTAAAACTGATGATCACCAGGGAGTTAACTGGCAGTCTGCTGCTGGTGTTGAAAGCGCATTTTTCAGTCTGCATGCATGCATGTGTTGAAAGTGCATGTTTCAGTCTGCATGTTTCAGACTGCATCTCAGAATGTTTTAAAGAAATAGAAGAGGAGGATATTTGAGAACTTACTTAAAATGTGTCCTAATTTTGCTTCCACCACACTAACTATAACTTGTATGAGAAACTGAACCCCCTCCTTTCGTTCCTTTCTAAATTAAGGCCCTAATTATGATGCCGGTCAGACGAGCATCAGACCGGCATCGTTGCGGTAAAGGGACTGGCCGACAGGTAGTTAGCAGTCCCGACCGCCAAATTAGGATCCGACCACCATGGAGGCAGTCGGAAACATGCCAATTTGCATTGAGGTTTGTGCTGCGGCCCGCAAAACGGCCCCAGCAAAAGCCCCAATGCCAAAAGGCATGTTTTTAAACATCCCTGCACCCTGTGGCTGGCACCTCACGGTGCCTGCCACATGGGGCATGGGAGTTTGTGGGGTCACTTGTGGTGCCCCCCTGGCCTCATAGCGGAGGCCGCGGAGGGACGGGGGCCCTGCTAGGGCCCCCCAAAGTCTGTTTCTGACCGCCTTTCCATTGCGGTCGGTCTACCATTGAAAGACCTTTGGAAAGGGCCATTGTAATTCCTACGGAGTTGCCTGAGGAGGCACCGCCCTCATTGTAGGGATTACATTCCAACCGCAGGGCTGATAGACTCCTTGAGCCCGTCAGAACTGCAGCTGCAGTTCCCTCACCCATGCGGTCATACTGACCGCATTGTAATGCAGCGGTCTGACCACTGATTCAGATGTCGATGGGACCGACACTGACGGCCCTAAAGGTTTTACATTTTACCAGTTTGATTCAATCTACATGGCTTCAGGTGTACCATACTTTTGTGAGGATTAACACCTTTAGCGCTCTACTTGTTCTTTAGAACATTCTGGGTGGCTGCTGTACAACACAAGGGAATAAACTGTCAGACTTCATTTTCATATGGTGTGAATTTACAGAAAATATGCCTTCATTTTAGCTTCTGGAGCACCTTTCATAACCTCTCTGGGAAATCATGAGAAAACTGTTTTCTCTCAAACATGATTCTTGAAATCCCTCCTGAAGGATTTTCCACAGGGTAAAACCACCTTAGAACACACCACAATTCCTAAAATTAGTATGGTACATCAGCAAATGATTTATATTATAACTAAAATCTGTTATCACTCTTTATATGTTCTCCTTTTTGTGACCCTCTAAACCTGACAATCACTACAATGCATTTCAATAGAGAGCTATCATGTATATTTGTCCCAAGATGGCTTCCAACACTTCGTGTTTGAAGTGTTTGTTGGCAGCCAATCAAATTTCAGTAGGATTTTGGGCACCCAGATATGTATATTTTTTAAACCTAAATATCTCTGAAATTACTGAGCAGATTTACACCAAATCACAAAAAGCACACTTTCTGAACCAACATCTAGCTTTCTGCCAAATTTGGTGTAATTCTATTCAGCGGTTCGGGCTGTAGTTGTGTTAAAAAAATGAAAAATCCCCATAGACATAACATGGGGAAAATGTGTTTTGCGACCCCCTCTTTTTTCTTGGCCCCACTTCCACTTGACAAATCAACCCGAAACTTTCAACACAACAGCCGAAGCAAAAAAAGGGAAGTTTTGTTAAAATGTTGTTAAGATTCGTCAAGCGGTGCCAATGTTATTGGCAAAACAAAAAAGGCTTTTCCAATAGAAACTTTGGTCCTAACTATAACTACCTAAACTACTTATTGGCTATCACCAGTCACCTTTGTCAAAGGCTGATAATGCAGCCGAAACGCGTTCCAGTCTTTACGAGCGTTGCCTTTGAATAAATGTGACTACACCAGAGATTCGAGTGCCGGTCCGTTCTTTTGAAGAGAGATGGTCTTTGTTATATATATATATATATATATATATATATATATATTCACTGAAAAAACCAGAGGTTTCAGGGACGTTATAGTTAGTTGGACATTTCACTCATACAAAACCAGTGAAATTCGGCCGTTATAGTTAGTTCCGCTAACTATAACTTGCGCCCCCACAATGCACTGCTGATGACGTCACATATTACATCATTCATGACATGGTCAGTGACATCACTGATGACATCATCCACGTGATAATCTGATGCACTTCCTCACACCCTAATATAACCTTTGATACACCACTCTAAAATACAGAGTACCATTTTCGAAATCATAGACACACCAACACCAATTACTACATACTCATTCACTGATTCCTAGGTCTACACACACATCCACTCATTCACCCATACAGTCACTCATACATGCAGTCACTCATCAATACAGCACTATCATATGCACTCATACACCTATACAGACACTCACATGCCGCCACTCACCAATACAGTTACTTACACACCTAGTCAGTCATGTAAAGAATCAATCACACTCCCATTTACTCACCTATACAGTTATACACACACCACTTCACCTATTCATACAGATACTAACACATGCTTACTCTCTTATACAATCACTGACACAAGCACACACTCATCCATACAGCCACTCTCACTATCACATATAGTCATTTATATACTCCAACACTCACATATACTGCCTTTCACATATGTATTTACTCAAACATATACCACTGAGACATCCATTCACTCACCAACACAGCCATACGCACATCCACTCACCCATACAGCTCTTCACAGACACACTCTTGAACCCATACACCCAGTGAATCACCCACTCACACATCTATGCACAAAGTCACCCACCCCCACCCACCCACACAAACACTCAGGCACCCATACAAATACTCAGGCAACCAATCAATAACCCATATAGACACTCATGTAGCTACTCACCAACCCATGCAGCAGCTTACACAACAACAGACACACTGATACAGACATTCACACAGTTTAGTCACTAACCCATGCATTCAGTAAGACACATTTAATCACTCACTTATACAGTCATGCACCTACTAAATCCTCCATCCAGACACTTATACACCCACTCATTCTTCAATACACCTTGGCATATATATAAAACATATTTAAACTTTATAGAAACACACAGTCACTGGATGATGTCATCAGTGATGTCATTTGAGATGTCATCAGTGATGTCATCAGTGATGTCACTGACCATGTCATGAATGATGTAATATGTGACGTCATCAGCAGTGCATTGCGGGGGCGCGAGTTATAGTTAGCTGAACTAACTATAACAGCCGAATTTCACTGGTTTTGTACCAGTGAAATGTCCAACTAACTATAACTCCCTGAAACCTCTGGTTTTTTCAGTGAATTTCTAAGGTTTTTAAATGCTAGTTTCCAACTATAACATGCCTGAAACCTATGGTTATTTCAGTGAATGTATATATATATATATATTCACTGAAAAAACCATAGGTTTTAGGGACAGTTATAGTTAGTTGGACATTGCACTCGTACAAAACCCGTGAAATTCCCCCTTTATAGTTAGTTCAGCTAACTATAACTTGCGCCCCCGCAATGCACTGCTGATGACGTCACATATTACATCACTCATGACATGGTCAGTGACATCACTGATGACATCACTGATGACATCTCAAATGACATCACTGATGACATCATCCAGTGACTGTGTGTTTCTGTAAAGTTTAAATATGTTTAATATATATAGGGAAAGGCGTATTGAAGAATGAGTGGGTGTATAAGTGTCTGAATGGATGATTTACTAGGTGCGTGACTAACTCTATAAGTGAGTGATTAAACGTATCTTACTGAATGCATGGGTTAGTGACTAAACTGTGTGAATGTCTGAATCCATCTGTCTGTTGCTGTGTAAGCGGCTGCATGGGTTTGTGAATAGCTACATGAGTGTCTATATGAGTTATTGATTGGTTGTCTGAGTATCTGTATGGGTGCCTGAGTGTTTGTGTGGGTGGGGTGTGTGTGACTCTGTGCATAGATTTGTGAGTGGGTGATTCACTGGGTGCATGGTTTCAAGAGTGCATCTGTGATGGACTGTATGGGTGGGTGAGTGTATGTATGGGTGTGTTAGTGAGTGAATGTATGTCCCAGTGGTACATGTGTGAGTAACTACATATGGGAAAGGCAGTATATATGTGTGTTGGAGTATATAAATAGCTATAAGCGAGAGTGTGTGATTGTGAGAGTGGCTGTATGGATGAGTGTGTGCTTGTATCAGTGATTGTATAAGAGCGTAAGAATGTGCTAGTATTTATATGAGTAAGTGAGCTGGTGTGTATAACTGTATAGGTGAGTAAATGGCAGTGTGTTTAATTATTTGCATGACTGACTAGGTGTGTGAGTACCTCTATGGATGAGTGGCGGTGTTTGAGTGTCTATATAGGAGTATGAGTGCATATGATAGTCCTGTACTGAGTGACCGTAAGTATGAGTGACTGTACGGGTGAGTGAGTGGATGTGTGTGTAGACCTAAGAATCAGTGAGTGGGTATGTAGTTATTGGTGTTGGAGTGTCTGTGGTTTTGCGAATGGCAGTCTGTAATTTAGAGTGGGTGTATCAAAGGTTATATTAGGGTGTGAGGAGGTGCATCAGATTATCATGTGGATGATGTCATCAGTGATGTCATCAGTGATGTCATTTGAGATGTCATCAGTGATGTCATCAGTGATGTCACTGACCATGTCATGAGTGATGTAATATGTGACGTCATCAGCAGTGCATTGCGGGCGCAAGTTATAGTTAGCTGAACTAACTATAACGGGGAATTTCACGGGTTTTGTACTGAGTGCAATGTCCAACTAACTATAACTGTCCCTAAAACCTATGTTTTTTCAGTGAATTTGTAAGGTTTTTAAATGCTAATTTCTAACTATAACGTGCCTGAAACCTATGGTTTTTTCAGTGAATTTCAAAGGTTTTTTAAATGCTAATTCCTAACTATAACATGTCTGAAACCTATGGTTTTTTTCAGTGAATTTCAAAGGTTTTGTAAATGACAATTTTTAAATGTATTATTTGTTATATTTATTTTTTGATACTGATTTACTACATTTTTTTAAACTATTTATTTTGACATATTTTATTTTTTAAATTACATTGTAATTACATTATACATTACATTACAAAATATACTTTCTCTGAATGAATTACTTTAGTTTAAATACTTTGCAAATAGGCAATAGACTTTTAAGTACAGAAGTTACAGTTGTTGCAATGGGCAACACAATTTCAAACACAAACACTGGGCTAAAAGATGCAGCACTGGGTTCTCTCCTGATAACAGGTGAGTAAATCGGAATTCGTAGTTCGGCTGATTTTAGAGGAATATTATAAAGTTCCAAAACTCCACACTTAGAAGAATTTCCAAGTGAAACCAGTCAATGTTAGCCTATGGAAGGAAATTCAAGTTACTGGTAAGTACGGTTAGAATTACTTTTCAGGATCTGTACTGGGCTCAAAGATGCAGCACTGAGGTCTCTCCTGATAACAGGTGAGTAAATCGGAATTCGTAGTTCTGCTGATTTTAGAGGAATATTTGTATGTTTCAAAAATCGACACTTAGAAACTTTTTCAGCAAGAAGCAGGCAATGATATCCTATGGAAGGAAATTCAAGTTACTGGTAAGTACGGTTAAAATTACTTTTCAGGATTAGTACTGGGCTCAAAGATGCAGCACTGTGGTCTCTCCTGATAACAGGTGAGTAAATCGGAATTCGTAGTTCGGCTGATTTTATAGGAATATTATAAAGTTCCAAAACTCCACACTTAGAAGAATTTCCAAGTGAAACCAGTCAATGTTAGCCTATGGAAGGAAATTCAAGTTACTGGTAAGTACGGTTAAAATTACTTTTCAGGATCAGTACTGGGCTCAAAGATGCAGCACTGAGATCTCTCCTGATAACAGGTGAGTAAATCGGAATTCGTAGTTCTGCTGATTTTAGAGGAATATTTGTATGTTTCAAAAATCGACACAAACTTTTTCAGCAAAAAGCAGGCAATGATATCCTATGGAAGGAAATTCAAGTTACTGGTAAGTACGGTTAAAATTACTTTTCAGGATCAGTACTGGGCTGAAAGATGCA
Organism: Calotriton arnoldi; assembly: GCA_963921515.1. NCBI lineage: Eukaryota > Metazoa > Chordata > Amphibia > Caudata > Salamandridae > Calotriton > Calotriton arnoldi. The sequence goes on from CAWUFW010005753.1 coordinate 1,148,879, forward strand.
GCACTGAGGTCTCTCCTGATAACAGGTGAGTAAATCGGAATTCGTATTTCGGCTGATTTTAGAGGAATATTATAAAGTTCCAAAACTCCACACTTAGAAGAATTTCCAAGTGAAACCAGTCAATGTTAGCCTATGGAAGGAAATTCAAGTTACTGGTAAGTATGGTTAAAATTACTTTTCAGGATCAGTACTAGGCTCAAAGATGCAGCACTGAGGTCTCTCCTGATAACAGGTGAGTAAATCGGAATTCGTATTCGGCTGATTTTAGAGGAATATTTGCACAATGGTGAAGGAAGGGGGTGGGGCCTGAGGTGACATGTCTGCAAACACAGCCTGTGGCGCGTTTTAAGTTGGAGAATTAATTCCTCCTCAATCCCGAGGGTCCCTAGGGGCCAACTAGCCCACCAGATACCTCCAGTATGCGCCAGAGAGCTGCGTTGCAGAGAGGTGTTCAGAGGCCACGCCCCTTTTTACAACACTCTGCAACGCAGCTCCGTGGCGCTTACTGGAGGTACCTGGTGGGCTAGTTCGCCCCCAGGGACCCTCAGGATTGAAGGGGATTTAATTCCCCATCTTAAAACGCGCCACGGGGCCTGTTTGCACACATTTGTCACCTCAGGCCCCGCCCCCTCCCTTCACCACTGTGCAAATGCGCCCTGTGGCGCGTTTTAAGTCAGGGGATTAACTCCCCTTGAATCCTGAGGGTCCCTGGGGTGCAACTAGCCCACCAGCTACCTCCATTAAGTGCCACAGAGTTGCGTTGCAGAGAGGTGTAAAAAGGGGCGTGGCCTCAGAACACCTCTCTGCAACGCAGCCCCTGGCGCATACTGGAGGTTCCTGGTGGGCTAGTTGGCCTCAGGGACCCCCAGTATTCAAGGGGAATCGTTCCCCTCTGCAAACGCGCCAGGGGGCGCGTTTGCAGAGTGCTGACAAGGAGGGGCGTGGCCTCCGGCGCAATGCGGGATTTTTTTTTGTGTGATTTTTTTTAAAGGGGGCTGTGTGGTCCCCCTTCTTTGTAATTATTTTGGGCCCTGGGGACCCCATCCCCCAGGGCCTGACCCCCTTTTATTTATTTTTTTAAAAAGGTACGGGAAGGGGACCGCGTGGGCCCCCCTCCCGTGGCCAATTTTGACCCGGGGACCCCATCCCCCGGGTCATTGCCACCTTATTTTTTTTTTTTATTTTCATGGAGGGGGGCTGCGTGGCCCCCCTCCTAAGGCCTCCTTAGGCCCCGGGGACCCCATCCCCCGGGGCCGGCCTTTATTTATTTTTTTTAATTTTTAAAAAAATTATTTTTGGGGAGGGGGGCCGCTTGGCCCCCCTCCTGGGCCACTACTTGCCCCGGGGACCCCATCCCCCGGGGCTGGCCCTATCCTTTGGGGTCCGTGGGGGACCCCAACTCCCCCACGGACCATGCCGGCTCCCCGCCTCCTGCGGGAGCCGGCATTGCTTTCCACATGGGGAGCTGCTAACATGCAGCTCCCCGTGTGGAAAGCAATGTGCTTTGGATATTGGAAGCGAGAGCAGGTTTCCCTGCTCTCGCTTCCAATATCCAAAGCAGTTTGCAATGACAGGACGGGAGCCGCAAGGCTCCTGTCCTGCCATAGCAAACTACAGTGTCCCGGGGGTAGGCACCCCGGGACACTGCAGGAGCCGGCCCTGGGGGGTGGCGGTCCCCAGGGCCATGGAGGGCTCCCAACCTTTGCACAGCCCCGGGGAGGTGGTGGTCCCCGGGGCTCTGGGGGTCCGTAACAGAACCCCATATTGAAATATTTAGTGCCCCGGGGAGGTGGTGGTCCCCGGGGTGTGTGGGGGGGCACGAGCAGACCGTGTATCGGCATTTTGTACCCAATAATACCTGCTATCAAAACCAATAATTATAGGTCATCATCAATCATGTTATATATGGACATCACAAGCAAACACATCATTTATAATACCTCGATTAATCTCCTAAATGCACTACCAATTCTTCCCCACTGTTAAGACCCTTCGGGGTTTTGGTCTGCAAATCAATGATAAAACGAGATTCGAGTCTACGTAGCCTTTGGATTCTGTCCCCTCCTCTGATGTTAACTGGGACATGGTCCAGGCCAAAGAACATTAACAGGTCTCTATTGCTTTGATGAATGCTAGCAAAGTGTCTTGCTACAGGGTATGTTTGATCTTGCTTTGAGATAGCTCGCATATGTTCTAAAATGCGGACCTTCACCGGATGGATGGTGCTGCCCACGTACCTTAATCCGCACGGGCACACCAGACAATACACTGCATATGCAGTGTTACAGGTTATAAACTTAGTTATATTCCTTTTTATTGTCGTTTCAGGAATATTGTATCCCAGAACCCTTTTGCTATTTTTGCAAGCCTTACACTTTCCACACGGGAAGAACCCCCTCATCTCTTTAAGAGTCCCTGTTCTAGGCATATCCTTTGCTTGATGACTATGAACCAGCATATCTTTAATCGCTCTAGCTTTCCTGAAAGTCACTAATGGTACATTAGGTAAATCCTCGCTAATAGTCGTATCCGTTTTTAGAATATGCCAATTCCTCCTAAGAATCCTCTTTAGAGTCATGGCACCTTCTGAGAAAGTGGTAATTACTCTAAATTTACCACCCCTCAGATCTTTCTTACGTCTGGTGTTATCACTTATGAGGCTCTGTCTAGGAATATGTCGAACCTTTTCAAGAGTTTTAATCAAAAGGGTGTTGTCATAACCCCTATTTATAAATCTGGCGATACATTCTTGCGCTGCCCCTCAAAATCACAATTCCGAGAATTGTTTCTTTTTAATCTCAGAAGTTCGCCAAATGGAATGCTCTGTACAAGTTTTGACGGATGGCTGCTCGACGCATAAAGTGTCGAATTACCCGCTGTTGGCTTTCTATATAAAGCTGTGTGAATTTTGTCTTCATTTATAAACACCTTCAGGTCCAGGTAGCTCACTGCCACTGAACTAACCTCACCTGAAAAGTGTAAATTTAGGGTGTTATCATTGAGGATTGCAATATATTCATGTGCAGATTCCACTGATCCTTTCCAAATCAGGAACAGGTCATCAATGTACCTGTTCCATACGATGACTTCTCCGAAACCCTGTATACCCTGATGCGACCTGGGTACCCGCTCCTCCCACCAGCCAACAAACAAGTTCGCATAGCTGGGGGCAAAGCAAGTACCCATCGCAGTCCCAGAGATCTGTTTATAATAGTCCTCTTGAAAGAGAAAAATGTTATTCGTTAAACAGAACTCTGAGAATTCCAACAGCATCTGATTGTGTACTGCATATTTCAATGGGCGTTTATTCAAATAGTACTGAATAGCTCTTAGTCCATCAGAATGTCCTATACAGGTATATAAGCTGGTTATATCTAATACCACCAGCTTATAGGATGGATCCCACTTGAATGTCTCAATTTGAATTAAAAAATCTCTCGTATCTTTAATATAAGATGACAACTGTATCACTGCCTGAGATAGAAAATGGTCAATAAACATAGATAGATGTTCCGTCAATCCTCCTTGCGAAGATATTATGGGCCTGCCAGGGGGTTCTGACTATCTTTGTGGAGTTTGGGGATATGATAGAAAGTTGGTATAATGGGATTTAAATTTCTCAAAAACAAGTATTCTTCTGTCCCCAACATACTTTTATCATACCATTTCGTTATTAGTAAATGATATTGTTTAATACTGTCATTATATTTTTCTTTACTAGATCTTTCATAATTTATGTTATCTGATAGCTGTCTTCTCGCTTCCTTGCAATATTGTTCCTTGGTCTGCAGAACAATGTTTCCGCCTTTATCCGAAGGCTTAAAGACCAATGAGACATCCTTTTCCAAGGTTTTCAATGCATCCCTCTGATCTTTAGTGATGTTTGTTGTCCTTTTGTTTTGATGCTTCTTAGTTCTTAATTTAAGTAAGTCATTGTTGACTGCTTCCGAGAACACATCAATGGCATCATAGGGCAATTGCGGAACAAATTGTGAGGCTGGCTTGAAAGGGCTTGCTTCAGTCTGTTGCTCAATTCCCACATTTTCAGATCTTTGTGCAATGTCTGAAATAGTTGCAACATCCTCAGATTCTTCCATGTATAGATGTTCCAGTATTTCCAAAACTGGCAAGTCAGCTCCTGTTAGGATATCAGTAGCAGGTGCAGTATTATATCTCTTCTTGATGGTCTTAATCGTGGGTCTTAGTTTAAAGTATTTATGTAGTTTCAGTTTGCGAACGAATTTGAAGAGGTCAATCCTCGTTTGGGTGTATTCAAGTTGGTTATTAGGGCAAAATGTGAGTCCCAACTTAAGGACTTCTTCCTCTATTGGCGTCAGAGCCCTGGATGTGAGATTGACCACTGTCAGATTCTCATCAGTCATTACCACTTCTTGCCTTTCCTGCTGCGTGTCATTCTGGGCGAAGCGTTGCCTCTTCCTGCACCAGCCCCCCCTTCGGGTTTTTCGGCATTTTTTCTGGGGGTTTGCTCTTCCCGCCTCTCAGCCACGACTGGCGTATTAGCTCGAATTCCTGATGAAAAGGTGTGGATTTAACAGTGCTGTTTGAGACACCAGCATTTTCATCACCTGAAACATCACTTTCTGTGACTTCAGACTCCGAGGTTTCCACCCTCTCAATGGCTGACTTGCTCGATGGTCTAGCAAGAAGTTCCTTTCGCGGTCCATCAAACTTTTTTGCAAAAGTCAACACTCTTCCCTGTTGGTAATCCCATTCGTCCCTCTCATACTTTTCTTGTTTTCTGAGTTTGATTTTTTCCTCATATTTGATTAAACGTTTTTTCATCTGTTCCCTTAATTCCTCCACTCTGTTTTTGTCTTCTTCCTTCGACAGTTCCTCTTCAATTTCTTGTATTTCTTTAAGGGCTTTATCCCTGTCGCTCCACGCAAACTTCACTAGAATGCACAGCATTCCTCTGCTGGATTCCGCTGTATGTACAGCCCACTCTTCAAGCAGGAGCGGGTCGTGATTTTCATAAGCTGGCACGGTATAAATGCGCAGCCCCCTTGGTACTCTATTCACGTCAATGTACCCTTGAAGAGAAGTCGCCTCCCACCATTTGCGCATTTCTCTTTCATAAGTCCTTTCAAGTTTGCTGAATTTTATAAGCAAACTGTTATCTGTTCTAACAGTATTTATCCTGCCAGAATGTCCTTCACTGGTGTGTTTGCGAAAGATGCCCTTTGCCGCCTCGAGCCGCGCCGACTCACTGAACATGCTCACGCTGTTCAGTGTGCATAAATAAAGAGAATTGTCTCTTGCTAGCCCCTCGCTCTACCGCTTGTAACAATAATTGCAGTTGTAAATTGAAACCGCTCACCGGTGCGTATAACTCCAATCCCGACTTCTCTTCCGATCGGTAGGGCTCGTAACACATCCGCCTTTTCCCCTCCTTTGTTACTGCGGTGGTGCTCTTTTAGAAAAATTATCGCTCCACTGTCACCATAAATATGGAGCACTCACGAGCGGGTGCCGGTAACACGGTGGTGCCCCGTGTATACATAAACGCTCCAATGCTCCTTTATCCACAGAACAAAGCCGGCACTCACGGGGCAAATTGCAGAGATGACTTTATTTTATCCTAGCAACAACAAACGCGTTTCGGCATTGGCGCCTTCGTCGGTGTTACTGACGCGGCAGTGGCGCTCATTTTTAAACACATTTCCATAATGCAAATAAACATGAAAGAAGGACCATTACTTGATCAACCTTGAGCGCCATCTTTGAATGGCCCGATGTTATCAACATACTAAACAACATATAGCAAGCAGTATTGGCACAAATACAGTATCCTTAATAGCGCCGATTATCGGCTAAACTATGCTCAATAATGCATTATTTACGTCAATATAGCAGTCAATGTAAATATATAAATATATAAATACATACACACTGTCGGTCACAATATAATCTCGCCGTGTATCGGCCAAATGCCCTTTTTTGCTATTTGTGAACAGTTGCCTATTATACATTTGACTGAATTGGCGAAATTATAGCTGCATAGTATAAGAGACATTACAAATTATTAAACCTGTCAAAGCAATAGAGACCTGTTAATGTTCTTTGGCCTGGACCATGTCCCAGTTAACATCAGAGGAGGGGACAGAATCCAAAGGCTACGTAGACTCGAATCTCGTTTTATCATTGATTTGCAGACCAAAACCCCGAAGGGTCTTAACAGTGGGGAAGAATTAGTGTTGGCAGCCATCTTGTTCACAACTAGCAAAAAATTAGGCCCATGAAGGGCATTTGGCCGATACACGGCTAGATTATATTGTGACCGACAGTGTGTATGTATTTATATATTTATATATTTACATTGACTGCTATATTGACGTAAATAATGCATTATTGAGCATAGTTTAGCCGATAATCGGCGCTATTAAGGATACTGTATTTGTGCCAATACTGCTTGCTATATGTTGTTTAGTATGTTGATAACATCGGGCCATTCAAAGATGGCGCTCAAGGTTGATCAAGTAATGGTCCTTCTTTTATGTTTATTTGCATTATGGAAATGTGTTTAAAAATGAGCGCCACTGCCGCGTCAGTAACACCGACGAAGGCGCCAATGCCGAAACGCGTTTGTTGTTGCTAGGATAAAATAAAGTCATCTCTGCAATTTGCCCCGTGAGTGCCGGCTTTGTTCTGTGGATAAAGGAGCATTGGAGCGTTTATGTATACACGGGGCACCACCGTGTTACCGGCACCCGCTCGTGAGTGCTCCATATTTATGGTGACAGTGGAGCGATAATATATATATATATATATATATATATATATATATATATTCCAAAAAACAAGTCCCCGTTCCGGAGCCCAGGACCCTACAAGGCGGCCTCACGCAATGGGCACGGAGCAGCCCATCATTACACCGCTATAAGCACACAAGTTATGAGGCCCAATACTGCAGCAGAGGTTTTGTTTTCAAAGTCTGGCAGCGTCTGCTTCCATATTCCGACGTTTCGGCATACTAGCCTTGTTCACAGATGGAAGTACCAAACACTCAGGTGCGCTTAGGCGTGCTTTTAATAGGGTTAGGTCACATGACTGTATTCACTTTACTTCAAGTCCCACAGTGCATTGTGCCAGTTGGTGAAATAACTGGATGTCCTCAGATGTTATTTGCCTTATTGGTATATATATATATATATATTTGAAGATGAAGGATCCCAAGAAAACCACAGCCAGCCAGGGCAAAAATCTGGATCCCAAAGGATACAGTGAGTCCAAGAAAGAAGTGACTCAAACAGATGGATTCACCAAAGAACAAAAATATATTTCCACTACAACGTTTCAGCTTCCGCCTTCCTCAGGTAGTACAAGATGGTTTGCTCAGTGGCTGCACAGATGACACAGCTGAATTTTCAAAAAGCATCATGAGTGAAGATTCCATTTGGAATTTGGAATCAGTGCAGTCCTGGGAGCTCTTGAGATATGCAGTAATCAGGTGGTATTGTCAGTAATGTTCAGTCCATCTGGATGCAGTGATTTTAAACGGTACATCCAGAAGTTTTCTCTGGAGTCCAGTAGTTCTGCCTTTAAGACATGTTCCAAAGGGAAAATCTTCAAATCTGATAGTAAATGATCCACAAGGTTAAAATGATTGGCTACAGGTTGGTCAATTTTCTTATTAATTATTGCCGATTTGTGGTTCCTGAATCATGTACGGAGGCCATTCACTGTTTGGCCTTCATATTGTTTTTTACAGCTTTGGTGCTGGCACTGAATCACATAAATAATGCATTTGAACGACATGTAAGATGCTGTCTTATTCCATAGGTCCTTCTAGTAACAGAACTAGTTACTGATGATGTTTGTAAAAGGTATTCACAGGTGATGCACATTTTAGAGTCACAGCAATGAACCCCTGCATTAGTTACAACTTGCTTTAGTTCAGCTCTCACAATAAGAGAACGTAAATTGGGAACTCTGCGGTAAGCAATGACTGGCGGTTTTGGAAAAACCTTTTGCAACTTTTCACAAATGGACAGTAAGGGAAATGTTTTTTGCATTGTATTTCTATAGTTGGGAGCTGATGGATGATAGTCAACCACAAATGGAGTTCTGCCACTTTTGTTTCTGCTGTTGGTATTCCAAATAAGTGCTTCCCTGGGTAACTGCAAAGAATTGTCAACTTGTTGCTGTATGATACACAGAGGATAGACTCTTCTTTTAAATAATATAGCAAGCTCCTGTAGATGGTCTTTACAGGTGTCCTCATTCCTGCAGATGCATCTTATTCTGAGTGCTTGGCTGTAGATGATGCTCAGTTTAGTGTGGTGTGGGTGACATGAAGTCCAGTTTAGATACAAATGAGCATCTGTGGGCTTGTGGTACAGATCAGTTGTAATTTTTTGTTCATGAATGGTGAGTAGCACATCCAGAAAAGGGAGCTGATGCGTCTGTTTAGTATTGCTGCTGGTAAATTTGATGGTAGGATGGATATTGTTGATATAAGTTGTAAATTGTTCCAATGTTCTACTTCCTGCATTCCATATTATAAATATGTCATCAATGTATCATAGCCATACCAATGTATGATGCTAGAAGTAGCAAGTATACAGTTCTCTAGTTTTCCCATGAAGATATTTGCATAGGATGGAGCCATCCGAGTGCCCATGAAAGTCCCTTGTATCTGCAGATAGTGTTTACCATTGAAGGTAAAATTGTTGGATTTAAGGATAACTCTTGCAAAGTTGGTAAGCACATTTGTTGATGTTTTTTTCACAGTTCTTTTATTAAGAGCTTCAGATAATGCTATAAGCCCATCCTCATGCGGTATATTGGCGTATAATGATGCAACATCAAATGTAGCAAGAAGAGTATCATCATCAAATGTGTAGGTTTGGTATCATTTTTCAGTAATCTGAAGGAAGTGACTGGTATCCTTAACAAATGATGGAAGCTCCTGTACAATGGGCTGGAGGTGCTGGTCGACAAATAAAGATAGTCTCTCAGTGGCTATGTCATTGCCAGAGATGATGGGACGGCCAGGATTGTTCATTTTGTGAATTTTGGGAAGCATATAAAATCTCACAGGTCTTGGTTTGGGATGAACAAGTATATCTGCTGTTGTGTCATCAATGAGGTTTAAGCTCCTGTATCTTACAACTATGTTCTTAATTTCTTTGTTTAAGTCTTCTGTGGGATCAGTCTTTAAAGGTTTGTAAGTGTTGGTATCCATTAGTTGTCTCATTCCCTCCTCAATGTAATCACTTACTTTCATGGCAACCACTGCACCACCTTTGTCTGCCTATATGGGTGATTGATTGGTTGTCTGAGTATCTTCATGGGTGCATGAGTGTCGGTGTGGGTGGGGGGGTGTGTGACTCCCTACATGGATGAGTGAGTGGGTGAATCACTGCCTGTATGGGTTCATGAGTGCGTCTGAGAGGGGCTGTATGGGTGAGTGAGTGTGTGTATTGCTGTGTCAGTGAGTGAATGGATGTCTCAGTGGTATATGGGTGAGTAACTGCATATGTGAAAGGCAGTATATGTGAGTGCTGGAGTATATACGTGACTGTATGTGTGAGTGAGTGATTGCCAAGAAGACTTCATCCCCTAACTAGTACTATCCCAGAAGTTGTGTTTACAGAGTGATGGAGAAAGGACGTCCTTGATGATTTCACAGGTAGTGCCTGTATGATTCTATGACTGCCATTGCCAAGGATAGAATGCGAATACCGGGTGTTTTTAACAAAGTGTAAAACAGATATATAGACATGTTTTACATAAGGTTTTCCTTCTTCACAGCAACAGTGGAGGTCACAATGACATCAGTAGTCATGAATAAAAATGAAAAAGTGTAAAACAGATATGTAGATATATTTTACACAAAGTTTCAGTCTAGCTGTTTGGTAACATATTGGTTTAACTTCATTTTAACAACATATTTGTAAAAAACAACAGTTTCAAAAATATCTTTCAACATCTGAACTCATGAACACAACATAACTTTCAAACAAACATCAAACTATCCATTGTTACCCAAACACATGGGGAATCAAAAACTGCTGCAAAACTAGTGCAATCCACAATGTGTGACAGGACCCTCTGTAGAGGGATGAACAAAAAATATTCATGTGGGACGACGTCCATCCCATATTATCATAGAAAACATCTCCAACTGGCGATCTAAAAGAGGAAAGCTGGAGGACCATCTACATCAGTGGCAGCAGCAACAATACCTGGCCAGAAAGTCCCTTTAGAGGTATAGACTACTACAACAGATATGGCTCCACTGTTTTCAAGAATGGCCACGTATTGCATGGACTGTAGTTTTGTTATAACAGCTGGTGAGCAGTGTGTTACAGCTACTCACAATGCTGCCAAAATCATAATAATTGTTATTTTTTACCCCTTTTATATTTTTTGCACATTTCATAAGAAGAGTTCATAGTTAGCAGCAAAAAGGCAACGCAAAGCTGAAGGACACTCAACTTCAATAGCAGCACAACAACACCAAAGCAGAGAATCCATTCCAAAGTCCAATCTCAACTTCAAAATTTGGCTCCACAGTTTTCCCTGATGGCATCATACTGCATGGATTTTGGAGTTGTAGTTAGTGCTGGAGAGCAGTCCATAACGGCCCTTCGCAATGCTTGAAAGAATAATAAATGATCATGTTTTTTTTATTTTTGCCCTTCATAGTTTTTCTAAAATAGCAGGCATTTTATTATCTTACAAAATGGGTATCTAATATATATGTGTTGTTCATTTATTATCTTCCAATTTTTTTGTAACACTTCTTACATATAACTTGCCGTATAGACAAGTCAAACCATCCCTCTACAAATAAATACACAGGTAACTTTTGCCAGTTATCATGATTTACTTTTTCACTTTTTAAATATGTCAACAGTCTGTGTTTAAATCGTCTATTAAGTGCATTAATAACATATACATTCATACTCTGGTTTTTTACAGAGCACTGTGATAAATTTTGTAATCTCTTTTTTAAAACTTAACTGTAATATATGTGTCTTGTTCTGCAACTCATCCTCTTAACAACTCTTCATTTTCCCTAGAATACTGCTCAGGACAAAAGAAACTAATCTGCACATCACCACAAACCTTTTCTACGTGTGCCACACTACCATGCAAAGGTGCTCTATGTATTTCTCCTAAACATAAAACAGGAGTTTTCACATAATACAGCCTCCTACCTAAAGTTTGCATAGTTGAGTGGTATAACTTATTTTGTGTTTTAAACTTGGCCTTGGAAAGATACATAGGAATTTTCTTAATATATCAACGGATTGCTGCCTATAACTAGAAACACTACTACAATTCCATTTGTATACAGTCCTCTGACTAAACCTTCCTTGTACCTCTTCTGCTATAACTTCTTCTACATTTCTAGGTACAATCACCTCTTTTGCTAAAGGACTACCATTCTTCATTTCATAACATTGTCCTCTTTAATCAATATCATGAACCAATTTGTTGTCCTGAAGATAGCTTTCTTCATTAAAGAAAGCCTCTGTACAAGAAGTATGTATCCATTGTCCAATAAAAACTGTACAACACTTACTTTCTATTCACTAATCTTGTCTTCTGGTTTTGTCTCCTCATGCAAAACACTATTTTGTCAAGAGTCTTCATTCGATTTAGAATCAAAATGAAAAGCTTCCTCTTCAGAGTAAAGTCCTTATTAACTACTCTCTCAATTTGTTCTTTTTGTTTCACTACATCTCTCCTTCTTCTACACTTTTTTTAAATGTAACACTAAATTTACAAGGTTGTAACTATGCAATCATTGTAACATTTGCGCAGAATCTATGCAGCCATCTAAACACCCACTTACAACCCATGCAGTCATTGAAATACTGAGGCACTCGCGTGCACTAATGAAACACTCAGGCTTTACTCATGCACTCATGTAATTACGTAGAGAATACCATTGTAGTAAACCTATCACCCATATTGGCTAAAGACTACATATTTCTCAGTAAAACTTGTAAATACATGGGTTTGTGGTTAAATACATCAATACTCCCTGGATGATTGAATGAGTGCATAGGTAGTGCCTAGGTGTTTCCCTGAGGATACAAGTAGTGCCTACATGATTCCCTGACTATGGCATAACTCCATGGGTCATTCCATATCTGCATATTTACTGCCTGCGTGAGTATACCACTAGTATCTGGGTGTTTGGATCAGTGCATGAGTAGAGCCTGAATGATTCGACAAGTGGGTGGCTAATGCTTCAATAATTGTATACATGCATAGATACTGGTAGGATTATTAAATGAGTGCAACTCTAGTGCCTGGACGATTGCAAGAGTGCATACATAGCATATAGGTGATTTATGCAGTGCATGGATAGTGCATACATGATTGTTTAAGCCCATGCATAGCACCTAGCCTATTGGATGAGTGGATGAATAGTGTTTCAGCCATTGGATGCAGCCCATGTCTTTTTGGTTGACTGAACAGACTGGGCCCGATTCACAAAATTAATCTGAGACAAAATCCTAGTTAAGCTTAAGTTAGGATTTTGTCTTAAGTTTGTCTTAAGTTTTGGTCTTAAGACAAAATCCTAACTTAAGTTAAACTTAAGTTAGGATTTTGTCTTAAGACCAAAACTTAAGACAAAATCTAACTTAAGTTTAACTTAAGTTAGGATTTTGTTTTAAGACCAAAACTTAAGACAACATCCTAACTTTACTACTCCTAAATGCCTTTTGTGAATACCGAAAGTTGTAAAGTTAGGATTTTGTCTCAAATTACTTTTGTGAATCGGGCCCGTAGTGCCTGGGTGCTTATATAACTACATGGGTAGTGCCCGCAGAATTGAATAAGTGCATCAGTAGTGCCTGGCTAATTAGATGAGTGCATGACTAGTGTCTGAGTGACTGCATAATTCTATTGTTAAAGCTTGAGAGATTGGATGAAAGTAAGTATACTCCTGGGGTGATTGTATTAGTGCAAGACTATTGGCTCAGTAATTAAATGACTGCATAGGTACTGGATGAGCGATAGGTTTACTACAATGGTACTCGCTACGTAATTACATGAGTGCATGAGTAGACCCTGAGTGTTTCATCAGTGCACGCGTATGCCTCAGTATTTCAATGACTGCATGGGTTGTAAGTGGGAGTTTAGATGGCTGCATAGGTTTTGCGTAAATGTTATAGTGATTGCATAGTTACAGCCTTGTAAATTGCATAAGTCAATTGATAGTACCTAGGTGATTAGATGAATGTATACATAGTGCCTGCACACTTCAATAACTACATAATTTCTGCCTGCCTGATTGCAAGAGTACATGTGTAGTGTCTGGGTAATTGAATAACTCCATGGATAGTGAATCACTGATTTGATGACTGCCTGAGTAGTGGCTGGGGTGATTGCATGAGTGCCTGAATACTTCCCGACTAACTGTGAAAGTACCTTCAGTGCTGTTAGATACATAACAGTTGTCACATAACAGTTGTCTCTAAATCTCTGACTCATTGGTTATCTCCTTCTGTCAGTATCAAACTACCTGTTTTAATGTATATATGCTTTTCTTTTGAGCTATGTATGAGTGACATCTAGTTGTCACACTTGAAATTTAATTGCATGTATGGCTCTCTAGAAACATACATTGCTTTGCTACGGATCGTGCACATGCATTAGTAAGTTTCTAAAACGGAAAACAACATTTTGAAATTTTTCAAAGCACGAAACCTTTTGTGAATGGTATACCTACATAATTTCTCAAATACTTCTTCTACTTCTAAAACATATATTCAGCATATCTCAAACAAAAGTTACACTCAAAATGAAGCTAGCACAAGAACTCTTGAGGCATTCTGCACTATTAATCCTTCTCAATTTTAAACAAACCATGTTTAAAGAAAAACACTACCCTCACCATATACATGAACTTTTCATCAGCCTTACTGAACATAGATCACCATGTAAACATATATGCGATTCCTTAATAGATGTACACCTTCAAGCCATCTTTCCCAAAATATATACCTCTCTGCATCTTTAAGTAAACTCAAAAGTCCACCGTATACATAGCTATGTGCAAGCACAAAAACTATATCTCACCATCTAAGCATATGCAAAGTGGTCATATAAGTTAAAAACCACATTGACAAACACTTCCCAATATATAATTAACAAATATTACTTCTTTCTAATTCATATACATGCAGACAACATGTTCTCATCTGTTATTTCTCACAACACTATTCCTGTTTAATAATGTTACTAAAAGTACTACAACTCCCAGAATGCAAATGACAGATGTATCTATTCTGCACATGATGTTTAGACATTTAAAACGTTCTTAGTTCCTCATTGCAACTTTCCACAAAACTATACTGTTATTTTTCAATAAAATACACAATGTAATAAACAGGCACTAATTCATTTTTCTGTTACTTCCCGAAACATTCACCACTAAACTCTTAAATACATACCCTCTAATAGATACAGTTCAACTCATATTTTTTCTCATCACTGTGATACTCCTTTTATCAAACTGCCATATACATCTTCATTTCTAATGAACAGTTTTAAAATAATTATTATATACATACCAGTGAATTCAGTTGGTGGATTCTATTGTTTTAACTCTTTCTGGATAGTTTTGTCACTAAGGTTTGTAAAAACTAAGCACAAGAATAGTACACCAATCTATTGGTAAACCAGGAATTCACCAACCCATGCAGCAAAGCCACAGACATCACACCATCCCAAGACCTCTGCGACAAGCTTGGAACCTATTTCCACCTCAAGATCAAAAACCTCTATGACAACTTCATCGCCCATCCACCAGGTGCCACAGACCCCCGCCTCCCAGAAGTACCAGCCAGCCCACCATCTCCAACTGGACACCAATCACGGCCGAAGACACCCCCTCTACCATAAAAAGCATCCACTCGGGGGCCCCTACCGCCCCCTCACATCTACCACAGAGCTGCGGCTGCCATCGCACCCGAACTACAACGCACCATCAACACCACCTTCAAAACAGGCACCTGCCCAGACAACAGGAAGCGCATAGAAGTCAGACCCCTGCTCAAGAAGCCCACAGCTGACCCCACCGACCTCAAAAACTATCGGCCCATCTCGCTCCTCCCCTTCGCAGCCAAAGTTGCAGAGAAAACAGTCAACAGGAAACTAATACGATTCATTGAAGAGAACGCCATCCTCGACCCGTCCCAATACAGATTCCGAAGCAACCACAGCACAGAGACCGCCCTACTCGCCGCCACAGACAACATCCGCACCCTCCTGGACCAAGGCCACTCCGCAGCCCTCATCCTACTCGACCTATCAGTGGCCTTCAACACCGTCTCCCACCGCACACTAGTCGCAAGACTACACGATGCAGGCATACAAGGAACTGCCCTGGACTGGATCCGATCATTCCTCACCGGAAGAAGCCAAAGGATCAGACTCCCACCCTTCCTCTCCGACCCCACGAAAATCACCTGCGGAGTCCCACAGGGTTCATCACTGAGCCCCACCCTCTTCAACATCTACATGGCCCCCTCGCAGCCATCATCCAACAACACGGCCTCAACATCGTATCCTACGCCGACGACACCCAGCTCATCCTCTCCCTCACCAAAGACCCCACCACTGCCAAACTCAACATCCAGAAAGGAATACAAGACGTCGCAGTCTGGATGACCAACAGCTGCCTGAAGCTCAATGCCGAGAAGACAGAAGTCCTCGTCCTCGGTACCACCCCTTCTGCATGGGACAGCACCTGGTGGCCGACGGCCCTTGGAAGCCCACCTACCCCCTCAGACCACGCCAAAAACCTCGGCATCGTACTCGACTCATCACTCAACATGAACCGACAGGTCAACGACGTCACCTCCAGCTGCTTCAACACCCTCCGCATCCTCCGCAAGACCTTCAAGTGGATCCCCCCTGAGTCAAGGAAGACAGTCACCCACACACTCATCACCAGCAGACTGGACTATGGAAATGCACTCTACGCCGGCATCAACAAGTCCCTACTCCGCAAACTCCAAACAATACAGAACACCGCCACCAGACTCGTCCTCGGCATCCCCCGACACGAACACATCAGCCAACACATACGAAGTCTCCACTGGCTCCCCGTGGAGAAAAGAGTCACTTTCAAAATCCTCATTCACGCCTAAAAATGCCTGCACAACAACGGACCCAAATACCTCAACGACAGAATCAACTTCCACGTACCCAAAAGAAACCTCCGATCTTCCAACCTCGCACTGGCCGAAACCCCGCGCATCCACAGAGCCAGAGCAGGCGGAAGATCCTTCTCTCACATTGCAGCCAAGACCAGGAACGAGCTACCGGCAGACATCAGACGCACCCCCTCCCTGAACACCTTCAGGAAGACCCTTAAGACCTGGCTCTTCAACTAAACAGATCTGCGGACCCCCCCGCCCAGCGCCTTGAGACCCTCACGGGTGAGTAGCGCGCTTACAATTCCCTGATTGATTGATCTCTCACACAAAGCAACTCTAAAATGGCAACCTCTTCAACTTTCCACTCTATCATCATGAGAAAGGCAGCAAATGAAATCACGTCTTTCATTTTAGACTACTGCATCTCCTCTTGTGAATGGTTAGCATCTGTTAACCCTTTACCTCTCTTTCAAAACGAAGTTCCTGTCAGCAAGTTTTTGCGATGTTTTTGCGATCATCACGGAGAAATCGTGAAAAAAATGGGAGTTCAAACCTATATCTACCTTCATTTATCTGAAATTAAAATACTACGCAACAGTTTATTACAAAGTCCTGATTTGGAAATTAAAACTTGCCATTATGTACATTGTGTCATCACTCCTCAACTTTTTAAAAAGCGTTATGTCTCTTTAACACCCTCCCCCCAATAGAGTCTTAGCTCAGTGTACCTAGCAACCCAGTGGAACCAGTAGGTCACAAGTTCACAGCACATTCTAGAAGGGACATTCTGCTTCCAATTAAGATACAGCAGGTGTGCTTTACTCCACAGATTCAAAAGCATATCCATGTCTGTATTTAATTTCTTTTCTTAAACAATAGTCAATAATAAGACTTCTTGCTAAGGCATCCAACACACCACCTAATTTTATTCACTTTCATACTGACAGCATACAATAAAATGTATCTTTCTTAAAAAAATATCTCCATTTTAACTGCTTTTCCTTGGGAAAACTACCTCATTGAGCTCCAGCCTTCTCCTGACTACTATTGCTCCTTCACTTCAAAATGCTTAGAGTATGGATTGTGGTCCACAGCTCTATCTATTGGGCTAAAGAGGCTGCAAATAAGAGAGGTATTGACAGAGACTTGTGTTTGCGAAATGTGCAGATTACTTGGTTTGGCCAGAGAGGGCTGAAGTTTCATCAGCACTCTTTGGTTAAATCCATTGCGGATACCCAAGCACCTCACCTCATGATTGTGCACTGTGGTGGCAATGACCTAGACACATTGACTGGGGTAGGTTGGAAATCCCAATGAAGGATACCTTTGCAAAACTCATGTAGCTTTTCCATCACACTGTCTTGGTGTATTCTAATATATGCCAAAGACCGAAATGGAAGTGATCAAATCAGTTCTGTCCACAGATTGACAAAGCAAATAAACATGTTAATAAAACTGTTTCTGCATTCCTCAGAGATCATCACATGGGCTGTATCTATAACTAACAATCTGCGTTTTGACATGCATGGAATTTATAGAAATGATGGAGTGCACTTTACAGATGAAGGCAACAGGGTGTTTCTAAGTAACCTGAAACTCTGCATCCGGTCTTATGCAGGCACGCAACAACCATTGGGCTGAAAGGGCTACAGCCCCCCAGTCAGGTGCAGGGGGATGGGCTGAGGCTGCCAGGCAGTAATCAAGGTTCATCTAGGGTTTACTCGGTCCTTCCTAAAGCCCTGGCGTTCACAGTTTTCCTCTGTGTTTATCTTTTTTGCCTCTTTTTTTCTTTTAACAGCCTCCCCTGCATGGGATTTTCATTGCTTAATTGCTGTATCTGCATGACAACAGCGGTGAGACTGGCAAAGTTAAAGGGTTTAAAAGTGTGAAGTAAAGCGACTCCCACCCCGTCTTGGAATGAACAGAGTATCCTGCAAACGAAATGGAATACACCCACATCACAGCAGGCTTTTGCAGAGAACGAAGGGGAGAGATGGATTTAAAGTGGACATATGATAGATATACATAGGGTTGACACATTTTCAGATAGAAATGGGGACGAGGCTGGTAAGTGAATAGTAACTTATGGAAAAATCTGCTGTTAGTCTTTTTTTTATTTCAATCACAACTCTGTTAACATTTTTGCTCAGACAATTTCATTTTATTTTATAATGTCACCAAGCTAAAATGACAGTGGGGTTTAAAATGAACACAGAACAGGGAGTGCTACAGAAAGTATAGTAGTCCTGAAGAGTTCACAACGCACACTTGGAATTATAGACAAAAATAAGACGTCATCTGGAGCATAGTGAATGTGAAGCCAGCAATTATTGCATTGAACAACTGAGTATCGAAGTCATCAAGTCAGATCATCAGAAATATTTAGAGACAAAGGTTGAACAGCGAAGAGTAGGACTATGTTAACTTTAATAATAATTTAGAAATTATGTATGTCGCTTGGAAATAATTTTGATGTGATGTATGCAGGGCCACTGGAATTCTGCAGCCAGGGAGAGCCAAATTATGCGTCAAGGTTGAGTAAATTATGTGGCATAATGCTGCACATTTTGTTATAGCATTACTATATTAATTTGTAGTGTTTACACTTTTAACACTGTCTAAGCATTGGTTGCATCTAGTTAATACCAGTTTAAAACCCGAATACAGAAATAAGCAACAGAAAGGTGACCAGTCACCATTTGCAAAGGTCCTTCCACTGTGTGGCAAAACGTTGCTGCAATTTAGTAACTTTTGAACCATTTAAGCTAAAAACTATTTTTTTCTGTTAAAATCTGCAGATTATGAGGCAGTTGATAGTTTATGTGGCAATTGCAGCAAATATACAACTATGCGAAAAACACCACAGCCATATAGTTGCATAACTCCAGTGGCCCTGTATATATACTTGTATTAACTGCTTAGACCTTGTATTTCAAACAAGAATAACTATGAGCTTTTGTTGAGTTCCAAGGGTTTTTTTACTGGCCGTTACTTATAAATATCCGCTATTTACGTAACAGACTGGCCAGGTGGCAATCCTATGGGAAGTTACAGCATTGAGGGTTAAATGGATGAAAGTGGGACAGAGCCACTGAGCGAAAGTAACAGGCTATAGGAGTGAGGGAGGGAGCAGGGGGAAAGGTGAGTGTATGAGGAAAATAATCAGTGAGAAAAAAAGTAATGCTCAGCAAGAAAGAAGAAGGGAAGACATGAGAGGAAGATTGGCAGAACACACGAAAGAAGGTAAGAGACAGGGGAGAGCTGACAGTTGAAGATTAGGGCATGGAGGTAAGGGATGAACTGCAACTGCGGACACTGCTGACATATTGAACCGATATTGCTCACTATAAAGAATACTCATGCAGCTCTGGTAGCAAAGATTGACACTCTAGTGCTTGATGTAGGGTTACCTCGGATCAGAAGAAACTAGCAGTTATAGTATCAGAAGCCGAAGCAAAACTGACAATGAGATCTGAAGCTCACGAAGGACTTTGATAACATGCAAGACTGAATCTCATTCCATGAATGCTGGTCCAAAGATGCAGAAGGAAAAGCTATTAATGAGGACCAACATTCAGCTAGGGGGCCTCACCGAATGAATTAAGAGCTTTAGCACTGAATGTTTTTTGGAAGGGTTACTAAGTACAACACTTGCAACATATTGCCTGACAAAATTCTTTTTAGTTTGAACAGGCACAGGACCATATTATAACTACTGCCATCCAAAGGGCCAGCCAGGTCTATAATCTGTAAACTGTTATACTGCAGCCAAAGTGGCATAATCCTGCAGTGTATTAAGCGAGATGACCCCAGCACTGCAAAAAGTGGGCAGGCAGGGCAATTTTCTTTAGGTTCTGCTCCTTGAAGAGGCCAATCTAATGCACTATGAGTGAGACTGTGTGCATGATGTGCAGCATTGTTCACAGGGTGAAGGGTTAACTGTAATCATAGTCATGCTATGAAACAGACCATGTCCATGCTGTGACAAAAGCCTGGCTTCCTGTTGACAGGTTGTGGTGGGCAAGCATATCTAGGCAGGTGTTTTAAGCCTCCTATAAAAGGCCTTTAGTGTTATAGATTGAGCAACATTATGGTACATTAAATAATATGCAAGAGAGGTTTTTACACAGTTTGCATCCTGAACAATTATTCCAAGGTGCCCTAAAATATAATGATCATAGAAAAGGAGTCACAGTGAAGGAAAGCAATTTCCCAGGGTCACACAGTTTAGGCATTATAGATAGCCAGGTCCTTTGGATCAGGGCACCACAAAAGCTCCAGACTGGCCTGGATGGCCCATACACAATTGATGATGCACAAGTACTGATTTTTCAAGATTACACTCCAATGGTGCAACAAAAGAGGAGAGCATATCTGGAAGTTAAGAAACAACTCCCTGAATTACATCTCAAGTACATGTTTTCTTTCCAAGAGGACCTGAAAGTCTTGTACAGGGGAAAATCTTGCATCTTCACTGATTCATCAGAAGTATGGAAATGGGCTGAAGCTCTGACTAACTCTGGGAGCCCTATTGTTTGTCATCCCAGAACAGATTGAAATCCAGACTGCAAAAAAGGAGAAAAACACAAAAAGTTGACAGACCATCCGCTACTCTACACAAGCTGAGAGAGCTGCTGCAGCAGTTGAAGCACTCCATGAATTGTTGGGCTCAATTGTCACCACTGGCTTAGGAGACAGCACATTGGTGTTTAGTGCCAACACAGATGACCCGGAAACTTTCCTGAATATGGGACTTGCGGCTGAAGCTCAGTACGTATGCAAAATAATAAGGCCCACTGGCTGCTCTTAGTTAACCTGGGCTGGGGCATATTGCTTGTTAGCATTCCCCCATGGAAACTTTAGGTGAGATGCAGCTTTTTGGGGGGCTGTGAGGAATGCCAATGTGGACTATTGTAGGGAAAGTGGAGGTATATTAGGGAGCATTCTGACTGATTTATAAGTGTTAAAGTTAATAATTCAGGTAGTGTGTATCAGGATAGTAATTGGGGCTTGAGTGCTGCTAGAGAGTTAAGTATGCATTAAAGAGACTCCTCTGAGGGATTCTGGGGCTGACATTAAGAGCAATGATAGTTTACTAGCATGTAGGGAAAGGTATAAGACTATCAAACATAGATTGAACGCTATTTGCTTTCAAGGAATTTGCAGCCAAGCAACTCTAAGAGGGTGATAGATCAGGCAGGTTGTTAGCAAGCTTCCTGACCTCGGATGTGCCCCGAATTCGAGTGGCAATGCTGTGAGGAGATAACCCGGAGTGTGTACTATGCACAGACCAACATCAATGACATTTTTGTTAATTACTACACCTCCTTGAATGTGCTACCATGTGAGATATAGCGCGCATTTACTGAAGTTCTAAGGACATCAGGCTCTTCCCATTTCATCAGAAGATCAAAGGCTTGCTCTGGAGGCACCCCTGGCTGAAACTACTCAAGCTATAGAAGTTATAACTAAGGTCCAGAACCAGGGTCAGATGGCCTGCCAAACAAATTTTACTCAACATACAAAAGACTACTGGCGCCTCAGTTCTTGGATGTCTATAACCAGGATCAAATTTTACTCATGCTTGCGCAAATGACAGAGATTCCAGTAGTGATTCTGCAATCTGGCTGTGATAGTTTTGATTGGACTTTGAAGCCAACACTATCTATGATGAATATACACTATAAATCCTGAGGAAGGTGCTAGCAAATAGATTGTTGTCCTTGCTCTCTGTCTCAGCTCATGATCAAAATGGCTTCATTTTGGGCAGTTAACCCCTTCGGTGCTTATGACGAGACCAGCTCGTCATGAGTCACAGTGGAGCTGTGCTCATGACAAGCTGGTCTCGTCATAACAGGTGCGCACCGCCCACGCGTGATTAATTCCCCGCCTGTGCGGGAGAATTAATGAGTGGGCGGGTTTGTGATGAGACCAGCTCGTCATGAGCACAGCTCCACTGTGACTCATGACGAGCTGGTCTCGTCACGAGCACCGCGGCGCCGCGCTCACCCCCCCACACCCGTTGGGGAATTACCCCCGCAGTGAAGGGGTTAAACTTCTTTGAACTCTAAGAGAGTGGTCTACTCGATGGCAGCCCTGCTAGATATTTTTCACTTACCAGCAGTGGCATCATTGCCCTATTCAAATTAATACAATTTAATTTTCATCATCAAAACGTATCTCACCCCAAGGAAGATCAGAAAGATTAGTCTTTCAAACGTGAGGGTCCAAAGACAGATTTTATCATATTCTGTCTTAAGGAGTGCCTGAATCTATTAGACTACTGGAAACATGTGACTCGAACAGTAGCAAAAGTAGGGGGTGGAAGAATAAACTGTACTCGGAGGGTGAGCATGATGGTCTTGATGCCTAGAGCCAAAAGAAGGAAGAATGAGCACAGGGTTTTCTCTGAGCCATGCATTGTTTACCATTTATCTTATTATGTTAGTTTTATTTATACAGCCCTTTGGTTTCTCTGTCGAGTCCTACGCAGATGATATCATAAGGATCATTTTCTTCAGCAATGATCTGGGGTCTGCCCAAGAGAAATTATGATCTTGCTTTTTCGCAGTTGCCTCCTGGATCAAGTCAAATTAAAACTCAATAGTGACAACACAGAGGGCCTCATCTTTAGGGAACCTTCACTGAATAGATATGGTCTTCACTTTACTGGTGGTGGAGCTGGACCCATCACCCACTCGGGACTGACTCAGCAAAAATTCCTGGATTAATTTTCAACTACTTTTTCTCATTCTTTCAACAAATCAGGCACATTTTCAACTTGCATTAACAACATCCTCATGCTATGCAAAATCATCCATTCTTGCAATCATAGGACTGCTATAAAATCAATTATCTTCTCACAACCAGATAATGGAAGTCTATCTTGGTCTTCCTCCTTTCAAATCATTCAAAACCCTCATGCATGCCTCATCTGAGGACTGCCCCTTGCTTCACAATCTCTTCTCACTGTCTATTGCCTTTTGAACGTGAAACAATGTAACTTCAAAGTGTTGTGCCTAGATCTTGGCGCTCTCCATAAAATAGCTTTTTTGCTTCTTCACCATTGTATCGCTCTTTATATTCTTTCCAAATTCCTATGCTTTGCATTAGCCAACTGCCTGCATCTTCCTAACATTAGGCAAGTACCTATTGGACGCTGATTCTTCTCCTTTCTGGCATCAAAGCACTGGAACTCTCTGGCTCCTGAGCTCCAGGGACTCCAGTCTTCTGTCCTTAAAAAAAAAAGAAAACTTGCTGTTTCCACATAAGTGCAGTCTCCACCACTCTTTCAGTTACTGCTTAGCACGAGGCTGCTTGGTTTGGGTAAAATTGCACTTTACATATTATTTTCAATCATTCATTTCATTCAGTAGAACAATAACTATAGAAATGTGCTTTAACTGCACTATTTGCCACACTTTTCGAAACACCCTGGGAGGTGGGAAGATGGAGGAACCCAAATATCTTCTAAAAGTATTTTGAAGGGCTAATGGGTTGAGTCCAATTCAATTGACCTCAGGTGTTTTACAGTGCATCATATGTCACTAATTGTTGGCAAAATTATAATTATAAAAATAAATGTCATGTCAGAATAGGTAAACTCATTAAATGTGTACTAAAATACAACATTTATTATTTGTTCTACTAGAATTCATTGAAGAAGGGTCCTAAACTTCCTGCAAAAGTTGTTACATCTTATTATGAATACATCAATGTTAGAGCCAGCGGGCTTTGAAGTGAGCTGTTATGTATTGGCAAAAAATAACTCCTATGCGTTATATCACTACAATGACAGGATGATCCACAAGCAATTTTTAGTCTGACTCTGAATTTGGCTCCGCCTCCAGCATTTGAAGTGTGAGCCCCCCCCTGAAATTTGGGTCTAGTTGCGCTCCAAGGGGCATATTCACAAGAACGTGTGATAACCACCGCAAATTTAGCTTAACGCAACTTTGCATATCGCAGTCCATCGCAGGAAATTAACGTCTTGTTAACCAAGTATTCACAACAAGGCGGCCCCATGCGATACTCCCCAGATAACGCGCCAACTGACCGCGTTAGAATCAACGCCACGCCGCAAAAATCCAAAACACCAACGCAACAAAAGCTGCGATGAGGCCAATCACAATACGAAAATCAGCGAAACCCAGCTACAGGCCTGCAATCCACACGCGTCAGGCGGGAACAATCACCATAAAAGTAGAAAAAAAACAGACAAACAAATGCCAAACAACAGCGAAGCACAATGGACGTTGCCGGAGCAAGTACGGAGGAGAGCCAGAACCCCACAAGCTTCCCGGAGGACCATCCTGGGACTTCGGGGTCAGGGAAGGGCAAGGATAAGAAGAAGAGGAAGACGAAGTTCAGTCCACAGGAAAACAGGATCCTGATATCGGAGGTGACAGAACACCATCAACAACTGTTCGTCACCTCCACTGTGTCATTGGCAACAAAAAATACATTATGGCAGTCCATCGTGGACAAGGTGAATGCAGTCGGAGTGCTGAAGAGGACAATGGGCGAGGTCAAGAGGCGCTGGAATGATGTCAAGCGCAAAACCAAGCTGAAACTCACCAACAACCTGAAGGCAGCAATGCAGACTAGAGGTGGGAGCCCAGCGCCACAGGAGGAGCTGGACGACATGGAGGAAATGGTGTCCACAGTCATCAGTGGGGAGACGGTGGCAGGAGTTGGGGGCCTGGACACTGCTCAATAGGACCCGACACAACAGCAACAGGGTGAGTAACCACCAGGGCCTGGGGGGAGGGGGAGAGATGGGCACAATGGCACACATGCACAATTAAGTTGAGCACATCTGCGGACACACTATGCCCCAGACCACCAACTCCCACCAAGAGACCAATGTACCCAAGTATGCAACATGTCAACACTGTACAAGCACAGAAGTCAGAGGCACACCTCATGAAAGTGATAAGGGGCAGCAAAATCTGAGCTTCAGGGGTGACTCCCCAAAAATGCAGCACACACATCACATACAGAGCACATCTACATTGACAACGATGTGACAAAATCCACAAAACACCTACAACAGAACACAAGACACAACTGGTGCCGCTTGGGTGCCGACACTGGCCAATCACAATTGGCATTGCAGGGATATGTGCGTTGATAATGTACAAGTACAAACACACATCTGTGATGTTGTCGAAATGTCCACTGTCCCCCATCAAATAGGCAGCTCCTCCCAAACAGCCACAATGTACCCAGTCATGCTGTCTGTATGTAAACATGTACAATGCGACAACATACATGTGGACACATTGTTAAACTGCATCGCCCCTTCACATTGCAGAGGGAGAATCAACACCTCCTGCAGAGCAGTCCAACCCTCTCTTCTCTGGAGACGAAGAGGACGACCACAGCTTCGACTCTGACGCCCTCCAACTGCTCGTGGAGAGCCTCCGCAGCCCACTTCCAGGAGCTGGGCAGCACATCTGCTACGAGGAGACCCCACCCCATGCACAGACCACACAGCAAGCAGCACCCACCACCACTGCTGCCTCCCAGGACCCCCACGGAGAACACATTGCCTTCCAACGCTGTGTTTTGGGGTGCCAGGAGAATCTGGCTGAACAGGTGCGGGTGGGCTTCGACCGCATGGCAGACAAACTAGATGCCATACGTGGGTGTCTAAGTCCCATCAGGGACCACTCACGGTCCCTAACGGACACCCACAGTCCGCTCCATGCTCTCCAACGGACCATGGGTGACATCGCTGGAGCCCTGACTCAGAGAATAGTACAACTGTCCAGTCCGAGTGGCACTAGCGATGTCACACGGGGGTTGGGAAACATGCGGAGGTTAATGGAGACCATGGAGCGGGCGAATGCGGAACGAGTGGCTGCCACGACTGCACACCAGCGAGAGGTAGCTGGGTTCCTCAATGACCTCAGGACCCTCCTCATGGCATTGCTGCCACAAGGCCTGGTGCGGTTGCATGCTGCTGCCACCACTCCATCCACATCTCCGCCCCCTGAAGTGTCAGTGCCACACAGTGCGGCAGACCTTCCACCTCCGGCCACTGATGTGTCACTGCCACACAGTGCTGGAGACAGTTGTCAGCATGCCACAGCCACTCCCTTACAGCTGGTTTACACCCACACCACACCCATCCAGCACACGTGTCACGGGACATGTGACCCTGCCAATGAAAAGGGACGGGCGCATGTGCTCTATGCCATTTCCACTCTCTATCTGGGTGTGTCCATGTGGTGTTAATGTAGGCATGAGGGCCTCGGGCCCTGCAACATCATATTCCCCAGGACCGGAGGTGACATGATGGTGTCCGCAACACGATACCCAATCATACAGGGACCATGACTTTGGGACACAGACTTGGTGGCACGGATACATTGCGGTCGGCACAGGCACACCGCCACAGGACGGTGACTTTGGGTGCACTGAGGTAGGGGCACCTTAGGTGCTGAGCGGGTGTGCAGCTGGCGATGATGCCCCATCCCGGCCGTCCAGACTGCTCAGGATTTGTGTGCCCTGCTGGACTGCAGTGTAGGCCAGAGCCAGCGGGCAGAGCGGGCCTACCGCCACGTGGCGTCGCATCCCGGATCACAGAGTTAATGGCATCTCAAGGACTGAGCGGGTGTGCAGCCTGCGATGATGCCCGGTGCACTGGTATGTCCTCTGCCATGGGGAAATCAAGACCCAGAATCATATGTGAGACCTGGTGGCCTGCGGAGCGGGGCTGCATGATGTGGAGGGTGCCATGTCCGCGGGCCCCGGGCATGTGGCTTGCAGCGGCACGTGGTGGGCCATCATTACTACAAGCCAAGGGCGGAAGGTGAGCAGTGAGGCCTGGGTGCGCAGGGGCGGGCATGCACTGATGGGCGGCAAGAGGGGCTGGGGTACATCTGCCTGGGTGCGCGGGGGCGGACAGGCGATGATGTCTTGTGCAATTGTATGTACTTTGCCATTCATGTGCCTGGACTCTGTTTCAGATGATGGATCTGTTTCAGATGTGTGACCTGGTGAACTGCACTACATACAGGCACGTGGTTGGAGACACACCTGTGGCAGCAGGTGGGCAGTGTGGCCTGGGTGCGCATTGTGGGCACTCTCTCTCCCTGTCCATCTCTTCTGTTATCTGTGTCTCACTCCCCCTCTCTGTCTGTCTTTCTCTCGCTCCCCGTCTCAGTCTGTCTTTCTCTTGCTCCCCCTCTCAGTCTGTCTTTCTCTCGCTCCCCCTCTCTTTCTCTTTCTCTCTCTCCTTCCCGCTCTCTCTGTCCTTTGATGTGCGCAAGACACATCTTCTCATCATGATTTTTGTCTTGCAGGCTGTGACCTACGGATTGTCCCGAGGGGAGACGCCATGTGTCTTCATTTCTGTTCTGTGTTTCTTTGAATAAATTTACATTTGTTACATTGAAGGTGGATGTGTGATGCTCATTTTTGTGACGACACATGCATGCCACCAAATGTGATTGTGCGACATCAGGCAGATTATTTGGTGCATGATTCCGTATAGTTGATGTGGCATGTCTTTGGCCGGGGGCGGTCCTGGGGGTGGTGGCAGTGGGTTTTGTAGCCCTGTTGATGCTCCGAGCTGCATGATCAGTGGCTCCATGGCATCTGTTGCCCTTGAGGGGTGGCTCTGGGCTGGGCTCCATTTTGTGGTGCAGGCTGTGGTCCGACTTTGCACCAGGTCAGAGCAGGTGTTAGTTTCCTGCTGCTAACGGGCCTTATTGCCTGTTTTGTGGTCTTAGCGCCGATCTGGCTGCTCGTTGAGAATGTTGCGGAGTGGTGTTTTCGCGGCTTTTTGCACGGGTACGCCTACTCTGCATCTCATTAGCGATAGTTGCGGGGGTCATCTGTGGCGATGTTTTTTG
Source organism: Calotriton arnoldi (assembly GCA_963921515.1). NCBI lineage: Eukaryota > Metazoa > Chordata > Amphibia > Caudata > Salamandridae > Calotriton > Calotriton arnoldi. The sequence continues at coordinate 1,176,894 of CAWUFW010005753.1, forward strand.
CGGATTCTATCACGGGTTAAATGGTGTTATGGGCTGTTAACACCAGCTTGTGAATGGTGCGATGAATTTATTGCCACTTTGGCTGCGATAAAGTGCCGCTAACTACGCGATGTGTCCTTGAGAATATGCCCCCTAGTCTTATGTATAGCAGCCACATACACACAACCAACACAATGACTCTAGTCAGAGCCACCCTAGTACCCGAAATATTGTGATTTTATTTTCTAAAAGGTATTTTATTTTTTCATTTTTGACAATCTTCGTGATGACATATCCTTTGGGGGTGTCTGGAATCAGTCTGGACACCAATCCCTTAGTTTATACTGTCTAAACACGCAGATCCTATATAGATTTGTAGGAACTACACGACACTCTAAAGTCAAGTTTTTGTAGACAGTTTCTATAAAAACCCTCCCTAAAACCTATTTTATCTTTTCATGGTGACTCCGAAGATCGCGATGACGTCGGTAATCATGATCTGGGCAGACACATCACGAAAACAGAAAACAAAAGCAGACATTCAATGGCCACCAACACATCCAAAAATAATATGTAAAAAAATCCATTCTGAACATTGCCCTACACATATTACTATATACATACTTCTTTCAAACCATGTTTAAACTTATATTTGTCTACTAAGTTTCTTTAAAAACCATCTTTCAGACCTAATTTCCGTGTACGCGGTTATTCGGGGCGTCACGACGATGCTGTTAAACGTGACGATCGCGCCTTTTCCATAAAGTGAAAACACATATATGCACACACATTACAGAATTTTACACACTAGGGGTTTATTACTGTACACTTCAAACTCATGTTTTTCTAGTGTATTTCTAGAACAACCATCTCTAAAACCTATTTTCAGCTTTCGCACTGAGGCTGGAGATCGCGATGACATTGGTAATCGTGATCCCCTTGGTTATGTCACAAAAGCAAAAGCAGGAATTCAATAGCCACCACCACAGTAAAAAATTATAACTAAATAATTAATTCGAACTATCACGGTAGATAACTCACTAGATAAATAACATTTATCAATATCTCAATATCTCTATGACAATGCATATTATGATTCACTGATATATTTTTTTATATTTCCATCAATATTTGTGCCGACATTGATAGTTGTGATGTCCCCCCGATAGTACAGGGGGCCCGTGCTGGCGGTCGCGTCGTCGTCGCGAATATTGCGTGCGATTACAAAAATCTATTTTGGACACATAATTTGTGTCACTAACGTCCCCATTTCTCAACCATGGGGTCAGAGTATCTTATGTGGGCTTTCACATAAATTTTTAGCCCCGGGAACCGTTCCCGATAGATAAAATGGTGGCCGCAACTTTATATTCAGATTGCATCCAGCCAATCAGAGCATTCCCGTTGGTGTGTGCATTTGCAATTCATTGCGAAACCTTTGCAAAATATCCGCAGCCAGAGATATCACTATAATTTTAAACTTACATTTCTCAACAACTACTGGACAGATTTACACCAATCAGTTCGGGTTGTAGGTGAGGATAAAGGGTCCTATGGGAATTAACATTACAAACGTAACCTTATTTCCCACCCCAAATTCTCAGTGCCCACTGCACAGATCACCCCCAACATTCCATAACAATGGAATCCACCTTGACACTTTTTTGGGAAAATGTCATGCAGATTAGTCAAACGATGCCAAAGTTATAGCCAAGTCAAAAAATGCTTTTCATCACAGATGGCACCATCCAGTGAGTATAAGTATTTTGTAAGAGTTTATGATTCTTAAACATATATACTAAGGTACTACAAAACTTAAAGTAGTATACTAGGGGTACTACTAATGAACGATACTACTTTTAATATATATCATGTGAGTGGCTGTGTGACTGAATGTATCCTTGTGCATATGGGTGTGTGAGTGGCTGTATGGGTGTATAAGTGGTTGTGTGAGTAGCTGTGTGGGTGAGTGAAATACTGTGTGAGTGGCTGTATTGGTGAGTGAGTGGGTGTGTCCACGGTGTATGAGTGGGGGAGTGACAGTGTAAGTGGCTCCATCAGTGGGTAAGTGGGGTAGTGGCTGTATGCGTGAGTGAGTGTGAATGTGAATGGCTGTAGGAGTGAGTGACTGGGTGTGCAAGTGGCTGTATATGTGAGTGGCTGTTTGAGGAGGTGTTTTGTTAAGTGACTTTACGTGTGAGTGACTGTATTGTCCAAGCAATTCCAGCACGTCGTGATGTAGTGCTGGAACAGCAACTCTGGCGAAATAGGACCGGCTGGGAACCTTTCATTTTGGACAGATGGCTGTCACAAATTCCAGAAAACCCACCCCTTCCACAAAAGAAAAAGGGAGAAGGTCCAGCGCTAACATTTTCGCCAGCTCGCATTGTACAAATGTGCCGTTCGGTGGTTGCGTTCGTACTAACCCTCCGACCTAAGCATGCTGACAATGGTAGGCTGGATTTTTTTCCTTTCTGGTGCCGCTGATGCAGGTGACTTCTTGAACACAGATGTTGTTAGGCTCAACAACGCATTTTTTTTCATTGCGGTACTCTGTTGCCTTGGTGTCTAAGCCTGACTCTTACTACCGTGCCACTGAAATGTTGCTGAGGATGATGACGATGTGGGCGGTAGTGGTACCACTGCACTGCTGGGAACAGGGCTACTTTGCGTACCAGAGAAAATGTCTCCCGCTTGTTCACCTTCCACCGCGATCATATCTTCTTCTACTTCTTCATCCCCACCAGCAGCAATGGGTGCAGTTTTACTTTTTTGGCCACTAAGTGCGCCTCCCACTGGATCATGTGATGTTTTTTCAGATGGGTTGTTTGGCCTTCGGTGCCATAGTTTGTACCAAGCTTACCCCGACTAACACTTTGTCGACAAATTGAGCATATAGCAACGTTCTCCTCCTTACTGCTAACCGAAAAGAAGTCCCAAACTGGGGAGGTGAACTTTCTTGCGCTGCTGGAGGTGCCACTTGCAATGCCGGATGAACTGGAGGGTGTGCCTGGAATTTGACTCTGTGCAGTACCACTACCTACTGAGGTGGTGGTTGTGCTGGATGTAAGTCCCTGCCGGGCCTTTGCAAATGCAAATATGGAAGCTGGAGGTGGTGTTGGTGTTACCTGTGTTGGTGGTATCCGTGCCACATCCCTCACAGAAATTTTGGATGGAGTAATGTCGGTCTCCATCTCCACTGGCTCATGATGACTGGCTTGTCATCATCCTCCTCTTCTACATCTACCTCCATAACTCTAAGGCTTTCTGGAACCTTCCTTTTCCCTAGCCTTGTCTGGTGGCGTGCCTCACTCTCAGAATGAGCTGGTGGCTTCCAAGTGGCATCTAGATCATCAGAAGGGGGGCTTGAAGAAGAAGTTGATGGACTAACCCTCCTTTTCCTTGCTGGGGATCTGGAAGACAATGGATCTTCTGAAAGAGTGGCTTACTCTTCTTCTTCCTCTGCAGGAAGCTCGATTTCCTGAACTGCCCCTACTTCGGGAGGAACAACTACTATTGTGGGTAGTTGTTGCGGCTGTTGTTGCGGCTGTTGTTGTGGCTGTTGTTGCGGCTGTTGTTGCCCACTTATCTGCTGAGTTTCCTCCTGCGTTGATTGGGTACTACTTTGAGATAACGATAAGTCAATTTCAACATCACTGCTCATTGGCGTTTGCGCAATTAGACTGGCTGCCTCTGCGACACTCATGGGCTTGGGCCTAGGTTGGTGGGGTGGGCACACTGATGTGGAGGTGCTGCTTCCAGCTTGCTCCCCGGACACCGCTGCTGCAGGATACATTTTTTGTTTCCCAAAAAACATCCTGGGCGGCACACCAGTCTTGGTAAGTGCCACTTCTTCCTTCTCCTGTTCCTTCTTCTCACTGGTAACTTTCTTGGTACTGGAGGACCAGGTACCTTTCTTTGGGGCCATCTTCTTCAGCTGTCAGCAGGACGCAGTTGCACAAGTTGCACAGATGTCTGTGGTCACATGTCACGTGACGTAGTGTGCAGCAGGACTTCTGTCTGGCAGTACAACGGGTGATGATGACACCTCCTCCTGAGTCCTCAGTCTTTTGTGCACCTAAAAGCAAAGAAGCCAGAAGAACATCAGTGAAATGTTGCATTTGTTGTTGTGGTTCAATTAATACTAGTAGTACAAACAAACAAATATAATATATAACTTAGTGTGTGGTGGTCACACTTGTTAGTGTTATATTATTAAATTTTATTAACTCAGTTATTAAAAAAACATAAGTCCCAGCTTGCTCCCCGGACACCGCTGGTGCAGGATACATTTTTTGTTTCCCAAAAAACATCCTGGGCGGCACACCAGTCTTGGTAAGTGCCACTTCTTCCTTCCTTCTTCCTTCTTCTCACTGGCAACTTTCTTGGTACTGGAGGACCAGGTACCTTTCTTTGGGGCCATCTTCTTCAGATGTCAGCAGGACGCAGTTGCACAAGTTTAACCCTGGGCATCCAATTCCGCTCCGCTCGCGGAATTTGCGGAATTTAGGCAATTTCGCGTTCCGCGTAGAACGCGGAATTGCCAACAATTCCGCGATCCGCGGCGTAGCAGAATTATTTTTTTGTCGCGCTTTAAAAATGCGCTCTAGCGCGTGCGATAGCGACTTACCGGGATTCCTGCGTTCGGCGACGGGTTTTCCTATCCGTTCGCGTGCGCCACGAGATTTCGGTAGCCGGCCGCGTTATCCCGCGAGAGTTTGCGATCGCGAACACGTCATTCTCCGCGCCATCGGACAACGCGAGAGTGTGCGATCGCGAACACGTTATTCGCCGCGCCATCGTGCACCGCGAGAGAGATTGCGATCGCGAACACGTCATTCGGGCGCGCCATCGGACATCCGGCGATATTTTTGTACAGCTCGCGATCCCGAACACGCAAAATTTTCAATCTGGAGAACAATAACATCGCAAGCAGCATAAAACCTTCTATAAATTGATGATTTGGATGAAAAAAAAACTCAGATTGATATTTGGCTGCCTTTTTGGTCAAATTTTTGGGGGGAGAGGGAGGAAGTGCCACAGAGTCTCCTACTTCCTGTTCCTGTCCAGCAGGCTCCTCCCAGTGCTTTGTCCATCTCCTGTTCATTTTTCACTTGGATTTGAGCTGGAAGGATCACTCTTTGTGTCTGCTGCATCATTATCATTGGATTTGAGGATTTTGGGATTTGAGATTTTACAAGTAAGATGGTGTTGTTTGATTGGGGCATTGCAGTTGCTGCAACTTCATTTTTGGTACTTTTCATCATTTTTAAAAATAAATCGTTGTGGGTAGCCAGTAGGTCCAGAGCTAGTCATGGGTCATGAATTGCTGTGTGATGTATTTATTAATTTCAAACATCATTTAGGGGGCATGGATGGCATTGGATTGAATTGGAAAATGTGTTTTTTTTGGGTGTATTTCAGTTTTTTGGGCTGTGTGTTAAATACATGCCTTAGTTGTGTGTGGTGTGCTGCAGGCCTTGTTTAGCCCTGTGTATTTTCGTTTTTGCATTTTATTGCATTACAGGCAAAGCAAAAGCAGGGTGGTTTACCATGCAGCCTTTGCCTGGCTATTATAGGCCTGTTTTCAGTACATTGTTTTCCAGGCCTCCTGCTTGTTGCTTGTGATTTGTGAGTGTCCATGTGGCTGGTAGCCATTTCTGGTGGGAGTTACAAGTGTGCTGCTTTTGCCATATACTAAGGCCTGCATGTGTTTCCCTTTGTGGCCTAGGCTTCTTGTTGTGGGCCTGGCCATGAGGCTGGCGGCCATTTTGAAGCCAGGCAGTGTGCTTTTGCCATAGGCCTGCATTGTCTGTTTTCAGTTTCTTGTTGTTGTGGGCCTGGCCATGAGGCTGGCGGCCATTTTGAAGCCAGGAAGTGTGCTTTTTGCCAAAGGCCTGCATTGTCTGTCTTCAGTTTCTTGTTGTTGTGGGCCTGGCCATGAGGCTGGCAGCCATTTTGAAGCCAGGCAGTGTGCTTTTTGCCATAGGCCTGCATTGTCTGTCTTCAGTTTCTTGTTGTTGTGGGCCTGGCCATGAGGCTGGCGGCCATTTTGAAGCCAGGCAGTGTGCTTTTTGCCATAAGCCTGCATTGTCTGTCTTCAGTTTCTTGTAGTTGTGGGCCTGGCCCTGAGGCTGGCGGCCATTTTGAAGCCCGGTAGTGTGCTTTTATCCATAGGCCTGCAAGCTTGTAGCCTAGTTTGCCAACAGGCCTTTCATCCAGTGGGCCCAGACGTAGTCAGGGGTGCATGAAACAACTGTTTGTGTGTTCTGTTGAATTTAAACATCATTTAGGGCACATGGATGGCATTGGATTGAATTGCAAAATGTGGATTTATTTTTTGGGTGTATTTCAGTTTTTTGGGGTGTGTTAAATACATGCCTTAGTTGTGTGTGGTGTGTTGCAGGCCTTGTTTAGCCCTGTGTATTTTCGTTTTTGCATTTTATTGCATTACAGGCAAAGCAGTGTGGTTTACCATGCAGCCTTTGCCTGGCTATCGTAGGCCTGTTTTCAGTACATAGTTTTCCAGGCCTCATGCTTGTTGCTTGTGATTTGTGAGTTTCCATGTGGCTGGTGGCCATTTCTGGTGGGAGTTATAAGTGTGCTGCTTTTGCCATTTAGGCCTGCATGGTTTTCCTCTTGGCTTACTGCTTGCATCCATCCCCTTTGCCAGCTGCAGCTCCCTGAATGATGTGATGAGCAAATAATTTAATGCCAAACAGGGTCCACTTCTATTACATTTTTATTTTGGTTGTTGTTCCTCTTCTTTCCTATCCTTCCTGACAGTGTACACAGTATACCATGAAAGCCCTTGTTGACAGTCTCACAAATGGCTACACTAATTTATATCATTTATTTGTTTGTTTGTACTACTAGTAATTGAACCACAACAACAAATGCAACATTTCACTGATGTTCTTCTCCTGGCTTCTTTGCTTTTAGGTGCACAAAAGACAGAGGAGGAGGTGTCATCATCATCATCACCCGTTGTACTGCCAGGCAGAAGTCCTGCTGCGCGTCACGTCCACGTGTGACCACAGACATCTCTGCAACTTGTGCACCTGCGTCCTGCTGACATCTGAAGAAGATGGCCCCAAAGAAAGGTACCAGGTCCTCCAGTACCAAGAAAGTTGCCAGTGAGAAGAAGGGACAGAAGAAGGAAGTGGCACTTGCCAAGACTGGTGTGCCGGCCGATGTGTTTTTGGGTAAAAAAAAACTTACGCCTGCAGCAGCGGTGTCCAGCGGGGACCAAGCTGGGAGCAGCACCTCTGCATCAGTGGGCCCACCCCAGCAACCTAGGCCCAAGCCCATGACTGTGGCAGAGGTAGCCAGTCTACTAACGACCAGTGATGTTGAAATGTCATTATCGCAAAGTAGTACCCAATCCACGCACTCGCAGGCGCAAACTAAGCAGATAAGTGGGCAACCCCAGCCGCAACCCCAGCCGCAGCCGGAACCGCAGCTGGAACCGCAACCACAGCCGGAACCACAGCCACAACCACAGCCGCAGCCGGAACCACAGCCGGAACCACAGGCCACAATAGTAGTTGTTCCACCTGAAGTAGGGGCAGTTCAGGAAATCGAGATTTTTGCAGACGAAGAGGAGCAAGCCACTGTTCCAGAAGATCCATTGTCTTCCATACCCCCAGCAAGGAAAAGGAGGGTTAGTCCATCAACTTCTTCTTCAAGCCCCGCTTCTGATGATCTAGATGCCACTTGGAAGCCACCAGCTCAGCCTGAGAGTGATGCACGCCACAAGACAAGGCTAGTGAAAAGGAAGGTTCCAGAAAGCCTTACAGTTATGGAGGTAGATGTAGACGAGGGGGGTGATGATGATGAAGAGCCAGTCATCACGAGCATCACTCCTGGGCCTGCGGTGATGGAGACCAACATTATTAGACTATCCCAAATCGCTGCGAGGGATGTAGCACGGATACCACCAACACAGGTAACGCCAACACGACCTCCAGCTTCCATATTTGCCTTTGCAAAGGCCCGGCAGGGACCTACATCAAGCTCAACCACCACCTCAGTAGGTGGTGGTAATGTAAGTGCACAGAGTCAAATTCCATGCACACCCTCCATTTCATCTGGTATTGAAAGTGGCACCTCCAGCAGCTCCAGAAAGTTCTCCTCCCCAGTTTGGGACTTCTTTTCGGTTAGCAGTAAGGAGGAGAACATTGCTATATGCTCAATTTGTCGGCAGGCTGTTAGGCGGGGTAAGCTTGGTACAAACTATGGTACCGGAGGACAAACAAGTCATCTCAAAAAACACCACACTATCAAGTGGGAGGCTCACCTACTTCACTTAGAAAAAAGTAAAACTGGACCCATTGCTGTTGTTGGGGATGAAGAAGTAGGGGAAGATATGATCGCGGTGGAAGGTCAACAAGAGGGAGACATTTCTAGCCCTACCCCCAGCAGTGTACTGGTAACGCCCACATCCTCAGCAACATCTGAGTGGCACAGTAGTAAGAGTCAACATGAGACACCAAGGCGATCGCGAACATGTCATTCTCCGCGCCATCGGACAACGCGAGAGTGTGCGATCGCGAACACGTCATTCGCCGCGCCATCGTGCACCACGAGAGAGATTGCGATCGCGAACACGTCATTCGGGCGCGCCATCGGACATCCGGCGATATTTTTGTACAGCTCGCGATCCCGAACACGCAAAATTTTCAATCTGGAGAACAATAACATCGCAAGCAGCATAAAACCTTCTATAAATTGATGATTTGGATGAAAAAAAAACCTCAGATTGATATTTGGCTGTCCTTTTTGGTCAAATTTTTGGGGGGAGAGGGAGGAAGTGCCACAGAGTCTCCTACTTCCTGTTCCTGTCCAGCAGGCTCCTCCCAGTGCTTTGTCCATCTCCTGTTCATTTTTCACTTGGATTTGAGCTGGAAGGATCACTCTTTGTGTCTGCTGCATCATTATCATTGGATTTGAGGATTTTGGGATTTGAGATTTTACAAGTAAGATGGTGTTGTTTGATTGGGGCATTGCAGTTGCTGCAACTTCATTTTTGGTACTTTTCATCATTTTTAAAAATAAATCGTTGTGGGTAGCCAGTAGGTCCAGAGCTAGTCATGGGTCATGGATTGCTGTGTGATGTATTTATTAATTTCAAACATCATTTAGGGGGCATGGATGGCATTGGATTGAATTGGAAAATGTGTTTTTTTGGGTGTATTTCAGTTTTTTGGGCTGTGTGTTAAATACATGCCTTAGTTGTGTGTGGTGTGCTGCAGGCCTTGTTTAGCCCTGTGTATTTTCGTTTTTGCATTTTATTGCATTACAGGCAAAGCAAAAGCAGGGTGGTTTACCATGCAGCCTTTGCCTGGCTATTATAGGCCTGTTTTCAGTACATTGTTTTCCAGGCCTCCTGCTTGTTGCTTGTGATTTGTGAGTGTCCATGTGGCTGGTAGCCATTTCTGGTGGGAGTTACAAGTGTGCTGCTTTTGCCATATACTAAGGCCTGCATGTGTTTCCCTTTGTGGCCTAGGCTTCTTGTTGTGGGCCTGGCCATGAGGCTGGCGGCCATTTTGAAGCCAGGCAGTGTGCTTTTTGCCATAGGCCTGCATTGTCTGTCTTCAGTTTCTTGTTGTTGTGGGCCTGGCCATGAGGCTGGCGGCCATTTTGAAGCCAGGCAGTGTGCTTTTTGCCATAGGCCTGCATTGTCTGTCTTCAGTTTCTTGTTGTTGTGGGCCTGGCCATGAGGCTGGCGGCCATTTTGAAGCCAGGCAGTGTGCTTTTTGCCATAGGCCTGCATTGTCTGTCTTCAGTTTCTTGTTGTTGTGGGCCTGGCCATGAGGCTGGCGGCCATTTTGAAGCCAGGCAGTGTGCTTTTTGCCATAAGCCTGCATTGTCTGTCTTCAGTTTCTTGTAGTTGTGGGCCTGGCCCTGAGGATGGCGGCCATTTTGAAGCCTGGTAGTGTGCTTTTATCCATAGGCCTGCAAGCTTGTAGCCTAGTCTGCCAACAGGCCTTTCATCCAGTGGGCCCAGAGGTAGTCAGGGGTGCATGAAACAACTGTTTCTGTGTGTTCTGTTGAATTTAAACATCATTTAGGGCACATGGATGGCATTGGATTGAATTGCAAAATGTGGATTTATTTTGGGTGTATTTCAGTTTTTTGGGGTGTGTTAAATACATGCCTTAGTTGTGTGTGGTGTGTTGCAGGCCTTGTTTAGCCCTGTGTATTTTCGTTTTTGCATTTTATTGCATTACAGGCAAAGCAGTGTGGTTTACCATGCAGCCTTTGCCTGGCTATCGTAGGCCTGTTTTCAGTACATTGTTTTCCAGGCCTCATGCTTGTTGCTTGTGATTTGTGAGTGTCCATGTGGCTGGTGGCCATTTCTGGTGGGAGTTATAAGTGTGCTGCTTTTGCCATTTAGGCCTGCATGGTTTTCCTCTTGGCTTACTGCTTGCATCCATCCCCTTTGCCAGCTGCAGCTCCCTGAATGATGTGATGAGCAAATAATTTAATGCCAAACAGGGTCCACTTCTATTACATTTGTATTTTGGTTGTTGTTCCTCTTCTTTCCTATCCTTCCTGACAGTGTACACAGTATACCATGAAAGCCCTTGTTGACAGTCTCACAAATGGCTACACTAATTTATATCTTTTATTTGTTTGTTTGTACTACTAGTAATTGAACCACAACAACAAATGCAACATTTCACTGATGTTCTTCTCCTGGCTTCTTTGCTTTTAGGTGCACAAAAAGACAGAGGAGGAGGTGTCATCATCATCATCACCCGTTGTACTGCCAGGCAGAAGTCCTGCTGCGCGTCACGTCCACGTGTGACCACAGACATCTCTGCAACTTGTGCACCTGCGTCCTGCTGACATCTGAAGAAGATGGCCCCAAAGAAAGGTACCAGGTCCTCCAGTACCAAGAAAGTTGCCAGTGAGAAGAAGGGACAGAAGAAGGAAGTGGCACTTGCCAAGACTGGTGTGCCGGCCGATGTGTTTTTTGGTAAAAAAAAACTTACGCCTGCAGCAGCGGTGTCCAGCGGGGACCAAGCTGGGAGCAGCACCTCTGCATCAGTGGGCCCACCCCAGCAACCTAGGCCCAAGCCCATGACTGTGGCAGAGGTAGCCAGTCTACTAACGACCAGTGATGTTGAAATGTCATTATCGCAAAGTAGTACCCAATCCACGCACTCGCAGGCGCAAACTCAGCAGATAAGTGGGCAACCCCAGCCGCAACCCCAGCCGCAGCCGGAGCCGAACCGCAGCTGGAACCGCAACCACAGCCGGAACCACAGACGCAGCCGGAACCACAGCCGGAACCACAGCCCACAATAGTAGTTGTTCCACCTGAAGTAGGGGCTGTTCAGGAAATCGAGCTTTTTGCAGACGAAGAGGAGCAAGCCACTGTTCCAGAAGATCCATTGTCTTCCATACCCCCAGCAAGGAAAAGGAGGGTTAGTCCATCAACTTCTTCTTCAAGCCCCGCTTCTGATGATCTAGATGCCACTTGGAAGCCACCAGCTCAGCCTGAGAGTGATGCACGCCACAAGACAAGGCTAGTGAAAAGGAAGGTTCCAGAAAGCCTTACAGTTATGGAGGTAGATGTAGACGAGGGGGTGATGATGATGAAGAGCCAGTCATCACGAACATCACTCCTGGGCCTGCGGAGATGGAGACCAACATTATTAGACTATCCCAAATCGCTGCGAGGGATGTAGCACGGATACCACCAACACAGGTAACGCCAACACGACCTCCAGCTTCCATATTTGCCTTTGCAAAGGCCCGGCAGGGACCTACATCCAGCTCAACCACCACCTCAGTAGGTGGTGGTAATGTAAGTGCACAGAGTCAAATTCCATGCACACCCTCCATTTCATCTGGTATTGAAAGTGGCACCTCCAGCAGCTCCAGAAAGTTCTCCTCCCCAGTTTGGGACTTCTTTTCGGTTAGCAGTAAGGAGGAGAACATTGCTATATGCTCAATTTGTCGGCAGGCTGTTAGGCGGGGTAAGCTTGGTACAAACTATGGTACCGGAGGACAAACAAGTCATCTCAAAAAACACCACACTATCAAGTGGGAGGCTCACCTACTTCACTTAGAAAAAAGTAAAACTGGACCCATTGCTGTTGTTGGGGATGAAGAAGTAGGGGAAGATATGATCGCGGTGGAAGGTCAACAAGAGGGAGACATTTCTAGCCCTACCCCCAGCAGTGTACTGGTAACGCCCACATCCTCAGCAACATCTGAGTGGCACAGTAGTAAGAGTCAACATGAGACACCAAGGCAACCGGGCACTGACTGCAATGAGCAAAAGTGCAGCGTCGTCGAGCCTAGCTGGGTTCAAGAAGAAAGGTGCACCACAAAGGAAAATATTCCAGCCTACCATTGACAGCATGCTTAGGTCGGAGGGGCAGTACCAACGCAACCACCCAACGGCACGGTTGTACAATGCGAAGCTGGCTAAAATGTTAGCGCTGGACCTTCTCCCTTTTTCATTTGTGGAAGGGGTGGGTTTCCTTGAATTTGTGTCAGCCATCTGCCCTAAATGGAAGGTTCCCAGCCGGTCCTATTTCGCCCGAGTTGCTGTTCCAGCACTACATCACGATGTGCTGGAATTGGTTGGACAAGCTTTGCAGCAGAGTGCTGTTCACAAAATCCACCTGACAACAGACATGTGGACCAGTTGCCAAGCCACTGATTACATGTGCATCACTGCACACTGGGTCTCTTTTGTGGGGGTTAGAGACAAGCTATCTGAAGTAGGTGCTGTTGACACAGCTGCAATTTTTAATGCTTCTCGGAAACATGCAACTGTAGCCATGTTCGCCATGGAGAAATCTCATACTGCTGAAAACATTTTGGAAGAGTTTAACAACAAGGTCTTTGAATGGCTGCGCCCCAGAGGGCTTCACATTGGTTTTGTTGCCACGGATAATGGCAGTAATATACTTAAGGCCATGACGCTTGGTGAGTATTTCAGGGTCCCGTGTTTGGCGCACTGCATTAACATTATAGTTCAAGACTTTCTGAAAAAAGAACCCATAGTCAGCAACTTACTGACCACCTGCCGCAGAATATGCACGCATTTCAGCCATTCTTTTAAAGCCCGGAAGCAGCTGAGGATCATTCAACGTGACTATAGAATGCCAGTCAAAGCACTGATCCAGGAGGTGGCAACACGTTGGAACTCAACGTATTACATGCTTGACCGTCTGTTTGAGCAGTACAGACCAATCAATGAATATGTCATGCGAAGGGCGGATGCTACTGTGAAAGGCATGACCCTTCAGATGGACCAATGGTGCCTAGTTAAATCTCTTACAGAGATGCTTCTTCCTTTCGAGGTCTTCACACGTGAAGTCAGCAAGGAGGACTGTACTATGGGCCAAGCTATCCCATTGTTGCACATGCTAGAGCAACAGCTGAAGGGGGTGTGTGAAGCGTACATAGGTGTGGAGGGAAAAAAGAAGCATATGAGTTGGTGGAGAGCTTATCATGTCGCTTAAGTGAAAATGCAAGGGTGCAAAATAAGATTCTGTCACAACAACATTACATTTGTGCCACAATTCTGGATCCACGGTACAAATCGGCACTGCACAGTAAGACATTACTCCCTTTTTCAGAAGTGGATGTTGCCCGGTACAAAACTTGGATAGCTGAGGCAGCCAGTACATTGGAAAATGAACGGCTGGTAATTAAAGGCCTCAAACCCACGTCAAGTACTGCAGCAGGGCATCCTGCGTAAAGTTCAACTTCAGAGCCTGTGGGCAGTGCATTTGGTTCACAGCTGTCACCAACACTATCGACAACAGCAAGAACCGGATCATCAGCCCCAGTACAAACGGCACAGGATTGGTATTTACAGCAAGGACTTGCTAGGTCCAGTGCTGATGCAAAGACAAAAGAGGCCGCACTAAGTTTAGCACCCCTGAACATTGACCGAATGGTCCAGGCCTACCTGGATGACCCAACAGAGGTCTACATTGATCAAAACCCATTGCGGTATTGGTATGGCAAAAGGGGCCAATGGCCAGTGCTCAGCAGGCTGGCGATAAACTATCTGGCTTGCCCTATCGCAAGTGTCTCTTCTGAACGTGTTTTCAGTGCTGCTGGTTCCATTGTAACAGTGAAAAGGACCAGTCTCTCACCCAAAAACGTGGAGAGGTTAACCATGATCAAAATGAATCAGCAATTTATACCACCGAATTACACAATACATGAATCAACGCAGGAAGATGAGGACAGCGGCTCAGGTGACGGAAGTAGCGTGTTGGATGCTGATTACCTACTTCTGGTTGAACCTCCAGAGTTTGAGGACGAGATATACTTCCCTGACAACTAGGCTTCCACTTCTTACTGTGGTTCTCCCTTATTTACTTCTATTTGTGTGTCTGTCTTTCTGTTTGGAAACTTCAAATCACAACAAATCCATCACCACCGTCTTCGTATTTTATTGCCTTATATGAGTTTCAGCTCTCTGCATTTCAGTCCACTCCTCCGAGTCCTGCTCCTCCATCCTCCTGAATCAACCTAAATCTATTGCCCTCAAGCCAGATGATGATTGGATGTAGCATAATCGAAGAAAAACTAAAATCTTGCCTCGTTGAGTCTCTCCAAAAGAAGTGGAACATGATGATGACTACTATAGCTATCCTCCTTTCCGAGCCGATACAGACTGCCCATTAACTGAAGATGAGAAGGAACAGGTAATGAATGATGACATGCATTGGACGCTGACTGAGTGATTTGTGTTGTTGTTGTTTGTAGTGCATGAAGGTAATTCATTGTGTACTATTATCTAATCTACACACTAAAAGTAACTCAATGCAATGTTTGTTTCCATTCTTGTTTTTCAATAACAATTTTCTACTTCTACTGCAGGCCGATCCATTGCATTTTGAATATGGAAAGGGGACTCAATCTGTACACTACTGCACACTGAGTTGGACAACACACCATGATGATGACCACAGTGACATTATCTCTTCGCACTCCAGTCACTCAGTACGATCCGAGATGATTGATGGAATAACTCAGTGCGTTTCATGAGTGCATTACAAGGTAACCAAGTCAACAACAACCACTGCAGACCTACATGTCTGTGTAGTGGTGGAGTCGAGTGTGGTGGTATGACTGACAGCGGGGCATTGATTTAGTCACTTAATTTGTAAAATGCTATGTTGCTGTATATCTGCTTTGTCTGCCTCTGTCAAAAAAGGTACGCTAAATGGAGGATGTGTCACGGGTGCCGTGGGCCTGCTCTGTCCTGTTGTTGTTGGAGGTTAATGCTGGAAACAGACTAGAGTAGACATGATGTATCCAAATCCATGCCGCCTCTGAAAGTGTTCTTGTTGCACTCCACCGTAATTTAGGCATTTTTTTTCTACTTGATTTTTCAATATCCCTTTTGTTTTCCCATCTGCAATTACAGGCCGGCCCTTACCCTGTGCTACACTGGGAAAAACAACTCTCACTTACCTTACCAATGAATCTACATCTGCCAGGCAGGCAGTGGCGTCACCCAAGATTGATGGCCGGAGCGTCCATGGAAGGGAGGACCAAGACGAATGCCGAGATGCAACTCCCCATTTTGACCAGGATAACATACAGTAACAGTATCAACTTTCATCATCTTTTAAATTTGATTCATTTTTTGTCTTCAATCATTACTACTGTGTGTTGTTGTTGTTATGTTTGCTCTCTGCTTATAATTCAATTCATCCCTACAGCAATTTTTGACTTTTCTTTGCTATCTTTAAGCCCGGGCCGGTACAACAGAACAGAAACTGTATGTAATTCGGGTCTCTCTGAGGGCAGACAGGCAAGGCAAATTGCATAATATACTGCTGCCCTGTACTGTCTAATTGTCTAGTAGTAGTTAGTAAGTACTACTATCATTAACCATCAAGTTATCATCATCATGCATGCATTTCCTTTTTCTCCCTTAACTGATTTATGGATATGGTTGTCTGCCAAGATTGTGTTTTGTTGTTGTCCATGCGTACTGTTTTTCTTTGTCAAACCTTTCCCAAAACCCCCTTCCCAACCATTCATCAAACCCTAACCCTCTTCCCCCGGGCTGTGTGACTTATTGAGGTGTGACTAAATTAAATGTACACCAATAATTTATCACACGCTTGCTGGGGCGGATGTGGCTAAAGCAACAAAAATGCATTTTCAAGGCAGGGCGCGGATCTTCTTCTGCTTGCCCACCCTCCTATGAGCAGTATATTTGCGATTTTTATTTTATTTTTTTTTTTTTTTTTTACCAAAGGAACCTAATCCATCAGCATTAATTGCCGGCATAGATTGGATTTGTTGTCATCCTCCGAAACAGCACTAACGGTTACGCTTGTGTCGAGTCACGGTGTACTGTAGGCCTAGTCGAGTGACTCGACACAGCTAGAGTTTGTAACTCTATGTACTAGGCTATCCCCGCAACCATTATGTTTCCTTGTATTTTGGCATATTATTGTTTGGCAGTAAGTTCCGTACTGTACTTCGTTCTACTACTCCTCCCACAGTCTCTCTCAGGCGACTGACTGTCTCATTTTCTTTTATTTGCAAGTGCTACTGCCAGGGTCTACTACTACTACCACCACAACCATGGCATGTTGGGAAAGAAAACCATCATCACCATGCAGCCATCGCCGTGCCCAAGTTAAACATCAAGCACAGGTAAGAGAAGAAGTTTGGGGGAGGCATAATTAATAACGGAATTTTTTTCATTAATTCTATTTCACACACCCCTTTGAGTCCAGTTGCAGAATGCATAGATTAGGAGGAGAGACTGACAGTACTAGTAGGACAAGTCCCTCAGTGAGGGGTACCGCATCTGTCTGTTTGTGTCTTAGTAACTCAGCCAATTATTTAAATCAAACACTGGCTGTGGCACTGCACCAGCAAGGAAACCGTGTGACGTAAAACAGTAACCCCACCCACAAAACATTAACCACATCGTATATAAAGTCTAAATATGTAATTTAATACCCTAACAAAAATAAACTATGTAAAAAAAATCCCACAACACCTGACCCACCCCTCTCCCTAACCCCAACCAATGTTCATGTCCCGGAACGAAAAAGTCCAACAAATGTCCAAAAGTCCAAAACCCAACGCCCGATTCCCACCCACCAAAATAAGCTATAAAAAAGGGGCAATAAATAAACGGGGTCTCAGCGGGCTCGCCTCTCCAGGACACGGATGCGCTCCTCTAGGCGGGCCACGCGGTGCTTCAGCGCGCGGCAGTTGCATCCACAGGGGGGGGGCAGCAGTGCTTCTTGCTGTGTGGCGGCGGGCGGCTGCCAGGCGGTGGCGCCGTAACACTGTAGTGGGTGTCTGGGGCCCGGGGCATTGGAGGAGGCTGCAGCTGCTGCTGCCGCCTCCTCCTCCTCCTCCTCTAGAAGAACCAGCCGCTGGTATTCAGCCTGTATGGCCTCCAGCTTCCGGCGCCGGGCCTTGGCTGCCAACTCCTTCCTGTCGACTTTACCTTTGGAAGGAGTAGCTATATCAAGAAGAAAAAACAAGACTATTGTAAAATATACTCTTAGCAAAGCAGTCAGACAAATTCATTCTACACATAGTGGCACAGTAGCATTAGCAAGCACAGTACGTAACATTTGTGGTATGTATCTATCCTCCCACTACCTCGGCCTCGAACATTTGTGGGAGTTTCAGGCATTCCACCACCCATGCATCTGATTCATATCACACACCTATGCATGCATCCCACGTATCCTTCTCTGCCAGTCATAAATATAAAATCTCGCCCGTCCTTCCTCCTTCCACCCTTCTTTCCCTTTTCGTTCAACCCATCCATCAAGGTCATCTGATCAGACTTTTAGTCTTCTCCATAAAAATTTCACAGCTGAGTTGAAGTCCGATAGAAGAGGCCATTGGTTACTCTCAGTACACTCCCGTCGCTAATGCTATTGCTAATGCTAAGTAAAGGGTGTCCTTTCTTCAACCGTTCACAACAACTTCTTACTTAAGTCTCAACAGTACAGTATACATTACACCCTTGCAGCGAGTGTAATGTCAATAAGTAAGGATTAGGAATATAACTTACCACCGCCCGCCACTGCTGCTGGCTCACCCCCTGCAGCTCCTCCAACTGCCGCATCGCCTGCACCCTCAGCGGCCGCGTCACCTTCGCCGCTGGCCCCGGTACTGGTGGTCGGTAGTACGCCTAGAAAAAACATTACACATTTTTCAGATGCCATATACACCTCCCCTATTTTTCACTAGCAAGAATGAAAAAAAAGTTAATACATACATAATACATATACAACATACATCACTAGTATAAATCAGGTAGTAGAGTAGACACTAGTAGTGTTATATGGTCCCTAGGGTCATTCTAGTCTTTGCTAAGTTACCCCGAGCCATGCAACCATTTTAGCTCTGTCTTTTATTTTTGCGCAAGTTACCTCGCAGCTTGTTGTGAAAGACGCCTTTGAGCCCACATGAGCTCATACTGCTACTGTCTGAGCGCTGCGTACAAGGTCGAAAAACAAGCGACTTTGTTATGGAGTTCTGGTGTTAGTCCATATTGCTTATCCATAAAAAAAACAGCACTTTTTGGCACGACTGAGAAATGCTTGCACTATACTAACGCGCACCATTTTTCTCATTACAGACGGAAGATTCCCTTATACGAAGAACCAGAGCTTTGCAGAGCTTATGATGTAACCAGTACTAGGTTCTTCTAAGGTGAGGGCTCCCCAGAATTCTCACATCTCCATTTATAATTTTATATAAACTAGATTCCTACCAAGGGGAGGGTGGTTCTTCCACCACTGTTCAGTTATCATGATCTCGCCTTTTGGCTTCTATGGACTTGTAGTTGTAAGTAACTTGTAAGTCTAACTAAGTGTAACAATGTTTATTGTTTTAATCTTATGCATTTTGCTGTTGCTGCTGCATTATACAACGTACAGAGCTTGTCAGTTGGAAATAAAAAGAAACCTTTTGAACTTACATAGACTCGGTGGTATTTGGTGTGGACTTACACGAGAGAGTGAGCAAAAGGGTGTGCATTGCTTCCGCGACAGAGGTTGGGAGTGTTATGTTGTCTGGGTTGTCTACTCATTGGGTATTTTGGGGGGGGGCGTTTCGGAGTAATGAGACACTATAACTAGTCGGTCAGGGGATTGTGGTGGCTTCTGATTGAGGTGTGAGGAAGGTCCAACCTCCCATCACCAACGTCCTATTTTCTTGTGCAAAGTTCTGTATGTGCAGAATCCCTACAACAGTAGTAGTATGTCCTATCCTATCTAAAATTCTAAAATGTGGTTGGGCATTTTCTTGGTGGGAATTGTCGAAAAGCCTCAAGAATAAGAAGACTAGAAGTAGTAGAAGAGGACAACCCAAAGGACTGGACTCAATGGCTATAGCTATTGGTGAATATGAGTTTTATTTAAAATATTTTAAATAAAGAGTGGGCAACTGGGCAAGCTTAGCTACAGACAGACTAATAGTAGTAGTACAGAGAGTCATAGCAGACGCAGTTAGAGGCAGGGATAACAAGAATTTAGAAACAGATAGTATAGAGCAAAGAAGAATTTGTAAAAATTCGAATTAGGATACCGAAATAATAGTTCGGAAAAAATAAGGTGCAGGAAAAGTTTGGGAAATATAATTATTAATATTAACCACTGGAGGACTTACTGGGGCCAGCAGCAGAGCCCTCGATAGAGGAGCGGTCCTGTCCCTGGGAGGCATCTTGTAGATCTTCTTGGCCCACCGCCTGCGACCCCGTCTTCTTGCCCCTGGGTGCTGCTGATCATGTAAGATTTCATAAAGAAAGAGACAAAAATTAAAGTTTGGTGTGAAATAAATAAAATATTTTAAAATACGCACCAAAAACATTTTTGGTAACAACAATTACAATAAAATTGACCTATCTGATCGACTGGTAGTATTGCGAGATTCACGGACCGTCTAGCAAGCCTAACTACCACCTGACCTAGCCCACCTATTCCAATCGAGACGGGTCAATTGTTCAGTAAGTCTACATTTCCATTTATTTTAGTCCTCAAAAATGCATAGATGGAGGACACATGCATACATTTTTGCATACACCAAATTGTTGGCTGGTTGCTGCTGATGTTCTGCTAGTGATGATATAAGCCTATTAACACTCAGTAAACAAACTACAAAAGGTTCTGCTAAGGACTGGGGTAAGCAGCACTCAGCAGCACGTGACGTGACAGAGGATGCGTCACGCACACCACTTACAAATTACCAACTAATAAGTAACTAAACCTATCAATCCACCACTATCCCTTCTTAGTGGCAGGAGGACAAAGGAAGGACTACTCTCTCTAGCATTACGTCACTTAAGTTCTCTAAAGTAAACTCTTACATAGTCATCAGGCCAAGCGAGCGCAAAGTTGCAAACAAGTAAGATTAGTAGCGCCGAGCGCCTGTGTCATAACAATCACAGATTTTTAAACGTAATTTACCTGCAATGTAAGCAGCAGCATTCTTGCTGGTCGGAAAAAAAAAATATTCGCAATATATAACACAGAGCAGAAGAACACAAAGTAGTAATATTAAATAGCTACTCACCAAGCCCCGGGACCTCCACTCCTAGCAGGTCCAGCAGGTCCTGCTCCCGGTCCAGAATATCGGACCACCGGTGCGTCAGCTGATTATTGGTGCGCCGGACACCAGAGCAGCGAAACACTGCCCGACGCACCTTGCCCCACCGCTGCCGACGCTCCCGGAGCCCGTACCCGGACCCAGGCCTGCCGCCTGCTGCCAGGGTTAAGGGGAGGTGGCGCTGAACAAAAAAAAACAGTGCGGCCACCTCCGCCTCATTGAATAAGGCCCGTGCCTGCACCCCTCTTTGGCGCCGCCTTCCGTAAGGAAGGCGGTCGCGGCTCTGGCTCCGACTTCGAGCCATGTGGCTGTGGCCCTTTGCCATGGTTCTGGGTAGGCGGGGGACGGAAAAGAAAAGGTAGGAATTAAAAAAAGTAAGTAAAAGAAATGAAAAAGCAGGTAATAGAAAAAGTGTGAAAAAGTAGTTAAAAACACACAAAAAGTAGAAAAAAACTCAAAATATAGAATCAGGAAAATAGAGAGATAGATAATAAATAAAAAAGACCCAAAAAAAGTTTACAGAAACAAAGGATTGAAAAGATAGAGGGAGGATTGAAAAGCAGGCCCAGAACCATAGCAATAGAGTGAAAAACAAGATGGCCGCGCCCATTGCGACCGCATGGGCAAGTTCGCGCGATATTTCCCCCCCGAGCACGCAAAAAGCGTTGCGAACACGTAATGCGCGTTCCCGAACAGGAAACCCTTATCGCGAACGGGCGGGAGCATGCAATACGCGACCCGGAACAGGAAATACCATCGTGAGCGGGCGGGACAAGTGAAAACAAGATGGCCGCGCCCGTTAGCGACCGCATCGGCAAGTTAGCAATATATTTCCCCGCGAGCACGCAAAAACACATCGCGAACGGACGGGACCAGCAATTCCGCGATTTCGTGGAATTTCCACGTACTCGCGGAATTTTTTTGCAATTTCGCGGAGATTTGCGTAACGCGACTACGCAAATTCCGCCCACCCTTACACAAGTTGCACAGATGTCTGTGGTCACACGTCACGTGACGTCGTGCGCAGCAGGACTTCTGTCTGGCAGTACAACGGGTGATGATGACACCTCCTCCTGAGTCCTCAGTCTTTTGTGCACCTAAAAGCAAAGAAGCCAGAAGAACATCAGTGAAATGTTGCATTTGTTGTTGTGGTTCAATTAATATTAGTTGTACAAACAAACAAATATAATATATAACTGAGTGTGTGGTGGTCACACTTGTTAGTGTTATATTATTACATTTTATTAACTCAGTTATTAAAAAAACATAACAACAGTGTAGCCATTTGTGAGACTTTGACAACAAGGGCTTTCATGGTATACTGTGTACACTCAGGAAGGATAGGAAAGAAGAAGAACAAAACCAAAAATACAAATGTAATGGAAGTGGAACCTGTTTGGCATTAATTTGCGCATCACGTCATTCAGGGAGCTGCAGCTGGCAAAGGGGATGGACCAAAGGGGATGGACCAAAGGAACAAAGGAAAGACATGCAGGCCTATATGGCAAAAGCAGCACACTACTAAACTACCACCACAAAATGGCCACCAGCCACACGTCACTCACAGTCACAACAAGCAGGAGGCCTGGAAAACAATGAACTCAAGCAGGCCTGTATTATATGGCCAGATAAAGGAGGCATGCTTGCTAAACAACACAGCTTTAATGCAAAAATGCAAAAACGAAAATCCACAGGGCTAAAAAAGTTTGGACTGTTACACAACACAAGTACAACCACACCACACACACATCCAACATAGGCATTTATTTAACACACACCCAAAAAAGTGAAATACCCCAAAAAAACACATTTTGCCATTCAATCCAATGCCATCCATGCCCTAAATGATGTTTAAATTCAACAGACACCACAGAAACAGTTGTTTCATGCACCCATGAGTAGCTCTGGGCCTACTGGCTGAAAGGCCTATTGGCAGACTAGGCCACAAGCTTGCAGGCCTATGGCAAAAGCACACTGCCTGGCTTCACAAAATGGCCGCCAGGCAGCCACATGGCCAGGCCACCCACAACAACAAGAAAGGGAAGACAGACAATGCAGGCCTATGGGAAAAAGCATACTGCCTGGCTTCACAAAATGGCCACCAGGCAGCCACATGGCCAGGCCCCCCACAACAACAAGAAAGTAAAGACAGAAAATGCAGGCCTATGGCAAAAGCACACTGCCTGGCTTCACAAAATGGCCACCAGCCACATGGCCAGGCCACCCAAAACAACAAGAAAGGGAAGACAGAAAATGCAGGCCTATGGAAAAAGCACACTGCTTGGCTTCACAAAATGGCCGCCAGTCACATGGCCAGGCCAGGCCACAACAACAAGAAGCATAATCAAGAGGAAAAAAAGGAAAGACATGCAGGCATATATGGCAAAAGCAGCACACTACTAAAAACTACCACCACAAAATGGCCACCAGCCACATGGTCACTCAGTCACAACAAGCAGGAGGCCTGTAAAACAATGAACTCAAGCAGGCCTATTATATGGCCAGACAAAGGAGGCATGCTAAACAACACAGCTTTAATGCAAAATTAAAAAAACAAAAATCCACAGGGCTAAAAAAAGTTTGCAAGTTACACAACAACCACACCACACACACACATCCAACAAAGGCATTTATTTAACACACACCAAAAAAGTGAAATACCCCAAAAAAAAGAGTTTTGCAATTCAATCCAATGCCATCAATGCCCTAAATGATGTTTAAATTCAACAGACACCACAGAAACAGTTGTTTCATGCACCCATGAGTAGCTCTGGGCCTACTGGCTGAAAGGCCTATTGGCAGACTAGGCCACAAGCTTGCAGGCTTATGGCAAAAAGCACACTGGCTGGCTCCACAAAATGGCCACCAGCCACATAGCCAGGCCACCCACAACAACAAGAAAGGGAAGACAGACAATGCAGGCCTATGGCAAAAGCACACTGCCTGCCTTCACAAAATGGCCGCCAGCCACATGGCCAGGCCACCCACAACAACAAGAAAGGGAAGACAGACAATGCAGGCCTATGGCAAAAGCACACTGCCTGGCTTCACAAAATGGCCGCCAGCCATATGGCCAGGCCAGGCCACAACAAGAAGAAGCATGAGCCAAGAGGAACAAAGGAAAGACATGCAGGCCTATATGGCAAAAGCAGCACACTACTAAAAACTATCAACACAAAATGGCCACCAGCCACATGGTCACTCACAGTCACAACAAGCAGGAGGCCTGGAAAACAATTAACTCAAGCAGGCCTATTATATGGCCAGACAAAGGAGGCATGCTAAACAACACAGCTTTAATGCAAAATTGAAAAAACGAAAATCCACAAGGCTAAAAAAGGTTTGCAAGTTACACAACAACCACACCACACACATACATCCAACAAAGGCATTTATTTGACACACACCAAAAAAGTGAAATACCACCCAAAAAATACTTTTTGCAATTCAATCCAATGCCATCCATGCCCTAAATGATGTTTACATTCAACAGACAACACAGAAACAGTTGTTTCATGCACCCATGAGTAGCTCTGGGCCTACTGGCTGAAAGGCCTATTTATTGGGCCAGACTACTGGGCTAGTGAATTAAATAAATATTGTAAATTGATTGCAAAAGTTGGAGAAAATGTAGTGAACTTTGCAACATGTTTCCTTTATAAAACAAGACTAGTAGAAAAATTACATACTAAGAAAAACAACTAGGCCCCTACTGAAACTACAGACCACCCACAACAATAAATTTTGAAAAACGATGAAAAGTACACAAAAATGTAGGTGCAATGCCCCAATCAAACAAACAACACCAATTCTCCAACTTACTTGTAAAATCTCAAATCCAAAAGTCCTCAAATCCAATGATATATGATGCAGCAGGCACA
This sequence comes from Calotriton arnoldi, assembly GCA_963921515.1. NCBI lineage: Eukaryota > Metazoa > Chordata > Amphibia > Caudata > Salamandridae > Calotriton > Calotriton arnoldi. Next base: position 1,201,343 of record CAWUFW010005753.1, read on the forward strand.
AAGAGTGATCCTTCCAGCTCCAAATCCAAATGAAAAGTGAACAGGACATGGACAAAGCACTGGGAGGAGCCTGCTGGACAGGAACAGGAAGTTGGAGACTCTGGGGCACTTCCTTCCCCTTAAAAAAAAAAGTAAAAAAAGAAAAAGTACTCCTTGCACAAAAAAGTGCAGCCAAATGTCAATCTGAGGAGTTTTTTTCATCCAAATCATCATTTACGAGAAGATTTTATGCTGTTCGAGAGATATTCTTCTCCAGATTTCAAATTCTGCGTGTTCAGCATCGTGATCTTCACGGAACTTCCGCCGGATGTCCGATGGCGCGTCCGAACGACGTGTTCGCGATCGCACACTCTTGCGGGATCGTGCGGCCGGCTACCAAAATCTTGTGGCGCACCGAATGGATTGGAAATCTCGTCGGCGTATGCAGGGTAAGCCTGGGCGTAGTTCGCGAAGTAGCGCTACGCGAAGCTACGCAAAGTGCAGTTTGCACTACGCGAGCTACGCGTAGCACTACGCGAACTGCGTAGTGCACTGTTCGCAATGATTGCACAGTGCCGGATGCTTGTCCGCACTGTGCAATCATTGAAAACGGCATCTTGCACAGTGCGAGCTGTCTTTTACTGCCGCTCGAGTAGATTTTTACTCGAGCGGCAGCTTTCTCAACGCGGACTGGTAGTTTCTCATCGCGAGCGGTCGCGAGCATACGCGACCACTCGCAATGAGAAACCTGACCTCCCCGCGTTGAGAAACTCGCCGGGAGGTTTATTTTCCACGCTCGCGATCGGCAACTTGATGTTGCTGATCGCGAACGAGGAAAAAGTCTCGTCGGGATGTCATTTTGCTTGCTCGCGGTCGCCAACTTGACGTTGAGGACCGCGAGCAAGCAAAATGACCGCTGCACTACGCTACGCGTGTTTGCACTGTGCTACGTGCAATTCGCGTTGTGCGAAGTAGCGCAAACTTCGCAAACTACGCGAGCGTAGCGTAGTGCTTTGCCCAGGGTTAATGCAGGGATCCCGGTAAGTCGCTACCGCGTGCGCGAAAACGCATTTTGAAAGCGCGAACACGAAAAAAACTCCGGAACGCGGAGTTGCCAAAAATCCACAAACTCCGCATGTGGAGCGGATTTTAACGCCCAGGGTTAGCACAGACCACACCAGCCACTGACATACCCAGGCACTCACCGATACAGTCACTGACAGACTCACACTGATACAACCTCTGACACACCTACGGACACACTGATACAGCCACTGACATACCCAGACACACACTGATGCAAGTACTGATACACCCAGCCACACTCCTATACAGAAACTGACACACTCAGGCACATACTCATACAGGCAATGACACTGCCAGTCACATATTTATACAGCCAAACACTGATAAAGCATCTCAAACACCCATATACATACTGATACAGGCAGTTAAAACCAAAACCACACACTAATATAGGCACTAACACAGCCAGTCAAACACTAATGCATCAAATAATACACCCATGCCCACACTGATGCATTCACTGACACACTAAGGCATACACTAATGCAAACACTGACACAGCCAGGCATATACCAAAGCAGACACTGACATACCCATCCAAACATTAATGCATCCAATACTACACCTAGGCACACACTAATGCATACACTGAGACAGCCAGCAGACACTCATCCATACACTTACACATTCAGTAACACACTAATGCATATGCTCACACTCCCAGGCAGAAGATGATGCATAAACTGACACAGCCAGGCACACAATAATGCATACCCTAACACACCCAGGCACACACTCATACATATGCTGACACATTCAGGCACACATTCACACATACACTGACACAACCAGGGCACACCAGTGCAGACACTGACACACCCAGGCATACAGCAAAGCCGACTTTGACACACCCAGCCAAACACTAATGCATCCAATAATAATTCAATCGATTCAATTAGCTTTATTTTGACAAAAAAATACCATAAAAGCAAGATAGCAACATAAACAAATTCAAAATTTATAAAATGTAAAGCATTTTAAATAAGTACCACTTTATACGTTAAAACGCATAAACAAATCATCTAATTTAAATATTTTAAAAGGATTGAAAATATTTAAACGTTAATATAAACTCATAGCATTCACTTGGTGTTCGTTCGCTGTCTGGTGGCCCACCTTCATCCCAAAAACATGGTTACAGAACATGCAATCAGGAGACTGCAATCAGTCATTTACATTCTCGTAGCTACAATACCACTTCTAATCCTCAAAAGTCTACATATAGGTGAAAGTCATTTCCCTCAGGGATTTAAATAAGCTGGACATATAAACAACCTTTAAAGTAATGGTGTAACCATGTGTCCCTCGGAACCTGCGTGTAAGTAATACAGTCTACAATGTGTTCCATAGGGTCCTACAATTGCTGAGTATAAATGACGATCAATCAAGGTCAGTGGATGTTTAGCGCAACCGTAATTGGTCAATCTTTTTTTGAGACATAAATGCAAGTCAGAACACACCACAAAATGATATAACCAATATGTGATACATGTATATCTCAATTAAAATGTTTTTTGCTGTATATAGCTGTTACAAAAATAAATCATAATAAATTCAATAAAAATTATTTAAGTGACTAGAGTGACATAAAGCCCCAGGTGTCTTGCACCTAATCCTACTACAATGTTGTAGGACTCTCGCTTTTGCCTTCTGTCGTGTTTGGCCTATATAGATTTTCTCACATGGGCATTTAATGGCATAAATCACTCCAGAAGTGTTGCAATTATTGTGGAGTTGTAGTGTATGCACCCGGCGAGCTAACATGCACTCTTTATTGAACCAACTATTCTTGGATAGTGACCGCCTATTTTTGGTGGAATATGAGACAGAAAAATAGGATTTCATTTTAGTGAACAACTTGTTGTGTAGGGCAGTGAACGCTTCATCAATTCCCTTCCTTAAGATTAATTAATTAATTTCTTCTATAGTATCTAACACATCTACTTTAATGTCGGTTAATGTATCCACATTCCCCATCATTCTAGTCCACTTGACCTGTAGCATGTTATTGGTTGGGACGATATCCCTCGTTATTTGTAAAGAGGTAATGTTGGTCGCCACTCTTTTATCTGGTATCTTCAAAGTGAGACTTAAAGGATTATGGTCGTTTTCTAATCGTTCAACAATAACGATATCTTTGAGCTGAAGCCATACCCTTAGGTCCAGCAGGAAGTAGTCAATGTGACTGGCATGGTGGCCGTTGTCGAAAGTGTTTGCTCCACCCCTATCTGAGCATGATCTCCCATTGGCCAAACTGTAAAGTAAAGGCTTTGAGTTGGAGCACAGCTTCTGTTAATTTTTTAATAGCAGGGATCTCCAATCTGGGGATCCCCCAATGTTCATCCTCCTCCAAAGCAATATCGCAGTCTTCTACATCTAGGGGCTCAAAGGTGGAGTTAAAATCTCCAGCAACAATTAAAACAGGATATTCATATTTGTTTGTCAGGAGATATTCTAGAAACTCCACAGTGGGGGATTTAAGGCCACCTCTCACACCTCTGGCATAGACATTAAATATGTCTAGGGGAGGTGAGATGCCTATTATCAAATGAATGGCCATAATATTAACCCTGGGCAGTGAACTACGCTCTGCTCGTGGAGTTTGCGGAGCTTTCTGCACTCTGCGTTATGCGGATCTCACGGAGTGCAGAGAAATAGCGGACATTTTTGCTCGCTCGCGTTCCTCAACGTCAAGTTGGCGACCGCGAGCGAGCAAAATCAACATCCCGGTGAGATTTTTCCTCGTTCGCGATCAGCAACATCAAATTGCCGAGCGCAAGCGTGGAAAATAAACCTCCCGGCGAGATTTCTCAAAGCGGGGGGGGGGTCAGGTTTCTCATTGTGAGTGGTCGCGTATGCTCGCGACCGCTTGCGATGAGAAACTGCCCGTTCGCATTGAGAAAGCTGCAGCTCGAGTAAAAATCTACTTGAGCGGCAGAAAACGACCACTTGCACTGTGCATGATGCCGTTTGCAATGATTGCACAGGGCGGACAAGCATCCGGCACTGTGCAATCACCGCGAACAGCATTTTCCTATCGCACTACGCTGCTCGCGCAGCTCCGCGTAGCGCGGCGGAGTTGTTTTACCGCTTCGCGTAGCTTCACGTAGCGCAACTCCGCGAACTACGCCCACCCTTACATAATATCAGGGCAGTCAATATTTAGCTGTTGAAATTTGCAACTTTTATTTTGCTTAACCCAGATAGTCAGATCTCCAGCCAGATGGCCCACATGTCCTCAAATCCCAGGTGCATAATATTTCAAAAAACCTGGTTTAAAAATCGGATCCAAGGACCACGTCTCCTAGAAGATGCAGATATCAAAGTGGTCATTAAAGGTGTTCCAATCTGGTTAAAGAACCTTAGATTTAAGCAGACAAATGTTCTAGGTGAAAAAGGTCAACGAGTGCTCAACTGAAGGAGCTAATGATAGGGAGAGTGACACAGCAGTGGATGTGTAGGCTGTAGCTGGCGATAATTACTTTTGGCCAACAGCATTGAAGTCATTCCACCACTATGTAAATTAAAATCAGAAAAAATGCTTTTACTTGGTGATTTTGCAAAGTGTGGAAATGGCTTAATAGCTTTAGGCATAGTTTTATGTCAATCTATCTTCCTCATCGGTGGCCTTGTGGAAGCTATAATTCAATTAGAATCAGGGCCAGGCTGATGTAAGGGCTCTAGACGATTGTACTTCAAAAGAGTAGTTGTTTTAGCCAAATGTAGGGTTTGAATATCGAATGCCACCAGATTCTCTAATAGGTCTCTACATGTCACTGTGAGTTCTATACAATTAAACCCAGAACCCTGCTGGTAATGCCTAGTGGCTGCCCTTATATCTTCTCATTGATCGACAACCCTTAAATTGACAAATCCAATGGATACACGTATTAGTCAGCATACTCTCAGCTTCTTTGGAGGCCAATGGTAAAATTTTGGGGATATTGGTCAGGAATACTCAACAACCACTGGCTACAGGCACAGTATTGGAATTGCTATGATAGTTAATGTTGGGTCTGGGTGTAGATCTTGCCAGATCCCACCGCCATTATTTATTTTCAGTTTTTGAGAGCATAGCAATTGAACACCCGATGATTGTACAGCCCTGAGATTTAAGGGAGGCTCCCCGCCCACCGCTCGTTTGTGCTTATCATGTCGTATGATCTCATCCCTTTTTTGTGAGGCTCTTAATTTGGGTGTCTGTACCTTCTCTTGAAAGGCAGGCTCAGGGTGGGTGTTTGTCTGAGGGAAGCATGTTCTTCAGAACGTGGTTCAAGGTGCTGCTTAAGCAAATAATCAGCCCTTTGAGGTCTCCTACCTCATCTCTGAGATCCTGTACATGTTGGCAAAGCTGGGCAATGACCCCCTCATCTGAATTGCATGGATGTGAAGCCCCCATAACAAAATCTGTCTTCTCCATGGTTGATGGCAAATCAGCTAGTGGAGAGAATCAGTTTAAACATGGAATGAGATGGGGTCAGGCAGGGAGGTTAGTTGATCAGTTGGGGTCACTTAGATGCTAACGACATTATGAGTAGGTTTGTTTAAAGTTTTGGCTGATAAATATTTTGCTATTGTGTTTGCTTTGCCCCCCCTGTTTAGATGATAACCCTGTTTTCTCTTGTGATTTCCAACAGGCTTGCCTCTTTTGATTTGCCCCATTAGAGAGAGATAAGTTGGGGTCTGAAGATTGAACAGTGGAACTCTTTAGTACTCTGGGAGCAGCGCAATCCCTGCTAATTAGGTGTTCCACCTCTTCTATTAGGTGGTCGATTTCGGCCAGAGCATTCCCCTCAGTGTTACCCACATTTTTGGGATGTTTAGCTATGCCCTGGGCTAAGCCTGGTGTCTTACATTTCCCCATTCAGCTCTAATTCAGGTTTTAAGTTCACTCTCAAATTCAAAAGATCGGCCACAGGACAACCTCACATAACCACAGAAAACAAAACATCAAGTCGCAATCAATAGCTAAAAAGGTCTACCCCAGGATAGTTATTGAAATTAGTATTATATACATACATTAAGGTTTGCATCGTGGAATGGAGCGACCAAGAGAGGGGACTCAGCCAGGCCCCTCCAGCTTTGCCCGAGCATGGCCCGGGTGCATCCCGCACCGGGGACACCCACGCGCTTAGATAGCGATAAACACTTTCAGCTGATGGTCAAGTGGTGGTCAGGCAGAGGATTGTGGAACTTGAAGGCCCCTGCGGTCATGTCCTGTGACAGCCTAATCCTCCTCTTCAGCTTAATCTGGTGAGTATCCAAAATGCAGAGCGCACTCCTCTCTGGGCTCTAATTTCAGTGCCCGGTGGTTCTTTAGTGGGCAAAACAAATGAGGCAACAGACGCCAAACAGTACATTCCCCACCTCAGCGTTTCATTCAGGCCTCCAAGATCTCAATGCAGGCAGTCCAATGGGCAGAGATCTACACTGCACGTTCCCACGGCATCCCCGGGGACCCCTGTTACCAGCAATGATGGAGGAGCCTTCCTATCCAGTGTGGAGGCATCCTTCGGGAGGCTGTCGCACCTTCGGTGCATCTCCAGCTCCCAGCAGACAATGAAATGCGCTCTCTGGTCAGTCCGACCGTAGCACAGCAGGCTGCGGGCCACTTTCCAGTAATTGGGGGGGCGCAGCAATACTCACCGGAGACCAGCCGGGTGTTGCAGGAGGCCGGTGGGCACAAGTTCAGCTGCCAGGGACTCTTCATCCGAGATTTGGCATTCAGTAGTTGGGGTCCCGTAGTGTCTGCGGGAGTCAGGCACCTTACAGGTAGTGGGGTGCGCTGCAAGTTTGGCCTGACCGCTGTGTGACCGGTGTTTGGGGGGAGATGCAGCAGCACCCTCCACGGCACATCCAATAGCACACTTAGGCACACTCTGATCAATACACTGACACAGTGATGCATACACTGATGCAGATAATGACACACCCAGGCATACATTAAAGCAGAAACCCTCACACCCGACCATACACTATTGCATGCAATATCACACCCAGGCACATACTGATACAGACACTGACACACCCAGAGACATACCTATGCAGACATTGACACACCCAGACATACACCAAAGCAGGCACTGACACACCCAGCCAAACACTAATGCATCCACTAACACACCCAGGCATACACTGACGCACACACTAGCACACCCACTCTCACACCAATACAGTCACTGACACATTAAAAACACAGAGTTAACTCTTTGTTTGACCAGATGGTGGTTCTAACAAGAAACATTTTTTTTGCTAGAAGTGTTTTTGAACAGTTTTTAAAAAATGTCTTCTTTTTTATTTTGAACAAAAAGTGAACAGGATAGTAAAATGAGTAAGGATGGAGAAATGAAAAGAAGCAACTGGCTTCAGTCTTCAAAAAAACATTATGTGGACACAAGAAGCAAAAAAACAAAACAGCGATGCTTCTTCACTGTATCTAAGAATGGACCTACAAAAGACACTTTTACAGTGACAAGCATGTGGCATTTCGCGCAGTGAATAACCATGTCAGTCAATTCTTTGCAGGCAGCGGGTATTGTAATGACTGAAGCTGATGATGGTTCTCCCAAGGCTGTTGTAGAGGTCAACTTCCCTGCTGCACTGTTTTCTCCAGTATAATCTGGTTGTATACCCTTTAATGAATTGTTTTTAGGTGCTTACACATGGAACTTGTCCCATGTGAATACTACTTTGCAATGCCTCTGGATAACTGCTTGCCGCAAATATTACACTGCACATTTGTTGCTGTTACCTTCGTTTCCCCAGAAGGTATAGTAAAGTACTTCAACACATCACTTTCTTTTCTATGAAGTGGTGTGTCTTCCTCCTCATCTTCAACAGGTTGCGTTTGCTCATTTTGGATGGACGATGTAGCTTCAGCCATTGTGTAAAAGAAGAGCACCACTGGATCTCAATCCTCTTTCTAGAGACTTCACTAGATATGTAACTGCTATTGGGTGTTGTTTTCCATGTGCATGGCTGGGGTCTTAATATATCCAGTCAGAAGACAAGGTTTGGTTGGGTGTGTTTTTGAGTGAATTCTACGAATCCGGTCCGTAAATTCACAAATTCCAGAAATATGGTTTATATATACTTGTGAATGTCTTCACACTGATGTCATTAATGACAATGGACGGGTGCACATGTTTGGAGTAATTTAGCCATAAATATATCATGAATTCAGACTCTCGTTCCAATCACGTGATCGGGATTAAAAACCATAGAGCAGTAGTCCATCTATGTTTATGGACCTGCAACGGTATTGTGGTACCCATAAAAAATATAATTAAAAAAAATTGTTTAATTACATTTAAAGAACTTCATACACTTTATATTAAGGACATATGTGATTTTTATGTTTTTAAATGTATAAAAAGAATATTTATAAAAAAGTCTACAGTTCCAAAAAAGTAAAAACCAAAATAAATTGTAACACACTTAGGTTTACAAATAAACACCATAAATTAACTAAAAAACCTAAACATTAGAGCGACATAATACTTTAGAAATGGAATTTGAAAAACCTTTGAAATTTGCTAAAAAAACAAAGGTTGCAAGGATGTTTAAGTTAGGAAATAGAATTAAAAATACTTTAAAAATTCATTTAAAAATACTAAATATTACAGGCACATTATAGTTAGGCTCCAATTTCACTCGTACTAAACCAGTAAAATTCAGCAGTTATACTTACCTGATCTTACTATAACTTACACCCCCAATGCACTGCTTAAGACCTCACATATTACATCACTCATGACATGGTCAGTGACATCACTGTTGACATCACTGATGACATCTCAAATGACATCACTGATGACATCCTCCAGTAAGTGTAAATATTGTGTAAACGTTTCTGAGACTTAAAAATATATACCGACCTACAGCACAAGTTAAATTAGTATTCTTTCTGTACTACTAATACTTGATACAATTTCTAACATATGTGAGCTGAGTGGATATGTGAGCTGGTATGTGAGTGGCTGTATGGGTGTGTGAGTGGGAGTGTGAGAGGCTGTATAGGTGAATAAGTAGATGTGTGAGTAGCTGTATGGGTGAGTGAGTGGCAGTGTGGCAGTGGCAGTGTGAGTGACTGTATGGATGAGTCAGTGGGTTTGAGTGGTTGTATGGGTGTGTGAGTGGGAGTATGAGTGATTGTGTAGGTAAGTGGATGTGTGAATAGTTATGTGGCTGATGTCATCAATTATGTAATTTGAGATGTTATCAGTGATGTCACTGACCATGTCATGAGTGATGTAATGTGTGAGGTAAAAAGCGGGGAAGTAAGTTAGAGGTAGCTCAGTTAACTATAACTGCTGAATTTCCCTGGCTTAGTACAATTGAAATCTAAGCCTAACTATAACGTCCCTGTAACCTTTGTTTTTTTAGTGATATATCCGATTTTATACAACAAATACATAGAAAATCTAACAAACATACACATATCTCTTGAAACTGTCAGAGTCCTGAATAATGGGTGACCACCCATCAGGTCCACTATGACATCACCTAATTCAATTGTTGTGAGTCCATGGAGAAAGCCCCCTGCAGAGCCCACCATTAGTAGTCCTTTACAAGGTAAACCCAACTGTTCACTTAAGATCCAGGGAGCATGGGCCACCATAAAAACTGGTCCCCCAAAAAACATCAACATCAGAGCCACCCAATTGTGGGAATCCCCCTGGCACTAAAACGGGAGATAGGCCTGGGCAACCTGGCCATACCTTAATCCCCTGGCACAGCCACCACCCCCCTAGCATTCCCAGGAGATTACCCTGTCGGGCTATGAACAATTGCTGTAGGGGACGTCACCAGCCTTTCACAAGAGACTGTGGTACCCCTGCCCCTATTCGAGCCAATGGCTAGAAAAAACATGCCATCCTGAGTTCTCCTGCGTTCATATTTGTGATGTCAAGGTTGTCCAACTCTTACTTTGCCACGGACCTGGATAGTACCCCGGCCAGCCAGGACTCCCTCCAGTAATGCAAAAAATATCGGACTGTGAAAGTCATCAAGTTCTCTACAAGCAAATTGTTGCCCATGACTGAAAAATGAACCCCTTCTTCATGAAAGAATGACTCTCCCTGGATGCAACGGTGGGAAATTGTCTTAAGCCAGGCCATGTTGAGCAAATATCTCATCTTGCTATTTAAGCAGCTGACTGATTCGTTGAGGCCCTTTAAGGATCAGCCGAACTTCCAAACCTTCCCCCACGATGAGTGACCTTGCAATGGCGTGTCTGGACATGTCCTACCCACCTGAAAGATTTCAATCATCTAGTTCCCAAATAGTGTCCTTGTGCCCATAGTTGCCAAGTCATTGCCACTGATGTGGAGGATGATGAGTGCTCGCAGTGGGAACCCCCTGCGTGTAACCTCCTCAACTAGCTGGTTTAGTTCACCCAAACAAAGATGGCCAGCCTGCCAAACCAACTATGGTTAAAAGTTGACCTTACCCATCACTAAAATGAATGACCGATTATACACACTCTGGCTGGAGCCATGTGCCTGTAATGCTACAAGCATTTATATACATTGTGAGATCATGTGGTAACCATTGACTCCAAGTTGGTTTAGTTTACTGGTATTTTGTGAGCACAGATTTATCTTGTTTCTGTCTGACCCTGCCTTTCACCTGCAAACACAGGCAGGCCTGGGATACTTGTGTTCACACAGCAAGATGTTTTTTTCATTTCACCAAGCTGGAGAGTTAAGCTGCTTGAGCAGACAGTGGAGGCTGTGTAGCTCAAGGATGAGAAAATGAAGAACTCTCTCATCGGAGCCTGGCCAGCTCTGGTGAGTGACCTCGATGCAGAGAGTGCAACCAGCACCTACAGTGCAGATGAAGGGAGGTGGAGCTTCTAGAAGTCTCTATCTGTGTTAGTAAAGAGTTTGAGGACAAAGACCTCTTGGTGTTCTGACAGGGACTCTCTTCAGGGGTTGACGCACCGCCCAGAGACCTTTTCCTAGCTGAAGATCTCCTTCTGAGACTGCCACCAGGTTCCCCAGTCGTGCTGTCAGGATGATGCAAAACAGACAACTGCTGATGTATTTTAAGCTTTAATTTCTCATTCTTGTGTGCATGCAGTTATCTTTCTATGCATTTATTCTTGTGTATCTAAATTTACTATATGCATTTATTTTACATGTGCATTATTGCTATTTGATATATGAAAATTGTAATACATATTCCTCTTTACTTGACAAATGAGTGTTGAGCTCTGTTTTTGTTGTACCTTGGCATTCTGAAGGGGTTTAGAGTACTATTTTGAAGAGTATTCATGTTGTGTCCTGGTGTTTTCAAGTCTTGCTCAGGTGCTCTGAAGAGAAGGCAAGAAATGTTGGTGTAGTCTGCAGGATTCAAAGTGAAAGGGGGAGAATGTTTGGCAGAAAAACAAAAATGGATAAAGCAGGCTCCCAGATACCAAATGAAATACCAGGATGGGAATTAGTTCCATAAGGTCAGCTTGCTCATGAGTGGTCCCATTGTGCTGAGCTGAGTGAGAATTGGAGTGCATGTATGCCTGACGCACAGCCAGACGATGTACTAATTTGCTTGCAAAAAGTACCAATTGAAAAAGGGAAAGAGTTTTGTACATTGGGTCAAAAGAGGCTGGATCCTCTTAAATGCTTATAAGAAAATGCATGAAATGTATTCAGTTAAGAAAAGAGTGTAGAGCAATGGAAAAACAGCTAGTGGAAGCTAAGAATACTTCTGCAATGCTTTCATGTTGATGCAGCAGGAAGCGTGGGGGATAATATTCTTTATACTAATAACCAATTTCAAACCCACCTGACTTCCCTACTAAACTAAATTTGGCCCATACCTTTAACAACTTGGTCCTCCGATGTACCTTGGATGAATTGTTAGGGACTGACTATTGTTAAGACGGATAATACCCCCCTTATGAGGACCTACAATAAAGGGAATATTCTACAAACAACCTAAAATAAAAATCATATTAATCATATTCATCAAGAATGACAGACTCTGATTACTAATCAATTTGCTTTTATCTATTTCTTTAGTATATGAATGATCAATCAAATGATACAGCTTTTAATCACAGATTTTCACAAGAGAGAGAACAAGCAATTCACAATAACATCTCATTTAACAAGCATGAGTGAGTGGATAGGAGAAGAGACAAAAGAGCATTGCAAATATCAATGCAAACACAGGATTTCATACGAACCTAAGGAAACTATAGCACAGCGTGCTAATAGTCTGAAAAGCTAACCATCCGGCCGGCAGGGAAAGCTGGGCAACCTCACAAAGGTATGAGGAGCAAAGTTAAAGAGTCAGGAGTCAGTCAGACAGTTACAGCCAGCCAGAATAGGAAAGGAAACAGCAACACGGCCCTCTCTCATCATCCTATCTTATTGAATAGATTCTAACACTAGTAATTATAACCTAAATTGTAAAGTCCATCCCTAACTTTGTAGCGAACCTCAATCATTCACAGTTCTCATTGGTCCAGAGATGTAGGGTGGTCAGTCACACCACTTCCATTGCACCTGACTTTCAAAAGTTCTTTATTAGAAACATGTTGCAGTCATCGTCCTTCAGCAGAGGAAACCATATTTATCTTCCTTCATTTGAGAGAGAATATTTACGTTTATGTTAGAACAACAGTAATGAAGCATTTATGTGAACCAATAATTAAAACCTGTTCTGTTTTTCCTAGAGAAATGGCACATTTTGCAGAGAAGGCCTCAAACCACTGTTAAGGTTAATTTGCTTTTCTTCTTAACACAGGCTGCAAAAAAAAATGTATTTTGTCTTTCATAATGAGAGTTTATTATTCCTTGTCAATGCTATGTGGGGAAGATAAATTGTGGAACTTCCTAGTAGACCAGGGAAATGTTTATTCTTGTGGATAACTGTCCTAATAAATGTTGCGACCGCTGTGAAAATTGGGGGAAAAAAATCAACAACGATGGTTGTTAACAGTGTCCAACATGGTTTGGACAGCCTATTTCCCCACACTCAAAACTGTTATGCATTTGGGGCAAAAAAGTCCTGCCTTGGCAAAATCAGGCAGTGTGGGAGGAATGTTCTGTAGCCTGTCGCCCTGCCGAGATGTTCCTGGCTGTGGATCTTGGCCACCTTCCTTCTCCTTGAGTTTGCTGAGTTCCACCCGAGCAAGATGGTTCTCATGCATAGTCTTCCGATGTTTGTACATGGAAGACGTTCCACATGAGTACTTCTTCTCGGATCCCCGAGACACCACCTTCTTGCAGATATTGCAAGTGACCTTCTGCACGTTCATCTTCTTCTGCCCCTCAGGAATTGAGAATAACTCTCAGACCACACTCTCCTTCTTTCTGGGTGTCTCCTCTTCTTCCTCCAAAAGATTTAGCTCCTCTTCTTCATGAAAATCTCAGAGGTTGCTGTTTTAAATTTTACTTTGAAAAATCAAAAAAAACACCAAACCACCTGCAAAATAGATTCTTCAACAAGGAGTGTGTCTGTTGCCAACCACTCCCTAAAGTAAAAGAAAGAAGGTGGAATTCACCGAGGTTAATGATAACCGGATATTTAACCAATAAAAACTCTTTTTTTTGTGTCACATGGGGTGCGCAACCACTACACGGTGGCACCGCGTACCCAACATGATTCCGCAACTTCTTTTAATTTTACATTTGAATGATATTTGGTTGTATCTTATATTGAATTTACAAATAACTGCACCTCTTCATTTAAAATAAAGTAAATTAATCTATATATAATATTATTGTAAAAAAAACATTAGATTTGCGTCCTCTACGTGAATCCTGAAGTACATGCGATCTACGCAGACGAACCGCGACTCCTGAAATTATTATAAAAAAAACGTTTTTAATAACTTTTTCTTATTAATGTACAAGTTTATTTTCTATTTTAGCAAAACCGTAACCTTGAACCTAAGATTATTATTGTCTATATATATATGTATTAATATCACAAATAAAACACATTGAGTCGCGTCCGGACCGCAAATCTGCATTTACATCTTGGAAACAAACAAGGAGATACAACATATTTTAAACCAAAATATTAAAGTAATATTCAATTCTAAATTGTGCCCTATCATAAATATGACTTTTAGAAATCACGCTGGAGCCACGATTCCTATGCGGTCCCAGAAATAAGGCCTGGTAGTGTGCGCCATGGTAAATATTTCATTTTCAAATTGCCTTTAGCATAACTAAATATTCATTTTTTCACTCTAGTTGTAAACTACTACCCTTAAGACATGCATAAAGTATTAATTTCACTATATTTTACACTTGTAAATATATAAATGGGTTGACGCACAAAACGCGGAGAACTGCGTCCAGAACGCGACTTCATTTTTATATAAATTTTTTTTAAAGCTTTTTTATGCATATATATATATATCTATATATATATCCATCAAAAAGTTGCCACGAAAACAGAAGGGCCCACACAGGAAAGATATGCTCAAAATTTAATGAAAGCTTGCTGCTGGGATAAACAAGGAGCACAGCTTCTGTCTTGAAGTCCAGCCTGACGCGTTTCATGTCTTAGCACTTCCTCAGAGGCAAGTAGACTGCTGACGTGCACAAACAGTTTACGGGGCACTCTTTAAATCCAAAATGATACCTGCTCAAGTGGGCGTGGCCACTCGCACGGCACTGTGGTATCGGTAGTGCCCCAGTCCTACTGCAGTGAGTTGTCGTGCCACGCAGCAAAGTAAAGTTAATATTAAAACCAAGTGGGAGGGCTGTAAAAACCTTGTTGTGCCCAGCGGACACGTTCCTGCTTTCACTGACAGCTCCTGTCCCGTCTGTTGGTCCCGCCGGTTGGCGTTACACTCGGGTCTGCACTAGCAGCAGGGCTCCTTCCACGGCCCGGGCAGACCGTATTAAATCCATCAAAAAGTTGCCACGAAAACAGAAGGGCCCACACAGGAAAGATGTGCTCAAAATGTAATGAATATTAAGTATTAGGGCGTAACCCAAAAAAAATACCCGACCTGGGTCAGTAATGCAGTACAAAAAGAAGGGTGGTCGCGGTAACAACACATTTGATTGACATTAAAGAAAAGCATTCACAAGTTTATTTTTTATGAAGCATGAGTTCAATTTATTTAATTGGGAAAAAAAGTGCATCTAATGCAATTAACGCACGTCTTTAGCAAGTTTGTCGAGTTTCTTCGCCTGTGTGTTTATATCAAACTCTTTGATGGTCTTCTCCAGTCTTTCCAATGCTTCTTTTGCGTTGGCCAGGGCCGAGTCCCCGTTTATTTCTAGTTTCAAATCGCTGATCTCTTTGATCAGTTTCTCTACTTGCTCGAGAGCTGTTTCAACGCCAAGGACCATCCAGTGTCGCGAGCAGTTATTAGCTACAAAACTGAACCCTTCTTTGAATTTTGAATTGTCTACAAAGATTGCTGGTTCGTTACGGACCTGCAGTCCTGCAGGTATAATATTTGCTTGCAAATATTTAGTCAATAGATGGCCGTGGAGGCGTGTGCGGATAAGTTTCTTTTCTAGACGTTCCAATTTGTTAATCTTCTTGTTCAGAGAAAAGTCAATATTGGGAGTATTTGATGTTAGAAAAGATGACCCGGAGTCTCCTTGTATTAGTCTGTTTATATATTCCTCAGTGTAGGAGAGTGTTTCCCTCTCTGACATGGTAGGACCCGTAGGTTCCAAAGTGAAAGAGAACCCTCGCAAGTGAACTTGCTCTAAGAGTATTAAGTATTAGGGGTAACCCACAAAAGCTACCCGACCTGGGTCAGTAATGCAGTACAAAAAGAAGGGTGGTCGCGGTAGCAACACATTTGATTGACATTAAAGAAAAGCATTCACAAGTTTATTCTTTATGAAGCATGAGTCTAATTTATTTAATTGGGAAAAAAAGAGCATCTAATGCAATTAACGCACGTCTTTAGCAAGTTTGTCGAGTTTCTTCGCCTGTGTGTTTATATCAAACTCTTTGATGGTCTTCTCCAGTCTTTCCAATGCTTCTTTTGCGTTGCTGAGGGCCGAGTCCCCCGTTTATTTCTAGTTTCAAATCGCTGATCTCTTTGATCAGTTTCTCTACTTGCTCGAGAGCTGTTTCAACGCCAAGGACCATCCAGTGGCGCGAGCAGTGTGCTTCTACAAACTGAACCCTTCTTTGAATTTTGGATTGTCTACAAAGATTGCTGGTTCGTTACGGACCTGCAGTCCTGCAGGTATAATATTTGCTTGCAAATATTTAGTCAATAGATGGCCGTGGAGGCGTGTGCGGATAAGTTTCTTTTCTAGACGTTCCAATTTGTTAATCTTCTCGTTCAGAGAAAAGTCAATATTGGGAGTATTTGATGTTAGAAAAGATGACCCGGAGTCTCCTTGTATTAGTCTATTTATATATTCCTCAGTGTAGGAGAGTGTTTCCCTCTCTGACATGGTAGGACCCGTAGGTTCCAAAGTGAAAGAGAACCCTCGCAAGTGAACTTGCTCTAAGAGTATTAAGATTAGGGGGTAACCCACAAAAACTACCCGACCTGGGTCAGTAATGCAGTACAAAAAGAAGGGTGGTCGCGGTAGCAACACATTTGATTGACATTAAAGAAAAGCATTCACAAGTTTATTCTTTATGAAGCATGAGTCCAATTTATTTAATTGGGAAAAAAAGAGCATCTAATACAATTAACGCACGTCTTTAGCAAGTTTGTCGAGTTTCTTCGCCTGTGTGTTTATATCAAACTCTGTGATGGTCTTCTCCAGTCTTTCCAATGCTTCTTTTGCGTTGGCCAGGGCCGAGAGTCCCCGTTTATTTCTAGTTTCAAATCGCTGATCTCTTTGATCAGTTTCTCTACTAGCTCGAGAGCTGTTTCAACGCCAAGGACCATCCAGTGGCGCGAGCAGTTATTAGCTACAAAACTGAACCCTTCTTTGAATTTTGGATTGTCTACAAAGATTGCTGGTTCGTTACGGACCTGCGGTCCTGCAGGTATAATATTTGCTTGCAAATATTTAGTCAATAGATGGCCGTGGAGGCGTGTGCGGATAAGTTTCTTTTCTAGACGTTCCAATTTGTTAATCTTCTCGTTCAGAGAAAAGTCAATATTGGGAGTCTTGAAGTCCAGCCGGACGCGTTTCATGTCTTAGCACTTCCTCAGAGGCATGGAGACTGCTGACGTGCACAAACAGTTTACGGGGCACTCTTTAAATCCAAAAAGATACCTGCTCAAGTGGGCGTGGCCGCTCGCACAGCACTGTGGTATCGGTAGTGCTCCAGTCCTACTGCAGTGAGTTGTCGTGCCACTCAGCAAAGTAAAGTTAATATTAAAACCAAGTGGGAGGGCTGTAAAAACCTTGTTGTGCCCAGCGGACACGTTCCCGCTTTCACTGACAGCTCCTGTCCCGTCTGTTGGTCCCGCTGGTTGGCGTTACCTCGGGTCTGCACTAGCAGCAGGGCTCCTTCCACGGCCCGGGAAGACCGTATTAAATCCATCAAAAAGTTGCCACGAAAACAGAAGGGCCCACACAGGAAAGAGATGCTCAAAATTTAATGAAAGCTTGCCGCTGGGATGAACAAGGAGCACAGCTTCTGTCTTGAAGTCCTATCTGACGCGTTTCATGTCTTAGCACTTCCTCAGAGGCATGGAGACTGCTGACGTGCACAAACAGTTTACGGGGCACTCTTTAAATCCAAAACGATACCTGCTCAAGTGGGCGTGGCCGCTCTCACGACACTGTGGTATCGGTTGTGCCCCAGTCCTACTGCAGTGAGTTGTCGTGCCACGCAGCAAAGTAAAGTAAATATTAAAACCAAGTGGGAGGGCTGTAAAAACCTTGTTGTGCCCAGCGGACACGTTCCGCTTTCACTGACAGCTCCTGTCCCGTCTGTTGGTCCCGCCGGTTGGCGTTACCTCGGGTCTGCACTAGCAGCAGGTCTCCTTCCACGGCCCGGGCAGACCGTATTAAATCCATCAAAAAGTTGCCACGAAAACAGAAGGGCCCACACAGGAAAGATATGCTAAAAATGTAATGGAAGCGTGCCGCTGGGATGAACAAGGAGCACAGCTTCTGTCTTGAAGTCCAGCCTGACGCGTTTCATGTCTTAGCACTTCCTCAGACGCATGGAGACTGATGACGTGCACAAACAGTTTATGGGGCACTCTTTAAATCCAAAATGATACCTGCTCAAGTGGGCGTGGCCGCTCGCCTGGCACTGTGGTATCGGTTGTGCCCCAGTCCTACTGCAGTGAGTTGTCGTGCCACACAGCAAAGTAAAGTTAATATTAAAACCAAGTGGGAGGGCTGTAAAAACCTTGTTGTGCCCAGCGGACACGTTCCCGCTTTCACTGACAGCTCCTGTCCCGTCTGTTGGCCCCGCCGATTGGCGTTACCTCGGGTCTGCACTAGCAGCAGGGCTCCTTCCACGGCCCGGGCAGACCGTATTAAATTCATCAAAAAGTTGCCACGAAAACAGAAGGGCCCCAACAGGAAAGATATGCTCAAAATTTAATGAAAGCTTGCCGCTGGGATGAACAAGGAGCACAGCTTCTGTCTTGAAGTCCAGCCTGATGCGTTTCATGTCTTAGCACTTCCTCAGAGGCATGGAGACTGCTGACGTGCACAAACAGTTTACGGGGCACTCTTTAAATCAAAAATGATACCTGCTCAAGTGGGCGTGGCCGCTCGCACGGCACTAAGGTATCGGTAGTGCCCCAGTCCTACTGCAGTGAGTTGTCGTGCCACGCAGCAAAGTAAAGTTAATATTAAAACCAAGTGGGAGGGCTGTAAAAACCTTGTTGTGCCCAGCGGAAACGATCCCGCTTTCACTGACAGCTCCTGTCCCGTCTGTTGTTCCCGCCGGTTGGCGTTACCTCGGGTCTGCACTAGCAGCAGGGCTCCTTCCACGGCCCGGGCAGACAGTATTAAATCCATCAAAAAGTTGCCACGAAAACAGAAGGGCCCACACAGGAAAGAGATGCTCAAAATTTTATGAAAGCTTGCCGCTGGGATGAACAAGGAGCACAGCTTCTGTCTTGAAGTCCAGCCTGACGCATTTCATGTCTTAGCACTTCCTCAGAGGCATGGAGACTGCTGACGTGCGCAAACAGTTTACGGGGCACTCTTTAAATCCAAAATGATACCTGCTCAAGTGGGTGTGGCCGCTCGCACGGCACTGTGGTATCGGTAGTGCCCAAGTCCTACTGCAGTGAGTTGTCATGCCACGCAGCAAAGTAAAGTTAATATTAAAACCAAGTGGGAGGGCTGTAAAAACCTTGTTGTGCCCAGCGGACACGTTCCCGCTTTCACTGACAGCTCCAGTCCCGTCTGTTGGTCCCGCCGGTTGGCATTACCTCGGGTCTGCACTAGCAGCAGGTCTCCTTCCTCTGCCCGGGCAAACTGTATTAAATCCATCAAAAAGTTGCCACGAAAACAGAAGGGCCCACACAGGAAAGATATGCTAAAAATTGAATGAAAGCTTACCGCTGGGATGAACAAGGAGCACAGCTTCTGTCTTGAAGTCCAGCCTGACGCGTTTCATGTCTTAGCACTTCCTCAGACGCATGGAGACTGAAGACGTGCACAAACAGTTTACGGGGCACTCTTTAAATCCAAAATGATACCTGCTCAAGTGGGCGTTGCCGCTCGCACGGCACAGTGGTATAGGTAGTGCCCCAGTCCTACTGCAGTGAGTTGTCGTGCCACGCAGTAAAGTAAAGTTAATATTAAAACCAAGTGGGAAGGCTGTAAAAACCTTGTTGTGCCCAGCGGACACGTTTCCGCTTTCACTGACAGCTCCTGTCCCGTCTGTTGGTCCCGCCGGTTGACGTTACCTCGGGTCTGAACTAGCAGCAGGGCTCCTTCCACGGCCCGGGCAGACCGTATTAAATCCATCAAAAAGTTGCCACGAAAACAGAAGGGCCCACACAGGAAAGATATGCTCAAAATGTAATGAAAGCTTGCCGCTGGGATGAACAAGGAGCACAGCTTCTGTCTTGAAGTCCAGCCTGACGAGTTTCATGTCTTAGCACATCCTCAGAGGCATGGAGACTGCTGACGTGCACAAACAGTTTACAGGGCACTCTTTAAATCCAAAATGATACCTGCTCAAGTGGGCGTGGCCGCTCGCACGGCACTGTGGTATCGGTAGTGCCCCAGTCCTACTGCAGTGAGTTGTCGTGCCACGCAGCAAAGTAAAGTTAATATTAAAACCAAGTGGGAGGGCTGTAAAAACCTTGTTGTGCCCAGCGGACACGTTCCCGCTTTCACTGACAGTGCCTGTCCCGTCTGTTGGTCCCGCCGGTTGGCGTTACCTCGGGTCTGCACTAGCAGCAGGGCTCCTTCCACTGCCCGGGCAGACCGTATTAAATCCATCAAAAAGTTGCCACGAAAACAGAAGGGCCCACACAGGAAAGATATGCTAAAAATTGAATGAAAGCTTGCCGCTGGGATGAACAAGGAGCACAGCTTCTGTCTTGAAGTCCAGCCTGACGCGTTTCATGTCTTAGCACTTCCTCAGAGGCATGGAGACTGATGACGTGCACAAACAGTTTATGGGGCACTCTTTAAATCCAAAATTATATCTGCTCAAGTGGGCGTGGCCGCTCGCACGGCACTATGGTATCGGTAGTGCCCCAGTCCTACTGCAGTGAGTGGTCGTACCACGCAGCAAAGTAAAGTTAATATTAAAACCAAGTGGGAAGGCTGTAAAAACCTTGTTGTGCCCAGCGGACACGTTCCCGCTTTCACTGACAGCTCCTGTCCCGTCTGTTGGTCCCGCCGGTTGGCGTTACCTCGGGTCTGCACTAGCAGCAGGGCTCCTTCCATGGCCCGGGAAGACCATATTAAATCCATCAAAAAGTTGCCACGAAATCAGAAGGGCCCACACAGGAAAGATATTCTCAAAATTTAATGAAAGCTTGCCGCTGGGATGAACAAGGAGCACAGCTTCTGTCTTGAAGTCCAGCCTGACGCGTTTCATGTCTTAGCACTTCCTCAGAGGCATGGAGACTGCTGACGTGCACAAACAGTTTACGGGGCACTCTTTAAATCCAAAATGATACCTGCTCAAGTGGGCGTGGCCGCTCGCACGGCACTGTGGTATCGGTAGTGCCCCAATCCTACTGCAGTGAGTTGTCGTGCCACGCAGCAAAGTAAAGTTAATATTAAAACCAAGTGGGAGTGCTGTAAAAACCTTGTTGTGCCCAGCGGACACGTTCCCGCTTTCACTGACAGCTCCTGTCCCGTCTGTTGTTCCCGCCGGTTGGCGTTACCTCGGGTCTGCACTAGCAGCAGGGCTCCTTCCACAGCCCGGGCAGACCGTATTAAATCCATCAAAAAGTTGCCACGAAAACAGAAGGGCCCACTCAGGAAAGAGATGCTCAAAATTTAATGAAAGCTTGCCGCTGGGATGAACAAGGAGCACAGCTTCTGTCTTGAAGTCCAACCTGACGCGTTTCATGTCTTAGCACATCCTCAGAGGCATGGAGACTGATGACATGCACAAACAGTTAACGGGGCACTCTTTAAATCCAAAATGATACCTGCTCAAGTGGGCGTGGCTGCTCGCATGGCACTGTGGTATCGGTAGTGCCCCAGTCCTACTGCAGTGAGTTGTCGTGCCACGCAGCAAAGTAAAGTTAATATTAAAACCAAGTGGGAGGGCTGTAAAAACCTTGTTGTGCCCAGCGGGCACGTTCCCGCTTTCACTGACAGCTCCTGTCCCGTCTGTTGGTCCCGCCGGTTGGCGTTACCTCGGGTCTGCACTAGCAGCAGGGCTCCTTCCACGGCCCGGGCAGACCGTATTAAATCCATCAAAAAGTTGCCACGAATACAGAAGGGCCCTCACAGGAAAGATATGCTCAAAATGTAATGAAAGCTTGCCGCTGGGATGAACAAGGAGCACAGCTTCTGTCTTGAAGTCCAGCCTGACGAGTTTCATGTCTTAGCACTTCCTCAGAGGCATGGAGACTGCTGACGTGCACAAACAGTTTACGGGGCACTCTTTAAATCCAAAATGATACCTGCTCAAGTGGGCGTGGCCGCTCGCACGGCACTGTGGTATCGGTAGTGCCCCAGTCCTACTGCAGTGAGTTGTCGTGCCACGCAGCAAAGTAAAGTTAATATTAAAACCAAGTGGGAGGGCTGTAAAAACCTTGTTGTGCCCAGCGGACACGTTCCCGCTTTCACTGACAGCTCCTGTCCCGTCTGTTGGTCCCGCCGGTTGGCGTTACCTCGGGTCTGCACTAGCAGCAGGTGCTCCTTCCACGGCCCGGGCAGACCGTATTAAATCCATCAAAAAGTTGCCACGAAAACAGAAGGGCCCACACAGGAAAGATATGCTCAAAATTTAATGAAAGCTTGCCGCTGGGATGAACAAGGAGCACAGCTTCTGTCTTGAAGTCCAGCCTGACGCGTTTCATGTCTTAGCACTTCCTCAGAGGCATGGAGACTGCTGACGTGCACAAACAGTTTACGGGGCACTCTTTAAATCCAAAATGATACCTGCTCAAGTGGGCGTGGCCGCTCGCACGGCACTGTGGTATCGGTAGTGCCCCAGTCCTACTGCAGTGAGTTGTCGTGCCACGCAGCAAAGTAAAGTTAATATTAAAACCAAGTGGGAGGGCTGTAAAAACCTTGTTGTGCCCAGCGGACACGTTCCCGCTTTCACTGACAGCTCCTGTCCCGTCTGTTGGTCCCGCCGGTTGGCGTTACCTCGGGTCTGAACTAGCAGCAGGGCTCCTTCCACGGCCCGGGCAGACCGTATTAAATCCATCAAAAAGTTGCCACAAAAACAGAAGGGCCCACACAGGAAAGATATGCTCAAAATGTAATGAAAGCTTGCCGCTGGGATGAACAAGGAGCACAGCTTCTGTCTTGAAGTCCAGCCTGATGCGTTTCATGTCTTAGCACTTCCTCAGAGGCATGATGACTGCTGACATGCACAAACAGTTTACGGGGCACTCTTTAAATCCAAAATGATACCTGCTCAAATGGGCGTGGCCGCTCGCACGGCACTGTGGTATCGGTAGTGCCCCAGTCCTACTGCAGTGAGTTGTCGTGCCACGCAGCAAAGTAAAGTTAATATTAAAACCAAGTGGGAGGGCTGTAAAAACCTTGTTGTGCCCAGCGGGCACGTTCCCGCTTTCACTGACAGCTCCTGTCCCGTCTGTTGGTCCCGCCGGTTGGCGTTACCTCGGGTCTGCACTAGCAGCAGGGCTCCTTCCACGGCCCGGGCAGACCGTATTAAATCCATCAAAAAGTTGCCACGAATACAGAAGGGCCCTCACAGGAAAGGTATGCTCAAAATGTAATGAAAGCTTGCCGCTGGGATGAACAAGGAGCACAGCTTCTGTCTTGAAGTCCAGCCTGACGAGTTTCATGTCTTAGCACATCCTCAGAGGCATGGAGACTGCTGACGTGCACAAACAGTTTACAGGGCACTCTTTAAATCCAAAATGATACCTGCTCAAGTGGGCGTGGCCGCTCGCACGGCACTGTGGTATCGGTAGTGCCCCAGTCCTACTGCAGTGAGTTGTCGTGCCACGCAGCAAAGTAAAGTTAATATTAAAACCAAGTGGGAGGGCTGTAAAAACCTTGTTGTGCCCAGCGGACACGTTCCCGCTTTCACTGACAGCTCCTGTCCCGTCTGTTGGTCCCGCCGGTTGGCGTTACCTCGGGTCTGCACTAGCAGCAGGGCTCCTTCCACGGCCCGGGCAGACCGTATTAAATCCATCAAAAAGTTGCCACGAAAACAGAAGGGCCCACACAGGAAAGATATGCTCAAAATTTAATGAAAGCTTGCCGCTGGGATGAACAAGGAGCACAGCTTCTGTCTTGAAGTCCAGCCTGACGCGTTTCATGTCTTAGCACTTCCTCAGAGGCATGGAGACTGCTGACGTGCACAAACAGTTTACGGGGCACTCTTTAAATCCAAAATGATACCTGCTCAAGTGGGCGTGGCCGCTCGCACGGCACTGTGGTATCGGTAGTGCCCCAGTCCTACTGCAGTGAGTTGTCGTGCCACGCAGCAAAGTAAAGTTAATATTAAAACCAAGTGGGAGGGCTGTAAAAACCTTGTTGTGCCCAGCGGACACGTTCCCGCTTTCACTGACAGCTCCTGTCCCGTCTGTTGGTCCCGCCGGTTGGCGTTACCTCGGGTCTGCACTAGCAGCAGGTCTCCTTCCACGGCCCGGGCAGACCGTATTAAATCCATCAAAAAGTTGCCACGAAAACAGAAGGGCCCACACAGGAAAGATATGCTAAAAATGTAATGAAAGCTTGCCGCTGGGATGAACAAGGAGCACAGCTTCTGTCTTGAAGTCCAGCCTGACGCGTTTCATGTCTTAGCACTTCCTCAGACGCATGGAGACTGCTGACGTGCACAAACAGTTTACGGGGCACTCTTTAAATCCAAAATGATACCTGCTCAAGTGGGCGTGGCCGCTCGCACGGCACTGTGGTATCGGTAGTGCCCCAGTCCTACTGCAGTGAGTTGTCGTGCCACGCAGCAAAGTAAAGTTAATATTAAAACCAAGTGGGAGGGCTGTAAAAACCTTGTTGTGCCCAGCGGACACGTTCCCGCTTTCACTGACAGCTCCTGTCCCGTCTGTTGGTCCCGCCGGTTGGCGTTACCTCGGGTCTGCACTAGCAGCAGGGCTCCTTCCACGGCCCGGGCAGACCGTATTAAATCCATCAAAAAGTTGCCACGAAAACAGAAGGGCCCACACAGGAAAGATATGCTCAAAATTTAATGAAAGCTTGCCGCTGGGATGAACAAGGAGCACAGCTTCTGTCTTGAAGTCCAGCCTGACGCGTTTCATGTCTTAGCACTTCCTCAGAGGCATGGAGACTGCTGACGTGCACAAACAGTTTACGGGGCACTCTTTAAATCCAAAATGATACCTGCTCAAGTGGGCGTGGCCGCTCGCACGGCACTGTGGTATCGGTAGTGCCCCAGTCCTACTGCAGTGAGTTGTCGTGCCACGCAGCAAAGTAAAGTTAATATTAAAACCAAGTGGGAGGGCTGTAAAAACCTTGTTGTGCCCAGCGGACACGTTCCCGCTTTCACTGACAGCTCCTGTCCCGTCTGTTGGTCCCGCCGGTTGGCGTTACCTCGGGTCTGCACTAGCAGCAGGGCTCCTTCCACGGCCCGGGCAGACCGTATTAAATCCATCAAAAAGTTGCCACGAAAACAGAAGGGCCCACACAGGAAAGATATGCTCAAAATTTAATGAAAGCTTGCCGCTGGGATGAACAAGGAGCACAGCTTCTGTCTTGAAGTCCAGCCTGACGCGTTTCATGTCTTAGCACTTCCTCAGAGGCATGGAGACTGCTGACGTGCACAAACAGTTTACGGGGCACTCTTTAAATCCAAAATGATACCTGCTCAAGTGGGCGTGGCCGCTCGCACGGCACTGTGGTATCGGTAGTGCCCCAGTCCTACTGCAGTGAGTTGTCGTGCCACGCAGCAAAGTAAAGTTAATATTAAAACCAAGTGGGAGGGCTGTAAAAACCTTGTTGTGCCCAGCGGACACGTTCCCGCTTTCACTGACAGCTCCTGTCCCGTCTGTTGGTCCCGCCGGTTGGCGTTACCTCGGGTCTGCACTAGCAGCAGGGCTCCTTCCACGGCCCGGGCAGACCGTATTAAATCCATCAAAAAGTTGCCACGAATACAGAAGGGCCCACACAGGAAAGATATGCTCAAAATGTAATGAAAGCTTGCCGCTGGGATGAACAAGGAGCACAGCTTCTGTCTTGAAGTCCAGCCTGACGAGTTTCATGTCTTAGCACATCCTCAGAGGCATGGAGACTGCTGACGTGCACAAACAGTTTACAGGGCACTCTTTAAATCCAAAATGATACCTGCTCAAGTGGGCGTGGCCGCTCGCACGGCACTGTGGTATCGGTAGTGCCCCAGTCCTACTGCAGTGAGTTGTCGTGCCACGCAGCAAAGTAAAGTTAATATTAAAACCAAGTGGGAGGGCTGTAAAAACCTTGTTGTGCCCAGCGGACACGTTCCCGCTTTCACTGACAGCTCCTGTCCCGTCTGTTGGTCCCGCCGGTTGGCGTTACCTCGGGTCTGCACTAGCAGCAGGGCTCCTTCCACGGCCCGGGCAGACCGTATTAAATCCATCAAAAAGTTGCCACGAAAACAGAAGGGCCCACACAGGAAAGATATGCTCAAAATTTAATGAAAGCTTGCCGCTGGGATGAACAAGGAGCACAGCTTCTGTCTTGAAGTCCAGCCTGACGCGTTTCATGTCTTAGCACTTCCTCAGAGGCATGGAGACTGCTGACGTGCACAAACAGTTTACGGGGCACTCTTTAAATCCAAAATGATACCTGCTCAAGTGGGCGTGGCCGCTCGCACGGCACTGTGGTATCGGTAGTGCCCCAGTCCTACTGCAGTGAGTTGTCGTGCCACGCAGCAAAGTAAAGTTAATATTAAAACCAAGTGGGAGGGCTGTAAAAACCTTGTTGTGCCCAGCGGACACGTTCCCGCTTTCACTGACAGCTCCTGTCCCGTCTGTTGGTCCCGCCGGTTGGCGTTACCTCGGGTCTGCACTAGCAGCAGGGCTCCTTCCACGGCCCGGGCAGACCGTATTAAATCCATCAAAAAGTTGCCACGAAAACAGAAGGGCCCACACAGGAAAGATATGCTCAAAATGTAATGAAAGCTTGCCGCTGGGATGAACAAGGAGCACAGCTTCTGTCTTGAAGTCCAGCCTGACGCGTTTCATGTCTTAGCACTTCCTCAGAGGCATGGAGACTGCTGACGTGCACAAACAGTTTACGGGGCACTCTTTAAATCCAAAATGATACCTGCTCAAGTGGGCGTGGCCGCTCGCACGGCACTGTGGTATCGGTAGTGCCCCAGTCCTACTGCAGTGAGTTGTCGTGCCACGCAGCAAAGTAAAGTTAATATTAAAACCAAGTGGGAGGGCTGTAAAAACCTTGTTGTGCCCAGCGGACACGTTCCCGCTTTCACTGACAGCTCCTGTCCCGTCTGTTGGTCCCGCCGGTTGGCGTTACCTCGGGTCTGCACTAGCAGCAGGGCTCCTTCCACGGCCCGGGCAGACCGTATTAAATCCATCAAAAAGTTGCCACGAATACAGAAGGGCCCACACAGGAAAGATATGCTCAAAATGTAATGAAAGCTTGCCGCTGGGATGAACAAGGAGCACAGCTTCTGTCTTGAAGTCCAGCCTGACGAGTTTCATGTCTTAGCACTTCCTCAGAGGCATGGAGACTGCTGACGTGCACAAACAGTTTACAGGGCACTCTTTAAATCCAAAATGATACCTGCTCAAGTGGGCGTGGCCGCTCGCACGGCACTGTGGTATCGGTAGTGCCCCAGTCCTACTGCAGTGAGTTGTCGTGCCACGCAGCAAAGTAAAGTTAATATTAAAACCAAGTGGGAGGGCTGTAAAAACCTTGTTGTGCCCAGCGGACACGTTCCCGCTTTCACTGACAGCTCCTGTCCCGTCTGTTGGTCCCGCCGGTTGGCGTTACCTCGGGTCTGCACTAGCAGCAGGGCTCCTTCCACGGCCCGGGCAGACCGTATTAAATCCATCAAAAAGTTGCCACGAAAACAGAAGGGCCCACACAGGAAAGATATGCTCAAAATTTAATGAAAGCTTGCCGCTGGGATGAACAAGGAGCACAGCTTCTGTCTTGAAGTCCAGCCTGACGCGTTTCATGTCTTAGCACTTCCTCAGAGGCATGGAGACTGCTGACGTGCACAAACAGTTTACGGGGCACTCTTTAAATCCAAAATGATACCTGCTCAAGTGGGCGTGGCCGCTCGCACGGCACTGTGGTATCGGTAGTGCCCCAGTCCTACTGCAGTGAGTTGTCGTGCCACGCAGCAAAGTAAAGTTAATATTAAAACCAAGTGGGAGGGCTGTAAAAACCTTGTTGTGCCCAGCGGGCACGTTCCCGCTTTCACTGACAGCTCCTGTCCCGTCTGTTGGTCCCGCCGGTTGGCGTTACCTCGGGTCTGCACTAGCAGCAGGGCTCCTTCCACGGCCCGGGCAGACCGTATTAAATCCATCAAAAAGTTGCCACGAATACAGAAGGGCCCACACAGGAAAGATATGCTCAAAATGTAATGAAAGCTTGCCGCTGGGATGAACAAGGAGCACAGCTTCTGTCTTGAAGTCCAGCCTGACGCGTTTCATGTCTTAGCACTTCCTCAGAGGCATGGAGACTGCTGACGTGCACAAACAGTTTACAGGGCACTCTTTAAATCCAAAATGATACCTGCTCAAGTGGGCGTGGCCGCTCGCACGGCACTGTGGTATCGGTAGTGCCCCAGTCCTACTGCAGTGAGTTGTCGTGCCACGCAGCAAAGTAAAGTTAATATTAAAACCAAGTGGGAGGGCTGTAAAAACCTTGTTGTGCCCAGCGGACACGTTCCCGCTTTCACTGACAGCTCCTGTCCCGTCTGTTGGTCCCGCCGGTTGGCGTTACCTCGGGTCTGCACTAGCAGCAGGGCTCCTTCCACGGCCCGGGCAGACCGTATTAAATCCATCAAAAAGTTGCCACGAAAACAGAAGGGCCCACACAGGAAAGATATGCTCAAAATTTAATGAAAGCTTGCCGCTGGGATGAACAAGGAGCACAGCTTCTGTCTTGAAGTCCAGCCTGATGCGTTTCATGTCTTAGCACTTCCTCAGAGGCATGGAGACTGCTGACGTGCACAAACAGTTTACGGGGCACTCTTTAAATCCAAAATGATACCTGCTCAAGTGGGCGTGGCCGCTCGCACGGCACTGTGGTATCGGTAGTGCCCCAGTCCTACTGCAGTGAGTTGTCGTGCCACGCAGCAAAGTAAAGTTAATATTAAAACCAAGTGGGAGGGCTGTAAAAACCTTGTTGTGCCCAGCGGACACGTTCCCGCTTTCACTGACAGCTCCTGTCCCGTCTGTTGGTCCCGCCGGTTGGCGTTACCTCGGGTCTGCACTAGCAGCAGGGCTCCTTCCACGGCCCGGGCAGACCGTATTAAATCCATCAAAAAGTTGCCACGAAAACAGAAGGGCCCACACAGGAAAGATATGCTCAAAATTTAATGAAAGCTTGCCGCTGGGATGAACAAGGAGCACAGCTTCTGTCTTGAAGTCCAGCCTGACGCGTTTCATGTCTTAGCACTTCCTCAGAGGCATGGAGACTGCTGACGTGCACAAACAGTTTACGGGGCACTCTTTAAATCAAAAATGATACCTGCTCAAGTGGGCGTGGCCGCTCGCACGGCACTGTGGTATCGGTAGTGCCCCAGTCCTACTGCAGTGAGTTGTCGTGCCACGCAGCAAAGTAAGGTTAATATTAAAACCAAGTGGGAGGGCTGTAAAAACCTTGTTGTGCCCAGCGGACACGTTCCCGCTTTCACTGACAGCTCCTGTCCCGTCTGTTGGTCCCGCCGGTTGGCGTTACCTCGGGTCTGCACTAGCAGCAGGGCTCCTTCCACGGCCCGGGCAGACCGTATTAAATCCATCAAAAAGTTGCCACGAATACAGAAGGGCCCACACAGGAAAGATATGCTCAAAATGTAATGAAAGCTTGCCGCTGGGATGAACAAGGAGCACAGCTTCTGTCTTGAAGTCCAGCCTGACGAGTTTCATGTCTTAGCACATCCTCAGAGGCATGGAGACTGCTGACGTGCACAAACAGTTTACAGGGCACTCTTTAAATCCAAAATGATACCTGCTCAAGTGGGCGTGGCCGCTCGCACGGCACTGTGGTATCGGTAGTGCCCCAGTCCTACTGCAGTGAGTTGTCGTGCCACGCAGCAAAGTAAAGTTAATATTAAAACCAAGTGGGAGGGCTGTAAAAACCTTGTTGTGCCCAGCGGACACGTTCCCGCTTTCACTGACAGCTCCTGTCCCGTCTGTTGGTCCCGCCGGTTGGCGTTACCTCGGGTCTGCACTAGCAGCAGGGCTCCTTCCACGGCCCGGGCAGACCGTATTAAATCCATCAAAAAGTTGCCACGAAAACAGAAGGGCCCACACAGGAAAGATATGCTCAAAATTTAATGAAAGCTTGCCGCTGGGATGAACAAGGAGCACAGCTTCTGTCTTGAAGTCCAGCCTGACGCGTTTCATGTCTTAGCACTTCCTCAGAGGCATGGAGACTGCTGACGTGCACAAACAGTTTACGGGGCACTCTTTAAATCCAAAATGATACCTGCTCAAGTGGGCGTGGCCGCTCGCACGGCACTGTGGTATCGGTAGTGCCCCAGTCCTACTGCAGTGAGTTGTCGTGCCACGCAGCAAAGTAAAGTTAATATTAAAACCAAGTGGGAGGGCTGTAAAAACCTTGTTGTGCCCAGCGGACACGTTCCCGCTTTCACTGACAGCTCCTGTCCCGTCTGTTGGTCCCGCCGGTTGGCGTTACCTCGGGTCTGCACTAGCAGCAGGGCTCCTTCCACGGCCCGGGCAGACCGTATTAAATCCATCAAAAAGTTGCCACGAAAACAGAAGGGCCCACACAGGAAAGATATGCTCAAAATGTAATGAAAGCTTGCCGCTGGGATGAACAAGGAGCACAGCTTCTGTCTTGAAGTCCAGCCTGACGCGTTTCATGTCTTAGCACTTCCTCAGAGGCATGGAGACTGCTGACGTGCACAAACAGTTTACGGGGCACTCTTTAAATCCAAAATGATACCTGCTCAAGTGGGCGTGGCCGCTCGCACGGCACTGTGGTATCGGTAGTGCCCCAGTCCTACTGCAGTGAGTTGTCGTGCCACGCAGCAAAGTAAAGTTAATATTAAAACCAAGTGGGAGGGCTGTAAAAACCTTGTTGTGCCCAGCGGACACGTTCCCGCTTTCACTGACAGCTCCTGTCCCGTCTGTTGGTCCCGCCGGTTGGCGTTACCTCGGGTCTGCACTAGCAGCAGGGCTCCTTCCACGGCCCGGGCAGACCGTATTAAATCCATCAAAAAGTTGCCACGAAAACAGAAGGGCCCACACAGGAAAGATATGCTCAAAATTTAATGAAAGCTTGCCGCTGGGATGAACAAGGAGCACAGCTTCTGTCTTGAAGTCCAGCCTGACGCGTTTCATGTCTTAGCACTTCCTCAGAGGCATGGAGACTGCTGACGTGCACAAACAGTTTACGGGGCACTCTTTAAATCCAAAATGATACCTGCTCAAGTGGGCGTGGCCGCTCGCACGGCACTGTGGTATCGGTAGTGCCCCAGTCCTACTGCAGTGAGTTGTCGTGCCACGCAGCAAAGTAAAGTTAATATTAAAACCAAGTGGGAGGGCTGTAAAAACCTTGTTGTGCCCAGCGGACACGTTCCCGCTTTCACTGACAGCTCCTGTCCCGTCTGTTGGTCCCGCCGGTTGGCGTTACCTCGGGTCTGCACTAGCAGCAGGGCTCCTTCCACGGCCCGGGCAGACCGTATTAAATCCATCAAAAAGTTGCCACGAAAACAGAAGGGCCCACACAGGAAAGATATGCTCAAAATTTAATGAAAGCTTGCCGCTGGGATGAACAAGGAGCACAGCTTCTGTCTTGAAGTCCAGCCTGACGCGTTTCATGTCTTAGCACTTCCTCAGAGGCATGGAGACTGCTGACGTGCACAAACAGTTTACGGGGCACTCTTTAAATCCAAAATGATACCTGCTCAAGTGGGCGTGGCCGCTCGCACGGCACTGTGGTATCGGTAGTGCCCCAGTCCTACTGCAGTGAGTTGTCGTGCCACGCAGCAAAGTAAAGTTAATATTAAAACCAAGTGGGAGGGCTGTAAAAACCTTGTTGTGCCCAGCGGACACGTTCCCGCTTTCACTGACAGCTCCTGTCCCGTCTGTTGGTCCCGCCGGTTGGCGTTACCTCGGGTCTGCACTAGCAGCAGGGCTCCTTCCACGGCCCGGGCAGACCGTATTAAATCCATCAAAAAGTTGCCACGAATACAGAAGGGCCCACACAGGAAAGATATGCTCAAAATGTAATGAAAGCTTGCCGCTGGGATGAACAAGGAGCACAGCTTCTGTCTTGAAGTCCAGCCTGACGAGTTTCATGTCTTAGCACATCCTCAGAGGCATGGAGACTGCTGACGTGCACAAACAGTTTACAGGGCACTCTTTAAATCCAAAATGATACCTGCTCAAGTGGGCGTGGCCGCTCGCACGGCACTGTGGTATCGGTAGTGCCCCAGTCCTACTGCAGTGAGTTGTCGTGCCACGCAGCAAAGTAAAGTTAATATTAAAACCAAGTGGGAGGGCTGTAAAAACCTTGTTGTGCCCAGCGGACACGTTCCCGCTTTCACTGACAGCTCCTGTCCCGTCTGTTGGTCCCGCCGGTTGGCGTTACCTCGGGTCTGCACTAGCAGCAGGGCTCCTTCCACGGCCCGGGCAGACCGTATTAAATCCATCAAAAAGTTGCCACGAAAACAGAAGGGCCCACACAGGAAAGATATGCTCAAAATTTAATGAAAGCTTGCCGCTGGGATGAACAAGGAGCACAGCTTCTGTCTTGAAGTCCAGCCTGACGCGTTTCATGTCTTAGCACTTCCTCAGAGGCATGGAGACTGCTGACGTGCACAAACAGTTTACGGGGCACTCTTTAAATCCAAAATGATACCTGCTCAAGTGGGCGTGGCCGCTCGCACGGCACTGTGGTATCGGTAGTGCCCCAGTCCTACTGCAGTGAGTTGTCGTGCCACGCAGCAAAGTAAAGTTAATATTAAAACCAAGTGGGAGGGCTGTAAAAACCTTGTTGTGCCCAGCGGACACGTTCCCGCTTTCACTGACAGCTCCTGTCCCGTCTGTTGGTCCCGCCGGTTGGCGTTACCTCGGGTCTGCACTAGCAGCAGGGCTCCTTCCACGGCCCGGGCAGACCGTATTAAATCCATCAAAAAGTTGCCACGAAAACAGAAGGGCCCACACAGGAAAGATATGCTCAAAATTTAATGAAAGCTTGCCGCTGGGATGAACAAGGAGCACAGCTTCTGTCTTGAAGTCCAGCCTGACGCGTTTCATGTCTTAGCACTTCCTCAGAGGCATGGAGACTGCTGACGTGCACAAACAGTTTACGGGGCACTCTTTAAATCCAAAATGATACCTGCTCAAGTGGGCGTGGCCGCTCGCACGGCACTGTGGTATCGGTAGTGCCCCAGTCCTACTGCAGTGAGTTGTCGTGCCACGCAGCAAAGTAAAGTTAATATTAAAACCAAGTGGGAGGGCTGTAAAAACCTTGTTGTGCCCAGCGGACACGTTCCCGCTTTCACTGACAGCTCCTGTCCCGTCTGTTGGTCCCGCCGGTTGGCGTTACCTCGGGTCTGCACTAGCAGCAGGGCTCCTTCCACGGCCCGGGCAGACCGTATTAAATCCATCAAAAAGTTGCCACGAATACAGAAGGGCCCACACAGGAAAGATATGCTCAAAATGTAATGAAAGCTTGCCGCTGGGATGAACAAGGAGCACAGCTTCTGTCTTGAAGTCCAGCCTGACGCGTTTCATGTCTTAGCACTTCCTCAGAGGCATGGAGACTGCTGACGTGCACAAACAGTTTACAGGGCACTCTTTAAATCCAAAATGATACCTGCTCAAGTGGGCGTGGCCGCTCGCACGGCACTGTGGTATCGGTAGTGCCCCAGTCCTACTGCAGTGAGTTGTCGTGCCACGCAGCAAAGTAAAGTTAATATTAAAACCAAGTGGGAGGGCTGTAAAAACCTTGTTGTGCCCAGCGGACACGTTCCCGCTTTCACTGACAGCTCCTGTCCCGTCTGTTGGTCCCGCCGGTTGGCGTTACCTCGGGTCTGCACTAGCAGCAGGGCTCCTTCCACGGCCCGGGCAGACCGTATTAAATCCATCAAAAAGTTGCCACGAAAACAGAAGGGCCCACACAGGAAAGATATGCTCAAAATTTAATGAAAGCTTGCCGCTGGGATGAACAAGGAGCACAGCTTCTGTCTTGAAGTCCAGCCTGACGCGTTTCATGTCTTAGCACTTCCTCAGAGGCATGGAGACTGCTGACGTGCACAAACAGTTTACGGGGCACTCTTTAAATCCAAAAATGATACCTGCTCAAGTGGGCGTGGCCGCTCGCACGGCACTGTGGTATCGGTAGTGCCCCAGTCCTACTGCAGTGAGTTGTCGTGCCACGCAGCAAAGTAAAGTTAATATTAAAACCAAGTGGGAGGGCTGTAAAAACCTTGTTGTGCCCAGCGGGCACGTTCCCGCTTTCACTGACAGCTCCTGTCCCGTCTGTTGGTCCCGCCGGTTGGCGTTACCTCGGGTCTGCACTAGCAGCAGGGCTCCTTCCACGGCCCGGGCAGACCGTATTAAATCCATCAAAAAGTTGCCACGAAAACAGAAGGGCCCACACAGGAAAGATATGCTCAAAATGTAATGAAAGCTTGCCGCTGGGATGAACAAGGAGCACAGCTTCTGTCTTGAAGTCCAGCCTGACGCGTTTCATGTCTTAGCACTTCCTCAGAGGCATGGAGACTGCTGACGTGCACAAACAGTTTACAGGGCACTCTTTAAATCCAAAATGATACCTGTTCAAGTGGGTGTGGCCGCTCGCACGGCACTGTGGTATCGGTAGTGCCCCAGTCCTACTGCAGTGAGTTGTCGTGCAACGCAGCAAAGTAAAGTTAATATTAAAACCAAGTGGGAGGGCTGTAAAAACCTTGTTGTGCCCAGCGGACACGTTCCCGCTTTCACTGACAGCTCCTGTCCCGTCTGTTGGTCCCGCCGGTTGACGTTACCTCGGGTCTGCACTAGCAGAAGTGCTCCTTCCACGGCCCGGGCAGACCGTATTAAATCCATCAAAAAGTTGCCACGAAAACAGAAGGGCCCACACAGGAAAGATATGCTCAAAATTTTATGAAAGCTTGCCGCTGGGATGAACAAGGAGCACAGCTTCTGTCTTGAAGACCAGCCTGACGCGTTTCATGTCTTAGCACTTCCTCAGAGGCATGGAGACTGCTGACGTGCACAAACAGTTTACGGGGCACTCTTTAAATCCAAAATGATACCTGCTCAAGTGGGCGTGGCCGCTCGCACGGCACTGTGGTATCGGTAGTGCCCCAGTCCTACTGCAGTGAGTTGTCGTGCCACGCAGCAAAGTAAAGTTAATATTAAAACCAAGTGGGAGGGCTGTAAAAACCTTGTTGTGCCCAGCGGACACGTTCCCGCTTTCACTGACAGCTCCTGTCCCGTCTGTTGGTCCCGCCGGTTGGCGTTACCTCGGGTCTGCACTAGCAGCAGGGCTCCTCCCACGGCCCGGGCAGACCGTATTAAATCCATCAAAAAGTTGCCACAAAAACAGAAGGGCCCACACAGGAAAGATATGCTCAAAATTTAATGAAAGCTTGCCGCTGGGATGAACAAGGAGCACAGCTTCTGTCTTGAAGTACAGCCTGACGCGTTTCATGTCTTAACACTTCCTCAGAGGCATGGAGACTGCTGACGTGCACAAACAGTTTACGAGGCACTCTTTAAATCAAAAATGATACCTGCTCAAGTGGGCGTGGCCGCTCGCACGGCACTGTGGTATCGGTAGTGCCCCAGTCCTACTGCAGTGAGTTGTCGTGCCACGCAGCAAAGTAAAGTTAATATTAAAACCAAGTGGGAGGGCTGTAAAAACCTTGTTGTGCCCAGCGGGACACGTTCCCGCTTTCACTGACAGCTCCTGTCCCGTCTGTTGGTCCCGCCGGTTGGCGTTACCTCGGGTCTGCACTAGCAGCAGGGCTCCTTCCACGGCCCGGGCAGACCGTATTAAATCCATCAAAAAGTTGCCACGAAAACAGAAGGGCCCACACAGGAAAGATATGCTCAAAATGTAATGAAAGCTTGCCGCTGGGATGAACAAGGAGCACAGCTTCTGTCTTGAAGTCCAGCCTGACGCGTTTCATGTCTTAGCACTTCCTCAGAGGCATGGAGACTGCTGACGTGCACAAACAGTTTACAGGGCACTCTTTAAATCCAAAATGATACCTGCTCAAGTGGGCGTGGCCGCTCGCATGGCACTGTGGTATCGGTAGTGCCCCAGTCCTACTGCAGTGAGTTGTCGTGCCACGCAGCAAAGTAAAGTTAATATTAAAACCAAGTGGGAGGGCTGTAAAAACCTTGTTGTGCCCAGCGGACACGTTCCCGCTTTCACTGACAGCTCCTGTCCCGTCTGTTGGTCCCGCCGGTTGGCGTTACCTCGGGTCTGCACTAGCAGCAGGGCTCCTTCCACGGCCCGGGCAGACCGTATTAAATCCATCAAAAAGTTGCCACGAAAACAGAAGGGCCCACACAGGAAAGATATGCTCAAAATTTAATGAAAGCTTGCCGCTGGGATGAACAAGGAGCACAGCTTCTGTCTTGAAGTCCAGCCTGACGCGTTTCATGTCTTAGCACTTCCTCAGAGGCATGGAGACTGCTGACGTGCACAAACAGTTTACGGGGCACTCTTTAAATCCAAAATGATACCTGCTCAAGTGGGCGTGGCCGCTCGCACGGCACTGTGGTATCGGTAGTGCCCCAGTCCTACTGCAGTGAGTTGTCGTGCCACGCAGCAAAGTAAAGTTAATATTAAAACCAAGTGGGAGGGCTGTAAAAACCTTGTTGTGCCCAGCGGGCACGTTCCCGCTTTCACTGACAGCTCCTGTCCCGTCTGTTGGTCCCGCCGGTTGGCGTTACCTCGGGTCTGCACTAGCAGCAGGGCTCCTTCCACGGCCCGGGCAGACCGTATTAAATCCATCAAAAAGTTGCCACGAAAACAGAAGGGCCCACACAGGAAAGATATGCTCAAAATGTAATGAAAGCTTGCCGCTGGGATGAACAAGGAGCACAGCTTCTGTCTTGAAGTCCAGCCTGACGCGTTTCATGTCTTAGCACATCCTCAGAGGCATGGAGACTGCTGACGTGCACAAACAGTTTACAGGGCACTCTTTAAATCCAAAATGATACCTGCTCAAGTGGGCGTGGCCGCTCGCACGGCACTGTGGTATCGGTAGTGCCCCAGTCCTACTGCAGTGAGTTGTCGTGCCACGCAGCAAAGTAAAGTTAATATTAAAACCAAGTGGGAGGGCTGTAAAAACCTTGTTGTGCCCAGCGGACACGTTCCCGCTTTCACTGACAGCTCCTGTCCCGTCTGTTGGTCCCGCCGGTTGGCGTTACCTCGGGTCTGCACTAGCAGCAGGGCTCCTTCCACGGCCCGGGCAGACCGTATTAAATCCATCAAAAAGTTGCCACGAAAACAGAAGGGCCCACACAGGAAAGATATGCTCAAAATTTAATGAAAGCTTGCCGCTGGGATGAACAAGGAGCACAGCTTCTGTCTTGAAGTCCAGCCTGACGCGTTTCATGTCTTAGCACTTCCTCAGAGGCATGGAGACTGCTGACGTGCACAAACAGTTTACGGGGCACTCTTTAAATCCAAAATGATACCTGCTCAAGTGGGCGTGGCCGCTCGCACGGCACTGTGGTATCGGTAGTGCCCCAGTCCTACTGCAGTGAGTTGTCGTGCCACGCAGCAAAGTAAAGTTAATATTAAAACCAAGTGGGAGGGCTGTAAAAACCTTGTTGTGCCCAGCGGACACGTTCCCGCTTTCACTGACAGCTCCTGTCCCGTCTGTTGGTCCCGCCGGTTGGCGTTACCTCGGGTCTGCACTAGCAGCAGGGCTCCTTCCACGGCCCGGGCAGACCGTATTAAATCCATCAAAAAGTTGCCACGAAAACAGAAGGGCCCACACAGGAAAGATATGCTCAAAATTTAATGAAAGCTTGCCGCTGGGATGAACAAGGAGCACAGCTTCTGTCTTGAAGTCCAGCCTGACGCGTTTCATGTCTTAGCACTTCCTCAGAGGCATGGAGACTGCTGACGTGCACAAACAGTTTACGGGGCACTCTTTAAATCCAAAATGATACCTGCTCAAGTGGGCGTGGCCGCTCGCACGGCACTGTGGTATCGGTAGTGCCCCAGTCCTACTGCAGTGAGTTGTCGTGCCACGCAGCAAAGTAAAGTTAATATTAAAACCAAGTGGGAGGGCTGTAAAAACCTTGTTGTGCCCAGCGGACACGTTCCCGCTTTCACTGACAGCTCCTGTCCCGTCTGTTGGTCCCGCCGGTTGGCGTTACCTCGGGTCTGCACTAGCAGCAGGGCTCCTTCCACGGCCCGGGCAGACCGTATTAAATCCATCAAAAAGTTGCCACGAATACAGAAGGGCCCACACAGGAAAGATATGCTCAAAATGTAATGAAAGCTTGCCGCTGGGATGAACAAGGAGCACAGCTTCTGTCTTGAAGTCCAGCCTGATGAGTTTCATGTCTTAGCACATCCTCAGAGGCATGGAGACTGCTGACGTGCACAAACAGTTTACAGGGCACTCTTTAAATCCAAAATGATACCTGCTCAAGTGGGCGTGGCCGCTCGCACGGCACTGTGGTATCGGTAGTGCCCCAGTCCTACTGCAGTGAGTTGTCGTGCCACGCAGCAAAGTAAAGTTAATATTAAAACCAAGTGGGAGGGCTGTAAAAACCTTGTTGTGCCCAGCGGACACGTTCCCGCTTTCACTGACAGCTCCTGTCCCGTCTGTTGGTCCCGCCGGTTGGCGTTACCTCGGGTCTGCACTAGCAGCAGGGCTCCTTCCACGGCCCGGGCAGACCGTATTAAATCCATCAAAAAGTTGCCACGAAAACAGAAGGGCCCACACAGGAAAGATATGCTCAAAATTTAATGAAAGCTTGCCGCTGGGATGAACAAGGAGCACAGCTTCTGTCTTGAAGTCCAGCCTGACGCGTTTCATGTCTTAGCACTTCCTCAGAGGCATGGAGACTGCTGACGTGCACAAACAGTTTACGGGGCACTCTTTAAATCCAAAATGATACCTGCTCAAGTGGGCGTGGCCGCTCGCACGGCACTGTGGTATCGGTAGTGCCCCAGTCCTACTGCAGTGAGTTGTCGTGCCACGCAGCAAAGTAAAGTTAATATTAAAACCAAGTGGGAGGGCTGTAAAAACCTTGTTGTGCCCAGCGGACACGTTCCCGCTTTCACTGACAGCTCCTGTCCCGTCTGTTGGTCCCGCCGGTTGGCGTTACCTCGGGTCTGCACTAGCAGCAGGGCTCCTTCCACGGCCCGGGCAGACCGTATTAAATCCATCAAAAAGTTGCCACAAAAACAGAAGGGCCCACACAGGAAAGATATGCTCAAAATTTAATGAAAGCTTGCCGCTGGGATGAACAAGGAGCACAGCTTCTGTCTTGAAGTCCAGCCTGACGCGTTTCATGTCTTAGCACTTCCTCAGAGGCATGGAGACTGCTGACGTGCACAAACAGTTTACGGGGCACTCTTTAAATCCAAAATGATACCTGCTCAAGTGGGCGTGGCCGCTCGCACGGCACTGTGGTATCGGTAGTGCCCCAGTCCTACTGCAGTGAGTTGTCGTGCCACGCAGCAAAGTAAAGTTAATATTAAAACCAAGTGGGAGGGCTGTAAAAACCTTGTTGTGCCCAGCGGACACGTTCCCGCTTTCACTGACAGCTCCTGTCCCGTCTGTTGGTCCCGCCGGTTGGCGTTACCTCGGGTCTGCACTAGCAGCAGGGCTCCTTCCACGGCCCGGGCAGACCGTATTAAATCCATCAAAAAGTTGCCACGAATACAGAAGGGCCCACACAGGAAAGATATGCTCAAAATGTAATGAAAGCTTGCCGCTGGGATGAACAAGGAGCACAGCTTCTGTCTTGAAGTCCAGCCTGACGAGTTTCATGTCTTAGCACATCCTCAGAGGCATGGAGACTGCTGACGTGCACAAACAGTTTACAGGGCACTCTTTAAATCCAAAATGATACCTGCTCAAGTGGGCGTGGCCGCTCGCATGGCACTGTGGTATCGGTAGTGCCCCAGTCCTACTGCCGTGAGTTGTCGTGCCACGCAGCAAAGTAAAGTTAATATTAAAACCAAGTGGGAGGGCTGTAAAAACCTTGTTGTGCCCAGCGGACACGTTCCCGCTTTCACTGACAGCTCCTGTCCCGTCTGTTGGTCCCGCCGGTTGGCGTTACCTCGGGTCTGCACTAGCAGCAGGTGCTCCTTCCACGGCCCGGGCAGACCGTATTAAATCCATCAAAAAGTTGCCACGAAAACAGAAGGGCCCACACAGGAGAGATATGCTCAAAATTTAATGAAAGCTTGCCGCTGGGATGAACAAGGAGCACAGCTTCTGTCTTGAAGACCAGCCTGATGCGTTTCATGTCTTAGCACTTCCTCAGAGGCATGGAGACTGCTGACGTGCACAAACAGTTTACGGGGCACTCTTTAAATCAAAAATGATACCTGCTCAAGTGGGCGTGGCCGCTCGCACGGCACTGTGGTATCGGTAGTGCCCCAGTACTACTGCAGTGAGTTGTCGTGCCACGCAGAAAAGTAAAGTTAATATTAAAACCAAGTGGGAGGGCTGTAAAAACCTTGTTGTGCCCAGCGGGCACGTTCCCGCTTTCACTGACAGCTCCTGTCCCGTCTGTTGGTCCCGCCGGTTGGCGTTACCTCGGGTCTGCACTAGCAGCAGGGCTCCTTCCACGGCCCGGGCAGACCGTATTAAATCCATCAAAAAGTTGCCACAAAAACAGAAGGGCCCACACAGGAAAGATATGCTCAAAATGTAATGAAAGCTTGCCGCTGGGATGAACAAGGAGCACAGCTTCTGTCTTGAAGTCCAGCCTGACGCGTTTCATGTCTTAGCACTTCCTCAGAGGCATGGAGACTGCTGACGTGCACAAACAGTTTACAGGGCACTCTTTAAATCCAAAATGATACCTGCTCAAGTGGGCGTGGCCGCTCGCACGGCACTGTGGTATCGGTAGTGCCCCAGTCCTACTGCAGTGAGTTGTCGTGCCACGCAGCAAAGTAAAGTTAATATTAAAACCAAGTGGGAGGGCTGTAAAAACCTTGTTGTGCCCAGCGGACACGTTCCCGCTTTCACTGACAGCTCCTGTCCCGTCTGTTGGTCCCGCCCGTTGGCGTTTCCTCGGGTCTGCACTAGCAGCAGTGCTCCTTCCATGGCCCGGGCAGACCGTATTAAATCCATCAAAAAGTTGCCACGAAAACAGAAGGGCCCACACAGGAAAGATATGCTCAAAATTTAATGAAAGCTTGCCGCTGGGATGAACAAGGAGCACAGCTTCTGTCTTGAAGACCAGCCTGATGCGTTTCATGTCTTAGCACTTCCTCAGAGGCATGGAGACTGCTGACGTGCACAAACAGTTTACGGGGCACTCTTTAAATCAAAAATGATACCTGCTCAAGTGGGCGTGGCCGCTCGCACGGCACTGTGGTATCGGTAGTGCCCCAGTCCTACTGCAGTGAGTTGTCGTGCCACGCAGAAAAGTAAAGTTAATATTAAAACCAAGTGGGAGGGCTGTAAAAACCTTGTTGTGCCCAGCGGGCACGTTCCCGCTTTCACTGACAGCTCCTGTCCCGTCTGTTGGTCCCGCCGGTTGGCGTTACCTCGGGTGTGCACTAGCAGCAGGTCTCCTTCCACGGCCCGGGCAGACCGTATTAAATCGATCAAAAAGTTGCCACAAAAACAGAAGGGCCTACACAGGAAAGATATGCTAAAAATTTAATGAAAGCTTGCCGCTGGGATGAACAAGGAGCACAGCTTCTGTCTTGAAGTCCAGCCTGACGCGTTTCATGTCTTAGCACTTCCTCAGACACATGGAGACTGCTGACGTGCACAAACAGTTTACGGGGCACTCTTTAATTCAAAAATGATACCTGCTCAAGTGGGCGTGGCCGCTCGCACGGCACTGTGGTATCGGTAGTGCCCCAGTCCTACTGCAGTGAGTTGTCGTGCCACGCAGAAAAGTAAAGTTAATATTAAAACCAAGTGGGAGGGCTGTAAAAACCTTGTTGTGCCCAGCGGGAACGTTCCCGCTTTCACTGACAGCTCCTGTCCCATCTGTTGGTCCCGCCGGTTGGCGTTACCTCGGGTCTGCACTAGCAGCAGGGCTCCTTCCACGGCCCGGGCAGACCGTATTAAATCCATCAAAAAGTTGCCACCAATACAGAAGGGCCCACACAGGAAAGATATGCTCAAAATGTAATGAAAGCTTGCCGCTGGGATGAACAAGGAGCACAGCTTCTGTCTTGAAGTCCAGCCTGACGAGTTTCATGTCTTAGCACATCCTCAGAGGCATGGAGACTGCTGACGTGCACAAACAGTTTACAGGGCACTCT
Organism: Calotriton arnoldi; assembly: GCA_963921515.1. Classification (NCBI taxonomy): domain Eukaryota; kingdom Metazoa; phylum Chordata; class Amphibia; order Caudata; family Salamandridae; genus Calotriton; species Calotriton arnoldi. Next base: position 1,243,531 of record CAWUFW010005753.1, read on the forward strand.
TTAAATCCAAAATGATACCTGCTCAAGTGGGCGTGGCCGCTCGCATGGCACTGTGGTATCGGTAGTGCCCCAGTCCTACTGCCGTGAGTTGTCGTGCCACGCAGCAAAGTAAAGTTAATATTAAAACCAAGTGGGAGGGCTGTAAAAACCTTGTTGTGCCCAGCGGACACGTTCCCGCTTTCACTGACAGCTCCTGTCCCGTCTGTTGGTCCCGCCGGTTGGCGTTACCTCGGGTCTGCACTAGCAGCAGGGCTCCTTCCACGGCCCGGGCAGACCGTATTAAATCCATCAAAAAGTTGCCACGAAAACAGAAGGGCCCACACAGGAAAGATATGCTCAAAATTTAATGAAAGCTTGCCGCTGGGATGAACAAGGAGCACAGCTTCTGTCTTGAAGTCCAGCCTGACGCGTTTCATGTCTTAGCACTTCCTCAGAGGCATGGAGACTGCTGACGTGCACAAACAGTTTACGGGGCACTCTTTAAATCCAAAATGATACCTGCTCAAGTGGGCGTGGCCGCTCGCACGGCACTGTGGTATCGGTAGTGCCCCAGTCCTACTGCAGTGAGTTGTCGTGCCACGCAGCAAAGTAAAGTTAATATTAAAACCAAGTGGGAGGGCTGTAAAAACCTTGTTGTGCCCAGCGGGACACGTTCCGCTTTCACTGACAGCTCCTGTCCCGTCTGTTGGTCCCGCCGGTTGGCGTTACCTCGGGTCTGCACTAGCAGCAGGGCTCCTTCCACGGCCCGGGCAGACCGTATTAAATCCATCAAAAAGTTGCCACGAATACAGAAGGGCCCACACAGGAAAGATATGCTCAAAATGTAATGAAAGCTTGCCGCTGGGATGAACAAGGAGCACAGCTTCTGTCTTGAAGTCCAGCCTGACGAGTTTCATGTCTTAGCACATCCTCAGAGGCATGGAGACTGCTGACGTGCACAAACAGTTTACAGGGCACTCTTTAAATCCAAAATGATACCTGCTCAAGTGGGCGTGGCCGCTCGCACGGCACTGTGGTATCGGTAGTGCCCCAGTCCTACTGCAGTGAGTTGTCGTGCCACGCAGCAAAGTAAAGTTAATATTAAAACCAAGTGGGAGGGCTGTAAAAACCTTGTTGTGCCCAGCGGACACGTTCCCGCTTTCACTGACAGCTCCTGTCCCGTCTGTTGGTCCCGCCGGTTGGCGTTACCTCGGGTCTGCACTAGCAGCAGGGCTCCTTCCACGGCCCGGGCAGACCGTATTAAATCCATCAAAAAGTTGCCACGAAATACAGAAGGGCCCACACAGGAAAGATATGCTCAAAATTTAATGAAAGCTTGCCGCTGGGATGAACAAGGAGCACAGCTTCTGTCTTGAAGTCCAGCCTGACGCGTTTCATGTCTTAGCACTTCCTCAGAGGCATGGAGACTGCTGACGTGCACAAACAGTTTACGGGGCACTCTTTAAATCCAAAATGATACCTGCTCAAGTGGGCGTGGCCGCTCGCACGGCACTGTGGTATCGGTAGTGCCCCAGTCCTACTGCAGTGAGTTGTCGTGCCACGCAGCAAAGTAAAGTTAATATTAAAACCAAGTGGGAGGGCTGTAAAAACCTTGTTGTGCCCAGCGGACACGTTCCCGCTTTCACTGACAGCTCCTGTCCCGTCTGTTGGTCCCGCCGGTTGGCGTTACCTCGGGTCTGCACTAGCAGCAGGGCTCCTTCCACGGCCCGGGCAGACCGTATTAAATCCATCAAAAAGTTGCCACGAAAACAGAAGGGCCCACACAGGAAAGATATGCTCAAAATTTAATGAAAGCTTGCCGCTGGGATGAACAAGGAGCACAGCTTCTGTCTTGAAGTCCAGCCTGACGCGTTTCATGTCTTAGCACTTCCTCAGAGGCATGGAGACTGCTGACGTGCACAAACAGTTTACGGGGCACTCTTTAAATCCAAAATGATACCTGCTCAAGTGGGCATGGCCGCTTGCATGGCACTGTGGTATCGGTAGTGCCCCAGTCCTACTGCAGTGAGTTGTCGTGCCACGCAGCAAAGTAAAGTTAATATTAAAACCAAGTGGGAGGGCTGTAAAAACCTTGTTGTGCCCAGCGGACACGTTCCCGCTTTCACTGACAGCTCCTGTCCCGTCTGTTGGTCCCGCCGGTTGGCGTTACCTCGGGTCTGCACTAGCAGCAGGGCTCCTTCCACGGCCCGGGCAGACCGTATTAAATCCATCAAAAAGTTGCCACGAATACAGAAGGGCCCACACAGGAAAGATATGCTCAAAATGTAATGAAAGCTTGCCGCTGGGATGAACAAGGAGCACAGCTTCTGTCTTGAAGTCCAGCCTGATGAGTTTCATGTCTTAGCACATCCTCAGAGGCATGGAGACTGCTGACGTGCACAAACAGTTTACAGGGCACTCTTTAAATCCAAAATGATACCTGCTCAAGTGGGCGTGGCCGCTCGCACGGCACTGTGGTATCGGTAGTGCCCCAGTCCTACTGCAGTGAGTTGTCGTGCCACGCAGCAAAGTAAAGTTAATATTAAAACCAAGTGGGAGGGCTGTAAAAACCTTGTTGTGCCCAGCGGACACGTTCCCGCTTTCACTGACAGCTCCTGTCCCGTCTGTTGGTCCCGCCGGTTGGCGTTACCTCGGGTCTGCACTAGCAGCAGGTGCTCCTTCCACGGCCCGGGCAGACCGTATTAAATCCATCAAAAAGTTGCCACGAAAACAGAAGGGCCCACACAGGAAAGATATGCTCAAAATTTAATGAAAGCTTGCCGCTGGGATGAACAAGGAGCACAGCTTCTGTCTTGAAGTCCAGCCTGACGCGTTTCATGTCTTAGCACTTCCTCAGAAGCATGGAGACTGCTGACGTGCAGAAACATTTTACGGGCACTCTTTAAATCCAAAATGATACCTGCTCAAGTGGGCGTGGATGCTCGCATGGCACTGTGGTATCAGTAGTGCCCCAGTCCTACTTCAGTGAGTTGTCGTGCCACGCAGCAAAGTAAAGTTAATATTAAAACCAAGTGGGAGGGATGTAAAAACCTTGTTGTGCCCAGCGGACACGTTCCCGCTTTCACTGACAGCTCCTGTCCCGTCTGTTGGCCCCCGCCGGTTGGCGTTACCTCGGGTCTGCACTAGCAGCAGGGCTCCTCCCACGGCCCGGGCAGACCGTATTAAATCCATCAAAAAGTTGCCACGAAAACAGAAGGGCCCACACAGGAAAGATATGCTCAAAATTTAATGAAAGCTTGCCGCTGGGATGAACAAGGAGCACAGCTTCTGTCTTGAAGTCCAGCCTGACGCGTTTCATGTCTTAGCACTTCCTCAGAGGCATGGAGACTGCTGACGTGCACAAACAGTTTACGGGGCACTCTTTAAATCCAAAATGATACCTGCTCAAGTGGGCGTGGCCGCTCGCACGGCACTGTGGTATCGGTAGTGCCCCAGTCCTACTGCAGTGAGTTGTCGTGCCACGCAGCAAAGTAAAGTTAATATTAAAACCAAGTGGGAGGGCTGTAAAAACCTTGTTGTGCCCAGCGGACACGTTCCCGCTTTCACTGACAGCTCCTGTCCCGTCTGTTGGTCCCGCCGGTTGGCGTTACCTCGGGTCTGCACTAGCAGCAGGGCTCCTTCCACGGCCCGGGCAGACCGTATTAAATCCATCAAAAAGTTGCCACAAAAACAGAAGGGCCTACACAGGAAAGATATGCTAAAAATTTAATGATAGCTTGCCGCTGGGATGAACAGGGAGCACAGCTTCTGTCTTGAAGTCCAGCCTGACGCGTTTCATGTCTTAGCACTTCCTCAGACGCATGGAGACTGCTGACGTGCACAAACAGTTTACGGGGCACTCTTTAAATCCAAAATGATACCTGCTCAAGTGGGCGTGGCCGCTCGCATGGCACTGTGGTATCGGTAGTGCCCAAGTCCTACTGCAGTGAGTTGTCGTGCCACGCAGCAAAGTAAAGTTAATATTAAAACCAAGTGGGAGGGCTGTAAAAACCTTGTTGTGCCCAGCGGAACGTTCCCGCTTTCACTGACAGCTCCTGTCCCGTCTGTTGGTCCCGCCGGTTGGCGTTACCTCGGGTCTGCACTAGCAGCAGGGCTCCTTCCACGGCCCGGGCAGACCGTATTAAATCCATCAAAAAGTTGCCACGAATACAGAAGGGCCCACACAGGAAAGATATGCTCAAAATGTAATGAAAGCTTGCCGCTGGGATGAACAAGGAGCACAGCTTCTGTCTTGAAGTCCAGCCTGACGCAGTTTCATGTCTTAGCACATCCTCAGAGGCATGGAGACTGCTGACGTGCACAAACAGTTTACAGGGCACTCTTTAAATCCAAAATGATACCTGCTCAAGTGGGCGTGGCCGCTCGCACGGCACTGTGGTATCGGTAGTGCCCCAGTCCTACTGCAGTGAGTTGTCGTGCCACGCAGCAAAGTAAAGTTAATATTAAAACCAAGTGGGAGGGCTGTAAAAACCTTGTTGTGCCCAGCGGACACGTTCCCGCTTTCACTGACAGCTCCTGTCCCGTCTGTTGGTCCCGCCGGTTGGCGTTTCCTCGGGTCTGCACTAGCAGCAGGTGCTCCTTCCACGGCCCGGGCAGACCGTATTAAATCCATCAAAAAGTTGCCACGAAAACAGAAGGGCCCACACAGGAAAGATATGCTCAAAATTTAATGAAAGCTTGCCGCTGGGATGAACAAGGAGCACAGCTTCTGTCTTGAAGACCAGCCTGATGCGTTTCATGTCTTAGCACTTCCTCAGAGGCATGGAGACTGCTGACGTGCACAAACAGTTTAGGGGGCACTCTTTAAATCCAAAATGATACCTGCTCAAGTGGGCGTGGCCACTCGCACGGCACTGTGGTATCGGTAGTGCCCCAGTCCTAATGCAGTGAGTTGTCGTGCCACGCAGCAAAGTAAAGTTAATATTAAAACCAAGTGGGAGGGCTGTAAAAACCTTGTTGTGCCCAGCGGACACGTTCCCGCTTTCACTGACAGCTCCTGTCCCGTCTGTTGGTCCCGCCGGTTGGCGTTACCTCGGGTCTGCACTAGCAGCAGGTCTCCTTCCACGGCCCGGGCAGACCGTATTAAATCGATCAAAAAGTTGCCACAAAAACAGAAGGGCCTACACAGGGAAGATATGCTAAAAATTTAATGAAAGCTTGCCGCTGGGATGAACAAGGAGCACAGCTTCTGTCTTGAAGTCCAGCCTGACGCGTTTCATGTCTTAGCACTTCCTCAGACACATGGAGACTGCTGACGTGCACAAACAGTTTACGGGGCACTCTTTAAATCCAAAATGATACCTGCTCAAGTGGGCGTGGCCGCTCGCACGGCACTGTGGTATCGGTAGTGCCCAAGTCCTACTGCAGTGAGTTGTCATGCCACGCAGCAAAGTAAAGTTAATATTAAAACCAAGTGGGAGGGCTGTAAAAACCTTGTTGTGCCCAGCGGGAACGTTCCCGCTTTCACTGACAGCTCCTGTCCCGTCTGTTGGTGTTGGCGTTACCTCGGGTCTGCACTAGCAGCAGGGCTCCTTCCACGGCCCGGGCAGACCGTATTAAATCCATCAAAAAGTTGCCACGAATACAGAAGGGCCCACACAGGAAAGATATGCTCAAAATGTAATGAAAGCTTGCCGCTGGGATGAACAAGGAGCACAGCTTCTGTCTTGAAGTCCAGCCTGACGAGTTTCATGTCTTAGCACATCCTCAGAGGCATGGAGACTGCTGACGTGCACAAACAGTTTACAGGGCACTCTTTAAATCCAAAATGATACCTGCTCAAGTGGGCGTGGCCGCTCGCATGGCACTGTGGTATCGGTAGTGCCCCAGTCCTACTGCCGTGAGTTGTCGTGCCACGCAGCAAAGTAAAGTTAATATTAAAACCAAGTGGGAGGGCTGTAAAAACCTTGTTGTGCCCAGCGGACACGTTCCCGCTTTCACTGACAGCTCCTGTCCCGTCTGTTGGTCCCGCCCGTTGGCGTTTCCTCGGGTCTGCACTAGCAGCAGGGCTCCTTCCACGGCCCGGGCAGACCGTATTAAATCCATCAAAAAGTTGCCACGAATACAGAAGGGCCCACACAGGAAAGATATGCTCAAAATTTAATGAAAGCTTGCCGCTGGGATGAACAAGGAGCACAGCTTCTGTCTTGAAGACCAGCCTGATGCGTTTCATGTCTTAGCACTTCCTCAGAAGCATGGAGACTGCTGACGTGCAGAAACATTTTACGGGCACTCTTTAAATCCAAAATGATACCTGCTCAAGTGGGCGTGGATGCTCGCATGGCACTGTGGTATCAGTAGTGCCCCAGTCCTACTTCAGTGAGTTGTCGTGCCACGCAGCAAAGTAAAGTTAATATTAAAACCAAGTGGGAGGGCTGTAAAAACCTTGTTGTGCCCAGCGGACACGTTCCGCTTTCACTGACAGCTCCTGTCCCGTCTGTTGGTCCCGCCGGTTGGCGTTACCTCGGGTCTGCACTAGCAGCAGGGCTCCTTCCACGGCCCGGGCAGACCGTATTAAATCCATCAAAAAGTTGCCACGAAAACAGAAGGGCCCACACAGGAAAGATATGCTCAAAATTTAATGAAAGCTTGCCGCTGGGATGAACAAGGAGCACAGCTTCTGTCTTGAAGTCCAGCCTGACGCGTTTCATGTCTTAGCACTTCCTCAGAGGCATGGAGACTGCTGACGTGCACAAACAGTTTACGGGGCACTCTTTAAATCCAAAATGATACCTGCTCAAGTGGGCGTGGCCGCTCGCACGGCACTGTGGTATCGGTAGTGCCCCAGTCCTACTGCAGTGAGTTGTCGTGCCACGCAGCAAAGTAAAGTTAATATTAAAACCAAGTGGGAGGGCTGTAAAAACCTTGTTGTGCCCAGCGGACACGTTCCCGCTTTCACTGACAGCTCCTGTCCCGTCTGTTGGTCCCGCCGGTTGGCGTTACCTCGGGTCTGCACTAGCAGCAGGGCTCCTTCCACGGCCCGGGCAGACCGTATTAAATCCATCAAAAAGTTGCCACGAAAACAGAAGGGCCCACACAGGAAAGATATGCTCAAAATTTAATGAAAGCTTGCCGCTGGGATGAACAAGGAGCACAGCTTCTGTCTTGAAGTCCAGCCTGACGCGTTTCATGTCTTAGCACTTCCTCAGAGGCATGGAGACTGCTGACGTGCACAAACAGTTTACGGGGCACTCTTTAAATCCAAAATGATACCTGCTCAAGTGGGCGTGGCCGCTCGCACGGCACTGTGGTATCGGTAGTGCCCCAGTCCTACTGCAGTGAGTTGTCGTGCCACGCAGCAAAGTAAAGTTAATATTAAAACCAAGTGGGAGGGCTGTAAAAACCTTGTTGTGCCCAGCGGACACGTTCCCGCTTTCACTGACAGCTCCTGTCCCGTCTGTTGGTCCCGCCGGTTGGCGTTACCTCGGGTCTGCACTAGCAGCAGGGCTCCTTCCACGGCCCGGGCAGACCGTATTAAATCCATCAAAAAGTTGCCACGAAAACAGAAGGGCCCACACAGGAAAGATATGCTCAAAATTTAATGAAAGCTTGCCGCTGGGATGAACAAGGAGCACAGCTTCTGTCTTGAAGTCCAGCCTGACGCGTTTCATGTCTTAGCACTTCCTCAGAGGCATGGAGACTGCTGACGTGCACAAACAGTTTACGGGGCACTCTTTAAATCCAAAATGATACCTGCTCAAGTGGGCGTGGCCGCTCGCACGGCACTGTGGTATCGGTAGTGCCCCAGTCCTACTGCAGTGAGTTGTCGTGCCACGCAGCAAAGTAAAGTTAATATTAAAACCAAGTGGGAGGGCTGTAAAAACCTTGTTGTGCCCAGCGGACACGTTCCCGCTTTCACTGACAGCTCCTGTCCCGTCTGTTGGTCCCGCCGGTTGGCGTTACCTCGGGTCTGCACTAGCAGCAGGGCTCCTTCCACGGCCCGGGCAGACCGTATTAAATCCATCAAAAAGTTGCCACGAAAACAGAAGGGCCCACACAGGAAAGATATGCTCAAAATGTAATGAAAGCTTGCCGCAGGGATGAACAAGGAGCACAGCTTCTGTCTTGAAGTCCAACCTGACGTGTTTCATGTCTTAGCACTTCCTCAGAGGCATGGAGACTGCTGACGTGCACAAACAGTTTACGGGGCACTCTTTAAATCCAAATTGATACCTGCTCAAGTGGGCGTGGCCGCTCGCACGGCACTGTGGTATCGGTAGTGCCCCAGTCCTACCGCAGTGAGTTGTCATGCCACGCAGCAAAGTAAAGTTAATATTAAAACCAAGTGGGAGGGCTGTAAAAACCTTGTTGTGCCCAGCGGACACGTTCCCGCTTTCACTGACAGCTCCTGTCCCGTCTGTTGGTCCCGCCGGTTTGCGTTACCTCGGGTCTGCACTAGCAGCAGGGCTCCTTTCACGGCCCGGGCAGACCGTATTAAATCCATCAATAAAAAATAAAAAATAAAAAGTAAGAGGCACAGCCCCGGGGGATGGGGTCCAAGGCCACGCCCCCTTTTTACAGCACTCTGCAACGCAGCTCTGTGGCGCTTACTGGAGGTAGTTGGTGGGCTAGTTGGCCCCCAGGGACCCTCAGGACTCAAGGGGACTTAATCCCCCAATTTACAACGCGCCAGGGGGCACGTTTGCCCAGTGGTGCAGGGAGGGGGTGGGGCCTGATGTGACAAGTGTGCAAACGCACAGTGTGGCGCGTTTAAAGTTGGGGGATTAAGTCCCCTTGAATCCTGAGAGTCCCTGGGTGCCAACTAGCCCACCAGGTACGTCCAGTAAGCGCCACAGAGTTGTGTTGCAGAGAGGTGTAAAAAGGGGCGTGGCCTCAGACCACCTCTCTGCAACGCAGCTCTGTGGCGCTTACTGGAGGTACCTGGTGACCTAGTTGGCCCCCAGGGACCCTCAGGATTCAAGGGGACTTAATCCCCCAACTTAAAATGCGCCACAGGGCGCGTTTGCACACTTGTCACATCAGGCCCCGCCCCCTCCCTGCACCACTGTGCAAACGCGCCCCGTGGCGGGTTTTAAGTTGGGGGATTAATTCCCCTTCAATCCTGAGGGTCCCTGGGGGCCAACTAGCCCACCAGGTACCTCCAGTAAGCGCCACAGAGCTGCGTTGCAGAGAGGTGGTTCGAGGCCACGCCCCTTTTTACACCTCTCTGCAACGCAGCTCTGTGGGGCTTACTGGAGGTACCTGGTGGGCTAGTTGGCCCCCAGGGACCCTCAAGATTAAAGGGGACTTAATCCCCCAAGTTACAACGCGCCAGGGGGCGCGTTTGCACAGTGGTGCAGGGAGGGGGCGGGGCCTGATATAACAAGTGTGCAAACCACCCCCTGGCACGTTGTAAATTGGGGGATTAAGTCCCCTTCAATCCTGAGGGTCCTTGGGGGCCAACTAGCCCACCAGGTACCTCCAGTAAGCGCCACAGAGCTGCGTTCGGTCCGAGGCCACGCCCCTTTTTACACCACTCTGCAAATGCGGCTTCTGGTGCACTGCTGGTGGGGCGATGAGGTCCTCTTGTGTCCTGAGGACGTCAGGACACAAGTGGACTTCATCCTCCGAGCAGCAGTGCGCCAGAAGCCGCGTTTGCAGCGTGGTGTAAAAAGGGAGCGTGGCCTCGGACCACCTCTCTGCAATCCAGCTGTGTGGTGCTTACTGGAGGTACCTGGTGGGCTAGTTGGCCCCCAGGGACCCTCAGTATTCAAGGGGACTTAATCCCCCAACTTAGAACGCACCGGGGGCGCGTTTGCAGAGTGGTGGAGAAAGGGGGCGTGGCCTTTGTCCACCTCTCAGCAATCCCACTGTGTGGGGCTTACTGGAGGTAAGAGGTAGGCTAGTTGGCCCCTAAAGGACCCCCAGCAGCGAAGGGGACTTCAATCCCCATCCAAGAGCGCGCCAGGGAGCGCGTTTGTAGAGTGGTGGGAAGAGGGGGCGTGGCCTGCTCTTCGAACTTAGCAATGCTGCTGTGTGGGACTTACTGGAGGTAATAGGAGGGGTAGTTGGCCCCCAAGGATGTCCTTGGGGGCCAACTACCCCTCTTGTTACCTCCAGTAAGTCCCGCACAGTGGGATTGCTAAGACGTCTTCGGAGGCCATGCCCCCCTTTCTCCACCATTCTGCAAACGCGCCTCCTGGCAGACTACGGGATGGGGGATGAAGTCCAATTTACTCCTGAGGGACTTTGGGGGCCAAGAAGCCCTACTGGTACCTCCTGTAAGCCCTACGCACCGGAATTCCTGAGCGCTGGTCGGAGGCCCAGCACCCTTTCTCCACCACTCTGCAAACGCGACTACTAGTTAAAAAAGTGTTTGCAATGTAATAGGTTTCGCATTTGTGAGAATTAGAGCTATTGGCGTTGTAAATGCAAAAGTTTTTTACTAATGTTTTTTGGAGTGGAGTGGATGTACGTTGTGTGTAGTGGAATTATGTGATATGTTGTGCAGTGAAATTATGTGGATAGAAAGTATGTGGTATTTAATGTATAGGAATTATGTAGAGTGGGATTATGTGTTATGGAGAGTAATTATGTGGTATGGTAGTCTGTGTTGTGGAGTGGTAACCTCAGGTTTAGTCTTCCTCGTTTCCATAGAAGCTCAACTATGAACTCAGTGAGACAAAAAAAGATGGAATCACTGAGGAGCACTTGTGGACCTAGTCAGAGGTATGAGCAGGGCCACTGGAATTATGTGACTGTTTGGCTGCACCGACTTTCGCACAATTATACATTTTCTGCATTAGCCACATAATTCATCATCTGCACCCTAATCTGCAGATTTGAACAAAAAAAGCCTTGTTTCTAGCTGAAACGGGTCAAACGTTACCAAAAATGCAGCGACAAGTGTTACAGCGTGGTGGAAGGCCCTTTGCAAACCTAGAATGGTCACCTGTTACTTATTGCTAAATGTGGGTGTTAAATTGGTACTAATGGTGTGCAAGCCACTCTTGCTTCCCTCTGCGCCTCTCTTGCCTCTTTCTGCATTTCTGTTGCTTCTTTCTGCACGTTTCTTTCTTTTTCTGCACTTCTCTTGACCTCATTCTGCAAATCTCTTGTACTTTCTGCACCTCTCTTCCCTCTTTCTGCACGTCTGTTGCCTCTTTCTGCACCTCATTTGCTTCTTTCTGCACCTCTGTTGTCTCTTTCTGCACTCGTCTTCCCTCTTTCTGTACCTTTCCTGCCTGTTTTTGCATCTCACTTGCCTCTTTCTGCACTTTTCTTGCTTCTTTCTACACCTCTGTTGCTTCTTTCAGCAATTCTCTTGCCTCTTTGTGCACTTCTCTTGCCTGTTTCTGCACCTCTCTTGCCTCTTTTTGCACCTCTGTTGCTTCTTTCTGCACCTCTCTTGCCTCTTTCTGCACCCCTCTTGCCTCATTCTGCACTTCACCTGCATTTTGCTTGCATGTCTTGCTACTTGTCTCACTGCTTCTTTCTGCACCTGTCTTGCTTCTTTCTGCACCCCTGTTGCTCTCTTTATGTACCTCTTTTGTCTCTTTCTGCACTTTTCTTGCCTTTTTCTGCACCTCTCTTCCCTCTTTCTGCACGTCTGTTGCCTCTTTCTGCACCTCATTTGCTTCTTTCTGCACCCCTGTTGTCTCTTTCTGCACTCGTCTTCCCTCTTTCTGTACCTTTCCTGCCTGTTTTTGCATCTCACTTGCCTCTTTCTGCACTTTTCTTGCTTCTTTCTACACCTCTGTTGCTTCTTTCAGCAATTCTCTTGCCTCTTTGTGCACTTCTCTTGCCTGTTTCTGCACCTCTCTTGCCTCTTTTTGCACCTCTGTTGGCTCTTTCTGCACCTCACTTGCTCCTTTCTACACTTCTCTTGCCTCTTTCTGCACCCCTGTTGCTTCATTCTGCACTTTCCATGCTTCTTTCTGCACCTGTCTTGCTTCTTTCTGCACCCCTGTTGTCTCTTTATGTACCTCTTTTGCCTCTTTCTGCACTTTTCTTGCCTTTTTCTGCACCTCTCTTCCCTCTTTCTGCACGTCTGTTGCCTCTTTCTGCACCTCATTTGCTTCTTTCTGCACCCCTGTTGTCTCTTTCTGCACTCGTCTTCCCTCTTTCTGTACCTTTCCTGCCTGTTTTTGCATCTCACTTGCCTCTTTCTGCACTTTTCTTGCTTCTTTCTACACCTCTGTTGCTTCTTTCAGCAATTCTCTTGCCTCTTTGTGCACTTCTCTTGCCTGTTTCTGCACTTCTCTTGCCTCTTTCTGCACCCCTGTTGCTTCATTCTGCACTTTCCATGCTTCTTTCTGCACCTGTCTTGCTTCTTTCTGCACCCCTGTTGTCTCTTTATGTACCTCTTTTGCCTCTTTCTGCACTTTTCTTGCCTTTTTCTGCACCTCTCTTCCCTCTTTCTGCACGTCTGTTGCCTCTTTCTGCACCTCATTTGCTTCTTTCTGCACCCCTGTTGTCTCTTTCTGCACTCGTCTTCCCTCTTTCTGTACCTTTCCTGCCTGTTTTTGCATCTCACTTGCCTCTTTCTGCACTTTTCTTGCTTCTTTCTACACCTCTGTTGCTTCTTTCAGCAATTCTCTTGCCTCTTTGTGCACTTCTCTTGCCTGTTTCTGCACCTCTCTTGCCTCTTTTTGCACCTCTGTTGGCTCTTTCTGCACCTCACTTGCTCCTTTCTACACTTCTCTTGCCTCTTTCTGCACCCCTGTTGCTTCATTCTGCACTTTCCATGCTTCTTTCTGCACCTGTCTTGCTTCTTTCTGCACCCCTGTTGTCTCTTTATGTACCTCTTTTGCCTCTTTCTGCACTTTTCTTGCCTTTTTCTGCACCTCTCTTCCCTCTTTCTGCACGTCTGTTGCCTCTTTCTGCACCTCATTTGCTTCTTTCTGCACCCCTGTTGTCTCTTTCTGCACTCGTCTTCCCTCTTTCTGTACCTTTCCTGCCTGTTTTTGCATCTCACTTGCTTCTTTCTGCACTTTTCTTGCTTCTTTCTACACCTCTGTTGCTTCTTTCAGCAATTCTCTTGCCTCTTTGTGCACTTCTCTTACCTGTTTCTGCACTTCTCTTGCCTCTTTCTGCACCCCTGTTGCTTCATTCTGCACTTTCCATGCTTCTTTCTGCACCTGTCTTGCTTCTTTCTGCACCCCTGTTGTCTCTTTATGTACCTCTTTTGCCTCTTTCTGCACTTTTCTTGCCTTTTTCTGCACCTCTCTTCCCTCTTTCTGCACGTCTGTTGCCTCTTTCTGCACCTCATTTGCTTCTTTCTGCACCCCTGTTGTCTCTTTCTGCACTCGTCTTCCCTCTTTCTGTACCTTTCCTGCCTGTTTTTGCATCTCACTTGCCTCTTTCTGCACTTTTCTTGCTTCTTTCTACACCTCTGTTGCTTCTTTCAGCAATTCTCTTGCCTCTTTGTGCACTTCTCTTGCCTGTTTCTGCACCTCTCTTGCCTCTTTTTGCACCTCTGTTGGCTCTTTCTGCACCTCACTTGCTCCTTTCTACACTTCTCTTGCCTCTTTCTGCACCCCTGTTGCTTCATTCTGCACTTTCCATGCTTCTTTCTGCACCTGTCTTGCTTCTTTCTGCACCCCTGTTGTCTCTTTATGTACCTCTTTTGCCTCTTTCTGCACTTTTCTTGCCTTTTTCTGCACCTCTCTTCCCTCTTTCTGCACGTCTGTTGCCTCTTTCTGCACCTCATTTGCTTCTTTCTGCACCTCTGTTGTCTCTTTCTGCACTCGTCTTCCCTCTTTCTGTACCTTTCCTGCCTGTTTTTGCATCTCACTTGCCTCTTTCTGCACTTTTCTTGCTTCTTTCTACACCTCTGTTGCTTCTTTCAGCAATTCTCTTGCCTCTTTGTGCACTTCTCTTACCTGTTTCTGCACTTCTCTTGCCTCTTTCTGCACCCCTGTTGCTTCATTCTGCACTTTCCATGCTTCTTTCTGCACCTGTCTTGCTTCTTTCTGCACCCCTGTTGTCTCTTTATGTACCTCTTTTGCCTCTTTCTGCACTTTTCTTGCCTTTTTCTGCACCTCTCTTCCCTCTTTCTGCACGTCTGTTGCCTCTTTCTGCACCTCATTTGCTTCTTTCTGCACCCCTGTTGTCTCTTTCTGCACTCGTCTTCCCTCTTTCTGTACCTTTCCTGCCTGTTTTTGCATCTCACTTGCCTCTTTCTGCACTTTTCTTGCTTCTTTCTACACCTCTGTTGCTTCTTTCAGCAATTCTCTTGCCTCTTTGTGCACTTCTCTTGCCTGTTTCTGCACCTCTCTTGCCTCTTTTTGCACGTCTGTTGGCTCTATCTGCACCTCACTTGCTCCTTTCTACACTTCTCTTGCCTCTTTCTGCACCTCTCTTCCCTCTTTCTGCCCGTCTGTTGCCTCTTTCTGCACCTCATTTGCTTCTTTCTGCACCCCTGTTGTCTCTTTCTGCACTCGTCTTGCCTCTTTCTGCACTTTTCTTCCTTCTTTCTACACCTCTGTTGCTTTTTTCAGCAATTCTCTTGCCTCTTTGTGCACTTCTCTTGCCTGTTTCTGCACTTCTCTTGCCTCTTTCTGTACCCCTGTTGCTTCATTCTGCACTTTCCATGCTTCTTTCTGCACCTGTCTTGCTTCTTTCTGCACCCCTGTTGTCTCTTTATGTACCTCTTTTGCCTCTTTCTGCACTTTTCTTGCCTTTTTCTGCACTTCTCTTCCTTCTTTCTGCACCTCTGTTGCCTCTTTCTGTCACCTCATCTTGCTTCTTTCTGCACCCCTGTTGCTCTCTTTCTGCACTCCTCTTCCCTCTTTCTGCACCTCTGTTGGTTCTTTCTGCACTGCTCTTGCTTCTATCTGCACTCTTGCCTCTTTCTGCACTTTTCTTGCTTCTTTCTACACCTCTGTTGCTTCTTTCAGCAATTCTCTTGCCTCTTTCTGCACTTCACTTGCTTTTTTCTGTACCTCCCTTGCCTCTTTCGGCACCAGTTTTGCTTCTTTCTGCACTTCTCTTGTCTCCTTCTGCACCTCTTAGTTAGAGGTAGTTTTAATCCCCCTGCCTTATTATGTACTAGGGCCATACAGGGGAGGTCATGCCAATCACAAGGGTACCCCAACCCATAGTGTACCCTAGTATATGTAGGTGTTTTCACTGCATTCTAAGTGTCTTTCAGCATAGCACTGGCTCCAGGCCTGGTTAGTCAGAGTCAGTTACCACCAGTACCCGTCAGCATAAAGTTGGGGGCACAGGATGACTTTGCAACAAGGCCTCTTTTCTGCTCCTCTGTTGGTTCTTTGTGCACATCTCTTGCTTCTTTCTGCACCTTTCTTCGTCTTCCTGGACTTCTGTTGCCTCTTTCTGCATTTCTCTTGCTTCTTTCTGCGCCTTTCTTCCCTCTTTTCTGCACATGTCCTACCTTTGTAGGCATAGTTAGAAATTAGCATTTAAAAACCTTTGAAATTCACTGAAAAACCACAGGTTTCAGGGACGTTATAGTTAGAAATTAGCATTTAAAAAACCTTTGAAATTCACTGAAAAAACCATAGGTTTCAGGGATGTTATAGTTAGAAATTAGCATTTAAAAAACCTTAGAAATTCACTGAAAAAACCACAGGTTTCAGGGACGTTATAGTTAGTTGGACATTTCACTCGTACACAACAAGAGAAATTCGGCCGTTATAGTTAGTTCAGCTAACTATAACTCGCGCCCCCGCAATGCACTGCTGATGATGTCATATATTACATCATTCATGACATGGTCAGTGACATCACTGATGACGTCACTAATGACATCTCAAATGACATCACTGACGACATCACTGATGACATCATCCACGTGATAATCTGATGCACCTCCTCATACCCTAATATAACCTTTGATACACCCACTCTAAAATACAGACTACCATTTTCGAAACCATAGACACACCAATACCAGTTAGTACATACCCACTCACTAATTCCTAGGTCTACACACACATCCACTCATTCACCCATACAGTCAATCATACATGCAATCAACCATCAATACGGCACTATCATATGCACTCACATATCTATACAGACACTCACGCACCGCCACTCATCCATAGAGTTACTCACACACCTAGTCAGTCATGCAAAGAATCAATCACACTCCCATTTACTCACCTATACAGTTATACACACTCCACCTCACTTATTCAAACATATACTAACACATACTTACACTCTTATACAATAACTAATACAAGCACACACTCATCCATACAGCCACTCTCACAATCACTCACTCTCACATATAGTCATTTATATACGCCAACACTCACATATACTGCCTTTCACATATGCAGTTACTCACACATGTACCACTGAGGCATCCATTCACTCACCAACACACCCATACACACACTCACCCACCCATACAGCCCTTCACAGATGTACTCTTGAACCCATACACCCAGTGATTCACCCACTCACATATCTATGCACAGAGTCACATCCCCCACCCACCCACACAGACAGTCAGGCACCCATACAGATACTCAGACAACCAATAAATAACCCATATAGACCTTCATTTAGCTACTCACCAACCCATGCAACCGCTTACACACCAACTGACAAACTAAACTGTGTGAATGTCTGCATCAGTCACTAACCCATGCATTCAGTAAGACACATTTAATCACTCACTTATACAGTCAGTCACGCACCTACTAAATCATCCATTCAGACACTTATACACCCACTCATTCTTCAATACACCTTGGCCTATATATATATAAAACATATTTAAACTTTACAGAAACACACAGTCACTGGATGATGTCATCAGTGATGTCATTTGAGATGTCATCAGTGATGTCATCAGTGATATCACTGACCATGTCATGAATGATGTAATATGTGACGTCATCAGCAGTGCATTATGGGGCGCGAGTTATAGTTAGCTGAACTAACTATAACTGCCGAATTTCTCTGGTTTTGTACGAGTGAAATGTCCAACTAACTATAACGTCCCTGAAACCTGTGGTTTTTTCAGTGAATTTCTAAGGTTTTTTAAATGCTAATTTCTAACTATAACGTCCCTGAAACCTATGGTTTTTTCAGTGAATATATATATATATATATATATATATATATATATATATATATATATATATATATATATATCTCCAAACTCCGTGTTCCCTGCACCCAGGAACTCAGCTCACACCACGGACACGGACCAATTTCTTCGTGCTCAGTATTTTAGTTTATTTTGCTTGCAGTCGCGCCATAACGTTTCGGCTCATCCGTGCCTTGTTCACATGACATCTTGCAACAGTTGTGCTCAGCTATTTAAAGTGACAGTGCTCATTTCTAAAAACCACGTGTGCAGTGCTTGCATAGACATAGAAAACTTAGTGGGAAAATAGATGTAATGTTAGATATATTTTCTCCTTGAGACTTTATCCATATTATGCACTGGACTAAATTCATTTTCAGTAAAATAATACAGGTTACATTTCTGGTATAATACCTGATATTACCTCATAGTTGCCTGGGTAAATGCCAATTTTTGCCATGATCAAAATTGCATTCAAAATACATAGTCCTTGTTGTAAAACCTAAATGACGCAACTATATTGTACTGGCATTCTAAATGTACATATATTGATGGATATAGCCCTCATTAAATTTCACCTTGTCTTGTCTCCTCTTGTCTATGTCCAATTAATTAAAAATGTGCAAATGTGCGATGAATAAAACCAATGATGTGTCCAACAATGAGTGTAAAAAACTGTTAAAATCAAATTGATTGGCTAGTACACTGGCGTGTGCTTAACATTCGTCACACCCTTTTCCCTCCTACGCAGCTACATTCTTTACTCTGTCATAAACTGGTAGTATCCTTACTTGACGGCAGAAAGATATGTATGTTTGATTGTATTTCGTAGCAGAGCTATCCTATTCTAAATCCATATTACATAACTTATCAATGACCAAACAATTGTATCATATATATTTTTGTGTCTAGCCTTACTTGTTATACCTACCACTCATGGAGGTATAACGCTTAAATCTGTTCAAGTATAAATAAATAAATAATGATATAAATATACATAGATAAATATTACATTACAGCTTGCAGTAAAAACCAATAAAAAGTACATATATTGATTTAAAACGGATCCAAAGTTAGTGTAAAACAGATTAAGGTATACAGGCTGGTCAAAGATAAAAGCGTATAAAAAGTAGATGAAACTAGAATAAAAAGGGTTAGCTCTATGTCTGCCAGAATGGTGAAACTGTCCCTTACACCAGACAGGTGTATAAATCTTCTGTTGCATTCAAACCTACAGGATTTTTTGTATCTAATTGGATAATATATCTGGTTTCCAATCTTCATAATTTGGTTTCCCTGTCTCCCCTCTTCTGTTTGGTGGTATGGAATCAATCACAAAGTATCTTAAACCCTCATTTTTGCTCTGATGTTTCTCCCTGAAGTGACGTGCCACCGGATAAGTATTGTCCTGATGAATAATGGCACGGAGATGCTGCAGAATACGCTTATGTACCGGAAGTTTTGTGCTGCCCACGTACTGGAGGCCACATGGGCACTCCAGTATGTACACAGCATATTCTGTCTTACATGTGAGCAGTTTTGATATCTTGTACTCCCGATTACCAAATGGTGTTTTATAAGTCTTAGTATTAGTCCCATGCTGGCAGGCCTTACAAGTTTTGCATTTAAAAAACCCTCTGTTATTTAAAACCAGCTAGTGTTTTCAATAGTGTCTGGACTAGTATTGACCAAAGAGTCGCGCATGGTAGGTGCCTTACTGTAAGTAATGGATACTTTATGTGGTAATGTGGGTCCCAACAAAGGGTCGCTTAAAACTAACGGCCAATTGTTATTGATGATCTTTTGTATCTTGTTATGTTGGTGACTAAATCTCATGATAAATCTAACTTGCTTGGACTCTCGCTCAGTGTAGTCTTCTGTCATTGTGATTAATGTAGGTTGTTTATCTTTAATAAGCTCCTCCCTACAGATCGCCTTAGATTTAGTCATGGCTCTATTAATGACCTCCTCTGTGTATCCTCTTTCTAGAAATCTTATTCTGCTGCTTTCCTGTGCCAATCTCAGATCTTGTTCATTACTACATATACGTCTGAGACATAGCATCTCCCCATAGGGGATACTGTTTATGAGGTGTTTAGGATGTGCACTACTTGCATGTAAAACAGAATTTCCAGAAGTTGCTTTTCTAAATAGTTTAGTCTCAACTTTGTTGTTACTTATGAATACTTCAGTGTCTAAAAAGTTGACTGCAGTTTGGCTCATACGAACAGTAAAATGCAAATTAATATCATTGTCATTCAATTGTTCCACAAAATTAGTGGCAAGATCTTTGGTGCCTTTCCAAAGTACAAATAAGTCATCAATATAACGTAGCCAAATCACGATGTTTTCACTACAGATATTGCTAAACTTTTTGTCTGAGGACCAGCTCCTCCCAGTATCCCATATGCAAACAGGCATAACTTGGAGAGAAGCTGGCCCCCATCGCCACGCCCCTGACTTGCTGATAGATTAAATTGTAAAACATGAAGTTGTTGTTCCTCAAACTGAATTCCAGCATCTCTATCAGCATCCCATTATGTTCGTTGTATTCTGGAGGTCTTTTTGAGAGGAAATATTGAGTCGCTTGTATTCCATCTTGATGTTTAATGCTGGTGTACAATGATGATACGTCTAACACCAGCATCCAATAATCCTCTTCCCAGACAATGTCCTTTATCTTATGTAAAAATCACTCGTATCACGCACAAATGACGGTAGTGACTTCACATAATCTTGAAGGAAAAAGTCAATATATTTTGATGTATTTTCCAACGGTCCATTTTTTGCCAATATGATTGGCCTACCCGGAGGTTTATTAATGTCTTTGTGTACCTTTGGAATAAAATATATAGATGGCGTCACTGGATTATCTTTCTTAAGAAATTTATATTCGTCAAATGTGATGAGTCCTTTCTGTTTCCAACTTGATAGTTTCTTATGGTACTCTTTATTGGCCTCCTTGACGGTTGATGCTGTGCCTCTAGTATAGCATTCCCTGTCATTAAGTTGAGCAAACGCCTCCTTCTTATATTCATCAATTGGCCACAAGACTATGTTGCCTCCCTTATCGCTGGCTCTTATTACAATATTTTTATTGTCTCGCAATTTTTTGACCAATGCCTCATATTGTTGGTTTTGTTTGTTGTATTTGTGACTTCTTTGGGTGTCTCTGTTTAATTTTTTAATTTGTGCTGTAACAGACTCGTGAAAGATGTCAAGGGAGTCCCGAGGCATGATGGGATTGAAAGTCGATGCTGGCTTAAAGGGAGTAATCAGCATTTTTCTTTTGATGCCCAAAGTGACCTCACTGTGATCTGTATCAAGTTCTCTATGGTCAGTGGCTTCATCATAACCTGCTCCCTCTGTGTCCCATAGTTCTTTCATTTCTCTTAGAATGGGTATATCTGATTGTGTTAGATTAGTACCTCCATTAGATTCAATCGGCTTGGTTTGGGCTTGATTCACCGCTTGGTTCTGTAAATAAAATGTCCTCAATTTGAGTTTTCTGACCGATTTATAGATATCTAGTCTGGTGGTAGCGTAGTCAAAGTCTGTGCCAGGTGCATACGATAATCCTAGGCAAAGAATATTCTCCTCATTTTTAGTTAATTTGACACTTGACAAGTTCACTATGGTTTTCCCCGTGGTAGAGATTAATTCTGTTTTTTCTGCCACTGGCCCCTTCCCTCTTTTTGCTGTAATTTGATGGGCCGTTTCCTTGCCTTGTACCTCTGCCTCCGTTTGTAGTTGGTCCGGCTTCGCCATTCAATCTCTGGGGTCTGGGGCGGAGGGTTTGCCTCCTCTCGTCGCATAAAAAATTGATTTCTTCACCTGGTGATGGTTTTGGTTGTTGCCTATTGGTATCTGGGTTCCTCATTTCGGATTCAGATTCACTACTCGCAGCAGAGCTAATATCAGATAGAGTGGATTCCTTTGCCACTGTCTTGTCCTTATTGCTTGTCCTGTTGTTAATCCCTGATTTGTATTTGGAGACCCGCATGGCATCATATTTTTTGGCAAATGTAAAAATTTGGCCTAGTTCGTAATCGTTGCGGTCTCTCTGAAATGTATACGTTTTACGCTCTTTGATTTTATCTTCTTCTTTCTTTAACCTTTGCATCATGTCATTTCTCAGTTTGCCTTTGTCATCCATTCCATCACATTTGTCAATCTCCTCGTTGATCTCATCAATTTCCTTCAAGAGCTGTGCTCGATCAATGTCAGCATATTTTATAAGTATTAGCACCAGCCTTCGTGAGGATTCAAGATTACTCTCTGCCCATTCACGCATGAGGTCCGGGTTAGGGTTTTCGTAACTCTGGGCCGTGAGTATCCTTAGCCCCCTGGGAATCCTATTGACGTCAACATACCTCTGCAAGGAACGGGATTCCCACCATTTACTCTGTTCACTACGCATTTTTTTCTCCAACTTTTTGAATTTTTCTTTAAGTGTACTGCCATCTTTATTAGTGATATTGTGATTTTTGTCACTTATATTCTGTGGTAAAGGGAGGCTGTCTGAAAACATATTTGAAGCAGCTGCCTTCCTATCACGTAAGATGTCGGCCGACATATTGCAATGTAATTTAAACGATGTTAAATATCAATGTTTGGCACTTCAAACTCGCCGCCAACACCGATAGCACTTTATATACGTATATATATGGAGAGTTAAAAAAGCAAAGGAATCAAATACTTTATAATGTGAAATTTGCATGTAAAATACCTCACAGGTTTCATGGATGATATAGTTAGGAATTCACATTTAAAAAACCTTAGAAATTCACTGAAAAAAACACAGGTTTCAGGGACATTATAGTTAGGAATTATCATTTAAAAACCTTAGAAATTCACAGAAAAACACACAAAGGTGACAGAGACGTTATAGTTAGGCTGACATTTCACTCATATAAAACCGGAGAATTTCAGCTGTTATAGTTAGCTAAGCTAACTATAACTCGCGCCCCCGCAATAAACTGCTGATGATGTCACATATTACATCACTCATGACATGGTCAGTGACATCAATGATGAAATCACTGATGACATCTCAAATGACATCACTTATGACATCATTGATGACATCATCCACATAATCTCTGATGCACCTACTCATACCCTAATATAACCTTTTATACACCCACTCCAAAAATCAGACTGTCATTCTCGAAACCATAAACACACCAATTCCAGTTAGTACATACCCACTCACTGATTCATAAGTCTACACACACAGCCACTCACTCATCCATACAGTCACTCATACACGCAGTCACTCACCAATACAGCCACTGATTTATGCACTCATACATGCATACAGACACTCACATACTGACACTCACCCATAGAGTTACTCACACACCTAGTCACTCACCCAAAGAGTCAATCACACTGCCATTTACTCACCTATTCAGTTATACACACATCTCACTCTCACATACAGTCACTTATATACTCCAACACTCACATAAACGTCTTTTCACATTTGCAGTTACTCACCCATATACCACTGAGACATCCATTCAATCACCGACACAGCCATACGCACACTCACTCACCCAAACAGCCCCTCGCAGATGCAAACATGAACCCATACACCCAGTGAATCACCCACTCACTCACTCAGGCCGACAGAGGTACTCCTCAGGCCCTGGTGCTGTTAGATCTCTCGGCCGCCTTTGACACGGTCGACCATGGTATCTTGGCGGATCGTGTCAAGGAGGCAGGCATCCAGGGCTCAGCCCTCAGCTAGATCAACTCCTTTCTGGAAGATCACTCCCAGGCAGTCCGTATAGCCCAGTTTACGGCTCCCAAATTAAAAACAACGTGTGGGGTGCCACAGGGCTCCTCACTCTCCCCTCACTTGTTCAACCTCTACCTTCTCCCGTTGATTAGGTCCCTGAAGGAAAGGAAAGTGGCCACCTTTAACTATGCCGATGACCTACAATTAATGTTCAGAATCGACAACTCTCCCCAATCAGTCTCTGACTTTCAGTCTACCATGCTGTTCATCTGTCACTGGATGGACTGCAATCACTTAAAACTAAACCTAGGCAAGACCGAATTAGTCCTGACGGGTGGCGTTCACAACTTCTGGGGCCCACACTACTGGCCAAGAGAACTAGGACTCCCCCCAACCCCCTCCTCCTCTGCCAAAAGCCTTGGTGTCACAATAAACAATGACCTATCCCTAAAAATACATGTAGGCTCTGTGATCTCCACCAGCTTCTTCCAACTGCGTAAGATTAGAAAGATAAGCAGGCTACTCACCCAAGCAGCTCTGATACAGGTCTTGATAGCCATGGTTCTGTCACACCTAGACTACGCTAACGCAGTCTATCTTGGTATGCCACTTTTTCTTACTAAACGGTTACAGATGGTACAGAATCAAGCGGCCAGACTGATCTACCAGCAACCTAGGTGGCAACATGC
The DNA here is from genome assembly GCA_963921515.1 of Calotriton arnoldi. Taxonomy (NCBI): domain Eukaryota; kingdom Metazoa; phylum Chordata; class Amphibia; order Caudata; family Salamandridae; genus Calotriton; species Calotriton arnoldi. The sequence continues at coordinate 1,266,977 of CAWUFW010005753.1, forward strand.
CTCCCCCCTCCTGAAGAAGCTGCACTGGCTCCCTATTCCTCAATGATGCGCATTCAAAGTTGGATGTCTGATGTTTAAATCCCTGCATTGCCGGAGCCCTAAATTCATAGACAGCCTTAAATCACGGTACACCCCCTCACGCAACCTCTGCTCAGCTCACCTTCAGCTTTTGGCAATCCCTACCTTTAAGCTGAAGCGACAAGGACGATGCAGATTTGCAACTCTGGCTCCCAGACTATGGAATTCCCTTCCCCTGGAAATCAGGTCAAGTACTGACTTATTGAGATTCAGAATATCCCTCAAAACATGGCTGTACATCCAGGCCTACGAATAAACTGCCACAAGGCTCGGCATCTCCTAGAATCAGCACCATGAAACCAACCGGTGTACGAGCGCTTTATAAAACCCTTCTAACATAACATAACATAACATAACATAACTCACACATCCATGCAGGGAGTCACATACCCCCTCACCCACCCACACAGACACTCAGGTACCCATACAGGTACTCAGACAACCAATCAATAACCCATATAGGCACTCATGTAGCTACTCACTAACCCATGCAGCCACTTACACACCAAGTGACAAACTGCTGCAGACATTCCCACAGATTAGTCACTCACACATACATTCACTGCGGCACGTATAATCACTCACTTATACAGTCAGTCACGCACCCACTGAATCCTCCATACAGGCACTCATACACCCACTCATTCTTCAATACACCCTGGTGTGTGTGTATATATATATAATATATATATATATATAATATATATATTATCTACTGGCGGTCGCCAGTAGATAGTTATAGTTACAACCTATTATCCATAGGAAATCCGTACATTCTATTTGAAATAACTCTCTTGCCGGTTGACGTATCTTGGCAAAATTTTCAAACTTGTAGCGCTCCGGTCCGCTCCTACCCTGAAAGTCTCGTGATCTGGCCAAGCGGATAGTTATAGTTACAACCTATTATCCATAGGAAATCCGCGACATTCTATTTGAAATAACTCTCTTGCCGGTTGACGTATCTTCGCAAAATTTTCAAACTTTGTGGGGCGCTCCGGTCCGCTCCTACCCTGAAAGTCTCGGGGGATTCGTCAAGCGGGGGCCGAGAAAAAGGGGGTCCCAAAACGCGTTTTCCCCATGCAATTTTCCATAGGAAACTTTAGACACGGCTACAGCCCGAACTGCTGAATGGAATTACACCAAATTTGGCAAAGAGGTAGTTCTTGGTTCAGAAAGAACCCTTTTTGTTAAATGGTGTAAATCCGTTCAGTAGTTGCTGAGAAAATCAAAAGTAAAAAGATAGATATATCTGGGCGGAGCCTAACCACACATGTCATCGTGAGATCTGATTGGCTGTCAGCACTTCATCCTGGAATTGCTGGCAGCCATCTTGGGACCAATATAAATGATAGTACTCCATTGAAATGCATTGTAGTGAATCAAAGATTTTGAGGGTTACCAAAAGGAGAACTATAAAGGGTGATAACAGACTCTAGTTACATTAGAATTCATTTGTTGATGGTACCATACTAATTTCAGGAATTGTGGTGTGTTCTAAGGTGATTTTACCCTGTGAAAAACCTTCTGCTGGGATATCATGAATCATGTTTGAGAGAAAACTATTTTCACATGCTTGTCCCATAGAGTTTTGGAAGGTGCTCCAGAAGGTAAAATGAGAGCATATTTTCTGTAAATTCACATTATCTTTCTCAGTCATGTGAGAATGAAGTCTGACATTCTCAGTAAAACATGTACATCCAACAAGGGCAGAGACTGTCAGTTGATTCCTTTGTGTTCTACTGCAGCTTCCCAGAGTGTTCTAAAGAACAACTAGAGTGCTAACAGCCTTACTTATGACAAAAGTATGGCACACCTGAAGCCATCTTGATTGGAATAAACTGGTAACACTTAAAACATTTAATTTAAAAAGGAACAAAATGATGGGGTTCATTTTGTCATAGAAATTATGGTTAGTGCTGTAGAAAGAAAAATTAGGATTTCAAGTGTGATCTCAAATATCTTCCTGTTATATTTCAACAGGAGCAGCCTGCCAGTTGATGCCTTTGTGTTCTACTGCAGCTTCCCAGAGTGTTCTAAAGAACAACTAGAGTGCTAACAGCCTTACTTATGACAAAAGTATGGCACACCTGAAGCCATCTTGATTGGAATAAACTGGTAACACTTAAAACATTTAATTTAAAAAGGAACAAAATGATGGGGTTCATTTTGTCATAGAAATTATGGTTAGTGCTATAGAAAGAAAAATTAGGACATGTTTCAAGTGAGATCTCAAATATCTTCCTGTTATATTTCAACAGGAGCAGCCTGCCAGTTGATGCCTTTGTGTTCTACAGCAGCTTCCCAGAGAGTTCTAAAGAACAACTAGAGCGCTAACAGCCTTACTTATGACAAAAGTATGGCACACCTGAAGCCATCTTGATTGGAATAAACCGTTAATACTTAAAACATTTAATTTAAAAAGGAACAAAATGAGGGGGTTCTTTTTGAAATAGAAATTATGGTTAGTGCTGCAGAAAGAAAAATGAGGGCATGTTTTAAGTGAGATCTCAAATCCTCTTCTACTTCATTAGAAAATTCTGACATGCAGACTGAAACAATCACTTTCAATACCAGCAGCAGACTTCCAGTTAACTCCCTAGTGAGCAGTAGCTTTACTACAGTGATCTAATGAGCAACTAGAGTGCTAACATTCTGAATTTATGGCAAATGTGAGACACATCTGAATGCCTTCTTGATGGAATCAAAGTAAAAAACTGAAAGCATTTCCTACTGAGGAGACTGCAGTAAATGAGGAAATTAGGAAACTTCATAACAAAGGTCTTCCAAGATGGCCACCAGAGAAAAAAGAGCCCAAATGTAGCACAAATATTACCCAGATGTAGCCCACATATAGCCCAATGACAAAAGTGTGCAAAACACTTTTTATTTTTAGTTTTTTTGCAGTTTTATGTAGTGCAGACTGGTCAGGTATTGGAGTGTTGCATCTTAAAACATGACCTCCTACACTACAAAAACACCACTGCACTACCCTAAACGCTAAAACACTACCCCCAGCACGACCCCCTACACTACACAAGCACCACTGCACTATCCTAAACACTAAAACACTACCCCCAGCATGACCCCCTACACTACACAAACACCACTGCACTACCCTAAACCCTAAAACACTACCCCCAGCACGACCCCCTACACTACCCAAACACCACTGCACTAACCTAAATCCTAAAACACTACCCCCAGCACGACCCCCTACATTACCCAAACATCACTGCACTACCCTAAAACATGACCCACTACACTACACAAACACCACTGCACTACCCTAAACCCTAAAACACTACCCCCAACACGACCCCCTACACTACACAAGCACCACTGCACTACCCTAAACCCTAAAACACTACCCCCAGCACGACCCCCTACACTACACAAACACCACTGCACTACCCTAAACCCTAAAACACTACCCCCAGCACGATCCCCTACACTAACCAAACACCACTGCACTAACCTAAATCCTAAAACAATACCCCCAGCACGACCCCCTACACTACCCAAACACCACTGCACTAACCTAAAACATGACCCCCTACACTGCACAAACACCACTGCACTACCCTAAACCCTAAAACACTACCCCCAGCACGACCCCCTACACTACACAAGCACCAATGCACTACCCTAAACCCTAAAACACTACCCCCAGCACAACCCCCTACACTGCCCGAACACCACTGCACTGCCCTAAACCTTGAAACACCAGCCCCTGCACGACCCCCTACACTGTTCGAACACCACTGCAGTGCCCTAAACCCTGAAACACCACCCCCAGCACGACCCCCTACACTGCCCGAACACCACTGCACTGCCCTAAACCCTGAAACATCACCCCCAGCAAGACCCCCTACACTGCCCGAACACCACTGCCCTAAACCCTGAAACACCACCCCTAGCACGACCCCCTACACTGCCCGAGCACCACTGCACTGCCCTAAACCCTGAAACACCAGCCCCAGCATGACCCCCTACACTGCCCGAACACCACTGCACTACCCTAAACCCAGAAACACCACCCCAGCACGACCCCCTACACTGCCCGAGCACCACTGCACTGCCCTAAACCCTGAAACACCAGCCCCAGCACGACCCCCTACAATGCCCGAACACCACTGCACTGCCCTAAACCCTGAAACACCAGCCCCAGCACGACCACCTACACTGCCCGAACACCACTGCACTGCCCTAAACCCTGAAACACCAGCCCCAGCACGACCCCCTACACTGCCCGAACACCACTGCACTGCCCTAAACCATGAAACACCAGCCCCAGCACGACCCCCTACACTGCCCGAACACAACTGCACTGCCCTAAACCCTGAAACACCAGCCCCAGCACGACCCCCTACACTGCCCGAACACCACCGCACTGCCCTAAACCCTGAAACACCAGCCCCAGCACGACCCACTACACTGCCTGAACACCACTGCACTGCCCTAAACCCTGAAACACCACCCTGTGCACAACCCCCTACACTGCCCGAACACCCCTGCACTGCCCTAAACCCTGAAACACCACCCCCAGCACGACACCCTACACTGCCCGAACACCACTGCACTGCCCTAAACCCTGAAACACCACCCCCTGCACGACCCCCAACACTGCCCCAAACTACTGCACTGCCCTAAACCCTGAAACACCATCCCCAGCACGACCCCCTACATTGCACGAACACCACTGCACTGCCCTAAACCCTGAAACACTACCCCCAGCAAGACCCCCTACACTGCCCAAACACCACTGCACTGCCCTAAACCCTGAAACTTCACCCCCAGCAAGACCCCTACACTGCCTGAAAACCACTGCACTGCCCTAAACCCTGAAACACCAGCCCCAGCATGACCCCCTACACTGCCCGAACACCACTGCACTGCCCTAAACCCTGAAACACCACCCCCAGCACGACACCCTACACTGCCCGAACACCACTGCACTGCCCTAAACCCTGAAACACCACCCCCTGCACGACCCCCTACACTGCCCGAAACTACTACACTGCCCTAAACCCTGAAACACCATCCCCAGCACGACCCCCTACATTGCACGAACACCACTGCACTGCCCTAAACCCTGAAACACTACCCCCAGCAAGACCCCCTACACTGCCCAAACACCACTGCACTGCCCTAAACCCTGAAACACCACCCCCAGCACGACGGCCTACACTGCCTGAAAACCACTGCACTGCCCTAAACCTTGAAACACCAGCCCCAGCATGACCCCCTACACTGCCCGAACACCACTGCACTGCCCTAAACCCTGAAACTCAACCCCCAGCACGACCCCCTACACTACCCGAACACCACTGCACTACCCTAAACCCTAAAATACTCCCCCAGCACGACCCCCTACACTACCCGAACACAACTGCACTGCCCTAAACCCTCAAACACTCCCCCCAGCATGACCCCCTACACTACCCAAACACTACTGCACTGCCCTAAACCCTGAAACACTACCCCCGGATGACCCCCTTCACTACCCGAACACCACTGCCCTAAACCCTGAAACACCACCCCCAGCAAGACCCCCTACACTGCCCGAACACCACTGCACTGCCCTAAACCCTGAAACACCATCCCCAGCATGACCCCCTACACTGCCCGAACACCACTGCACTACCCTAAACCCTAAAACACGACCTCCTACACTACACAAACACCACTCACTGCACTACCCTAAACCCTAAAACACTACACCCAGCACGACCCCCTACACTACACAAACACCACTGCACTACCATAAACCCTAAAACACTACCCCCTACACTACACAAACACCACTGCACTACCCTAAACCCTAAAACAATACCCCCAGCAGTACCCCCTACACTACCCAAACACCACTGCACTACCCTAAACCCTAAAACACTACCCCCAGCAGTACCCCTGCACTATCCAAACACCATTGCACTACCCTAAACCCTAAAACACTACCCCCAGCAGTACCCCCTACACTACCCAAACACCACTGCACTACCCTAAACCCTAAAACACTACCCCCAGCATGACCCCCTACACTACACAAACACCACTGCACTACCCTAAACCCTAAAACACTACCCCCAGCACGACCCCCTACACTATCTAAACACAACTGCACAATTTGTTACAGGCATTGCAACGCAGGCCTGTGGTGCTTACTGGAAGTACCTGGTGGGCTAGTTGGGCCCCAGGGACCCTCAGGATTCAAGGTGACCTAATCCCCCAACTTAAAACGCGCCACGGGGCGCGTTTGCACAGTGGTGAAAGGAGGGGGCGGGGCCTCAGGTGACATGTGCGCAAACAAGTGTGGAGTTTTGGAACTTTAAAATATTCCTCTAAAATCAGCCGAAATACGAATTCCGATTTACTCACCTGTTATCAGGAGAGACCTCAGTGCTGCATCTTTCAGCCCAGTACTGATCCTCAAAAGTAATTTTAACCGTACTTACCGGTAACTTGAATTTCCTTCCATAGGATATCATTGCCTGCTTTTTGCTGAAAAAGTTTCTAAGTGTTGATTTTTGAAACATACAAATATTCCTCTAAAATCAGCCGAAATCCGAATTCTGATTTACTCACCTGTTATCAGGAGAGACCTCAGTGCTGCATCTTTCAGCCCAGTACTGGTCCTGAAAAGTAATTTTAACCGTACTTACCAGTAACTTGAATTTCCTTCCATAGGCTAACATTGACTGGTTTCACTTGGAAATTCTTCTAAGTGTGGAGTTTTGGAACTTTATAATATTCCTCTAAAATCAACCAAAGTACGAATTCCACTTTACTCACCTGTTATCAGGAGAGAACCCAGTGCTGCATCTTTTAGCCCAGCACTGACCCTGAAAAGTAATTTTAACCGTACTTACCAGTAACTTATATTTTCTTCCATAGGAATCCATTGTCTGGTTTTCAGCAGAAAACTTTGTGTCGATTTTCACAAACTACAAATATTCCTTAAAAATCGCCTGTATGACTTAAACGCATTCTTTCAACTGTTTACAGGAGATGCACCAGTGCTGGATCCAGGATCCAACACTGAGTAAGAAAAAGTAACGATAACAGTTTTTACCTGCTAAGTGAATTTCCTTCCATAGGATAACATTGGTGATTCTATGAGAAAAAGTTTCTAAGTGTCAACTTTTAAAATACAATAATATTCCTTAAAAATCACTACTGTAACCAAAACGCTTTTACTCAACTGTTTACAGGAGATGTCCCAGGACTGAATCTAGGATCCAGTCCTGTGGTTAGAAAAGTAATCCATAAAGTAACTAATTGCATTTAACTAGAAATTCACATTGAGCTGAATGTTGCATTGTGTTTGAAAATGTGTTGCCCATTGCAACAACTGTAACTACTGTACTTAAAAGTCTATTGCCTATGTGCAAAGTATTTAAACTAAAGTAATTCATTCTGAGAAAGTATTTTTTGTAATGTAATGTATAATGTAATTACAATGTAATTTAAAAAATAAAATATGTAAAAAAAAATTGTTTCTAAAAAATTTGGAAATCAGTATGAAAAAAATGTATATAACAATTAATACATTTAAAAATTGTCATTTACAAAACCTTTGAAATTCACTGAAAAAACTGTAGGTTTCAGACATGTTATAGTTACAAATTAGCATTTAAAAAACCTTTGAAATTCACTGAAAAAACCATAGGTTTCAGGGACGTTATAGTTACAAATTAGCATTTAAAAAACCTTTGAAATTCACTGAAAAAACCATAGGTTTTAGGGACAGTTATAGTTAGTTGGACATTGCACTCGTACAAAACCCGTAAAATTCCCCCGTTATAGTTAGTTCAGCTAACTATAACTCGCGCCCCGCAATGCACTGCTGATGACGTCACATATTACATCACTCATGACATGGTCAGTGACATCACTGATGACATCACTGATGACATCTCAAATGACATCACTGATGACATCATCCATGTGATAATTTCATGCATCTTCTCACACCCTAATATAACTTTTGATACACCCACTCTAAATTACAGACTGCCATTCTCAAAACCATAGACACTCCAACACCAAAAACTACATACCCACTCACTGATTCTTAGGTCTACACACACATCCACTCACTCACCCGTACAGTCACTCATACTTAGTCACTCAGTACAGGACTATCATATGCACTCATACACCTATATAAACACTCACACACCGCCACTCATCCATAGAGGTACTCACACACCTAGTCAGTCATGCAAAAAACTTAATCAATCACCCATTTACTCACCTATACAGTTATACACACACCAGCTCACTTACTCATACAAATACTAGCACATTCTTACGCTCTTATACAATCACTGATACAAGTACACACTCATCCATACAGCCACTCTCACAATCACACACTCTCACTTATAGCCATTTATATACTCCAACACACATATATACTGCCTTTCACATATGTAGTTACTCACACATGTACCACTGAGATATACATTCAATCACTAACACACCCATACACACACTCAGCCACCCATACAGTCCATCACAGATGCACTCTTGAAACCATGCACCCAGTGAATCACCAACTCACACATCTATGCACAGCCACACACACCCCACCCACACAAACACTCAGGCACCCATACAGATACTCAGACAACCAATCAATAACCCATGTAGACACTCATGTAGCTATTCAGAAAGCCATGCAGCCGCTTACAAACCAACAGACAGACGGATACAGACATTCACACAGTTTAGTCACTAACCCATGCATTCAGTAAGATACATTTAATCACTCACTTGTAGAGTCAGTCACTCACGTACTAAATCATCCATTCAGACACTTATACACCCACTCATTCTTCAATATGCCTTTCCCTATATATATTAAACATATTCAAACTTTACAGAAACACACAGTCACTGGATGATGTCATCAGTGATGTCATCAGTGATGTCATTTGAGATGTCATCAGTGATGTCATCAGTGATGTCACTGACCATGTCATGAGTGATGTAATATGTGACGTCATCAGCAGTGCATTGCGGGGCGCGAGTTATAGTTAGCTGAACTAACTATAACGGGGGAATTTTACGGGTTTTGTACGAGTGCAATGTCCAACTAACTATAACTGTCCCTAAAACCTATGGTTTTTTCAGTGAATTTCAAAGGTTTTTTAAATGCTAATTTGTAACTATAACGTCCCTGAAACCTATGGTTTTTTCAGTGAATATATATATATATATAACAATCTTAAACTTTTTAGAAACACTCACAGTCACTAGATGGTGTCATCAGTGATGTCATCAGTGATGTCATTTGGGATATCATCAGTGATGTCACTGACCATGTCATGAGTGATGTAATATGTAATGTCATCAGCAGTGCATTGAGGGGGCACAAGTTATAGTTAGCTCAGCTAACTATAACGGTTGAATTTCTCTGGTTTTGTATGTGTGAGATGTCAGCCTAACTATAACGTCTCTGGAATCTTTGGTTTTTTCTCATATATATATATATATATATATATATATATATATATATATATATATATATATATATATTACCTACTGGCGGCCGCCAGTAGGTAGTTATAGTTAGAACCTAGTTTCCATAGGGAAAACATTTCTTGATTTGCCAATAACTTTGGCGCCATTTGACTAATCTTCACAAAATTTTCAAAACTAATGGCCCGCTCAGGTCAGCTGCTGTCTTGAAAGTTTCGGGGTGATTCGTAAAGTGGGGGCCAAGAAAAAAAGGGGGTCCCAAAACGTGTTTTCTCCATGTTAATTTCCATAGGAAACTTTAGACACGGCTGTGAGAAGTTGGCCTGGCATATGCTGTCCACTAATTATAGTGGGCACCTTGCACCAGTCCAAACAACCCCTTATTGGAGATAGGTTAAAGACAACCTTATTGAAAGCTATCCTAGTGGTAGCTATGGAGGAGCAGCCTTCAGGCTAAGTCTTGAAGGAATGTAAAGCAGCTTGTTTTACCAGTCTATAATCTCTTGAGTGATCAAAATGAAAGAGCACCACACCAGGTATATATTCAAAATATATGGTATTTATTGCTAAAACACACCCCTCTAGTCTCTTTATGAGGCTAGAGTTCAAAGTACACAAGTTATAAGTTATTTAAACACAGTAATAGCATCAAATACACGTTTGGGCCCTAGGGGCGTACCAAACCATATACCAATAAAGTGGTATAAGAACCAAGACTGAACTAGACACTAGGCCTAGAGC